>JAKGUB010000334.1:16910000-17605000 GCA_026261675.1 Hippocampus mohnikei | reverse complement strand
TGACACCTCTTTTTACTTCTAAAAGTGTCATATGGTTTTATTCATGACACGAAAACAATAATACGTACAATACATTTAGGTTTCATCTTACACTGGAGGCGTAATTCCAAGCCCCTCTCCCGTGTCCATGCTGAGGGTCCCTGCTCCCCCGCCGAAGCCGTAACCTTTTGGCCCGTACTTCTTGCCGTAGCACGACTTGCAGTAGATCTCGTCCACGTGCACGGCCACCGTTGTGCTGTCCAGGTTCTTCTTGCACACCACTTGCAATGAGAGGGTCGTTAAAGTGTTTCAAAGACTGTATTTACACTGACGGTCCAACGGTCAAATTCCGATTTAATGCCTATTTCCAATCGACCCGTTGCAGCCACGTCACGTGATCACGTGATCACGTGAGTGCATTGGACATACAAAAAAAGTTAATGACGACCGAATTGAAGTTGACGGAAAACGGAGCGACTGAAGGACTGTATGAGTTATTTTTGCCCATCTAGCCATGACATCCACCACTTCCACTGCTGCCTGCTGTGTTCATGCAAACGACCTTTATCATTATGTTTTCAATGGCGTATCCTCTTACACCGGAGCTTATTTAAAAGCTTCTGTAAGTCTGGACACCGAGCAGTTTTTTTTATGGCTGGCTGGACGAGATGCTACGGTCACTCCGGGGGGAGTAATGGCGAAGGTAAAATTTGCTTATGATGCTAAATGACTTTTAAAATTTTATTTTTTTTTATTTTTACATATTCGTTTGCGCAAAGCAACATGGGAAATTTAATGATTCTGAGTAAAATATATGAACAATGATCTACTAACCCTGTAAAAAAAAAAAAAAACGCTGCAAATCCTCATAGATTTTGAGGGCTTCCAGTTCTTTCGGTTGATTGCTGATATCCGTTCTCATAACATAAACTTTCCCCCCCCCCTCATGCACCATTATGACAATTGTTCCTGCAACATTGACTTTTTGTGTCGTATTTTGACGTTTTCTCTCGTAACATCTCCCTCAAAACTTTGTGCTTGAAAGAATGGGACTTTAAATTCATTTCTGTCCAGAGTGGCCGTCGTAATCCATTGAACGGCCAAATGGTTTCTCTTGCTGGATTTCGATGACATCAAGCTGGAACTGACCCGCGATATCTGATCTGTGGGTTTACACTCAAATCGGCAGATATCTGATATGTACTGGATTTTTGAACGAGGCCATCTTGATTCCAAACATTTTCCTTCTCTTTATGCTGCTTGACGAATATCTCAATTACGCCACAAAATGAATTGTGGCACTGAACCCAAGCTGTGTAAGCCCAGCCTACATCACTGTAAACGGCTCGTGGCATTATAAAAGAAAACAACTGTGTGTCATAGATAAACACTATGCTCGAGGGTGAGCGTGTGCGCCTTACCCATCCATAAAAGGACAACTTTGTCACATGATTCCAGCACATCCATATAAGGCGCCGATGTGTCAACGCACAAATTTGCTTGCCAGAATCCTCTGCATTCCTCCACACTGACACTTGACAGTTCTCATCTTTGAGTAGATGGACTTACTGCACAGGAAGCAGGATTTATGCCAGCTCTTTCCTTCGCATTGCACTTCCTCTGCAAAGTAGACAGTCTTCTGGCAGCAGCCACACTTGTTCCCTCCTCCGAAAGGCATCCTATGTACATGCAAGTTAAACGTTCGGTGGGTGTCTCGGTGCAACCACAGAATACCTTCGCGTGGAGAAGAAACTGTTTCGAAGTGGAAATATGCAAAGGAAGTCTCTGAACAGAGCCCGAATACACTCGGAAAACTCACAGCCGCTCAACCTGGCAGAATGTCAACGGCCTAAATCTACTGGATCGGTCTTCGTAAACAGGACATTCCTTTGCGGCAACATCACTTGACGATAACCTTTTCCTGTCTTTTGAAGAGCATTTTAAAAGAAATGCAGAATTGAAACCACACTTTTTTACCCTCTGTTACTTCCAAGGGGCAAATTGACTTCGATCAAATCCCTTGATAAAAATTACTCCCATTAAAAAAAACGTAACTGTAGCGTGAACTTTTTCCATTTTCCAGGAATTTCACCTGAAAGCCAAATATCCCTACATTTGTGCGAGTAGTGTATTTTAAGATAAAAAACAAAAACAAAACCTACCTGCATGAATGTAGTCTCTCTCTGGTGGTTCGCGTCCAGTCAGAGTATCCACTGTGATGATTAGGGCAAAGAGTGGGCAGCTCACAGCACACTGATGTGATCAGAGGGAGGAGTTAGATGAGTGTGTGCGTCTGTGTGTGTGTCTTAAGCAGGGAAAACACTCCCTTCTCCTCTCCACCTCATCCAGCTCTTCCTGGGTCATCCCAAGGTCTCTCCTGCAAGTCCTGGGTGGTCCATGGAGCCTCCTCTCAGAAGCACGTATCCGGAACACCTCATCAGGGAGGTGTTCAGGAGGGATACGAACAAGGTCCTCAAGCCACCTCATCTGTCTCCTCTCAATGCGGAGGAGCAGCAGCTCTAATCTGAGCCACTCTTTGATGACCAAGCTTCTCACCTTATCTCTTCGGGAAATCTGCCCAAAAATCTAATTTTGGTCACGATCCGGGATCTTGTTCTCTTGGTCACGAGCCAGAGCCCGCGACTATGGGTCATGCTAGGAACATAAATCAAGATCAAGAGCTTCTTCTTCGGTGAGAGATCCTGGATGAATGAAGCCCAACAGCACCACATCATCTGTAAAAAACCGTGGTCACAAAACTGAACCACTCAACATCTTGGTTGCATCTTGGCTAGAAATTACTCAAGGTTATGAACTGAAGTGATGACAAAGGGCAGGCTCGGTGAAGTCCAACTCTCATTGAATATAAATCTGATCTAGTGCTGGCAACTCTGACACAGCTCAAACAGGGAACAGCCTGTACTAGTGCGTCCAGTACCTCGTACTCCCGAAGAACCCCCAAAAGATTTCCGGGAACACAGTCAAACGCCTTCTTCATGTCCTCAAAGCACGTCTAGACAGGTCGGGCGAACTCCCATGCACCCCGAGGGTTGCTTTCATGACAGGCACCGACTACTTTATGGCTGCCACCTCAACAATGGATGCACAGAACAATGTCCACTCGGACTGAATTTACCCCCGCCTTCCCAGGGGAATGGGTGAAATTCTGCCATAGGTGGAACTTGAAGCTGCTTCTGTCAGGGGACTACCAGACGTTCCCAGCAGACCCTGACAACATGCCCGTGTCTGCCAGGATCCAAAAGCATGTTCCCACACCATCAGAGCCAACACACTACCAAATGATAATTGGTTGACAGCTCCACCCCTCTCTTTACCGAGTGTTCAAGAAATGCAGCCGCAAGTCAGATGGCACAAGTACAAAGTCAAACATCAAGCTGCGGCCTAAAGTATCCTGGTGCCAAGTGCACAGGTGGACATCCCTATGTCTGAAAAGGTCTTCGTAAATGTCTAATTGATAACCCTGACAGTTATCAACAGTCCATGATGACCACAGAAGCCCAAACACAGAACACTGCTCAGGTTCTGATCGATGGAGCCACTGCTTCTAACCACACCTTTCAAAGTCTTACTGTCAATTCTCAGGTGGGCACCTGAGAATTGAAGTCGACCAACAGAATGAGGGAGTCCACAGAGGGACCATTATCAGAATCAGAATCAGAATCATCTCATCTTTATTGGCCAAGTATGTAGAACACACAAGGAATTTGTCTCCGGTATAACACGCTGCATTAGTATCATCATAAACAAGAACCTGACAAATAGGTATGGAAGGACATTTCATAATGTAAGTGAACCATAGTTCCAAGCAGAGCTAAAGTGATCAGTGGTAGAATACAATACTATTACAGTTTGTACAGTTGGTGCAGAAAATCATTGAACCATTTTAGAGTGACCAGTAACAATAATTGTTGTACAAGAAGAGTGACAAGAAGAGTGACTAGGTCAGTGACTGTTTAGGGAGTTAATGTCTAGAGGGAAGAAGCCGTTTAACTGTCTGCTGGATTTGGTGCGCATGGATCTGTAGCGCCTGCCTGAGGGGAGTAGCTGGAAAAGGTGGTGGGCAGGATGCGGGGGATCCAGGAGGATTTTCCGTGCCCTTGTCTTGATTCTTGCAGTGTGCAAGTCCTCAAGAGTTATCCAGCACACCCTCCAAGTACTCTCAACTCTAGAGTGGACTGGTACCAGAACTCAAACCATCTGTCAAGGTGAGGCCGATCAGATCTAGTCGGAATTTCTCAACCTTGCCCACCAGTTTGGGCTCCTTCCCCGCTAGAGAGGTGCGGGATTTGGACTCCCAATGTCCCTGCTTTCTGCTGCCGACGCTAATCTGTTATGCAGCTGACCTTCTTGCCCCTTCCTACAAGTGGTGAACCCATGGGAAGGGGGACCCATGTTGCCTCTTTGGGCTGTGCCTGGCAAGACCACATGGGTTTAGGCCTGGCCACCAGGCGCTCGGCAACGAACCCAACCTCCAGGCCTGGCTCTAGAAGGATGCCCTGGTGACCCGCATCTGGGTGGGAGAAATCAAGATTTCAATCATCATAGTGGGTCTAAGAGTGCCTGGTCACTTACCGAGGATCTTTGCCATAGGGGACCCTGCCATGGTCACACAGCCCCAGACACCTTAACTCCTAGAATTACAGTATCGGAACACACAAACCTCGACCAAGCTAAGGTGACAGCTTAAGGAGGGGCTTGGTCAATCAGTAAACTCTTTATTGTAAACTTTACTGGTTAGTGTAGTGTTTCTCTCCACTCTCAGACTGCCAGTTTAAGAAGTGAGATCGTGGATTTGGGTGCTTGGAGCATTTTAGACTGTGAGATCTGATAAAACGTTAGGAACAATCCAAATAAAACAAGTGAAGGTTCGCTGCAATACGTTCTTGAAAAGCTTGACTTCCTCTTTTATTGGTTCATTTGTAATATGACCAATTTTCTCTCTCGTGACATAACCACTTCTTGTAACGTGTTGACGTTTTTTCTTTGAAGTTACGACTTCTCTCAAGTCAGATTTTTTTTCGAGTAATATTTTGAATGTTCTCTCATAACATAATTACAAATTGTTTTTTTCCAGATTCTGTCCCCTTATTTTGCAGCTATAAAACAGCTTCCACTCTTTGAGGAAGACTTGCTACAAGATGCTGGAGCAAGTGATGTTACCCGCCTGTGTCGTCCTCCCTCTCGCTTCAAACATCACACGAAGAGACAACGACAACAAACTCAAGACATCTATTTATAGCCAGCCTTTCGGACAGCGCTCACCCTCGCTTTGGCGATGCGTGGACTCATCTATGAAATAGGGGAGGGACAGAGAGAGACAGAGACAGCAAGAGAGAAGCAAGTGACAGGCGCTTGGTGGATTAATCCGGAGGAAGAGGAAGACGATGGGAGGCAAGGCATGATAAAAGGCAGCCGGCGCAAGGAGGATGCGGCGTTCAGCAGCTTCTCTCCTGCATGCGACTCGACCGGAAGATAGGACAAGATAAGAGGTGAGCTGACAGTGAATCCGACTGCTTGACATTTTTATCGTTTTCTTCATTTCCATATTTAACCTTCAAAAATTCCGCCTTTTGCAAAGATAATGAGGCTTAGTTTTGTTATATTTTGAGGCTTTTTGGCGGTCATGAACATAAACCACAGTCACTAATAATCTGCTTTTAATGTTTTTAAATGTTTTCATATTTTAACCTATATATTACTGTTGCCATGCATTTTAAATACCCCTACTGTAATCTTTTATTTATTTTCAATGATTTTTTGGAAATAGATTTTGCCCTCAAACACAAGAACAGTCCGCTATACTGGATGTGATCAAACTCATACCTTACAAAATTCAGTGATAATGATACACCCGATAGCACACATAGCCTAATACATAAAAACACAATTTAAAATTTAAAAATATCCTCTTTTTTTATGTCTTCACAATAGAAAGGGTCACCAACTTGGTGCCTGCAGGGCTGGCCTGTTCTACAAATAGGTCACTAGTGGGAGGAAATTGTGATTTCCTAGGAATGTTTTCGAATCAAACATTTGTAAGCACGTACAGAGATTTACAGATATAAAATGTTGCTTTTTGATGTTTGACTCCAACGGTGTTATATCATTATTAATAATGAGAGTGTATCAATATGATCAATGTCATCACATTAATGAACATCATTCATTATTAATAAAAAAAAAATCATTAAGGTGATTTGAGAAAATGTTCTTTTTCAGTAATGTGTATCCAACTGATAGCCGTATGCATTACTCAGTCGGCTCTCACTTTCAAAAAGGTTGCTGACCCTGATCCACGTCAAGTTTGGTTGCCTGTGATTGGAAATGATGATGTGTTACTGAAACCTCAAAGGTGGGCTTGGTTGTGGGGAGATGCAGTTCCACCTCTGTGACACTAGAGGGCACCCGTCAGCAGAGTTAGTGACGCACCCTGACTGTGTGTGCGTGTGCGCGTGTGTGTGTGTGTGTGTGTGTGTGTGTGTGTGTGTGTGTGTGTGCGCGTGCTTTAGCCAAAGTAGGACGTGCAAGCAGCAGAGTGTGACATGCACAGTTACTAATTAGATGATAACGATAAGAACAACTGAAGAGAGCGAGGAACTTGGTTATCAGTCAGTGCTGTCAGCTTCTTATACCTGCCATGTGCCGCTTTATCTGAGCAGCAGCTCTTATTAACTTGTGATTGTGTTCCCGGGCTTGGGATGTAATATGACAGATAAGAATTAGGATGTGTCAAGGTCAAACTCTGTGTGTCTGTGTTGCGCGTGTATACTGTGGTCATTTAACTGTATGTGCTGCTATACCCTAGTGAGAAGTGATTTATGGATGGACGGATAGATGGATTGATATAATCCTCTTTACTTATTATATATATATACCGGAACCGTTCAACTGGGCTGAACGGTTCCGGCTGTGAGCAAAAGACTGGGCCAAGCCGTTGTGCGGCAGATGGACAATTGGCTAAAATTAGGAACCTTTTCACCAGGTGCTACTTTTAGCTCTTGGAGGGAGCGCTGCAGTTAGTCTGGGTTGGCATTTATAGAGAGGGCGCTGACCGTGACGGCAGAGGATGCGACTGGAGCGTGATTATGCAAGCGGGGAGGGGAACACCCAACCCCGAGGCGACTGAAGGATGTTCCGCCCGGGGTGGAAAGAAAGACTTGTCAGGAGGATGCTTCATGATCACGCCAGTGTCCACCATTTGAGAGCTTCCACGGTAAGTTGTTATTCTCGCCTGCAACTTGTTCGGATGGCAGTCATTAAGTACGTAATTGGATGCAGAGACATGTCCCGTAATGCGCTTCTATCGTATGAAGGTGTCTGCTGACTATTATAGCCCGAGTGAGCTTCTCCAGGCGCTTTTCACTGCTTCGTTTGCTACGGTATGTTCTAGAAGGGCATCAGTCAAGCGTTGTTGACTCGAGAGCAAGAGACGCCACACAAGCTGCTTTTTCAGTGTAAGCATGAGACATTATGCATCCATCCTTTTTTTTTTTTTTTTTTTAAATACCCGTTGTCCTATTTAGGGTCCTGGGTGAGCTGGAGCCTATCCCAGCTGAGTTTTGACAAGAGGCAGGGAACACCCTGGAACAGACGTCAGCCCATAGCAAGGCACTTCTAGGCAAACAACGATTTAAAATAAAGGGCAGTTTTCTGCCTTTAATGAACTTAACATGCATGCAGAAAACCAACGCAAGTGCTGGGAGAACAGGCAAAGTCCACTCATGGAGTCCAAATCCAAGATTTGAACCCCAAACAATATTAGTGTGAGGCAGATGGGTCCAACCAATGTGTCACTGTGCTGCTTATATTATGTCTTTGACCCACAAATTAAAATAGAGTTCTCTTATGTCATAAGAACATGTTTGATATGCTTTTGTTGAAATACCCCAAGGACTATGAATGACACGACTTGACACTCTAGTTCTTGACTTGAGCATTCATTGCATTGCATCTTGCCGGCAAGTATATGCGTAACATTGGTTATTATATATATTATATATTATATAGGCGGCCCAGTAGTCCAGTGGTTAGCACGTCGGCTTCACAGTGCAGAGGTACCGGGTTCGATTCCAGCTCCGGCCTCCCTGTGTGGAGTTTGCATGTTCTCCCCGGGCTTGCGTGGGTTTTCTCCGGGTGCTCCGGTTTCCTCCCACATTCCAAAGACACGCATGACAGGCTGATTGAACACTCCAAATTGTCCCTAGGTGTGAGTGTGGGCGTGGATGGTTGTTTGTCTCTGTGTGCCCTGCGATTGGCTGGCAACCATTTCGGGGTGTCCCCCGCCTACTGCCCGGAGACAGCTGGGATAGGCTCCAGCACCCACCGCGACCCTCCTGAGGATAAAGCGGTTTGGAAGATGAATGAATGAATGGTTATTATATAAATTAGCCCCGCTGTGATGTATCAGAAACGTTTCTTCCTCGTGCAACACTGCGTCAGTGCTGATTGCAGCATTGTTAATTTGACAAAACACCACTGTGTACGGTTTCCAGACTTGCTTTTGTTAGATCCTTGTGAGAAACCTTTGAGTTCTCTCAAGTGCAGCAGCAGCAGTGCCGTATTCAACCTGAATCCACTGCAGATTTAATATTTCTTGTTGTTGCTGTTGTTTGTTTGTCTTTTTCAACTTGGCTGCAGAAGACGGCAGATGATAAGTCAAACCCGATCCAAGTTGGATCAACATGATACGAGACCATTACAAATGGAATCCAACAAAAACCTTCCACTACATCGTACATCATCAGTCTCTGAAAGCAACACCCAACAACAGAAACAAATGAACAACAGCCCACATTTCTTTTTGTCAACACTTTGACTGGGCTGTGCGCGTGTATGTGTGTGTGTGTGTGTGTGTGTGCGTGTGCGTGTGCACACATCGAGCATGTGGTGTGTTTGTGTGTGAATTTCCATGTGTTTTGCAGACTTCCTTTCAGACAAAGCTTTTCGGCCACTGGGAAAGGAAATGAGCAATGTTGCTATATATAAAAAGTGGATCAAGAGTTGAGAAAATGGAAACACACAGTGATAACAACGCACCCGCTCAACTGCTCTTCTGGCGTAAGAGGCCATGGAATACAGTAATCCAAATTTTAATACACTCACTCACTTCATGCTGAAGATTCAAAGAGGAGAATAACGTCTGAAATGTTTCTGCCAGGTTTGGTCATTTATATTTCATAACAAGAGCTTTTTATAGCATTGAGCAAATGGACGGACTCCTCTGAAGTATTATGAACTGCAGTGAGTGGATCCTGGTGCAAGTATTTTTTTACTTAAAAATTTTTTTTTTTTATTGTGGATGATTATAGGTTCCCAGCCGCAGCAGCAGCAGCCGCCGCCGCTGTTCATTGTGCTGCTTCACGCTTATCCTCTGGTGGAAAGGGTCACCTTTGATTTGTGAACCCACAATATGCCCCTAAAGAGGGCACATTTGTTGTCATCATGCAAACGACATGGTTCAACCAGTGGCATTTTTTTGTTGTGAATAGCTAATGGTGTGCCAAAAAAAATTGGGAGGTGACATTTCTCTTTTTTATGCCGAGCGCAGACTACTTTCTGTTAGCAAATTGTCGGATGAGTCGAGGGCAAGGCAACTCGGTGCGCCAGAACTCCCAGAAAGGCGCAACACAGCCCCAAAATGTCATGCGCACGAAATCCGTTCCTGTTCCAGCGGTGCAAGTCCCGCGGCCGCCATCCGTTCCTGTTCAGGTGGCGCACATCCTGCGGCCCTCATCCGTCCCGGTTTTGTTACTGGGTCATTTTCGCACGTCTGGGATCCGTCCCTTGAGTCTGGGTAGGGGGACTGGGGGTGTTCAGGATTTGTTTGTTTTGTTCTCTGAGTACGCGCCGCATCTGTTTTATCATCACCTGCCTACTTAAGGGCTGCCAGGATGACCACTTGGCTGTCGGACTGTTGTGTTACTATCATGTTGTTTTGTTTCTGTTGCTGTCATGTTCATTTGTTTGTCAGAGTGGTGTGTTTCACTTCCTGGTGTTTTGTTGTTACTTTGAGTTTGGAATTTTTTCAGGACTTTGTCAGTGGAGTTGACTTAGTTGTTTTTAAGTGTAGCCGTGCAAGTGTTTTTGTTCATGCATTTTGTTCAGTTCCCGTCTCACTGTTTTTGGGCCCTCTACCTCCGCATATCCATGACCCAAAACTAGTAGACCAGACTTGCACTGTCGCGAAAATGAAGTCACGGCCATTTTTGTGCTGAGTGTTACATCTTGATATTTGTTTCCTACCTTGTTAAATCATTGTTGATAAATGTGAGAAATTATTTACTTGATCAATGTTTTCACATTCATGAATATAATTTGTGATTATTAACATGTAATAAATAGTATTTGAGACAATGTGTTCAGTTTGGAACACATTTGTTCAATTTCAGGTGTGTGCATAACACTGGAAGACTTCGCATTAATCAGTATCCAAAAAAGTAGCTTTCACTTTCAAAAACGGTTCGTGGCCGCTGATTTAGAGTCTCCAACGAACCTGACATCTGCTGTTGGAATGTGATCGAAAGCCCAGAAAAATTTGAAATTTGGTGTGGACAGCGTACGTTCAGTTCCTACTCCGTGACGAGGTCAATGCTTGTTTGTTTCTAAACGTGACCTGCGATTAACCGACAACTACTCTCAGGGTGTAGTTTGTCTAAAGTCAGCTGGAACAAATTCCAGCTGCTCAAGGCCATTATCGGGGCTATAGAAAATGGATGGATGTAGACCATGTTTGTGGAATATGTGGCGACGAAGTCCCCGTTCTCCCCCTGCGCGCACCACATCTTTGAAATGTGGCAGACTGCAGTGTTGGCACGGTCTTAAAGGGGCCGTCCTCCTCATGCTGCGTGAGCCGAAGCGTGTCAGTCACAGCATGTTTCACACATCCGAGGACCATGTCTGCATTACAGCCATATGCTGCCATTTGAAGTGTATTTTCTACCTTTGTTGTGTCATTTATTCAGTCCCCTCAAGCAAGCGTTCAAGTTTCATCGACTGGCGACTCTGTGGCTCGACTCCTCAGAAGTATCCGCTCCAATTCCCCCCGTCGCTGTCGTTTATTGTCCCATTCCGTCAGCAAGTCTGCGGTCAGAAACGTTCCGTCCGTGGCCCAGACGCCCCGTTTTGCACCGTCGCCATTAGTGGGTAAACCATCACCCTTATTATGACTAAATAATACTTCTGGTGCCATTTCGATCTGACATGCTGCCACTTTGTCCCAAAATAATCCAACAGTCATTTGAAGTGTGAGTCAAAATCAGCAGAAGGTTCTTTAGAGACTCGTGCGTTTCATCCCCAAAAAGTTTTCCGCTGAACTTCATATTTGTTGCGTTAAGTAAATGTTATGCCGTTAGAAATGCAAATTGGTCAAGCTCCCACATTTTTTTTAAAATTTGCAAGCAGACAACGTGCATGCAAACAGCAAAACGTGAGCTTGCTGCCCGAGTAATTACATTTAAGAGCATCTTTGGCTGATTTAAGGATTTAATGAGCACATGGTGGATCTTGACTTGGCAAATGATTCAGTTATCAAGCTGACTCTGTACCGTTCAACAAATGTCTTCTGAAAGGTTTTGACTTCTGACGAAACAATCGCACAAAGTTGAATCCTGCGCAAGCACGGACAGAACATGCAAGATTTGAGATTTGAACCCGACCCGCTGAACGGTTTCGTGCTAACGACGAGCCCACTGTACCCCCAAGCAAATCATATGGATAATTCTGAATGTAATGAATCCATTTTATTTTGTCTCTGCAGGCGTAGTAGCCATCTTAGAGCAGCAGCTGGTTCACGTCTACGCCGAAGCAGGATGCCTTTCTCAAAAGCCGACCCCAAAATGCCCTACGGTGGCCTCCCAAATCCCACCACGCACTTCCAGCATTCCACAGGACGACTTCCGTCCCGTTCCTCTGGATCCTCCGAGCAGCTGCTGAGAGGTTCGTCCCTGAGGAACCTTCTGCACCAAAGTTCCAGCGTATATTCGCAAAGGAGCCCGGCAGCAGCCACGCAGCGGAGTGACGGAACGTGCTCAGCATCCAGCAGCCCTCGCATTCCCAAGAGGGAAGCCTCTCGTTCAAAGGACACCTTGGACATCCACACAGGAGCTCTGCGAGACCTTCAGATTAGAAGGAACACAAACAAGAACTGGACTTTTGGCAAATACCGACAGAGAAATGTGGACAACGCTCACAGTGCGGACGAGGCTGCCTTTTCCCGGAAACATCACGCCAAAGGAGGTAATAGGAATGTGGAATCTTTGGAGGGAGTAGGGAGCTTCCAAGGAGATGTGAGGAGCATCTCTAACCAGGGAAGGAGTATTTCCAAAACAAAACTTCCGGGAAGGGTCAACATGGCTGCTGTCGCCCCATTCAGGTACAGGTGAGGAACTCTATATTATTATTAGAACAATTGACTATAATACACATTTGGTTTTTCGACAGTGCTTGCCCACCCATCAACTGGGAAATTAAGTTAAGATGCATACACACATACCACACAATCTTAACCAATTTTAAAAATGCCAGACCCCACATATGACTATGAAAATAATGGTCATGCATGCTCTTACCCCCAAGCCCGATGTTTGTTATGACCTGGGAGAGGCAGCACCAGTGACACGGGTCATTCAGACTGTTGGAAAATACTAAGAAGCAAATATAGTTGTAATATAAAAAGAAATGGAAGAATCTGACGTTGGAAATACCTGGATTGAATTTGCACTTACCGTAATCTCCCTAACACCGGATAAACAAATCAGGATCATCCTTCAGAGAGAACCAATAACCTTTGCTGAAAAATGCTGAAATGTTTAATACGTTGCCTAAGTCGCTAAATGGGTCTCAAGGCAAGCCGTTCAGATATTCACCAGACAGTAATGTCACAATATGACTGCGTGGGTTTTCTCCGGGTGCTCCGGTTTCCTCTCACATTCCAAAAACATGCATGGCAGGCTGATTGAACACTTTAAATTGTCCCTAGGTGTGATTGTGAGCGCGGATGGTTGTTCGTCTCTGTGTGCCCTGCGATTGGCTGGCAACCGGTTCAGGGTGTCCCCCGCCTACTGCCCGAAGACAGCTGGGAGAGGCTCCAGCACCCCCCGCGGCCCTTGTGAGGATAAAGCGGATCACAAAATGGATGGATGGATGTTTTGACAAGGATTCATGCTTTGTAATTGTCATGGTCATGTTCCCCGCAGTGGAAAGGCTGGTGGAAGGAGTGACAAACAGCACGATCCCTATGAACATGTATTAAGTTTCATTAAGTTTTATTAAGGAATTGTTTTAATTGAAACAAAGGCAAAATGGCAACCTTTTCAAAAATGCTATTTTACTGTAGGTGTCAGGGTCAGGAGGAGCCATGGGGCACCTTAGAGGACCTGAGCGACTGTTCCTCAGACTCCATGGAGGTCTGCTGTGACGATCTTGGTGAGTCCTATGACATCCGGTCATTTTATATACCGGCGCTTATCCTCAGTCGAGTTGCAAGTGAGCCTATCCCAGTTGACGTCAAGGCCAGAAGTGGCGTACCCTCTTCCACTGGTCGCCAAACCACCATTCACACTTCACATGCACACCTATGGCCAAAAAAAAAAAATGGATTTGTCTCCCTCTGGTGGCATTGAATCATCAGAAAGCATGAATAGAAACAAAGTTTTACTGCCCACAAAGTTCAATGTGGTCGTTGGGCATCTTTCCAGCTGAGCTCGTGCATCGCACACGGGCTGCATGTTGTCACAGGAGAACAACTGGCAATAAAAGCTTCACGTTACTGTGCACGACCCACACCTGTTTTGTGCATCAACTGTTCCACATCTCCACCGCTTCCTTCGAGTCTTTACTTTTTCCTCAACTGTCAACATGAGCATAGTTTCTGGTGTCTGGGGGGCCATCGAGACGCCATTCAAGTCCATTTCCACACTGCGTAAAACTTGAGAAATGTAATGCAGGGAGTTTTCCTGCAAAGTTGTTAAAATCACCTTGTAGTTAGCTCTTTTTTGCCACTCACTTGAGCATATATTAGCACGCACGGTGTTTCGTGGCCTCAGTAGCATCTTCAGGGATTACTGTTCATTATTTATTCTTCAGATGAATTAATGGCTTTTTTGGAGGCTTCAAGATGCCAAAATGGCGTGATTTTACAATACAATACAATACATCCAGATTCATATAGCGCTTTCAGGGGTCCCAAGCACAACTTTCAGAACCACATGAAGTAGTGCCCCCTTGGAAAGTTGAGAAATTGTTTTATATCCACCCATGGACAACTCCCTAGTTTTGACATTTTTTATGCCATGCCCCAAAACTCACCAGGTCGCCAGCATGACCACCGCAAAACTCACTTAGTAGTGTTTAAAAAAAAAAGCAGAATGTCCCCAACATCTATTTAATTGATCGAAATAAAATGGAATAGACGAGTTCAACAAAACAGACTGCATAAAAAAGTCGATAAGACTCCTGCTTGAAATTTAACAGGAAATTGGCCATTTTGCTTACAAGCAGCTGTAATATTACTTGTGAAATCCAGGAGTCGTACCTCAACAAATTTTGTCCAGGGAATTAGCCCAAATGAGCTCCAATCAGAAACAGGTATTGCAGACAGATGGGCGACGCTAAATTGTGATGTGTTTTTGTTTGGCGTCAAAGTTTAGGATCGTTTTGAGGACTTGCCAATAAAAAAAGGGGATGCAGGTGACTCATTCGGCGCTGCTTGCCGCTTTCATTTGTATCTGTTTCTAGCTTGAAAACACAAATAAAATATATCATACTGTATTTTGAAAGGTTTACAGCATCATAACCGCACCACGAATGACTGTTGCCGGGCAGATTTAGCACCAGAAACACAAATCAGTCTTTTCACAGCTGTCACTATATGTTGTATTGGATGTCAATATATTATGTGTCGCGGTATGAAGGTCTTGTTTGAAAAAAAAAAACGGTTCTAGCAATACCAGTTTAAAAAACTTGACGTGGTGGTTGAGAAATTTATGTTACAGAATGACTTGGGCCATCAAAAAAAACAAAACAACAACAAAAAAACTATGGTATACATCTTCTTAATTATCATGATTGAGATGTTCCCCAGGGAGACGCCAGACCAGAGACTAAGTGTGTCTGTCAGGAGTCTGGACCGACGCATATTTGAGTGCTTTGATGAGCGGATCAGATTTCATGTCACTTTAGTGTCTGGCTGCTCTTTTTTTTTTTCTTGTATTTGATTTACAAAAAGAGAGCAGCAGCATGTGTCACCAGGCTTCATCAACAATAGAAAAACAGCTGGCTGCAATAAACTGAAGCATATTTTGCACTGCAAAATTAAATTTACACTTAGAATTTGTTCATATTAATGAATTTTTCATGACTATTTTTGCGGCACGGTAGACGACTGGTTAGCATGTCCGCCTCACAGTGCAAAAGTCATGGGTTCAATTCTGGGCCCTGGCCTTCATGTGTGGTAGTTTGCATGTGCTTCCCATGCCTGCGTGGGTTTTCTCCGGGTACTCCGCTTCCCTCCCACAATTAAAAAACATGCATGGGAGGTTAATTGGTCATTCTAAATTGTCTGTATGTATGACTGTGTGTGCAAATGTTTGTTTGTGTGTCATGCGATTGCCTGAAGACAGTTGGGATAGGCTCCAGCATGCCAACGACCCTCATGAGGATGAGAAGTTCAATTTATGGATGATGGATGAGTATTTTTGGGGCAGATGATGACTGGTTAGATAACTATGGACTGTGGCATTTGCTCGGAGAGATCTTTTTAGAGTTTTTTTTATCAACGTAATTTGCGCATGCCAATCTTATGGATGGACTCCAATTAGTCCTTCCCCTATGTAGACGGTGTGCGTCTCCTTAAAGGGAATGAGGGGAGTCGCTTCCACCGGATGGCAATCAAGTCGGTTATGTTCCCTCCCACAACGGCGCAAACGCCCCTTTCCACCTGCGCTCGTTTACCAAAATACCAAATGAAAGAAAACTCCTCCCTTGTGCATGCTTACACAGCACTTGGAGCTACACTTGTGCTGAGCATGAAATTAGGGCCCCTTACGTCAAAACACATCTGATCCAGTTCAGATCCAGACTCCACATTTGATGGAAAAGGAAAATAAAATCTCGTCAAATCATGTAATGATTGGTCGTATCTCGTATCTCCGCTCCTCAGAGCATAGCTGCTGACACATGTTGAAGCCTTGGCAGAGGTCTCTAGTTTGTGTGCACTCATGTTTACACACATTGTCTCTTTGTAGATTTAATTACCCTGCACATAAACACATTTTCAACCCCCCCCCATATGGGGCTCTGATCTTTAATCCACAATGTCGTCAGTATAGCATCATCCGTGCAGCTGAGCGGTTTTAAAATATGACGGACATAGCGCTCGGGGAAGGCCAGCTGTGGAAGAGTCCGTCCCTACAATCATGATGATGCACTGGGATGGTCGCTTGGAGAGGGAATCAAAGCCAGATGTCAAGAAAAGCATTCTGCACAGAGCAGGACACTACTTAAATGTTTTCCACAAAATGAACTTCAATCGTGCTTCGCCACGGTACTCCTTCCTTCCTCCACCGCTTGCCTTCACTTGCTCTGCACTTTACTCATCAGTGCTTCATCACATTTGCGTGTTCCGTCACTCCATTGCTGCAGATTTACTGACTTTGATGCTTATTAAAAGTGGCGGTGATCATTAATTATCAGTGCTAAAGAGGCGAAACAGAGCTTGATGTTCATTGAGTTTTTCTTCAACAAGTTCACATCCAGAACATTGTTTTTTTTCGCGGACAAGTAGCTTGGGGCAACGTTGATAATTTTGGCAACAACGTTCCAGGCGATCGTTGTGTTGGAGTCTTTACGGGCTCAAATCAAGCGTAGCGTTACTTCCTTCCTCGTGATGGCGAGCTCATCTCAAAACAAACAACATAAATGTGTTGCGGAAAATTGGCGTGATGGAAATTAGTCACCCAAGGATTATTTTACATTCTCTCCTTCGGAACAATCACACTATTGTGCCAATGTTGGGTGTGGGCCCGTGACCTCTGGTCAGACCAAGTTGGGAGGGAATTGAACATATTCCCAGAAACTAATTGCCAGAACAAATGCAGTAGTCCGTGTCCCGACCGAGGTCGCCATATTTAAAGAAAAGCACTGGAGTGGATTCGAAGCCTGCTGTGACAGTCTTGGACTTTGGGTTTGTACCATGGAGTAGGGTGACATAATGGGCAACTTCCCAGAAACACATTGACTTTGAGTTATATAAAGTACGACCACATCACACTATGAAAATCCTCGGAGCAGTATGTAAGCTTGAAAATATTTGAAGCCCACCAAGATTGATTTTTTCCTTTACCTTAATAGTCTTGATGTTTTTTTGCTTTGCTGACTGGCTTGGTGGACTAAATATCAGGGTTCTGCTGCATTGATCTACTTGTTCTGGCTCTAGTTGAAGTTTGCAAATATGGCCCTTCTGCCTCGATAAATGTTTTCATGTAGGTCCAAGAAGGTCGCTCTATACAAAAATCACACCATGCTGTATATGAAATGAATTCCACTACGGGAAACATGTTGAACTCTTTCTAGAAAAGTCATAAGTTAAGCCCCCATGTTGGAATATTAAGTTCCAGAACGTTTGGTTTCCGGTTGGTATATTAGCCTATTTAGGATTTTTAACAGGGGAGCGCGGTGGTCTACTGGTTAGCACGTCGGCCTCACAGTGCAGAGGCGCAGGGTTTGATACCGACTCCGGCCTTCCTGTATGGAGTTCGCATGTTCTCGTGCATGCGTGGGTTTTCTCCGGGTACTCCGGTTCCCTCCCACATTCCAAAAACATGCATAACATGTTGATTGGGCACTCCAATTTGTCCCTAGGTTTGATTGTGAAGCCAAATGTTTGTTTGTCCATGTGTGCCCAGCGATTGGCTGACAACCGGTTCAGGGTGTAAAGCTCCTACTGCCCGAAGACAGCTGGGAAGGGCTTCAGTACGTCCCCTACCCTCGTGAAGATAAGGGGATTATAAAATGGACGGATGAAAATAATGACTTTTTTCTTCGTAAGTTCCCCTTTTGTTTTTAAATGTGACCCTAAAACTCCTCCATAGCTGTCAGGACAATGTGTCAATATGCGTTTATGATAAATCGCTTCTCTTAAGCCTTACACGTTACTGCTTCGTAATCGTAA
This sequence comes from Hippocampus mohnikei, assembly GCA_026261675.1. Classification (NCBI taxonomy): domain Eukaryota; kingdom Metazoa; phylum Chordata; class Actinopteri; order Syngnathiformes; family Syngnathidae; genus Hippocampus; species Hippocampus mohnikei. The sequence continues at coordinate 17,586,834 of JAKGUB010000334.1, read as the reverse complement.
AGTACTTAAATTATGTCGAAACTATTCAAGTACATCTTCTTTACTTTTAAGAGGCAAGATACAACTACAACTATTTGTTCATCGATCAATAAAATCCAAACTAACTTTATTTTGTATCGTTCTGAGAGTAGCAATGAGTAGCCTATACAACAAAGTACATGACACTTTTGCAAGGGACGGTGCGGGACCGTGTATGCGTTGTGCTGTGGTTTGTGTGTGACGAGTTCTTGGGCATAAGAGATGGGGGAGTTCCCAGAGTGTACTTCTTTTTGTCAGTCCCCCTCTGTGTGCTGTGTCTTGTGGAATGTTATGATATCTAAAATGTGGAATATTTTCAAGTAGGATTAGTCTCATGTGTCGAAAAAGAGACAGCATGCTGAACTCTGCTTGTGTGTGTGTGTGTGTGTGTGTGTGTGTGTGTGGGTGTGCGCGCGCATATAATTACATGTTTCTTATGCATAGTTTTATGTGTGGTTATGGGCGTGTTAACTTGCTTCCATTGGCACTTGTCACTTGCTCAAGCTCCTACAGTGGACATTTTAAAAATCTTTCCATGTATTTAATTTTTTTTTTTTACAAGAAGGCAATCGTTTTTATTGCCTTCTTGCCCGTCATGTCCTCACTGAAGATTTCAGCACGTTTAAGTGTTATAACTCAACGCTTAGACAAGGGATCTGGATTAGCATTGAAGGGTAAATGCAGTTGCTCCAGTTGTTCCAGTGACTGGAGCCTCAACAGTTGTTGCTGGGTGCTTTTGTGTGTGTGTGTGTGTGTGTGTGTGTGTGTGTGTGTGTGTGTGTGTGTGTGTGTGTGTGTGTGTGTGTGTGTGTGTGTGTGTGTGTGTGTGTGTGTGTGTGTGTGTGTGTGTGTGTGTGTGTGTGTGTGTGTGTGTGTGTGTATTTGACTATAGGGCCGTTCACAGATTTATTTCGGACCTACTCCGAAACTGCTCCCCTCGAGCGTTCATACGTGCAACTTTGTTCCGGCGTAGTGCCCGAAAACAGCTTGTTTCGGATCAAATTTAATCCACCTCAGGGAGGTGGTTTAACAACTTGCTCCAGAACAAATGCTCGTTTGCGAAGCAGCACCGATGCAAATGTGCACGTATGAACGCAACTGGGTTAAATGTGCTCCGCAGCAAATGCTCGTTTGCGAGGGTGGGGGAGGAGCCTCGCTGCGCATGAGAAGAGTTGATTACGTACGGCGAGAATGCGTTGCTTTCGTGCTCTGTCGAACTTCCGTCAGGTGTTAGTTTAATAACGACACAAGACATGGCTGCTAACAGTAGCAAAGCACCTCTTGTGTTATACCATCTCAACTGGAACGGGAGGGGGGGGGGGGTTAGTCCCCAAACATCATCTTTCCTTTTGTAGGAGACTGGACTGTCTCGGAGTTGTTTGTGTAGTTTGTTCCTTTGTTGTGTGTTCACAACCCCCCCGCCCTCCATAGAATTTATTTTGTGATTTCATCTCTTGATTTTTGTGTTTGGCGCATTAAATGTTTGCTTTTCTGAGTGTCATTGAACTCATCGTTGATTTACGTTTTCGGGGGCGGTCACTCTCTAGCAGGAGGCACGGAGACACAGAAGGAGAAGGACGTGCCTGTACCGTAGTTGCTTGAGTTGTGTATACGTTTTCAAAAGAACCAACACGACAGCTCATTTGTTTTCTGTCGTTTTGCTCCGCAACAGAAACTGCCCGTGTGAACGCAAGTGGAGCTGCTTCGACGCTGTGCCGGAGCTGTGACGCTCAGCGGCTTTGTACGTGTGGACGCTTCACAAAATTTGTTCCGGTGTAAAAATATATGAACAGGGCTTATATGAGTGGCTCCGCATTCAGAGTCCGGATGGGCATTTTTTTAAATTTAGCATTTAGCTGATACTACATTTTGGAAATGTGTGTCGGTAATATTGTGTCGTAGTCACAGGATCCTAAAAGTTGGTGGCAAACAAACGGATTGAGGCCCAATTACGCTGGTTAAGCAGGCTGCTGTCATAACCTAGTAAGATCAAGCATTCGAAAGGGAATGCGGCGAGGTTTCCTCCGCTGGTGGAGTTGGTGCGCATTGCGTTGTTCGTATTTATATTTTTCAACAAGAATCAGTTTTGGAAAGCAGCCAAATAACCCCTTTTCCACTTTACTAACGCAGGCAACTGCAGTAACATCGCTGCCGATGAATTGCATCAGTCGGCATAGCCATAATAGAGGTGAACCTCTCAACATGCTGCTTTTGGTAATATTTTCTGATTTTTAACATCTTTAAATTGTGAGGGACACACACACACACACACACACACACATAAAGATTTGTGATTGTAAATATTGAACAGATTTCACATTTATCACATTGATACCTGCGGGCCCTTAAATCATTCTTAGAGGTAAAACCACTCTTAACCTTACGTAGACATCTGACAATCTGGACTTGGTGACTTTGAACGGAAGAGAGAAAGAACGCTCAAATTCATCCCATTTATCTTGCGTGTACTCCACTCAAGGAGACATATTTACGGAAGAAGAGATTAAGTGTCGGAAAACAGGGTAGAGCAGAGACTTTGGTGTAAGGTAAGATCAGCATGTGTTTATTTTTGTCGTTTCGGGAAGTATATCATCAAGCCCGGTTTTACCAGTGGAAAGATGTCAATCAGGACTAGAGCTACATTGAGCCGAGTCCGTACAGTGAAGGGCCATAATGCCGTTAGTGTTCCTTTTTTTGTGTTGGAATATCGTAATTCTGTCTCAATTGTATGACTTTTTTACTGTACAACCCCCCCATGCTGTGAAATAAACAATCAACAATCGTTACATTTCTAGAATATGGATCAAGGAAATTCATCTAAATGTCCTGCCCCTAATTGACTAATCAATATCAACAGGCTACAGGGTCAGCTCACAAATGCTGAGTGCCGAGAAACCGCCTCAACAGGAGAGACGAGATGGGGGTGGTGGCGGCGTTTGGAAGAACAAAGGCTTTTGACCAACCAGAAACAAAAATGCTCCGTTGCATCAGACTGGTGCTATTTTTTATTTTATTTTTGTTGTTGTCTTTTCCCAGTGAGAAAGGCGAGAATGTGCAAATGCAGGGAAAAGCGATGAAGAGGAGAAGGGAGGGGAGTGGGAGGTAAGAGAGGGAGGAGAAAGAAGAAGAGGAGGAGGGGAGCGTCGCTGCGTCTGCCGCCGCTGTCATTCTGCTGCTGCGCACTGCCGCCGCAGGAGGGGTGCGTTCGGAGGGAGGCGTGTGGTGGACGGGTAAAAAAATAAAAAATAAAAAGAAGAAGAAGGTGGGGGAAAAAAAAAAAATCAGGACGTTAGGGAAGGGAGCGCCTGGGCAGCACTGCAACAGCTGCAGCGGGAGAAAGAGAGCAAGAGAGCGGGGAAGGGAGGAAGGAAGGAGGAGGAGGTTGCAGGATTGCTGCAAGAGGAAACCTTTTTTTCACGCAGGATTTCTTTGTGCCAGGAAGAAGGTTACAACGTGGAACCTCATTTTTCTCCTTTGCCCGCTGATGCTCATCTCTTGGTCCCTCATGCAGCAGGCCTGCTTGGAAGTAGTGTGAAAGGCTGGGAAGGAGATTTCAAGATGGATAGCTCCAAAGCGTACAGCCAAGCAGATGGCAAAGGACTTGGCTTCGGGGCCAAGAGGCCCAAATCTGGGGTGCCTCAGAGTACCCAGCGGGGCGAACTCAAGGTTTACCGGGCGGGTAGCGCCGAGGGCAGGCTGCCTGTGGCGTCCAGTCTCCGCAAACAGAGGTCCATGACCAACCTGGCCGTGCTCACCGACGCCGAGAAGAAGTTGCACCTTTACGAGCCCAAGTGGTGCGATGACATGGCCAAGCCCGGGGTGGCTGGTTTGAGGAAGACGACGGGCAAGCCGACGGGCAAGGTGCCGGGTGGTGGCGCCCCACTTTCTCGCAACCTCTCCAAGTCGGAGCACTCTCTCTTCCAAGGCAAACACAAGCCGTTTGCCCCTCTGGCGGCGGCTCCCGGCAAGCAAAGTCGCATCCCTCGCGCTCCGTACGCGGAGGTCAAGCCCCTCAGCAAGGCCCCCGAGGATGGTCGGTCTGATGACGAGATCCTCTCCAGCAAGGCCAAGGCGGCCCCGAAAAAAACGGGAGCCGGAGGGGATTCCGGCTCCAAGGGCCAGGAGGAAGAAGGTGCGGACAAACCCTTCTTGAAGGTGGACCCTGAGCTTGTGGTGACAGTGCTGGGTGACCTGGAGCAGCTGCTCTTCAGCCAGATGTTAGGTGAGTGAAGCAGGGTCAGGTTCAAGGAAATATGAGGGTGCTCTGGTAGTGCAGTGCTTCACACTGCTAACTTTTGTGCTGTTTGGATCGATTTGACCACAGTAACTCTGCAACTTGACTCGCGACAGGCTAAGTGGTAGAAAACGGATGGGGGTCGTTTCCGTTGATGGTCGTGTAGTGGTTCACATAGCTGACTGTTGTACAACTTTGACCGATTTTGATCACCATAGTTGTGTTATGGATCAGGGACTTGTTCAAGGTGTAGTTGCCCAGTTAGTTGAAATGGGTCCACCTTGCCCACTGAACATGATTAGCGACAGAAAAAGGACGGAGGGGGCTTTCATCATTTGTCACGTACTTTTGTCGTGATTTACAGGATTGATTTGTTTGATCTGATTTCTGTACTTCTGCAGTTGACTCGCGTTTTGTCCAAGATGTAGATGCCTGGATTCAACTTGGTTCAACTCCAGTGCACCCGCAACCCTGAACAGAAAAAGATGCAGAAAATGGACGGAGGGAGCTTTGGCCACTGGTAATTTAGTGGTTTACATGGCAGAATTTTGTGCAGCTGGGCTAAGTCTGATCACTGCGGTTCTGTAATTGACTAGTGGCAGGTTGTACCTAAGCCAGCTGAGATAGACTCCAGCTGTACTAATCGTTTACAGTCAACTCTGCCAACCAGTTCAGGAGGTAGTCCACCTCTCACCCTCACCTTGAGTGGCATGAAAATTGAATAGATGATGTGGTCGTGTAGTGGTTCACCTAGCTGATTCCCCCTCACGATCAACTCTGCCGACCAGTCAAGGATGTTGTCTGCCTTTGACCTCAGGTCAGCTGGAATAGGCTCCTCGGGTGAAAAATGGAAGAATGGGAGGATGAAGGTACTTCAAACCGCCGCCCCACTCGTGCGAGCCTTAACGAATCCTCAATAGGCAGCTCCCCGCCCAAACAGGCACCACTCGGCACCTGCTCGCACAGCACAGCCTCGACAAATTCTGTTCGCATTACAAAATAATCTCACACATTCCCTCAGAAAATGAATTGTTTTCCAGCGAGACGTTTTCATTGGTCGCGGTAGCGGTCATGTGCTGTGCTGCATTGTTCTTCCTCTCCCTCAGCGAGTGACTGCGAGTGTGACAAACGTGCGTTTTCCGATCAACATAATTGCGAGGGGGAAACACAAAAGCACCCGAGGGCGCAGCGGTGATGATGAGTACCAGCAGCCTGATCTCTCCTGTCAAAGCCTCCCCGTTTGCTGCTCCCCAAACCAGAAAAAAAAAAATGCATGGACCGGTGTGCCATATTGAATAGATTTTCGATGCGCAGACGCACATTTCGCCTCCTCTTGGCTCCATTCACGTGTTAGTGTGCTGGCAGATGGTGAGCACCCTGCGTGCAAATGGCAGACAGATGATGGGGTCTACTCTTTTGGTGGATAGAGGTCACTTTTATCAGGAGAGTGTGATTGATCACGGATTCCGACAATCTTTTGTTCTTTTGCAGCCCCCCCCCCCCCCTAATGCTCAGTTTTGATTGACGCTGTCAGAGAGGTAATTGGACAATTTGCTTGTGGTTGTATTAACCGCACGACATCATCCTGAGAGCTTGCTCTAATATTCCAGTGACCTTATTTCGCGACGTTAATCGAAGCGAGCGACTGCGGGTCAGCATGATGCAGAGTAGTTCCACACCACTGCAAACTGCGGTCATAGTGTTATCTTTGCGACAGCAAGAATGTCCTGCTGCATATCAGGTCTTGAGGATGAAATACATGGCCAACGTGGTGCTGTAAATAAAATCATTAGTTGTGGTATTGATGAGCGCATGTTCCCGGTTACATCGTAATGAATACATTTGAGCTGATTAAACATATTACACATGCTTCGTTAACCCACCTGCATGCCTATCAGGCATATTAGTTGCTTATAAAAAAGCACACATCACAGGTATAGTGCCTTGCAAAAGTATTCACCCCCTTGGCTTTATAACCTATTTTGTTACATCACAGCCTCTACTTTGAATTTTATTTGATGGACAAAATAGTCTGTTTTCAAGAGAAATAAGAAATATAATTTAACATATTTTTTTAATTTAAAAAAAACAAACAAACTCATGTGCAAGCTGTATTTACTTACCCCCTTTATGAATCACATAAAAAGCTCTGGTGCAACCAGTTATCTTCAAAAGGCACGTCATTAGTGAAATCAAGTCCTCTTGTGTGCAAGTGTTACATGAGCTGTCACGTACCTTATCTGAAAGGTCCCAAAGTGTGTAAAACAAAAGCAAGAGGCACCGCTAACCGAACGCAGCTATGAAGAACAAAGAAATGTCAGCCTTGAGTCAGGGTTGGGTTAAAAAAAAAAAGAAAATCTAAATTTGTGGATGATCCTCAAGAGCACCATCAAGTCCATCATCATCATCAAATGGAAATAATCCACAACAAACCTGCCAAGAGATTGTTGGTGAGAACATTTGCAGATCAGGCAAGTTGGACATTAATCAGAGAGGCAGCACAGAGATGAAGCCAAACCAAAACAAAACGCTGGAGGAGATGCAGAGTTCAACAACAGAGGCTGGAGTATCTGTCCATTAGGACCACAATAAGTTATGCTTTCCATTCAGTTCTTTTTTTTTTTTTACTTTCAGCTAAAAATAAGAAGACATGTTTTGAATTAGCAAACCAGGCATATGGGAGACTCCCGAATGGTATGGAGGAAAGTACTCTCTTCAGATAGGAGTGAAATGGATCTTTTCGACCATCAAGGTGTAGTGCATCATCTTCAGAACACCATCCTCACAGTGAAACATACTGTGGGGAAGTTTTCCAACAGCAGTCACTAGGAAACTCGTCAGCGGTGAGCGAGAGAGACAGTGCCTCTCTCGAGCAGTGATTCTTAACGTGGGTTCGATCGAAACCCTTGGGGTTCGGTGAATCGGCCTCAGGGGTTCGACGGAGCATCTGCCATGTAGGTTAAGACACACCCGACTCAACATGTCAATTTGTTATGACACGCCCGCCTGGCCATCAGTGGCTGCAGGTGATCACATGACATTACTTGTCCAATCAGTGCTGCGGGAAATTTAGTTCCCTCAGTCGTCAAAGTGTGACTGTCGTGATAGTACGTCATGCACGGTTCATTTTGTGCGCAATTAAAAACAACTGACACTTCTGTCTTGAAATTTTATTTACGTTTTTTCAGTTTCATAAATCGTTTCCTATGTTTTGAATTTATTTTTAAAAAGAAGGGTTTGATGAATGTGCATATGAACTGGTTGGGTTCAGTACCTCTGACAAGGTTAGGAACCACTGCTCGAGAGCAAAACAAAGTGAGGGGGGTGAATACTTTTGCAAAGCGCTGTATGTGTGGAATTCTATTACCTGGATCCAATTATATTGTTTTATTTATGGCAACTGCTAAATGTCTGGAAATTGCAGGATGAATGGGAAGTTATATTGGATATTATGAATGCGTTTGTACTGCAGAGAAACTGTCGCAACTGTGTTGTTGTTTGGTTTTTTTTTTTCTTGGTAGCTTCATTGTCGTTTCGTAGGTTTGTGCGGTATGATCAATGAACATTTTTTAACATTTAAAAGTTGCATCGACACAGATTCCAGGTCATGATGACGACAGACTCTCATCCACATAAAAGGGAGACAGTTATATTGGCACGAACATAAAAACTAGACATGGAGGGCAGCATGGCGGGGCTGTGTGTTGACCTAACATTTCATCGTAATGATATGTGATCGGTCATGCAAGAGTTTCTCAAATGTCGCAACATCCCCCAAGACTTATGCCGAGAGAAAGGAAGACACGGGCATGGAGTCAGTGGTGCTGCCTGCGAGGGTAAAAGGGATCACATACTTAACTTGCTGGCATTTTAAGGGAACCGCCGTCCGCAGAGTAGAAGCATTCATTTATTTTTTTATTTATTTTGCGGCGTATAACCGTGCCAAGACAAAGCAATGCCCCAGCCTCTGGGGCTACTTAAGGTCTTGTTACACTGGGTAGATGTAAGTTTCCGACCTGGTGACCATCCCAAAACTAGGTTGTGATCCTAATGTGGCACATCTACCAACCAGGAAAGGTTCGACTGGTTCGACTTATTTGAAGAGCATTCCTCACTACGTCCTCCCTTGTCAGCAAGGCCTTCTGTATACTCCGCACATCTGCAGTGTGTACAGGAGAAAAGCCATCGCTTCTGTCCTTTTTTTTTTTTCTTTTCAAACCATAAATCAATGCTCCTGTCAAGTGCTTCCTTGAGATCTCTCTGATCTAACTCTTTGCTTCTTGAAAGTTGAATGCGAGTTGTTACAAGGTGCTCGTTTCAAATCTCAAATTCTTTTTTCATGTGTCGCACTTTGGCTGCATCTTTCATTTACAGGAATGTCCCCGTCTCGTCATCCACTTAAGAAAGAGCACGCTTTCCTTGAGCCGTACGCGGCTATCATTGCGATGTGATAGCCATGATCAGGAAATTTAATCATCTCCAGAAGTATAAGCCAGTGTACGAAGAGGTTAAATGTATTACTTTTCACAAAACTTAACGAGCATCGTATTCGCTTTTTGAAATCGATCCACAGATCCCGAGTCGCAGAGGAAGCGCACGGTACAAAACGTCCTCGACCTTCGCCAGAATTTAGAAGACACCATGTTGAGTCTACGGGGTTCTCAGCACAGCCACAGGTGAGCACAACGCCAACAAAATGAACCGTCACACAAGTAGAAGCAGAACTTCACTTTGTTAAAAGTAATGAAACAACCTCAGATCAACTGGCAACAGCAACATAACAGTCTTCCTTCTGGGATAGTGCCAAGAATGATAGCGTTGTAGTCCAATGTACTCTGGCTGCTGCTCGAAAGTGGCTCTGAATCTTCACCCCGGCCAACTAATCATCTTATGGGCAGAGACACTCGGTGTTTGTGTGTGTGTGTGGGGGGGTGGGGGGGCTGGTTATCTTTGGAATTTGCTCCACTGTTTTCTTAAAAAAGGCATTGGTTGTTTAATTTCATACTATTTAGACCCAACTGTACGTATACAAGCAATTAAAAAAAAAAGTAAAATTCCCATAATACGGTATGTCCCCTTTAAAGCCTTTAACTCTGATGATGGAAAATTGATGCATGCCTCTCTCCAAACTGGAGCAGGTCGGTTCAATTCCTCTGCTGATAAATTATCCAACAAGGACGACTAAAAATACTCCAATGGTCGTCGTCATGGTATTTATTGAGGTAACTCAGTGCCTTTAGTTATGTCATGAATAGCGCACTCACACAAGATGCTCCCATTCTTGCTGAGAGTACTTTTCAACCCCTTGACCCATTTACAAGAAGGACACTTTACACAGCGCAGAGAAATCGGCCGATCTGGATGCCTGGTTCGAGTTGACCATCTGAAGTCAAACACCCCAAAACAGAAATGGAAGCGTACCTAATGGAGTGTCCTCTGCCGTGCGTGTCCACAGCTGTGCGGACAGCAGCAACGTGGGCTACGACAGTGATGACACCAATGCTCGCAGTATGTCCAGCCTGTCCAACCGTTCCTCGCCGCTGTCCTGGCGCCACGGGCAAGCCAGCCCTCGCCTCCAGGCGGGCGACGCCCCGTCCTCCGCGGCGGGGGGTTACCAGGGTTCCAAGACGCTCACCCAGTACGTCGCCCAAACCATGCCGGCTCGCTGCTCGGGTAGGCTGAGCGGGACGTCACGTGTGGATCTTCTGGACGGCGGAGACCTCAAGTCCGGCTGCTTGAGCGATAGTGACCTTCTGGGGAAGAACCGCCCGGATGATGACGACAACCTCACTAATGGGTAAGTAGCATGGATGTATAGGATGTCCTGTTTCCGTGGCAACAGGCATCCTTGTTTCCAGTGGTGACTGCAAATGCCCTTTTTGGTGTCGATTAGCACATTTCGACCGCAGTAATTAATTTTTCATAGTTTGCAGGTATGCCACAAACTGTATAGTAATCCCAAAATAATATACAGTCATATAATATCAAAGTTCTCATGCAACATTTCCCTTATAAAAAAAAAAAAGACTTGGGGGGTGATAAGATTTGCAATATCGGTGATGCTATTTTCATCACTGAATAAAACTCCGCTTTACAATGTGTTTGTGATTTTGTCTTCTCTCCACCCTTTTTTTTGTTCTAACCGACCTCCATCACCATTCTGGTCTCATTCCATGCTGTCGGACTCTTATATTGCCTGTCGACCATTGTGAGGTCGACATGCTAGTCTGTATTTGGATGTTGTCGTTGATATTAGGCGCCACGGCGGTAAACCGGTTAGCACATCCGCCTCACAATGAAGAGGTGCGGGGTTCGATTCCAGCTCTGTCCTTCCAGCGTGGACTACTGCGGGTACTCCAGCATTCCAAAAACATGCGTGGAGGTTTAATGGAACACTCTAAATTGTCCCTGGGTGTGAGTGTGAGCGTGGATGGTTGTTCATCTGTGTGCCCTGTGATTGGCTGGCAACCAGTTTAGGGTGTCCCACGCCTACTGCCTGAAGACAGCTGGGATAGGTTCCAGCAGGCCTGCGACCTTTGTGAGGAAAGCGGATTGGATGGATGAATGGGTTGTTCAGCTTATAACAGAGTTCAGTTGAAGTTGAGGCAAACTAAAAAGCAGCAAATGGCAGTTAATATCAAGGGAATCGTATTCTCAATGTGCTGTTTTTGCAGTAATTCAACAACGGTGACATACATGACAGTGTCTTCTTGCAAATATTGAACAATTCTGCTCTGTTCAATATGCGGTGGCCGTCCACCTGCTTCCATCGCTATTCTTGAAAATCAAAACAGTCCTTTGTCAAAGTGCTCACAACGGGAGGTTTTTTTTCCATCGTGGAGGCAATCTTAAAAAAAAAACCACCCCAGGTTTTCCCTCAGTTATGCAACCAGACCAGAATAGATCTTTTGAGGTACACGAGTCGTTTTTGATCATTCTGGGTGTCAAGAACGGTTGACAGGAGAGGATTTAAAAAGGATGCAGATCGACAGCAACACTCTGAGAAGAGATGAGAAAGAAAATCAGGACGGTCCTCTGGTGTGGTTTAGGAGCTTTTTATCGTTGCTGGGCATGCGGATGGGATTTGAGCTCAGCCTCTTGAGTGTTTGGAAGGGAGGACTTACTGGAAAGTGCATTAAGCAAAGAGATGAAGATGGTTTTATATGGCTGGAAAGTGGAAAATTGAACATGCTCAAACGCATCAATGTCGAATTTATATTATAAAGAAAATGTCATACCACTGAAGACGGCCTCGTTTTGTAACTAGGACGCATATTTTCACTCGTCATTTGATTTCAGTATGGCGCCACGTGCAAAGGCCTTGACAGAAGATCCTCAATAGTGTCATAAAGATCAAATGACGCCTTGGACAAAATATGGTCAAGCGGGACTCTGGAAAATGGTGTGCTTCCAACGGTGCTTCTCTCAGTGCACAAAGCAAGACCCACAAAAGAATGTTTGGGTGAGATTGGTGTGGAAGAAGCCTATCAAACACCAGATCTTCCAAATTCTCAGAAGCACACGCTTCAAAGTCTTGTGAAAGGTCTTACCACAAGAGTGGAAGCAGTCTTAGCTGCTAGACTAAATATTTTCTGTCGACAAACATAATGTGATGAAAGTCCACTCGAAGTGGATTCAACAATGATGTCATTGAAATTTTTACAGCCGGGCCCCAAACTTGTTTCCCCCCCCCCAACAGACCCATTTCACGTAAAGCTGTACTTCGACGGAGCGGCACAGAAACAAAAACAAATGATTAAAAATACCCATCCATTATCGTCACTCCGTCGTTATGACAGGCCATATTAAACTGTAATCAGTCAATCAGTCCATCGTGTTAATTTATCCTCACTTCCGTTATTGCTTCCATCAGTAAATTTCACCAGTCTGTCTATTATCAGTCTGTCAGTGCCCCCAACCTCACCAACTGCGGCCCCCCCACATTATAAACTAAACAAAGTCCCCCGAAATACCACTGAATCACTCTGCCAGTTCCTCTCCGATTGAAGATGCTTGTCAGAGGTCAGTTCGAGGCCACCTTGCCGCTAAGGCAGCACTCCTTTTGCCATTACTGTCGTGGTCCCCGCCCCTCACCACATACACAAATGTGTGAAACGACGGCCTATTGCTCACTGCTAATGCATTGTGTGTAAAGGGCTTTATTTTGAATACAATAGCCGTCATTAGTGGGAGCCTTGAGATTTTTATTCTCTTCAATCGGCCACTTTTTCTCATCTTGTCTTCTATAGCGCAGCATGTTGTAAGAGAAAATATCATAGCCAGGGCTGCTGAAAAATGAAGGATGTCAAAGTCATTTTGTTCGCCGTGAAAAGAAGAGGTGCGCGGGCTCATTCTTTGTTGCTCGCAACACTGCGATGGGGATTGGAATTGTCGTCTGACGTATGAGGTCGGTCGGTGACAGACCACCAGTGACTGGGAGTACAAGATGGCGATGGAAACCGCTGCTGCCTGGTTTTTCATGCCCCGAGGGAAGTTGTTCCATGCGCGTTTAGAATACACGCATTTCACGCAATTGGCATGTCAGAGACCAACGCCAAGGTCAGGCCCCGCCCCACAAAAAAAAAAATTGGTCCAAAAATAAAATAATCACCGCGTTTTGCCCGCAAAGTGACAAGAAAATACCAGTCTCAGCTGGTAAAAGGCATCACTTGTGGGGGAAATAGTAGGCTCCGAAGACACGCCAAGGTATGAAAATAGTGGCTGCTGTTTTTACTTTTCACCTCTCTAATTTGCAAGGGCTTTTAGTCTGTAGCTCCATGGGTTTCTATTTATTTTCTGTATTACAAATCTGCTTTTCTACTCACACTTTAGAAATTCCACGCTACATTTGCAGTCTTACTGTACACACACACACACACACACACACACACACACACACACTCCAAAACTCATTGAGAACCGTCGCGCACCCGCTCTTGAAAATAGATCAGGCTGCTCCAATGTAACCATGACAACACGCTAGAAATCATAAGTAAGACCCCCCCTACCCCTTAGTGAGGCTTACTTCGGCGCTTGTGATTAGCCTTTAATAATTTCAATATGATGATCTTAGTCATCACCTATGTAAGTCTGATAATAATGTTGAATGGCTTGAACTAATCTTTAAGTGGCACATATCTAATATTGACAGTACAAAGCTGTACAGGAATAGAACAAGCTCGATAATGTGTATAATGGATATTGATCAGCCACACTGCACAGGCATGTGTACGCCGCATCATCACTGCGACTTTGTTATCACTCATGTCATACAATACATCATCACTCTTTTACATCATATCTCATCCAGCTACATTAGCGAAGCAGTAGCATCTATCTATACTATACTGTTACTACAATTACCGGTCCTCCTCCTCCTCCTCCTCCTGGGCAATCGGCCCCCGTCAGGGACTTGCCCCCTCTCCCGGGTCCCACACTCTCTCTGGTGCCTCGCGAGGTTTACACCCTAGTGCGGGCCCCGTAAGGGCCCTCGCCTGATTATTGTTTGAGGAGGGTTGTGGGGCAGCTACTCCCACTCCCCTCCGTTCCGGCCGGGCGAGCGCTGAGCGCCTCACCTTCCGGTGAGACCCCACCTCCTTCCCCGCCGGCTGGTGGGTATTTAGCCGCGTCAGGAACCCAAGAGCCCCGGCGTCCCCCCCGAGCCACTCGGAGGCAATGATGATGATAGCCTCATCATCATCATCATACCATACAATTATTAGGCTGTATTTTGTCATACCAAATCATGTAATACAAATGACCAGAGATGGGCACTTTACCCTATTTTGCCAGTCCGTGCTCTGTCCGCGACCGAGGTACCCTCCCGTCATCGCCTTTCCATTTTTATTCACAGGACCGTTCCGTCCCAGCGACGGAATGCCCATCTCTGTAAATTGCCACACTATTTTGAATCAAACAATGACCATTTGGTATCAGATCATACCGAACCATATTATTCCAAACAATTACCGTACCGTACCATACCATACTATACTATATGATATCATACCATACGTACTGTACCACACTGTATCATAAGGAATTTTACAGAAATGTGTTCTATGGGGACATGGGTCATGTAGAACCTTCTTCAAAAAAAGGTTTAAGTGTGTGTGTGTGTGTGTGTGTGTGTGTGTGTGTGTGTGTGTGTGTGTGTGTGTGTGTGTGTGTGTGTGTGTGTGTGTGTTTTTAAGACATTTACATTATATAAGGCAACAATTTAAATTTAATAAGCAGTATTAGGAAGTCGGCATCCATGCATTGCTAATGGACACCATTCAATTTAAACTTTGAACAACAGTCTTGCCTGAGCCAACATTAAGTCTAAAGCGTTGTGTGGCTCATTTGTACTGTAAATAAAACCAGCATGAAGCTATCCAACATGAATGTACAGTGAAATACTGAGGAAGGTGACATAGGACATGTGGAGGTCTGCACAGTGTCTCCTGTGCGTACTATACATTAAGTACACCGTAACATCGTGGCAGCAATGCAGTGAACACAAAGCAGACTGGTGCGGCAAGCAACAGACCCTAACAAGGCTCTGGATATGCTGCCATGGCAACCATCCTCCACTGACCCACTGATGGGGCTGCCTTGTGATAGCTGCTGAATTGTGTGTGTGTGTGTGTGTGTGTGTGGTCTCAGGGTAAACTGATACAGAGTGACATTTATCCAATGTCTTCGATATCCAGGCTAAGGTCCATGTACTAGTATGCCCTTAGTCTTCGCTAGTAAGACAATTTAGTGTAACGATGACTAGGGGACTTTTTTTTTTTTTACAGTACGAGTGCTACTTTTGGCCTGCTAATACTCGTACAGCCCTAAAATGGATATCCTTGATATCAAACATATGGTCAGTCGGATTTCCATAAAACCGTTGTTGGATGTATTCAATATTAATAGTGCATAAATGCTGAAGCAAATTAGACATCCTCGTCAGGTAGCTTAACGTCCATGTACATGTGCGCTATTTGTCTTCACTTGTGGGACAACTCTGGCTTAATAGGACAACTGAATCTTACTAGTGAGGCAAAACTGTGCACAAAGTGACAATTGGATTCGGCTAGAATTCCTCATAACGTGATACAATTCTCCCAGTTAACATCTTGCACTTCACTAGCAGCACGAGTATAAATACTCTTTCCAGAGTGACTGCTGCCACTACTGGAGGCATGCATTTTTCCTTCCTTTTTTTTTAAGCGCATGCTATTCCTTCTTGCTTAAAAGCACCGCTTTAAGATGCTTCCCTGGCAATGTCATCTCCATGGCAACAGAGATAAGGCTGAGTACACGCGCTCAACACTTTGGCACGTATCGTATGACACCCCAAACGGCCTCGCTAGTGGAAACTAAATGCGTACCAACGAAAGACATTCAGGACTTAATGAAGGGTTTTGCTGCAGTCATCCCATCCCGGATTTATGGTCCCTGCAGTCTGCACTCAATTTCCCTTTTCCTGGCTCGGGTCGGACTTTTTTTAGAGCCTCGTGACTGTTGAAGCTTCACATGCTTTTGACCTCAATTGTGTCCCTGCTCTGATCACACGTGAGTCCTTCAAGGGCTTTGGTCGTGATTTTGCTTAAGATCATTTAGGAGTACATCATTTAGGCTTTCTTTCTTTTTGTGTTTCCTCCGTTTCTCTATTTTTTTGTCTACCTGCAAATATGTACGGAAGACCAAAATGATTAAGCTCCAAAGTTTTTGTGTCATCAGTCATTGTCAAAGTTTTGCTCGACGGCATTTTTACCAGTGATTCTTTTTTTCATTTCCATTTGACACCTTCCTCCCTAAAGTAAAGACCGTTGTTCTGTATTTACGTGTTAACACACCTTACAAAAATTTTAATGCAACACTTTTGATTGGCTCCCATTTTTTTCGTGGGCTGAACCCAGCAATCCGAGACTTTCCAGAAATACAAATGGCCTATTTCTTTCAAATATTGTCCACAAATCTATCTCAGTCTGTCTTAGTGAGAACCTTTCCTTTGCCGAGCTAATCCATCCACCTCAGAGGTGCGGCATAGAAATATGCTCATTAGTAAGCATGAGTATTACACAGGCTTGGCTTCGGCTGCCCATAATAAGAGGGCCCTCTTCTTATAGTTCAGCTCATGAAAAAGGGGAGAAATGTACGTATGTTTATTAATTACATTTATTTATTGCGCGAGGCACCCCCCCCGCAATCCGTCAAATAGGAAATTCAGGGAGACAAGCACGATACGGTGGCTAAAGTTCTGAAATTCCTGATCCCTGCGGTATTTTGATGAAAGCAGTTTATTGAGAAAACAAAAAAACTGACCTTCAAATGGTTCCTGTTCAGCATTTATGATGGCGGAAATTTGACCGATAATCTCCATGACGTCCAATGAGAGAATCTTTTTTCTTTTACCTGCATTGGGGAATGCCTTGTGTTCAAATCTCATCTGATTTGACCAAATTTGTAGGATTCCAGGTCAGTCTAGTGAAACAAAGTTGAAATCCAGAGTTGATGCAAATGGATCGTCGAGGATGGAAAATAATAACTGGAAAACATTCAGACGCTCAAATCAGTTTGTTGGAATTTGTTGTGCCCTGGAGGATCCGATACGGAAAGAGTTTTAACATTATTGCTGTCACGTGACACACAAAGCCAGATCGAAAGACATCTGGGGGCAACGTGGCGTTCCCTCAGCAGAGGGTCAGCAAATAAATGACTCAAGAAAAAAGAACAAAACAAAACGAAAAAAAACCCACCCACGTTGCTCCGTCAGCTATTTAAATAACGAAGCATCACTCACTGCGGCGCTTTGAGGGAGAAAAAATACAAGTGAGACGATGTGCTGGCTCATGAGTTGAGTTCATCCTATAATGCTTCGTGCTTTGAGTCCTTTTGCCAAGTCTTCTTTCTCATGCTGACATGGCACTATTGACGCATCGGGGTTAACACTGACCGAAAAGGCCACATCCATCTGGGTGGGGTAAAAAAATAGATCATGAAACATCGTAATTCAAATGTGCACTCGCCATAATGCGGCTAGAAATCGGGCGAGGGTGGAGGGGACTTTTAGGTCTGAAGTTGACAGACAGGCAATTTATTTTTCCAGTCCAGCTTTGCTTTCAACCACTGTCTTGGTAACCTTAACACGAAACATCTTTTGTTGTTATTGTACAGATATTTACTTACTGATCTACCTCATTTCTTTCTGTGTGAAGTGCAGACGTGGGAGGCTCAAGTTAAAACACATGATGCCCCCTGCTTGAAAAGTAATACCAAAGGTCAGGGATGGGCAACAGAAATCCTGCAGATATTGAATCAGGGCGACTGGGGGACTGCATAGGACCACACACTTGGTAATATATTTCATATTTGATCAGACCATTTTCAGCGCATGTAAAAAAGATCCGCCATCCATCCGAACCCAAGAACAAAGGGTGTGAAGCAAGCGACGAAATAACTCCAGATTGTCATTTATTTTCCAGCGCAAAGAGTTCTGTTGCATAAAATTACCATTCAAGGACTGCACAAAATGGCTGAACAAGAACGCAGCATTCAGTGCAAAAAGTCTTTATTTTTTTTTCACAATAATAAAGTCGCCCAAAATTCCAATATTATTTCAATCCTCTGCACGTCCTGCATATTATTTCAAATGTTCAATAAAATATTAGGCCTACTCACATTTTAGTGGAGGGCAGTAAGACCCAGTGTGGGTAGACACAACAATCTTATCAAATACATCAATGAGACAGTTATGCCAGCATGTCTGCCAACTGCCACCATTACATGAATACAATATCAAATACAAAATGTCAATGTCAACATTGAAGCATTCTTCTTTATTAATTTGTTTTCAATTTTACCGGATCTCATTAAGCTTGTGCACGTGGGCCCAGATGAAACATTCACTGAGTGTATACTCACTCGAGCTGCTCTGATGTGTGTATTGTCTTCACCTCCTGCAGTGGTCATTTTCCACAGCAGAGAGAGTACTAATGAGAGGGGGGAGCTCCAAAACTATATAGTAGTCATACCTCCCAGGAGTTCCTGCATGGCGTCATGTCGGGGATTTGTGGTGCCACAGAAAACAAATATATACTGTTTGTGTGTGTGTGTGTGTGTGTGTGTGTGTGTGTGTGTGTGTGTGTGTGTGTGTGTGTGTGTGTGTGTGTGTATATATATATATATATATATATATATTTTTTTAGGTCTGCACGTATGCAAAAATATAATAAAATGTAACACCAACTTTGGAATAAAAAATAATTGCTGAAATTTAATAATTGCTGTCATTTATTGTTAGCCTATAAGAGTCATTGTTAACTAAGAAAATGCTAACACTAGCGTTCAAATCAAAACTTCTTTTTAAATGTTTTATTTGGGGCTGCCGTCTCTTTTTAAGCCAAAGTTAGATTCACAAAGTCATGGCTAATCGTGAAAATGTTAACAGTGTTACATTTTAAATGTCATTTAGTCTTTCCTAACAACACAAATTGAGAAAATACGTCCACATTTGAATCCAAATATTTGCTAGCGTATTCAATTGGCCAGTTTTTGCCAAAGAAAGCTAATGAATACTCAAAAAAGTATTTATTCAAAATTTTTTTCAGGATTGCTTGCATTTAATCATTTAATTCAACATTACCATATCTTAGCAATAATGCATTATGATTAATGTGTCGCCACTGTCACTTCCATCTTAAACATAAACCGGAGACAACGCGTGTAGGTCAATCCTCTGAGAGTTTACTGCCAGTTCCTTGCTAACTTTAGGCTTCTTAGCCAGAAATAGCAATTAGTGGGCAACCAGAAACGAAGCAAACCGACCCTGAGAGTTTCCTATTAGTTTACCTTTTTCCACTGTAGCACATTTCTGAGAGCAGGCCAGCAGAAACTTGACAACCAACTGTGTAATTATACTGGGCTTGAAGTTGTTTTTTGTTTTTTTTCTCCTTTTAATATTTACCTCCAGGTGGAGTTGTTTAACTCTGTACAGTTCGTTTGACTCAGGCACCCGTGGCCCCACACGGGGAAGTCTGTTTTCACTTTGTGGGCACCAGGCCCGATGAGGCAGCATCTGTTTCAAGGCGACGCGGGAGGTTGACACGGGGATGACGGGGAGTGGTGCTGTCACTCCACTTTTCCTTCACCCGGACCGGACCCTGAACTAACCACGAACCCCTCAGAGGTCTTTTTTAATCAGGCGTGATTCAGTGGCGCACCCCGGAAAAGTTTTCTTTCAAGCAACTGTTTATAAAGTCTGATAAAAGGTCAGGAATGAGCAAAATCACCCATAGACATTAGTCGGACTCTTTTTTTCCTCCAGCTAACATCGGGATTCATCGCCTCGACTGATCTGGCCGTCATTTGGTCGTCATTAGCTTTATACATATTTTGGTTCTTCCTTTCAGCTGGGATGAAAGCAGCTCCATCAGCAGCGGACTCAGTGATGGCGACGGCGAGGTCTCGGATAACCTCAGCTCAGAGGAGTTCAACGCCAGCTCGTCCCTCAACTCGCTCCCTAACACGCCGCTGGGATCCAGACGCAACTCTTCCATCATGGTGAGCTGGAAAAACTGCATTTAAAGCAGCAACATGTAAACCATTTGACCTGGAGCTGGGATCTTATTCCATTGAATCTATCAATGAAGCGACAAGCTTCTTAGATTCCTGTTAAGAAATCGACAACGTGGGTGGAAACATTTTCACGTTGTTTTGCAAAGAAATCTTGCCCCTATGTACTGATGGGCCAACGGCAAATCCTGCTTGCGTTCACAAGTCTACCAAAACAGTAAAATGGGTGGAGTAACTTTTACTTAGCCACAATTTTAATCATCTCATTGAGTTGGAATTTAAACATTTTGGAGTACAAAAGCCTTCCCCGGCCACTAGAGCGGGAGCAAATCTCAGAATGGATCCAAATCTCTTCACTCAGAGTACGTGAGGCACCTACTCGCAGCCATAAATCTACAATAGTTTGGGGGTTTCCATCCTTGTCGTTGTTTTCCCTTCCTCTGCTCGGGGCAGTTGATTTATCTTCGCTTCTTTGCCTCTGGAATGCAGCTGAGATGAAACAAAGATTACAACTCGCGGTGCCGTCGGTGGGGGAGATAGCAGACGGCACGCGATCGTTATCCTCACCGCGCCTCTCGTCTCGCAGCAGCTCCGGACCGACGCTGAGAAGCGCTCCCTCGTGGAGAGCGGACTCTCCTGGTACAGCGAGGACGGCAAGGCGGGCCGCAAGCTGGACGCGTGCGGGTACGACACGGGCAGTCTCAAGACAGAAGCGCCGAGCAAGTGGAGGAAGAAGCCGCCAAGTCTGAGCGACGAGCTGAGCGTCAAAGAGGAAGCCAGGAAGCCTCAACGTCCGGGTGCGCCGGGAAGCTTTAAGAAGAGTCGCAATCCTCCGGTGGGGGTCACCTCACCTATCACCCACACGTCACAGAGCATGCTGAAGCTGGCAGGTGAGAACCATCATGTCGTGGTTTGATAAAAAAATAGATCTCATTTGTCGAGTGGAGAAAGTGGGACTCACAGCTCTTTGTCGGGAATTTTCGTTGACTTAAAAATGAGTGTGTGGCGTTTTATTGTCACTTACCACGAAATAAAGTTGAATAGAGGGTGAAATAGTAGCTCGTGATGAACACATCTTTCTGATAGTTTCTCTGTGCTTGAATGGGTTTTCTCTCCGTACTCTGGCTTTCTCCCACTTTCCAAAAGCTTGTTAAGGACGTCACGCACTGAGCCACGTGGCCGAGCCTCACTAAACTGTTGTCCAGTGTGCGGGATTTCGCTACGAGTTGTGATGAGATGTTGATGGTAGGCCACTCGTTTTGGTGCAACAGCACCGACGTAACAGCTAATCAAAAACGAACGGGAGCTTTCGCATACAAAAATCTGTTTCCAGGTTCGAAACAAGTGAGATCCAGCCGGCCGTCGGCAAGCCCGGCGGATACTGTGTATACTGTATACATACATGG
Organism: Hippocampus mohnikei; assembly: GCA_026261675.1. Classification (NCBI taxonomy): domain Eukaryota; kingdom Metazoa; phylum Chordata; class Actinopteri; order Syngnathiformes; family Syngnathidae; genus Hippocampus; species Hippocampus mohnikei. The sequence goes on along the minus strand of JAKGUB010000334.1, from coordinate 17,565,627 downwards.
TGGTGCAGTGGTTAGCACGTCGACCTCACAGTGCAGAGGTTCAATTCCAGCTCCGGCCTCCCTGGGTGGAGTTTGCATGTTCTCCCCGGGCCTGCGTGGGTTTTCTCCGGGTGCTCCGGTTTCCTCCCACATTTCAAAAACATGCACGGCAGGCTGATTGAACACTCTAAATTGTCCCGAGGTGTGAGTGCGAGCGTGCATGTTTGTTCGTCTCTGTGTGCCCTGCGATTGGCTGGCAACCGGTTCAGGGTGTCCTGAAGACGGCTGGGATAGGCTCCAGCAACCCCCGCGACCCTTGTGAGGATAAAGTGGATCAGAAAATGGATGGATGGATGTTGTAACTATATTTATAATATCACATAAAGGCCTACGTGCGGCTGTCACCAAAGACAAAGCACTACTCTCTCTTGATGGCAACCCACTTCGTTCTTGACAATCTCACCATGGTTTTGTGGTTCAATAAACGTCATGCTGTGGAAAATACAGTATGTGGCGTCTCATAACTCGATACGGCATCGTAGTTTGTGCAGGGCTCTATCGCTCAATCCGTGAGTGGGAGTCAGCAACCGTTCACAGGGGTCCAATCCAGTTGGGTTCGGCTGCGGAATTTAGTTTCATTGAAGACTTAACATTTTCCGTAGTTGTGACTGTGAGCGTGCATGTTTGCTTGTCCGTAATCTATGTTGGGTGTGATTTGTGAACAACCAGTCCAGGTTCTGCCACTCGCCCAAAGACGTCTTGGATAGGCTCCAGTTCATATGACCCGAGTAAAGACAAACGCTAGAAACGAAAGAAAATGGATCGATGCCCGCTGTATTTTCATGAGTGTCTGATAAGAAATTGACATTAAATCTCAAGGGTTCACAAATGCAACACTAAATAATACAGATGAACTATTGGTGAAAAGGCCAAATACTTTCGACATTTTTTTCGAAAACATGTCAGGACTCAGCTAAAACCCATTCACTCCGCAGATCTGTACTCAGATAAATAAAAAAGTACAAAGAAAAAGTTAAAAGAAAAAAAATAAGTGACTCAAGTTGTCGTTGATTATGTGCCCATATTGGATTTTACGTTGACTTTAAAAACAGGGGCTTATATTACTACCTTTTATGAATCAAAAGTCTGGCAGTGAGTCACACGTGAGGCACATCAAAGTTCCGCCGAGTAAACACAGATGTGTCTTTGCTGATAGTGTAACTTGGCTGGAGTGCAAAGGTTCCATGCGCTCGTCGTTTCGCTTTCATCAAATTCATCATTTTCATGCCCTTTAAACTTTCTGTCCAAATTATTTCCTCTCTGCAGCGCCAAAAAATGACAAACCGCAGGACAAATCCAAGATTTCCATCAAGACGGCCGGTCTCCAACGGTCACGTTCCGACGCCGGCCGGGATCATCACGTGGATACGCGAAAGCCCCCGTCTGGTTTAGTCAAACCCACGACAGGAGCCTCCTTTGGCTACAAGAGAACGCCCGCAGCCACCGGTACCGCCACGGTGCTGACAGCGGGAGGCGCCACCATCTCCAGTGGCTCCGCTACTGTGGGGAAAATTCCCAAGTCCGCAGGCATGTCACTCAAGCCGGTGGGGTTAGGAGCGCCTTCTGGTCGCAAGAACAGTTTTGACGCCAGCAGCGACGCCAGCTTTCTGGGCCCCAATGCCCGCAACAGCATCCAGTACCGCAGCCTTCCTCGACCCGCCAAGTCCAGCACGCTCAGCGTCATCGGTCGCCCCGCGTCCCGACCCGTCGGCGGCACTATAGACGCCAGTCTGCTGAGCCTGAAGCCGGTCAGCATGGCCTCGGCGAGCCCCAGAGTAAAAGAAGCTACAAGTTTGAGCAGCAAAATGTCGAATCGGACCATGGTCGTCCCGGTGAACCAGACCGACCGGGAGAAGGAGAAGGCCAGGGCCAAAGCTGTGTGCGCCGATATGGACGTGGACTGTCCTTCCTTGAAAGGAGATGAGGTTCCATCCGAGTCCTCGCGAGAATCCGTGTTGAAACTGCACGGCCTGAGACGGACCAGCAGCAGCAAATATCCCGAACTGTCATCGCCCACCACGCCAAGGTGCTGCCATCTCGCCCTTAAGGCATCTTGTTACTTGTTTAGATGAGAGGGTCGCATTGTAGATGCATTTGAATTGTTCACAGAATCGAGATGTGACAGTGCAAACTGTGGTAAGTCAATCCAGATTTCATGGATCCACGCGACAGGAGGGTGCCCTCACGTTCCGAAAATAAGATTGAATGTTCATTGAAGACTTGAAACTGACCATAGGTATGAACGTGAGTGCGAATGATTGTTTGTTTGTTGTTGCGTTGTGTAAGGGTTGTTCCATATGGCTGAAAAATGTATCAAGATATTTCAACTTTTACTGTATATTGTTAGGCGGCCCGGTAATCCGGTGGTTAGCACGTTGGATTCACAGTGCAGAGGTACCGGGTTCGATTCCAGCTCCGGCCTCCCTGTGTGGAGTTTGCATGTTCTCCCTTTGCCTGCGTGGGTTTTCTCCGGCTGCTCCGGTTTCCTCCCACATTCCAAAAACATGCATGGCAGGCTGATTGAGCACTCTAAATTGTCCCTAGGTGTGAGTGTGGGCATGGATGGTTGTTCGTCTCTGTGTGCCCTGCGATTGGCTGGCAACCGATTCAGGGTGTCCCCCGCCTACTGCCCGGAGACAGCTGGGATAGGCTCCAGCACCCACCGCGACCCTCCTGAGGATAAAGCGGTTTGGAAGATGAATGAATGAATGAATGTATATTGTTTTTTTTCAACCTATTTAAACTAAGAAAAAAACCCATTGATTAAAGATCAAATAAAACTCAACCAGCCAGAGGGAAAAATACCATTCAAAATAACAGGCGGTAGAATTAATTTTTCAAGGAACGTCCAATATTTTTGCTTGCATTGCAATGCGGTGCCATGTGCAATGTTGAGCAGTTGCTTAACTGTTGAAGATGCTCCAAACCGTCGTTGATGCAGTTAGATTAAGATTAATTCGTGGAGCAAATTCATAGTCTCCTGGAGTACATGCAATTGAGCAACTGTCTTGTGTCTACTTAAAAGACATTTTATTGTTCTACCCGACTGGCTAAAAAAGCACCAGAGCTAGCACGCCAAAGACCTGTCGATCCATCTCGAGGTTAGTTTGCTCAATATCATCTCACTGCAAGAGTTACACTGAAGCGGCTGGTCTTTTTTTTTTTTAACAAACTAATTGACACTTTGGTTCGGTGTGTACACCACATCCATACGTGTGTGTGTGTGTGTGTGTGTGTGTGTGTGTGTGTGCAAATTTCTGTGTGCGTCAAGCGGCTTCTCCTTCCTCTGGTAGACTTTCGTGCTTATAATTGTTGGACAAATCTAACGACGCACCGTAACCTGTATCTACAGCACGCAAAATGGTTGCTGTTTTCTCCGTTGTTTATTTATTTATTGACTTACATATTCCATCCATTTTCTAATCCGCTTATCCTCACAAGGGTCGCGGGCGTGCTGGAGCCTCTCCCAGCTGTCGTCGGGCAGTAGGCGGGGTACACTCTGAACTGGTTGCCAGCCAATCGCAGGGCACGCACAGAGACGAACAAACATTCGCGCTCGCATTCCCACCTAGGGACAATTTGGAGTGCCCAATCAACTTGCCATGCATGTTTTTGGAATGCGGAAGGAAACCAAAGTACCCAGAGAAAACCCGCACAGGCACAGGAAGAACAATAGAACTTCACAGAATCCAAACCCTGGACCTCTGCACTGTGTGGCCGGCATGCTAACCAGTCAACCACAGTGCCGCCCATGTATTTATTTATTTATTTATTTATTTATTTATTTATTGAACACATGATTGAATGCATTTTCTATTGATATCGATCCCGTATCTCTCGTGATACATATTGACATTGCCCAGCCCAATGTTGTGTACCCTGCCTCTTGCCCCAAAGTCATCTGGGACAATATGGACAAGTGCAACAGAAAATGAACAGAAGTAGAAACAAAAAAAAACACACACAAAAAAGATAACACAAATAAATTGCTACATTATGGTCATTGGTAACGTTGTGGTTCACAGAACTAACTTTCATTCAGGGATCAATAATTCCTGCTCCATGTTTCAAACCTCGTGACCAGTCCTGGTTGTACGTAATCTGTTTTTCGGTTAGATGGTATAGTCTACAGTTCCTATGCAATCCTCAATCAGATAAGTCCATTAAATGAGGGGAGGCAGTTGCTGTATGACTTATTTTGCTGCTCGTGTCTTCTTCCTTTAGGTTGTTAGTCAAGTCGTTGGGACGTCCACCTAGTTTAGCTCACCTGGACAAGGTCAACTCCAACAGCCTGGACTCCTGCGTGACCATTCAGGACCTCCCTCCCAAAGTCCCCCCGTACTCAAAGCTCCAAGATCTGGCATCCTCCCACTCAACAACCCGTCTGACCCCCAGCCCGGCGCCCGTGCTGCACATCGACTCTTCCGGCTCCTATGCAAGTGACAGCCTGGGAGGTTCGCCCCTGCTATATCCCAAACTGTCAACTATGCACCGCAGCATGGAGTCTTTGCCCCTGCAGATGAGTGTGCCCTCTCGAGCCAGGTTTAGCCCCAAAGAGTCGCAGGGTAGTGAGAGGGGAGTGGGGACCTGGGGCGCCGGGAGCAGGACATCCCTCAACCTCTCAGAAGGGTTAGTGATCATCTCTATAACCATTGTAAGGAGTGTTTTAGTTTGTTTGAATTGATACCGATTTCTTCTGCTTTCTTTCCACAGGTTGCAGACCGATAGGAACACCTTGCCAAAGAAAGGCTTAGAGTATGTTCATACACAGACTGTCCTCAGTGTACGATGGTCCCAGAGGGTTTTTACCGTGATTCGGACTTAAATACTGCTTTAGCATTGGTTTGGGCAGTTTTTCAAACGTTATTCATCCAAAGAACCTACTTTAAGAACCATCTCACAGTCCACTGGCATGACAAACGTATCGCGAAAGTAAATATAACGTAGTGAACTAATGATGATTTATCTGGTGTGAAATTTGGGCCTGTTCAGTTGAACGCAAAGCTGTTCAGCTCCTTTATGAATGGTATCAGGTGGAAAAACAGGTTTATGGTGCCACCTAGTGGAGGATTGTTTAATACTTCTGGCTGTCCTTAGAGAGATGACCAGAATTATTTGAAGTATGGAAACGAAAATGAATTTTCAAACCAAATCAATCGAACTTGGATGACTTATGGTTCTCACTGATTTCCTATCCGGAACTCCGTCGTAAACCGAGGACCCCCTGTCATCACACGTTACTGCTGCGTGTCGTGGTGCTTGCTTGACCCTGAAGCGACCGCTCTTTTCTCCCCAAGACGCTGCAGCTCGAGCCTGTCGGAAAGCGACGGCATGAAACCGGGGCGACGCCACTCGCACAACGCCACGTCCGAGCGCAACAGCCCGCCTCAGCTGCCGTCGCCAACCCGCACCATCCACCTCCTGTCCGCCACCAAAGCTCCTCCTCTCACCAACGTGGGTGAGTGACCCATGACCTTCACCTCAACACAGTGGCACTTTTTACAAGTACTGAATCGTGTTCTATCCCTTGCTTTGTACCAGAGGCGATTGCTCTCAGACTGCAAGGGAAGCTCAGCTTCCCCTAAAATGTCAAAAGATAAGTGATCAAATGTATGTGTGTACATACAATTGTGTGTACATGTCATTGGCTAATTATGCGCTACAACGCACTCAACTTTTGTTCCGAATCAGCTTCTTATTACTGGTTACGACGCGACTCTCTTCTCATTCATTCCCGCAGCCACACTGTGCTTTGAACTGTGCGGACGCTGGACGTCGAGCGAGTTCAGTTTAGGTTGTCCCAATGCGTTGAAACGAGACGAGTCATTGGACAAATGCTGGTTTTGTCCCGCCCATCGGACGCTCAGCGTCTCTGGGAGTCTATGGACAGTGGGCGTTTATCGTCTGGCCCGGACGCTCAGCTTTTCTGCATGATGATTGGATGAGCTGTCTGAGGCTGAGAATCTCTTTTTGATTGACAGCGAAATGAGCCAATCACCGATCTTTCGGTGTTAGGCATCCGTGGGAGCATTCTTCAATTCTCATTCGGTTCTGAGTTGAACTGAAGATTTCTTCGAATCATCTTAGCGACACTTTCTTTGTTGAAAACGACTTGCGACAGCTTAATATTTTAGTCCTGGTGTGTTTTATTGTAGTTGCTTGTGTTCGCAGACTGATTTATATCACCACAGTTAAGACCCTGGAAAAGACGCCTTGTTGGTGTGACAGGGTGACAGATCATTTTTTTTGAAAAGGAACAGAGAGTAGACTTCACGTAGAAATAAACGGACACATTTTATGATGTAGGCCGAAATTGAGCTTCCCCTCCTTGACACACCAGCATCCGCCACTGCTTTCTTTGTACACTGAGGCGGAGAGAGAAAATGACTTTCCTCCATTGTTCCCATAAAGTTGCGAGAAGAAACTCTCCGAAATGTCCTGATATGATGAATAATTAAGAACTTCTTCAAGTACTCTGGCTTCCTCACACATTTAAAAAACACGTGTTCGATTCACTGATAAAAATGTTTCATAGGTGGGCATGTAAATGTGAAATTTAGCTGGTGTATACGTGCCCTGCACTTAGCTAATGAGCAATCCAGGGTTTACCCTGACACTCACCCGAAGTGAGCTAGGATAGTCCCCAGTTTACCCGCAATCTCAAGGAGGACAAGCGCGGTAGAAAGAGGACGCATTTATAAACTGTGTCAACTGCGGTAACAAAGGCAAAAAGCAAACAAAGCTAAATTTAGCATTTACTCTTCTCTTTTGCTGACTCTTGTGTGAACCGTATCCCTCCACTTTCTGCTCAGTGTGTCCCTTTCTTTTTCTTTCGTGATAGTTGCCCCAATTTCTTCTTCCGGCACACCGAGGATATCGCGCTCCAACAGCATTGGGCCCCCCGGTGACTGCGAGCTTTACGGCTCCTCCCCCCTGGGCAGTAACGTGTCGCTGGCGGAGAGGCCCAAAAGCATGATGCGCTCCGGCTCTTTCCGCGAAACCGCAGATGATGGTGAGCCTTGAACCAAAAAAAAAAAACACTTTTTAGCGTAGGAGGAACAGGATAACTTTTCAGAGACCCTCAATAATCAGGCCTTTGCCGAATTACAGTACCGGATATCGCAAGAGACGGAAAATCAACTTTCGGCGAATTGTAATACTCATGCCCTCAAATGAATATACCCCTCTATTGTAGCGTTCACACGTGCACATTTACATCGGTGCTGCCCCGCAAACGAGCATTTGCTCTGGAGCAAATTTTTAAACCACCTCCCTGAGGTGGATCAAATCTGATCCGGTGTAAGCTGTTTTCCGGCGCTACGCCGGATCAAATTTGCACGTGTGAACGCTCTACTGGCTCAGCGCCGGCGTAGCACCGAAACAAATCCCGCCGTGTGAACACCCCTATTGTCAATCCAAAGTGAGCATTGTTATCAATCAGGGTGACAAGCTACCTATGCAGTTCTTTAATCCGGAATCAAATTAGGGTCTGATCATGCGAAATATGGTTGACATATTAGAGTCATACTTTTTCTCCTTTTGCAGTCCACGGCTCTGTGCTCTCTTTGGCTTCCACTGCTTCATCCAACTACTCCTCCTCGGTGAGTAAATTCTGTTTTCATCTAAATGATGCGCAGGCCTTTCCACTTGAACTATAGCACTTTCAATGACCTGCTATTGCAGCAAAGGATAGATTACATATATTATAATATTGCTCTGTTTATGGTTATTATTTAGTCCCCAAAAATTCACAAAGAGCGCAAGTCGGCGTTTGTTTCCTGCAATTTTAACACCTTCTCCTCAAATGACCTCTCTCATTTTTCATGCTTTTGCGATACCTTCCGTAGAATGAGGACAGGATCCAAGGGGAGGTAAGGCATCGCAACGGGGTCACTTTCTGTTGGATCGGGTCCATTTGTCAGTTGCTGTGTCGTTTTAAATGTGATATTAACGCTACCAAAAGCATACACAGAAGCCATTTTCACACTTCATAGCATTCTCTGACAGCCGCCATCATGCTCGTCTTTCAATTCTGCCCATCAGTATGTACAGCGGGACTTCCACATGCAATTCCGAGTTTTTTTTTTCTTTTCTCAACTGTCATAAAATGTCAAACCAATTAAATCTAGCATTCACTTGGCGAGTTCTTCTTCAAGACAAAGAAATACTTTTCAGAACTACAATTTCTTAAGATGGTGACTGTTGGGTTTTTGATAGCTGCAAGATAGATGTGTACTGGCATTTATTGGGGGGAAAAAAAAAAGACCAAATATTTTACTCTATGTGAAGGGAATCTGTACACTTTTTGTTTTGAATGACTGAAGTTAAAATTAGTTTTCCACAATATTCTTTTTGGAACATGTCGTTAAAAACAAAAGAGGCATAGACAAATAAATAAAACAACAAAACACACGCACACAAATTTGTCATTTGGTACTTTGCTAAACTGGAGTGCAGTATCATTTCCATAGTTATTTTCTTTACATTCGTTGTGGCCCTTATCAAGGCTGTAAATGTGTTTTTTTATGTTTGTAACAATAGACTGTTTGTGACATAATCACTACTACAGTAAACACTGCTTCACTTTTGTACTGTTCCTTGGTCCATGTAAAATTACAAATCATAAAAATAACTGATGAATGATCTTTGGTCCTCAGCAAATCCGCAAACTGCGCCGTGAGCTGGAATCCTCACAGGAGAAAGTAGCAGACTTGACCATGCAGCTGTCAGCCAACGTACGTATGACAAGGCCCCTTTGACTTTTGACTTATTCTTTTTCTAAAACGATAACAACACCCCCTCCACCTTTACCTGTTGCTTATCCGGACTTACGGCACACTGACTGGATTTACACTGCGTGGTTCATGTGACACGAATGCATTTTTTTTTTTTTTTTTTGCCGCCGTCAAGGCACTATTGGGAAATGAGTTACGGCAGCATAAAGAGGTGTAAAAAAACAATTGGAATGTGATATCAGATCGGAAACGGGCCTTCCAAATCTGGATATCAGTAATGTAAATATTTGCCAATTGAATGCGAGTGGATTGTAACCCCACTATACAGTACTGATATTTATAATTGCCTGTCAGAGCCACAAGATGGCAGCAAACCTCTACAAATGTCTGAAATGAGGTCTCCGACCTTTTTGAAACTCAGAGCTCCTGCTTAGTGACTGATTCATGCGGACGGCGACCAGTTTGACAGTACAGTATGCACTTTTGAAATCAATTTTCTCGAATGACATTCATATGTTGTCATTAATCATTCAAGAAACTATACCCACTTTTTAATCAATGAAGCAAAGAGTCAGCCTGCTCCAACTAAACACGATGTCATGTTGAATATTTGTATTTCAATGCACTATTGCTAATTTCTGTTTTGTCACAACCCGCTGTTGATATTTTGTGGAGTTATTTATGTGCCTTTTAGCAACTGCGCAGGATATGAGCATTAAATCGGAATTGGACACTTGAACCTTGCAGTGTAAACTCAGCTGTTGACACCAATTTAACGCTGACTCACCTCCTGTTTTGACGCTTTTCTTTTTTTTTTTAACTAACCCGGCAATTGATCAATATAACACATCCTCGTATGGGTGTCACTGTGTGCGTTATTCCCACGCCTAACAACCACTGTACTCTCTTTTATTTCTCTTGGCCTCTAATTGAAACTCGCGGGCTTCCTGCTGCTCGCTGCCCGTCCCCCTCCACTACCCGCTAACCGGTCCCTCCCGTGGATGTTGGGTGTAACAGTTAGGCCAGGTTTGTTGGACTGTCGCTTGAGTGAAATAACATGCATCTCAAATAGGAATTGTTGGTGCATACAAATGTAAACTATACACGACTCACAAAAAGTTGGGCATATTGGATATTGGGCTTTTGGTTAAAATTTCAAAATGAACCTAAAAGGTGAACTTCATTTGAACTGCTCTAAAGTTCATCCAACTCTTTTTGCCACCTTTCAGATCTGGAAATAAGGCACCTCCTCACGGTGCTGTGGCAAAAAAGTTTGGCTCCCTAAAAACCCTGACATGCATAGAATTACATGCATTTTTTTTTCTATGAAAAAACAAAATACTTTGATTTAATTGACATTTTTTAACATGTCATATTAGCCTCTGGGCCCTGGGGTCGCTTGGTGGTCAGCAAGGAAGGCATTCACACGTACTTAGAGTTTAAAGTGCTTCATTAGCAATGAACTTTGTTTTTTGTTTTTTTCATAGACTGAAGTAGTCTGAACCTGAGCATAGCCTGTAGTCTATCAAAAAAGTGCTGTAAATCAGACTAAGATTTGCACTTTAACACTGAACAATTACACTGAACTTGAGCATATAGACCTGGCCCGCTGTATTGTATACATATAAAATGCTGTAAATTAAACAAAGCTTGTCTGGGGACACTTTTATTGAAAGAGGACAATAACTTGAATTATATAGCCTATAAAGGGCTGTAGATGTAACAACTGGGGAGACCCTTACTTTAGGAGGAAGAAAAAAAAAACGAGTAAACTTGTGTGCATACATGTTCAAGTCTCAGTAGACTGAACTAGGCTGAAATTGAGCATATACTGTATTACATGGATATAGTGTAGAGTCCTGTAACATCTGTAACTAAGCCTGTCTGGCGACACTTTTACTATAATAAAGATAACTAATAAAATTAAATGCTTGTGTGAACCCAAATGCAAAGAGTTTTAAAAAGTGGGAGAGTGCAAAATGCAGCGGCAGCGCAAAGGGGATTGGCTACCTGCGTACCTCCTGCCAATACCATGTTGCCGTCTTAAATATCTTCTGCCTTTTATTTTGTTCATTATTGCTCAATTCAGTGTTCACGTCTGTGTGTGACAGACGGCTGGGACCATTTGGAAAAAAAACAGAACAAACCGCGTCCCTATTGAACCAATCCGGGATGCAAAATGTCATTCCCAATTAACCCTTTCAGGGACAGCGGTGACTACAGTGGTCAGCCTATCGTGTTATCAGGTTACAGGTTATCATTATTGGGGCATGAAAGGGTTAAAGGACGATTCCGTATTTTATGGGACAGGTGGCAACTTTAGTTTTTGCACAACTTGCTGTTCTCTAACAAGTAGCTGACCAAAAAAAAAAATCACAACAGGTTTTTTTTTTTAGCCCTAAGTCAACCAATACATCTCTTGGTTATATTCGAATATGTCTTTTTATTATGCATTTCACATTTTGACATACACTATTGAACAATATACCTCACCATTGTGAGGCGTCCACAGGATGTTCTCATAGTGAAGTGAGCAGTGAGTGCCGCAGTCATCAGTAAATTGCAACAGTGATAAAGAGCGACTGAAAGAGGTACAGAAAGGTAAAGACGTCAACATCCTTGGAAATGTTCATGGATTAAACGGCTGTTGAGATTTTTGTCATTCAGCTTCTTGGTACGGTAGTACGGAAACATTGACCATTAAAACGTTTGGAGCAGCTCAAATTGAGGTCACATGCAAATGTTGTAGTGCATTTTACGTTTCCCCTGAAATTTCATCCAAAAGTCGAACATACCACACATTTTGTGAGTGGTGTTTTACACCCCATCATGTTCCGGTGCAACATCATTATCTGTCACGCCATCCACCACCGCTCAATATCCATTTGACCTCTTCTGCTGTTGGAAGTCTTTTTCTGATCTCGTGGACTTGTTGGTTGCAACTGGTGAGCCTGAATTGAAACTCTCCATGCATGTCAAACAGGCCAACCTGGTCGCAGCTTTTGAACAGAGCCTGGCGCTGATGACGGCTCGCCTGCAGACCTTGTCAGCTTCCTCTGAACAGAAGGTGGGTGAAATTATATTACAATACGAGTGTATAATAGGAAGCAAATCTGGGAACAAAATACAAAAGAATCCTGGGTGTTTTCTGCCTTTGACACCCTTGAGCTGGTTTCGATGGATGGCTAAATGTGACTTGATCGTGACACTGGGCGTGTCACCACTGATGTGTTTTGTCTTTCCTCAGGATTCTGAGCTGAACGACCTGAGGGACACCATCGAGATTCTGAAGACCAAGAACACAGAGGCCCATGACATCATTCAGGGTGCTCTCAATAATTCAGAGATTGTGTCAAAAGGTACACACACAAAATAATAATAATAAAAATTAGCATTTTGTCGGGATGGTAAATTTACACTGTTCGACAAGCTTGACATTTAACACATTGTAAGTGTCATTTCTTCAATGTTTTCCCATCAAAGGTTACGAGACGCTCAGGGTTGTACTCACTTTTGTGAATTATATGAATTGACACATTTCAAGCGCTGTCCATAACAATTCTATTCAGAACTGCAGATAAATCGTCAGAACTCATCAGAAAGCCTCTCCAGCCTCGCCAGCACCGCCAGCCACACGAGCCTGGGCAGCCTCAAGGAACAGGAGGCCAAGAAGAAGAAGAAGAAGAGCTGGGTGAGAACGCAGGCATTCAACTCAGATTAACTGACGGCAACTTTTACCGCGTGACAAAACCAACCGAATCTTTCCCGCATGTGCTCATGATCCAGCTATTAAGCAACACTCTTGTCTCTCCCACATGCCGCCACCCATTTTTAATTTCAGGTGTACGAGGTGAGTTATGATGTCTTGTCATGTCTTTCTCTTCCCTTTTTTCCCTTGCACATTGTGGCCCTAAGCGCATGTTGTCTCGTGGGGTCCAGTTTACAGCAGCCAGACAGGTCAAATCGCATCTGCTCAGAATATGTACCGTACCCCTGCAAATAGTGGCATCAAGCGCTTGGTGTCTATGAGATTGATAGAAACCATTTCACTCTCTTGCAACCCACTGCACAAACTAGTTGATTCTGTGACATTTCTAACCTTGAAATGCATGTCGGGACCATTGTAAGCCGAGGAATACCTTAACTGTGTATTGATCAGACGTAAAAACTGCATTGCGTCATCCCTTCTTCCCTTAACAGTTACGCAGCTCGTTCAACAAGGCTTTCAGCAAGAAGGGTGCTAAGCCAACAGGGCCCTATGCCGACATTGAGGAAATTGCCACCCCGGAGTCGTCAGTACCACCTTCGCCCAAAGTCAACCGCGTTGGGGTTGATCCTCCGCCATCGTCCATGAAAGCCTCAGCATCTGCATCATCATCATCTGGGTAATGTTCCGTCTCCTGAACATGCCTAACAATCAGAAGACAAAGTGCAGTATTTTCACTCGAAACATGCGTAGGCTCTGCGAGAAGCGAAGTGGCGGATGACAAGGTTGTGTCTGACCTTCGCTCGGAACTGTGGGAGAAGGAGCGCAAACTGACCGACATCCGACTGGAGGCTTTAACCTCAGCCCATCAGCTGGAGCAGCTACAGGAGACCATGACCGACATGCAGGTATAAATGTATTTTGCTTTACAGCCCTAAAGCTGATATTAAGAACGGAGAACCTCAAGGCTCCACTCAAGGTCCAATGCAATTCACCAGACATACCCTGTTGATGGTAATGAGTATCATACATTAAATGCAGATGCTATATTTTTATATCCTCGCATGTGTTACTCTTCCCCCCATTGATTTAAAATACTTGCTTGACTAGTCACCGTGAAATATTTTACTCCCTAAATGATGGACACATGTAGCATATTTAGGCGATATTTAATTTTCTATGCTTTCACTGGTTTCGATATACCGCAGGCAATGTGTCAATGTGTTTCCCTGTTATTTGGGCAGTTGTGGGTTTCGCATCAACGATGATGTCAAGCTGGCATTGATGGAGTGCATCCAGTATCTGTGTTTATGCTCCACTCGCATCATCAGAATCAATATGTTCAGTTTTATTCCGCATTTGGAAGACACGTGATTACAATACAGTACAGTCAAACCTCAGTTTTCGTCCACGATCCGTTTCAGAAGGGTGTTCGAAAACCGAAACCACGCTCTTTAAAAAAAAAAAAAAGCTTATTGAACACATCTGCTCACAACGGAAAGCGACACGAGGAAGCGTCACTTCCTCGTGTAAGGAAGGCGAGAGGAGTCAAGTGGTGCATTCAAGTGCGCTCAGTTTGTTCGAGAACCGAAATGTGTTCGTCATCCAAGGCATAAAAAACTCGAAATTTTTGGTCGAAAACCGAATTGGTCGAGAACCGAGCCGTTCGAAAACCGAGGTTTGACTGTACCTTGTTTTCTCTTGATGCTGCCATGACTCATAACCCAATTTTCACTTTCATTTGAAATGAGAAATAATAATAATAATAATAATTGTATCACTTGAACCATGCTCTGTAAAATCCAGCCCAAGTTACCATCACATGTTAGACTTCACTCTCCTTTACATAAGATCTTTCTGATAAGGTATTCTTATACCAACAGAGGACAGTGGACAATCTCAAGGTGGAGAACGACCAACTGAAGACAAGCGGCCTGTCCCCCTGCCCGTCTCCTGGACCCTCCAGTTCTGTCTCCCAGTCCTCAGGTCTCACCTCTCTCGCCAGCTTGTCACCGCGACACTCTGTTGCAGTGCGTGATGCCAGAAGAACCAGTACAGGTATAGTTCAAACCCTGGCATGTCAGTTTAACTCATTCAGTACCAGCCAATTCTAAACCAAGTCTGAAAAGACGTATAAAAACGTCTTTGGGAGTGAATGAGTTAATCAACATCCGTGTGTCAAGCATCCAATTGTTGTTTCCTTCCAACAGATTCCATGGATTATGCCAGTCTGTCCTCGCAGCGAGATGACCATCGTGTCAGGGTGGTGGTTTGCGTTGCAGATCTGCTCGTCTTCAAAGATGTAAGTGTGCCATGGTTTGTCGGCCCGTAGACACTGTGATACATGCGCATCACCTGCCTTGCAGGAGGCGAAACAGCAGGACTTCTTCCTTGGTACCGTCAGGGTGAATGGCAGGATGGACTGGCCCATGCTGGACTCTGCTGTCAGCCAGGCCTTCAAGGTGAGGCCGCTTATTCTTTGAGTACAACCCGGCCCACGCGCAGAATGTTTCCACCGGCTTACTGTCGTTTGTAAATCAGCTGCCGCGTTTAATTTTAGGAAAGAGTCCCTACTAGCGCTAGCAGTGATGGAAACACAGATGCAAGAACTCCAGATGAACTCCTACCTTTGACGTTTGAGGAATTTCCAATTGTGTGAATGCTGGGAGACGAACATTAACACGACAGGGGCTCCTCTGTTTATGATAGCGACATATACAGTAACATGTTGGGTTTACAGCCTCGAGTCCTTTTGAATATGAAGCCCCAAGCTTGGCGCAGTTTTGCCTAATCACCTTTCAACGCCATCAGAAAATGGATTTAATTAGTGTTTCAACAAGGCTATAATGTACAAAGTGACATGCTGTCAGTACTTTCCGGATACGCTGTATATTGACCTATAACCACATCTGACTCATAGTACTTTAGTTTGAATCTTGACTTCATCCTGTGTAGAATGTGCATATTCTCCACCATTTTCCAGATCCTTCCACATTCTCAAAACTGTTTAGATTCATTGGAGACTCCAAATTGTCCATACTGTAGGTGCCAATGTGAGCGTCAACGATTGACCGTCGAAAAGTGCCCTGCCATTGACCGGCGACTAGTTCAAGGTTTACCATCCATCAACACTTCACTTGCTAAAAACAATCGTTCTATTTCCAAAGCAGACAACGTGGGACCCAAAAACCCTTGGTTGGGGACTGAAACAATTTTTGGTAACTGAAAATGAGTCGGTAGCGCAGTATTATCAGTCATCGTGAACTAATCAGGTGAAGCAGTGGTCAGCACGTCTGCCTCACAGTTCTGATGTTCGGGGTTTGAATCTCAGGCCATGTCCTCTCTGCTCCAATTTGCACCGTAAGCATCTCACAGACTGTAGGAGGCATACGGTATGTTGCATACTGTATGTATTTACTTTGTACTTTATCAGGGACATTGCCATATGTATAAACAAGCATTATAGTCGTGGATTGCTTTCTTTTCTTGCCATTTCCCAGCATTTCTTGCTATGTCGTTCATTCCAGGTTTATGTTGCCAAAGTGGACCCCACTTCCAGTCTTGGCCTTTCGACGGACTCCATCTACAGCTACAGCATGGGCCACATCAAGAGGGTGCTGGGAGGAGAGGCGCCAGAGACGCAGCCCTCTCGCTGCATGTCCCGAGGTCCCACCAGCATCACCGTGGCTCTCAAAGGTACAGATACAATTGATCAGTATTGATGACCAGTTTTTTTTTGTTTTTTTTTGCACGAGGGTGGTGTTGACAGTCGGGGAAAAAAAGGGTTTTCTTTGGATATGGTCTCTTGCATTAAAAATTATCTCATAACATTCGTTTAGAATAATTAAAAATATATTCATCACAAAAAGTATGTGTGTAGCCTGCTTAATTCTTTTTATCATGGCGAATGACTTTTCACTTTCTGAGCAGATCAGGACGCAAAAATGACTCTTGCAACATAATCTTCTGGAGAAATCTGCTAATCGGGCCTTTTGCTAACTTTGATTGCAATGGAGGGAAAATGCTCAAATTTGGCCAGATTGTCATTATATGTGAGTAGCCTGCTTAAGATGTTCAAAATCGTAAGTGTGTATTTCAAACAAACAAACAAAAACGTAATCATGGTCTCTGGGGAGAAAAGTCCAATTCTCCACATGAACCTCGGCACATGTCATGCGCATGAAGACTGTGAAAAGCCAGAGTGAAGCAGCAAATCAAATCGAACTCTTGCGTAACTCGATGCCCTTTAATTTTGTACCAGCCGGGTCCAGCTGGTCGACCCACCGGTCCCCCGTGGATGTCAGTGCGGAACCTTACACTTACGCTAGCTGGTGGACTCACTCACACTTGCTACATGGAAGTTATTTTCAGAGCCAAATGCTTGGGCAACACATTGCTTATGGAGGGCATGCGAGGTGATACCTAAATTAATCTGTGTGATGCCTTCTTCCTCCCGCCATCGTTATTTCTGTAATGAGCGTTGAACTGAGTACGTTTGTCGTCCTTAAATTGAGGTTGATCAGAAGTAGGCCGCCTATTGTGTTGCTGTGTTTAGCTCATATTGCCTGAAACTTGGAAATGACATTTATGTACTTCCAGAGAAATTTGAACCCCATTGGCGTGGATGATGGTGTTCTAATTAACAGCCCCAAAATAACATTGTCTCAAAATTATACTGGTGTCATTCCAAATTGCAAAAAGTACAGGTTACCCCTGTTAATCGCGAGGATTTATTCCAGACCCATCCACAACAGTCTGGGGTATAGAAACCCAATAAAACCCAATTCAAAAAAGAAAAGAAAATATTAACCGTTATACCCTTCACCCTTTTAACACATTTAAACTTATTCAAACACGTTTTGAATACACTGTATTGTAAATGTGACCATAAAGAATATTTGCAAGATCATGTGCATCGTCACCTGTGGCTCTCCTTTTCCATTTGCAAGGGCATTCCAATTAATAAGTGTAAAAGTACACTCCAAGCTCCCCAACAAAAACAATCATGACACACCGTAAATTTCAGCAATACAGCACCGATTTCCATGACAGATACGTAGATTAAGTTCCGGAAAAAAATTGTGAGATGCAACGGGGGCCGGGTTAGGCATATGTTCCTGTGTGCTTAAGTCAGAACAGCCGCGCTGCTCCAGTTTCTTTGTCTGTGCGGATTCTCCCATCGACTTAAGTGTGTCAACAACGCACCTTCATGAAATGTACGCACTGTGGGTGGAGCGACCTTAACATTTGGCTGTGACGCAGACAAATTTCTCAATGCGCGCATTCTCCTGAAAACGTAAGCGTATTTTGGACTCTGGACTCTGGAAGCTGTACGAAGGCAAAACATCATACAGTATTGCACGTTTTGAATCATTTCACATACGCTGGAGCATATCACTGGCCGACTCAAAATGATTCATGCTGACGTGTGGCTGCGATGGAGCATGGGGGAGGGGCCTGGGGGGGTGGAGGCGGGACACCTGTCCCTGATACGCTTATTGACTGCCCAACGGCTTGACCACTCACCGTATCATGCCTGTTTAGTGCTTGTACACATGGTGGGTGTGTCTGAAGCCTAGACGGGAGAATCGCCATCTTTTGAAAGTGCGGAAGAAAGGCACGTAAGAATATGCCCCTAAATCAGTCTCTCTCAATCATTATTCTGTTACGCCCCCTACAGAGAAGAAAACATTTTGCGCACACCCAACATTTGTCGAGAAAATTGTGATCAGTTCAACTCTGCATGACGTTGTATCATTATCATGAAATAAAACAGAAAAATGAAAGAAATATAGATAACTCTAGTACAGATGAAAGTCTTGCGGATTTTCCCGGAATTGTGTATTTTCACATTTTCATGAGAATTCTTCCGGAAAATTGAGGAAAATTGCCTAAAATGTATTCGGATATTACCGTAATTTCCGCACTATAGAGCGCACCTGATTATAAGCCGCACCCACTACATTTTTAGAGGAAAACCAATTTTGTACATACACAAGCCGCACCTGTATATAAGTCGCATATGCCCACATTAAAACATGTCAACATATTTACAAAGAAAGACGGTACACATAGAGAGTTTTCAAAGTTTTAATTATATAACTCAACAATAATAATAATATAACTTTCTTCCCAAACGGTGCCTGTGACGCGGCAGTAAAACGGTAGCAACATGGTTACAACACGCTAACAGAATAGCAACACAGTACAACAGGTCTGGTAAAAGAACATACCGGTACTTGTAAAAATCACGGTGAGCCGTCTTCATCTTCCTACTGTGAACTGAAGCCATCGAAGTGTCGGAATTAAACAGTGTCATAAAGACCGGTCTTAATCTTACCTTTTCTACTCGAGCGCCCCTGGCGGCCGTTAGAAAAATTACATAAATTGGCCGCATCACTGTATAAGCCGCAGGGTTGAAAGTTTGGGAAAAAAGTAGCGGCTTATAGTCCGGAATTTACGGTAGTTGACAACATTGAACGAACACGCATTTGAGTTCGTTGTTTTGCTTTCACGAGCGTAGCCATGTTTGTGAAAACTAATTCATGCGTGATCAGTCAGGATGAGTGGCTACAATGACCACGTTTTGCAGTGCACAGCCATGCAAGTCTAAGTGCACACGGTCTGGAACCGAAACTTGTAACCTTCCGTGCATTTGTATGATCGCAAGGACTCACTGTTGTAGTTCTCCACACCGCCATTGCAATATTTGCAAAAATCACTCCTGGTGCTTGAAAGAGATTTTCAACCTGTCCATCTTACGCATACACCTCATGACATTATTTTCATCAAAGTGAAATGAGAATTCAATCAAAAGGAATGTTGATTGATACACGTTTATTTTATCATTGTGCTCCATTGCAAATCCTTCACCTGCGGGCCCCAACTACCCTGCCAACATGGTTGCATGAACGAACGCACGTGGGGATCAGTCACGTGATATCCGGAGCGCTATACTGCCTGCGCAAACGCCGAGACTGAGAGCACCACTGCCATCTACTATGTAGTAGTAATAGTGCCATGGCACTTACCTAGTATGGCAAAATAAAAAAATTAAAAAACATGTTCTCCGGGGTAACACGCACCTCCACTAGGATCATAGGGGAGGGAATGAACCCTGTTATATAAATGCAGAACATCTTTTGTCTTTGTCTTCATCCGTTTCTGCCATTTTGATTCCCAGGTTTGAAGGAGAAATGTGTTGACAGCCTCGTCTTCGAGACCCTCATCCCTAAACCCATGATGCAACACTACATCAGCCTGCTGCTCAAACACCGCAGACTCATCCTCTCCGGACCAAGTGGAACGGGAAAGACCTACCTGGCCTCGCGGCTGGCCGAATATCTGGTGGACCGTAGCGCCCGCGAAGTCTCCGATGGAATCGTGGTGACCTTCAATATGCATCGTCAGTCCTGCAAGGTTAGAGGAAAGACGGTCACACGGCATGTCTCATTCTTCAAATTAGCATTTCAAAAACCTTTATTTCCATTCTCTTCCCCCAGGACCTCCAGCTGTATCTTTCGAACCTGGCCAATCAAATAGATAGAGAATCCAGCTCGTCAGAAAATCCTCTGGTCATTATCGTGGACGACATTCACGATCCGGCTTCAGTCAGCGAATTGATCAACGGAGCGCTCACATGCAAATATCACAAATGGTAATCTATGCATAAAATGACATTTAAAAAAAAACGTGATACCATAACACGCCGCCTATTGGTGATTTGCTAATGCCAAATTTTTGGGGTAATTTGTGATAATGTCATCTTTTTTTTGTTTGTTTTTTTTGTGCTCTTTCTATAATAGGCAAAAATGCCCCAAGTTTGTGCCAAAGCAAAAACCCTAAATAGGAATCAGTCTTGACTGGAAATGTGTTGAAGTCAAACACCTCGACTTAGCAATAAGCTTTATATATAAGGGATAGGTATAGGTAATTGATATTCATTCATTCATTCATCTTCCGGACCGCTTGATCCTCACTAGGGTCGCGGGGGGTGCTGGAGCCTATCCCAGCTGTCTTCGGGCAGTAGGTGGGGGACACCCCGAATTGGTTGCCAGCCAATTATATTATCTTAATTTTTTTTTGGGGGGGGGGCACCTATAGTATTATTGTGGCAAATGATATTTAAACACCTTTTGACTTGTGTGACTATGTTTCCGTCTTTAGTCCGTACATCATCGGAACAAGCAATCAGCCAGTGAAGATGACTGCAAACCACAGCCTCCACCTCAGCTTCAGGTCAGTGATGTCATTCTAACATCCATAATAAAATAAAAATAAACAAGTATGAAATATTGTAGTGGCAGGCCATGGCTTTCAGACGCCGGCCTTCACCAAGACATCTGACCCCCCTTTGTCTCAGGATGGTGACCTTCTCCAACAACGTGGAGCCCGCCAATGGCTTCCTGGTTCGCTACTTGCACAGAAAGCTGATGGAGTCTGAGGACGAGCGGAACCTGACGAACGAGGATCTGGTCCGTGTGCTGGACTGGGTTCCCAAATTGTGGTATCACTTGCACACCTTCCTGGAGAAGCACAGCACGTCCGACTTTCTCATTGGTAGGAAATCCTGATCAAAAATGTGAAGGATATCTTGGCCTCCATGAATGATTGTGTTCTGCCGTCCTCTCCTTAGGCCCGTGTTTTTTCCTGTCCTGTCCAGTCACGGTGGAGGAGTTCGGTCATGGTTCATTGACCTTTGGAACCATTCCATTATTCCTTACTTGCAAGAGGGAGCCAAGGACGGCATCAAGGTGAGAGTCCACAATCACACACGCGGTTACTTACATTGCTGAAGTACTGAGTGGGAATTGGGGACTAGTGGATAGCACGTCTGCCTTACAGTTCTCAGGTTCTGGGTTTGACTCCCAGCTCCACCATTCCTGTATTGAATTTGCATTTTCTCCCTGTGTGTGTGTGTGTGTGTGTGTGTGTGTGTGTGTGTGTGTGTGTGTGTGTGTGTGTGTGTGTGTGTGTGTGTGTGTGTGTGTGTTTTTCTGTGTACTTTGTTCACCCCACATTCCAAAGACTTGCATGCCATGCTCATTGAAGACTAAATAGTCCACAGTTGTTAATATATGTGTGAATGTTTGTTGGATGCGGTGCAGTTGTGAACGTGTACATAAACGGTTGTTTGTCTCTGCATGCCCTGCGAATGACTGGTAACAAGTCCCGGCTGTAGCCCACCCTTTGTCCAAAGTCAGCTGGGATAGGCTCCTTTTGGGTCTGATAAATGAGCCCAAGCCTTCTTTCAGAGAGTGGTTCCTGTGTTCCAAACACATTAGCCTCTTAAAAAAATTAAACCACGCGATAAGCTGGCGGCTTCCTTTTCAAGGTGCTCTAATTTCACCCTCCTGTTATGCTGCAGTTCCACGGCCAGAAAGCGGTCTGGGAGGACCCTGTGGAGTGGGTGAGGGGCACCCTGCCTTGGCCTTCTGCCCAGCAGGACCAAGCCAAGCTCTTTCACCTTCCTCCCCCAAGCATCGGCTCCAGTAGCCCCGGTCAGGCCGGCGAGGAGAAGTCCCGCAAGGAGACCACGCCCAGCTCAACAGAATCTGATCCATTGGTAAGCGAGGTCACCTTGTGCCATGCGGCGAAAATGAGCGCTTTTATTTGAAGTGGACGCGAACGTGTCTTCTCTGCTTTTAGATGGCAATGCTTTTGAAGCTTCAAGAGGCTGCCAATTACATCGAATCACCAGACAAAGACGACCCCAGCCTGCCAAGACTGTGAATAAGCTGACGCGTTAAAAAACACTCATACCGTAACTCATTTGCTGGAATGACAGCCTGCTGTGCATTTGAGAAAAAAAAAAAAAGGTTTTAGGGTGATTTTGAAGCGTCATTCCTACAATGGGAAGTTAAAAATGAAAATCTTACAGTATTATACAGAAAGTACAAATGTATTTAAAAAAATATATATACACTGTATGTACAGGGGTCCTCAGATTCTGACAGAGTTCCGACGATGGCAATGTAACCCAAATTTCTATATAATTCCGAATGCACTGTCATCTACCATTAATCTACACTGACCAAAAATGTCCTGGTTCAATTAGGATTTGTCATTAAGACACTGTAAAGCCGATTCTGAGATTTGCTTCAAAATACACGTTTGAAAATAATCGCTGAAATCAAGCAAACCCTTCCAACTACGGACGGTCAGAACCAATTTTGGAGATAAAGCTTTAATCTGTTACCAATCCTTTTTGTTGATACTTTCTTTTTTTGGGGGGGGGGGTTGTGGGGAGGCTAGGCTTTTAGTGTCTTTGTGACACACTTCACTTGCCTCCCACTCTACGTAAGAACTTGGGTTGCAATTCTGAGTTCACTAGTTTTTATTATTCGGCTAGCTAGTGCCTCCTTCGGGCGTGGAAATACGCAGAACCACGCAGTGGGATATTATTTCAGCCACCAGAGGTTTTAAGCGGATTGATTTTTGTGACTCAAACACGGAGATATGCGTAGGCGTAGGAAAGAGGCCCGCAGCGTATATTTTGAAGCCTCATTCTAGATTTGGTTTTGCAATTTTTGTCGTCAATCAAATTTGCCGGGTTTGATAACGACCACTCTTCTGTGGTGTGTCGCATTTAAAATACATTTTTCGAGTCCATCTGGAAAGGCATTTTGGCTTCATCCTGAAATTCCTCCTAAAACCCAAATATTTGTAAATACACTGTCCGTAGCCTCGGAATGTTGTGTAGCATGTCGGGATCATCATAATCCGAGGACCCCCTGCATATATTGACATGATTCACTTCAGGTCCGTTGACCACCTCTTTGCCCTCAATCATCTTCTTAGATTGGTGCTAATAAACACTTCAGGTGATGTCCAAACCAGCACATCCTCCGAAGCGCAGCGAGGGGATACTTTGTGCTCGTCCACTGAAGCTGTTCTGAAATGCAATGCAGAAGGGGGAAAAAATACATCAATAAAAAGAGTATGACAGCACGATGGAAGTTGCTGAAGTTCATATCTGCTGGATCCGTCCGTCACTTAAAGCCAAATGTTACGCATTATGCAATCCACTGACAAAAAAAAAAACAAAAAAAAACAAAAGATGCCTTAACGAACAAAAAACTTCACTGGTGCTTACGTCAGTTTAGCTCCTCCCATTAGCAAGTTTCAAGAGCCTTTCATTTTCTGCCATGAGTCCTCAGTTTGAACTTGCATATCCATAATCGCAAACTGGAAAATGTTGCTGTCGTACTCTTTTTTTTTTTTTTTTCCCTCTCTCGCTCTCTCTCTTTCCGCAAGTCTTCTAGCACCTATTTATTTTAGCTGCTCAACCTTAAAACACACACAGTATCACCGCTGCTGCCATGTACAGCCTACCAGGTATTACATTCACAATTGCTCCACCAGCAGGAGGAGAATGATGACACACTTTGATTCCACGATCTTAAAACTCAACGCAAAGGGTTAGTTAGTGCCACACAGAATGCACTTTCATCTTAATTTATTTCAGTCCAAAAAATAAAACGTATTTTTAAAAAAAAGGTGATTTTATGATTTTATTTGGTGCAACCACTTGACAAAATAAAGCTGAATCAATTCAATTCACCATTTTGTGAAAAACAAAAAAACTGTTTAAGTTAAACATTAGCACTGCACTTAAGTAAATTATCGGAAAGTAAAAATGGTTCGAAATAATGATCCACTAAAAAAAGTAAGGCACTTAAACTAGATCGAGACTACTTATCTTTGAAATCTAATAGAAGGTTAAAATGTGACTTGATTGTACTGAAAAGTTCAATACAACTGAATCGTACTTCAGAAAAGTTCAATCCACTGTAACATGATGAAAAGGGATTCTGTGTGCCGCGTTATGACAACCACTGACCGACGTGTATCATTTTTCATGTTTGCGTGTGGCCCCGAGTACTCCTTCAAAAGCGTTGGAGTTCCTCACAGCCGAATGGTCCCATGTGAAAACATTGTTCCAAATCATGTCTGAGGGTACGCTGATTGATTGAAACAACAAAAAGCATTGAACATTGTAGCAAAAATAACGAGTTAAAAAGAAGAGAAACAGCCGCGGAGAAAGACTTTAAAGCCACCTATTTCATCGTCCAATCACATCATACACTTCATCAGAAGAATACATTTTAAAAAGTTGCATTATATCGACATTTGGGTGTGTTTGGTGCTTTTCACGTTGTTCGATGTCGAATATCATGTAACGATTCAGGG
Source organism: Hippocampus mohnikei (assembly GCA_026261675.1). Taxonomy (NCBI): domain Eukaryota; kingdom Metazoa; phylum Chordata; class Actinopteri; order Syngnathiformes; family Syngnathidae; genus Hippocampus; species Hippocampus mohnikei. Next base: position 17,540,955 of record JAKGUB010000334.1, on the reverse strand, counting down.
TAGGTTGGCCAGATTGTTATCGTTAAATAGATTTTTAGAGTAACTTTTTTTTAAGAGAAAAGTGGCGTCACGTAAGACATTGTACCATGCGTAATGACCATGACCTTGTGACGGTATTCGCCGATGGCTCCAGAGTCATGTATTTATTTATTTTTGTGTGTGTGTGTGTGTGTGTGTGTGTGTGTGTGTGTGTGTGTGTGTGTGTGTGTGTGTGTGTGTGTGTGTGTGTGTGTGTGTGTGTGTGTGTGTGTGTGTGTAAATATAGATTGTTCCTAAAATAGAAAATGACTGTATTTAAAAAAAAAAAAAAAAAAGGGTACACTCATTGCATTTGCTGACTTTGTTCACAAAATGCTCAAATCTGGCCTCGGTGTGTGTGTCCCGCTTTAAGGATGTCATGTTGAATGAACTTCACATGTGTAATCATGTCAATGAATGTCCAGACGTTTTAATGTGAGCTCATAAATGACATGTCAAGTTAAAAAAAAAAAAAAAAGTCGCTTGGTTACGAATTGCCGACTCCGATTCACAACATGGGATTTAAAGACATGTTTTTTGTAAATATGTTGGCCTTGTCACCCCCCCCCCCCCAAAAAAAAAGAGAAAAAAAATGGACTGTTTGTTTTGCTTATCTTTGTGCCGTTGCCATGACTGGTTTTGTACTATACAGCAACTTCTGCTTGGGTTTTTGCCAATGTCGGACGTTCCAGTTGTTAATTCGGGAGTGAAGGGATAACCCGGTGAGCCTTAAAACGATGGTTTCGTCAGGGGCGTTAGGTTGGAAACAGGGTAAATCGACCTCGTTTGAAATAATGCGCAAGATCTCCATTTTAAATTGAAACTTTAATTCCAAAACAGGTGGAAAAAGCACTTTGAATGGGCGTAACCCCAAAAACTAAATGGAGGCCGTTACAGGTTGCTGGATAGTCATATTCTTTTTTTAGAAAGTTCTCGTCAACTGAACAGTAAATATCGGAGAGAGACAAAAAATGCTATGGGATTTCTTGAAATGTTCAGATGTGTTGTAAATGCATGTAAACTCGCTATGTGACCACAAGGAAGATCATTTGTTTTTGTTTTTTTACTACTCCGATATTTGATATTTCCTCTTCTTTTCTAAGAATCCTTTATAAAGCTTAAGTTCTCTATTTTGTACGAAACGTCATTGTAAAGATTGTAAATATGGCAGCGTTGTGGATGCACGGCAAAGAAAGCGGTTCAGAGTTGGGTTCCGATAAAAACGCGGATAGGTTGAACGAAAAGCGCTGGGCGGGCCGCATTACTGTACATCCACCACCCGTACAACCAACCACTGTTTGTTCACATCAATAAAGTACATGTTATATTTCACCGCCTGCTTCTTGTCACTTCATTGAAATCCAAAAAAAAGAAATCAAAACGGAATTGAGCACCGTAACGCTCTCTGTGCATTCAAGACAAAAAAAAAAAAAAAAACGCCAGTTTTTGTGAAATTGCAGCTAATCATGGCCAATCTTTCTTTTCACGACAGATTTTGAAAAAGACGTCTGGGACTGGGTGACAGGATGTCTTTTTGTTCCACTTGGTGCCACTTCAGAATGAATTACCTGTCTTCGAAAGCTGTCATGAGCGTCGCCGCCATGGTAGTACATAAGTGACATGTTTTAAAATGTATACTACATAATTGGCTAATACACTGTAAATGATACAATAAATAGTTATTACATTTTCAATTCATTGGAATAATTATTTGTTACTTTATTGGAGTTACTCAAATTAAAAACAAGAGTATGGAGTATTAATTTTTCTATCAAATGTAATTAATTTTTCTTAAAAAAAGGTACATTTATTGTGACTACAACAATAATTTAAAAAATGCCTTTTTTATTTTTATTTATTTACTTCTTTGTATTTGAAACAATTAGGCAAAACTATTGGTTTTTTTTATGTATTTATTTTTTTAATATATAGGCGGCCCAGTGATCCAGTAGTTAGCGCGTCGACCTCACAGTGCAGAGGTCGTGGGTTCATGCACTCTAAATTGTCCCTAGTTGTGAGTGTGAGCGTGGGTGGTTGTTTGTCTGTGTGTGCCCTGCGATTGGCTGGCAACCGATTCAGGGTGTCCCCTGCCTACTGCTCGAAGACAGCTGGGATTGGCTCCAGCACCTCCCGCGAGCCTTGGAAGGATGAAGCGGAGTGGAAATTGGATGGATGGATGCATGGATGAATGGATACGAGTAAAAGAAACAATTTCACTTAATTTTTTCAATAAGCTGCGATAAATAATCGGTGAACATGTTTTTTGTGAACGTTCAATAGAAAAATAACTTAGCTACTAATAATTAGTAGCTACGAGTTTTACACATACCTGTACATGTAGAAACAAAACAAGTGGTTATTTATTATATGAAAAATATTGAATTATGACAGGCGTCCCGGTAGTCCAGTGGTTAGCACGTCGACTTCACAGTGCAGAGGTACCGGATTCGATTCCAGCTCCGGCCTCCCTGTGTGGAGTTTGCATGTTCTCCCCAGGCTTGCGTGGGTTTTCTCCGGGTGCTCCGGTTTCCTCCCACATTCCAAAAACATGCATGGCAGGCTGATTGATCACTCTAAATTGTCCCTAGGTGTGGGCGTGGATGGTTGTTCGTCTCTGTGTGCCCTGCGATTGGCTGGCAACCGATTCAGGGTGTCCCCCGCCTACTGCCTGAAGACAGCTGGGATAGGCTCCAGCACCCCCCGCGACCCTCCTGAGGATAAAGCGGTTCGGAAGATGAATGAATGAATGATGATAAAACTACTCCAAATTTTTACTCTATATTTATATATTATTTGCTCTGATTTGATAAAGTATTGATTCAGTAATGTTCATTTCATTGATTCACTTAATGGGTGAATTCCTTGAGACTTGCCTACATGATTTTGGAGCTTAAAACTTGACTTTTTTTTCCATTTGTAGCTCAATATTGTGCCGAGTTGAGCGGAGGTGTCAATTGCGCCCATTCCAAAGGGGGCTGGGCCTGTCTCTTGGTGGGGGTCTATTTAATGCTCCTCTCCACTACAGACGGTGGCATTGGAAACAAGTCAAGGACGTCTTATCGTGTGTGTGTGTGTTTGGGTGTGCGGGCGCCAATTAGGAATTTCAACGACCAACATGCCGTCCAAGCCTGCCCCAATCAAGAGGAAACCCGGCAAGAAGGTTGAAAAGACGCCGCAGCCCCCACCTGAGCCAGAGCCGACCCCCGCTCCCGAGCCAGCTCCAGAGCCCACACCGGTCGTTGAGGCCCCCCCGGCCGAGCCTCCCGCTCCGGCGTCGGATGCGGCGCCCGCCGACGCCGAGGCGGCTGCACCTGCCGAGGCTGGCGCGCCTGCGGCGGAGGGTGAGGCCCCTGTTGCCCCCCCGGCCGAAGGGGGTGAAGCCACACCAGCAGACGGTAAAAAAAAAAAGTCTCCTGCTGAGCTCAGCGTGTGGAACTCTCCAAATTATTTGTACACCGTGGGAAGATACTGATCTTTCTGCATTTTTGGAAACAAATGGAAAACAACTTTCTCACAACAGCATGACAAACACATTTTAATGTTGCCAATACTGTACCAGCGTTTCTCAACTGGTCAGTCAGGATCCAAAAGTAGGTCACGGACAGCTAGTAGAAATAATAATATGCATTTTTATTTAGATTTTTCTGCTACTGTACTGAGCTGTCCCGAGTTCCCACATGGAACAAATTAGGCAAGCAACAGGAAGTGCAGCTGCCTCACGCTTCAGCCAATAATTTACTCTGTAAACAAGTACAGTGCAGCTCAGCCTGTGGTTGGCGGACATCACGGCGAGTAATATGCTTTTAGCGGTCGGGAAAATTCATTGCAAGCAGCTTTTGAAAGTAGAACATACAATACACGTGTTCTCAGGAGCTATTCTTAAATAAAACGTGTTCTTTGTTGTTCTTGACGTCTTTAAAAGCGGGTCGCGATGAAGAAACAGGATTATGCGGGTGCAGCGGTGACCTTAACCACGTGCAGAAGACAATTAGTTGTTAATTCACACTTTGTTACATTTACAAACTAACCCGAGCGCATGCCAAAAATAAAAAGGCAGAATCTTTCTTTTTGTCGGAATTCCCTTTATTCCCTTTATTCATTTATTTTAAATAAATTGAGCATCGTGTTGGTGGAATCAGTACTCTCGACCCCCAAAGTGGGTTGCTATGAAATTCTTTTTAGAGAACGAGGCCGTTCTGTCAAGTCTACCCCTCCGCCACCACACGACAATTTTTAAATTTAAAATGTCATGAAATGTCATGTAGCTTGACCCTGGCATGCAGGAGACAAAATACAACGCTGGCATTGTCTCACAGCTATGCATCAAGTGTTCAACATCCGTCGATCTTCACCATGCAACTTATATTCATCCGAGGCCAATGTGAATTGCTCGCACTTCACTTCCAATTCAGTTTTGTCACATTTTCATCACCTCCTCACAGATGCTCACTGTTAATATTCTCTTCAATTGTAGACTGACAACGTTGTCATTTGGGCATGGAATGTAAACTCCCCGCCATTATAACACCTCGCCAGATGCTCCATCTTCTGTTACAAACACCTCCCCGCCCCATGACGCACCGCCCCGCCCCCCAAAAGTTGATAGCTGCTGACATGTTCTAAACTGGTCTACATTGACTTCTGCACGTGGGAAACAAAATACAAATCGTACTCCAAACATCACATTACAGCTGCCCAGCATTTGCACAACTGATTGATCGATATCGCTCCCCAATGAAGCGACATTTCATGAAACCTTTGTACGTCTAAAGGTCTCCACACCAGATAACTAACACCTTCCCTCGACTTATTTACTTTCTGAAGATTACTGAAGACTTACGGACTTGCCATTTGGACATTCTAAATACAAGCCTAAACAGCTCACCATCTACTATTCCACACACTTGCCCGCCAATGATGCACTCATTTGATCACATACTCGTGATTATTCATAGCGAAACAAAAATCTGCAAAAACAAACTGAAATTAGAGATTTCAAGTAAAGCCAGAGAATACAAGTGAGTTTTGAGGAGAGTTTTGAAGATGGGCAGCGAGGAGGCTTGACGAATGTTCGGTGGGAGGTCAATGCAAAATCAATGCAAAATACAGAATGCTGAAGCGTTGTCTGCCAAGATATCCCTTCTTACCTGACAGTTTGTGTAAGAAGCCTTGCTTCAAGTGTCCCCCCCCCCCCCCTTAAAAGGGATCATAACTTATTGAGATTTTATTAACTTATCTTTAAGTTTAGTTTAGAACAACTAAGACAGGAGTACCTAAATTCTACAGGTGTAGATAATATAAATAAACTACTTTCTATTTGTTTAAAGACATTTCCAAGCAAATTTGCCTCTTTTATTAGCAGATCATTCTGCTTTCAACCCAGTTTATGTGTTCCACTCTCTTGATTTGGTGACAAATTGGGCTTTGGAAAATAAATTGTGAGACTGGGAAGTGTTTTCAGTGTGATTTTGCTGCTGCTCACAATCCTGCCCCTGCCTGTTCAGCTGAAGCTGGTGAGGCGCCTGAGCCCGAAGAGCCGAAAGCACCCACTCCGCCACCACCTCCAGGTAACCCTCCCGCCACATAGCGTACAGCCGAACAAACAAAATGTTCATTTAATCGAAAAGTGCCTAAAATGGGACTTTTCTTATCGCCGTCCGTAGAGCCCACGAGCGCCCCTCTGGATCTGTTCGTGGAGGATAAGAACGACACTTCAGTGATGATCATCTGGAGCCAGCCAGAAGTTATTGGCCTGTCAGGCCTGGACGGGTATACCATTGAGGTGTGCCAGGATGGAAGTGAGTACCAGGGCCACACCGGGTGCGCCCGTCGCAAAGCTGGCATGCCAGAGGTCACCCGCCCGCTAGATGCTCAGCTGACCCTTTAAATCATCAGACAAGGTTCAGAGGGGCAGCTGATGGAGGATGTTTTTGCTTTGTGCTCGACTCACAAGGTTGTGGACAACTGCTGTGTTTGCAACGCACCAAAGATCACACTCTAAGAATGTAGACCCGCTTAGCTCGACGGCATCACAAAGTCAGAATATTGAGAGACATTCATTCCAGTACAAGAAAAATAATGAAAATAATAATAATTGTGTTTTGATAGCATTGCTGAAGGACAAGAAGTGGCAGGGAATGTTGTAAAACACAAGAAATGTGTAAATTACAGGGAAAAGTTATTAAACACAGTTATAAGATTTTTTTTAAAATCTTAAATTGACTTTCCCTACTGAAATGAATGAAAATGTCATGAATCCATTCCAGATTTCCAAGAAACAAAAATTTGGACTGTGCTTTTAATGTGAAAACCAGCCCTGTAATATACGTGGAAAAAAACTACAACAATGACAAAAGTGAAGAGTTGAAAATGAGTGTCATTTATTTTTTTTAACACTTTCTCCCCAATGCACATTTTGCTGCTCATTCAGGTGTGTGTGTGTCTTGGCCACCTGAGGGCAGGCTCAGACAAACAGGAATATACGATCCTGGAGACTCAGCTCCTCTCACCTTCTCAGGATAGCAGTAATATTAATAATTTTCTTGGCACAGGGTGGAGAATATATGTCTGTGAGTATCAGAGGTGTAAAAGGAAAAATACTTTGTTACCTGAAGTAGAAATTTTGAATATCCTTTTTTTCATTCAAGCATTTTGTTTATTTTCTTTCAGAAATGGAAATGTTTTAAAATTTTGTTTATTACATTAGTTTTAGTTCCTAATCTTGGATTACAGTTTCTTATAAACATACTTTCACACCTTGACCTGCTGCAGGATTCAATCAAATCAGTGTCTTCTTCCACCATTTCAAAGGCTATATACATGGGGGCATTGAAACGAAATGAGAGGAGTGGCAAGTGAAACAAAGTTGGCTGTGTTCACGCCCACAATGGCGCAACATTTTCATTTTAAAATGGCCCAGCTTGCACAGGTCTGCCAAAATAACAAAACTTAGTCCAGCCCCCAATGCGCCGTTTAACACTAGATGGGGCACCAGACTTGCATTGGGCACCAAAATAAAGCCCCAAAACCGAGAGGCAATTGTCACATTTCTTCTGAACCTGAACCATGTTCTTTCAGCTGAGGACTGGAAGGCAGTAAACGAGGAACTGCAGAAGTCCTGCCGCTACGCCATCAAGAATCAAACTACTGGAGACCGGCTCAAGATCCGTGTAGTGGCTGTGAACGCTGGAGGCAGGAGTCAGCCAGTCACCCTCCCCGAGGCTGTTGTGGTGAAGGAGGTTGCTGGTAAGACATGACATACCCACTGTCAGGTTCTGGTCCAAACCGAATAATGTTTTTGGATTCTAGAAATGGGGCGGCCCGGTAGTCCAGTGGTTAGCACGTCGACTTCACAGTGCAGAGGTACCGGGTTCAATTCCAGCTCCGGCCTCCCTGTGTGGAGTTTGCATGTTCTCCCCGGGCTTGCGTGGGTTTTCTCCGGGTGCTCCGGTTTCCTCCCACATTCCAAAGACACACATGGCAGGCTGATTGAGCACTCCAAATTGTCCCTAGGTGTGAGTGTGGGCGTGGCTGATTGTTTGTCTCTGTGTGCCCTGCGATTGGCTGGCAACCGATTCAGGGTGTCCCCCGCCTACTGCCCGAAGATGGCTGGGATAGGCTTCAGCACCCCCCGCGACCCTAGTGAGGATCAAGCGGTTCGGAAAATGGATGGATGGATGGATGGATTCTAGAAATGCAGTCTCGGACAAAGTGCGATAACACAAATATATACAAACGAAATGTCAAGAAACCTATAATGCGAGGCCAAAGATCAAGAGCAAGAAGAAAAAAATACAAACTAAAATCTCTGAATAACGAGAGTGTGTATGGATTATCGAGGTGTCCCGATAACAACTCTTGAAGCACTACAGCGAGCAAGGTCAATAATCCTACAAGAGGCTAGGCAGCTTGGCAGTCCTTAAATACTTGGCAAGGCCTGATGCGGAAGGGGTGCCAACCGCTGGAGGGAAACATCCTTGACTCCAGCTAGAGCTGAAACACAATTAAACATGACACCCACAACACAAATACATGAAATTACCTACTTCCCACACTATAAGGCGCCTCGGAGTATAAGGCGCACCTTCAATGAATGAATTTGAAAACTGTTTTCATATATTGGGTGTATCGCATTACAAGGCACATACTGTAGAATAGAAGCTACATGAGTGGCTGAGATTGTGTTATTCATCAACTAGATGGAGCTACACTTAAGGGAATACAATACAATGCAATACAATACAGCTTTATTTATATCGCGTTTTCACAACCGCTGCAGCTGTAACAAATCGCTTTACAGTAATCCCTCGCTATAAAGCGGTTCACCTTCCGCGGCTTTGCCGTTTCACTGATTTTTTTTGTGCATATTTTTTAATGCCTTTTTTTTAACAGTGAATTGTGTTCTGCATCCTGATTGGCTAAGGGACTGACCAACGTGAACAGTCTCCGCACCTCGTCTCTGTACAGCTTGCCAATTTACCTTTGCAAATTTTTGGTCTTTGGTTTCATTGTATCAGTGGCGGATGCTGGTCTGTCAAGGAGGGGAAGCTCAATTTCGGCCTACATCATAAAACGTGTCCGTTTATTTATACGTGAATTCAAATCTCCGTTCCTTTTCAAGAAAATGAAAAGGATGCCTTCACCATAAGATCGGTGATTGGCTCATTTCGCTGTTATATCACCCGTAAAAAAATCATTGTGACAGACCTACCCTTGGTGAGCGCACAAGAATAGAAAGCATTTTATGAATGGTTTCCTTCCAAATGTCCGCAAAGCCGTGGAAAAATAGCTGAGATGTCGGTGGTCATTAACGTGCTTGCCGAGGCAGCAAAGTTGGGGGAGAGGACTGGCGTCAAGTGAGCTGAGGTCCAGCAGGTGGGGCTCTGTGGTGTGGTGGAGGTTGAATTCTTGTCCGTGCAGGGAAGGGGGGGTCGACTGTTCTCAGGTGACACTCAAATCCCATGACAGCCTTTGCCATGCTGTTTATTTTGGTAGCCATCAAAGGCGTTACACGTTGATTTTGCAGCGCAGCTAATCCGCTTTAAGTGACCCGATAAGGCGAATGGACATGACGGGCATTTTCCACTTATTCTCGCATTTGTAAATGCTCATCCAAATCCACAAATAAGTGACCCCTCGCTTTGTTTTATGGTGACTTTTTTGTAACTTCCAGTATACCGTATGATCGCCCCCCCGCACAAGCTATTTACAGTCCCGACAAATGCTGTGCCACTGAATACAGCAGGTGGTTCCGCCCATGAAATTCCAGCATGTTGTCCTTACTGTACTTGAGATCTCAAAGTCAGCCGACCACGTCTGTCGGCATAATACGGATAAATCAGACCAATGTGCCAACTCATCCGCCTTGACCCCATTTGTGACACGGAGATGAATCTACAATCTGATTGGCTAAAAGAAGAATCAGCGAATTCACTCTTGTGTGTGTGTGTGTGTGTGTGTGTGTGTCACTAATGACTGCAGTCGAGGTTCTGAAAGCAGAGGACAAAATAATATGTGCATAGCAAAACATCAAAGCTGAAATCTGATTAGACAAAAAAAACCTGTGTGTGTGTGTGTGTGTGTGTGTGCGTGTGTGTTCATCAAGGATGACGATGGGACTTTGTCATTGTTTTTTTTTTATTTCAAAAAGCTCTGTTGTAGAGTTACCTGCTCGTATTTTTCCATGTTCTCAACGCCACACTGCTTCCGCACGTCACTACTGCCGTGCCACGCCCCACACCCACTCACACTGTTTGCGACCAAAAATCTGATCAAAGCCATCTAGTGGTGATTTATCATACTGAAATCATTTCCACAACCTTGATACTGACCGAGGAGGTGAGCAAAGCCTGTTACTATTCATATTTTTTATAAAAAAAAAAAACACCCACAACCTATGTCCATGTTTTGGCACTAAATGATTGGGTTTTTGCAAATCGTTTTTTACTTTTTGGCATTAAATTAGTTAAATGAAAAAAATGTGATTTGGCTCATTTTTGTTCCCAGTTTCGGTAGCACTTGTTTTGCTCACCTCTAAAGCTCAACCATAAAAGCTGCATTTCCGCTGAATCAAATAAAAACTTATATTTTCATCACCAATTAGATCGTCCCAAGGTGCGCTTGCCCCGCTTCCTAAGGCAGAGATACGTGGCTAACGTTGGAGACAAGATCAACCTCACCATCCCCTTCACAGTAAGCGGTTTCAAGACCAGGAAGCGAACCTTAAGTGTCATGTGACTAAAGCGTGATGGTGTCCTCTAGGGCAAACCTAAGCCCGTGGTTAGCTGGACCAAAAACGGGCAGCCGCTAGAGAAAGGAAGGGTCAACATTCGCAGCGCCGACAGGGATAGCATCATCTTCATCCGAGCAGCCGAGAGGGACGATTCCGGTGTCTATGAGATGTGCGTCAAAGTGGAGGACTTTGAGGACAAGGCCACACTCACCCTGCAGATTGTCGGTAGGCGAACGCCTTCTATTTACTGTCTGTACATATTTTTTTTCCCGATCAAACAAAATCATCTAAAAATAATAGACACCTTCAAATACAGTAATTTTTTTATCTTCTCTGTTTTTCAGAGAATTTATACAAATTTAGAAGAGATTTGTTCCAAATGGAGGTCTCCTCTCAAATAAATGCCTTTCTGGAAGTAAGATTGGCTGTCTGTATTTTAGGAAATAAATTAATGGCCCGATCACTATTTCAGGAATAAAACAAACCATTTTGAACAGTAAAACAAATTAAAGCCTCTTTTCAAATAGACACCTCCCTCAATACACACTTCAAGGTCACCCCTTGAGGAAATATGTATGCTTTTCTTGTTTGATTTGTTTAAAATTAAACAAAGAACTCCCCTCAAATAGATGCCTTTTAGTACTTGTCTGGATTCAAATAAATGCAGTACAATAAATACATAAATGCCCGTAGCCACTATTTGAGGAAATACTGTGTGTGGTACAAGTAAAGGACTCATTCAAGTAGACACAACTTGCAATACTGTAAATGCCTTGTACTCTCTGCAAGACATTCACCCCCTGGATGCTATTTGAGAAAAAAAGTCTTTGTGCCAAGTAAGGAACTTCCTCTAGAAGAGAAACCTCAAATACGTGCTCAGTCCTCTCGATAGATGATTTTTTTTCCTTTAAATTTTCTGAACAAAACAAACTTAATTCTGCAATGCCATCATCTAATCGATTGCTGGTCGTCAGAGCTTCCTGGTCCTCCGGCCAGCGTAAAGATCGTGGACACGTGGGGCTTCAACGTGGCACTGGAGTGGACGGCGCCTAAAGACAACGGCAACACAGAAATCACAGGCTACACCATCCAAAAGGCTGACAAGAAGACAGGAGTAAGGACCGCACTGGAACTCCAGTCGGCTAATTCAGCTGCTTTTCCATTGTACCGGTTCCACCTCAACATGTCCTGGTTCCACATATCAACACTTTTTGGTTGGTTACAATAGAACCGCTTTTCAGAGCCTTCTTCAAAGTGTTTCTAGAACGCAGGTCTGTGATACCATTGTCATCTGATTGGCCAACAGACGTCAGCAATGTGACAAGTAACTCACTTCACACGCCCATTTCATGGTTTGGAATGAGCGAGTCAGAGTCAGCCTCCAACAAGGCGTAAAAATACAGTTGACACAATACGCAGTACTCAGTTTTACAACAACACTTAACCATATTTACAAGTTCCAATGTGCCAGTGTGTGAAATAGTGAAGCTTGTAAAAATCATCATGCTCTGCTCACCGTGGTCATTAACTTGAATGAGCGTTGGGCTTGATGGTGATGAGGACATCCCCCAGCCGGAGCCCGGAAACTCAGTCATCCTCGGTATGGCGGTTGGTTGTGGCCCCTGCCTTGGTTGTGGCGGCTTGGGGCGGCTGCGGGGGGGCTTCAAACACCGGAAAGGCAGCAAAATGAATGAGAAGTGAATTGAGAGCTTGCTAGACCCGAATGAATGGACATGAAGTGCAGTCGGCAGCTGTGTCACTCTCGCGTAAACCCCCAAATTAATTTGTCGTCAAACCTGTGGCTGAAACTGGCCATTTGTGAAATGTTATGGCAGAACCCCGCACACTATGAGTGTGCAATGGAGTCTTGCACAATTCAGTGGACACAAATGATTAGCGCCAGTTGTAATGGAAAAGCGACTAATGCCAGGGTAAGCGAGGCCGGTGCGGTGCCAGGCCGGTCTGGAACCTGTAATGGAAAAAGTTTTTTTTAGTAGAACCCTGCTCCTGATGAGAGTTGTGCATGTGCTGACAGGACTGGTTCACTGTGATGGAGCACTACCACCGATTCAACGCAACCATCTCGGACCTCATTATGGGCAACACTTACAAGTTCCGCGTGTTCTCCGAAAACAAGTGCGGAATCAGCGAGGAGGCAGCCATCACCAAGGATGAGGCCAAGATCCTCAAGACGGGTGAGACCATCATTTTCTCAAAACTATAGAGTGGTACCTTGACTCGCGTTGGACCCGACATTCAAGTTCCTCGACCTAAGATCAGTCGCTTGGTTGATTTCGAGTGAAATGTAGAAGGAAAATGAAGTAATTAAAGTCCTGTCATGCCCTCACAGGTGGGCAAGGAGAGTTACAGTCATTGATACACTTTGCCGTGCATTGAACAGGACAAGCAGACAAATTTATTAATAGAAAATGAGAACACAAGGCGCGACTCTGTCTCCAGACCTTGACACCACTCACTCGGCCACCCTACTTATAGGCACCTTTCCAACACACATAAGTAAATTTACCACTGTAATTTCATCCTAAACTCTCTGGGCCATCAATATATTCCAGGCTTCTTTCCTCGCAGGAATTGAGTACAAGGCCCCAGAGTACCAGGAGCATGACTTCACCGAGGCGCCCAAGTTTACCACCTCTCTGGCCAACCGAGCCACCACGGTGGGCTATAGCACCAAGTTGCTGTGCTCCGTCAGGGGATACCCCAAGGTACTTTTCTCCACCCCCATTCCGAGTCTTTCACCTGCTTGTCATTAGCTGGGCCGGATGACTTTGAATGGGATTGGCATGGGGATGGGTCAGGTCACAACATCCATTGTCTTCATTTTTTTTTGGAACATTTCCATTGTCTTGATTCATTTTTAAAAATATATTTTTACAGTATCCTCTCACAAAGATGCCTTACGTAAAATAATGTTTCAGTATTTGAGTAAAAACAACACCCTCCACACTCAACTTGAAGAAAAGGTCGTCTTTTTTTTTTTTACAGAGAGGCCTGCTTTAAATAAGACGATCTGGATTAGTGGAAATGAAAAGCCAAAGACATTATTTCAGGAAAAAAAAATACTGATACAAATTAAAGCCCATGACTGAGAAATCATTAATTTAGAAAAAAAAAGAAAACATTTTTGTTACAAATAAAGGACTAATATCACATCACAAATGTTTGAGACGTTGTTATTAGCTAGTTGATTAACTAAACACCATCAGAAACAGAAGTTGTTTTTGTTACAAATAAAGAACTCCTCTCGCAAAAGTTTATGACTTCAAATAAATGTCTGGAACGATCTTGTTAGTTAGTTGAGTAATAAACACCATCAGGACACTTTTAGGGGACAAACCGCATTTCAATTTTGCTATATAGGTGAATCTCTTCTAACGAGATCTTCTGAATTTTGTATTTTTATTTTAAGAGGGGCCCACTCTCAATATAGTGACATTCGACACACATCTCAAATAAACACCTACCACGCTTTGTAGTTGAATAAACAAACACCCTTTTTATTTCATTAAACGTCTGTTACTCCGTGTATTTGAGTGAAAAAAAAATCCCTAGCCACTACTTGAAGACAAAACATAACTGTGTTTTTTTGTTACAAGTAAAGGCTCAACTCAAATTGAAGCAATGCTTCAAATAAACACCTGTTGGACCCACATCAAAAACCCAGGTAAAACATTGTTTTCCCTCCTCTGCAGCCCAAGATCGAATGGCTGAAGAACCAGATGGTCATCGGCGACGACCCCAAATTCCGTCAGATCTGCGTGCAAGGCATCTGTTCCCTCGAGATCCGAAAGCCCGTGAGCTTCGACGGAGGCGTTTACACCTGCCGAGCCAAGAACCACCACGGCGAGGTCACCGTCAGCTGCAAGCTGGAAGTCCGACGTACGTAAATAATGAGATATTCCTTGAGGGTGGGATTTTTGTCAAGGCTAAAAGGCTACCTTTGTTATAAACAGAGCCGGTTATTCATGAGGCGGAAAAGAAATAGGTGGCCATCTTCATCCACCGAGGTAAGAACTGATCACGGTCAACTTGGGAAGACTATTTCATGGAAGTTGCAAAAACACACTAATTTATCCATACATGCCGACTGACGCCACAAATTTATTTTACACCATCCATCCATTCCGGAAGGAAGTTGATACAGCCCTAACATTAAAGCAGACATCATCTGAAATAGACCTTTTACTTCAGATAAAACTCAAATGGTTGCCTGAAATGAAGTAAACCGACGGAGCTGTGTGTGTGTGTGTTTGTGTGTGTGTGTGTGTGAAAAAAAAAAAAATATATATATATATATATATATATATATATATATATATATATATATATATATATCTAAATATATATATTTAAGATAACGTATCGGTATATTCAGATTATACATACACATATACAAAAAAAAAAATATATATATATATATATATATATATATATATATATATATATATATATATATATATATTTATTTATTTTTTGTGTATATGTGTATGTATAAGTCGTGAGGCGGTCCGGTGACCTTCATCACGCCCTTTTTCTAACACGGAGCAGGAACTAAACTGGGACAAGGTGCCTGAATGGCGGAATCCATAAATTATATTGGTCATGGCATGTCACTGAAAGAGACTCGCTCACATTTCCATGATTCAGCAGACAAATTAGCAGTATGACGAATGGACATGCACAGTTGATTTAATTCAAGACGGAGGGTTTTTACTGGATTTTTTCATCTTACTCACACACCAAATGCCTTCAACTATGCCTCGGACATGCTGTGAAGCTCAACTATGGGCGTGTTTAGGAATATTGCTCTGGTGCCTGTGCACTAATCTGAGAGTGTGGTGTTCGGAGAGGCAGAGCTCGCTCCCCTTTCCCCCAAATGTAACCTATGGCGACCTGTGCTTGAACCATTTCCATATGTACTGGCACTCCATTTTTGCTGGACAACGAAAATCCTCTTAGTGGATTCTAACAACATTGTGAGTTTCCAAACGGTCGGAGTAAACCAGTGCGCACGCATATTTCCGAACGTGTCCTAAATTAACACCTGTTGCGCTTGTGGTTATTTGTCCGTGTGTGTTCAATTCCCAAATTAGGAGCAGAGCGAGCAAGCCCTTTGCTGAATAAGGTGAGTGACACTTATAGCCTCTTCTAAAATTACACCTCCCCTTCCATAGTGAAAACATTTGGTTTATTGATTTTTTTTACCCTCTGCAGGAAGGTTCTGGATTCCTTCAAAGAACATGTCGAATACATAGGGCTGATGACCACACCCCCAAATCCAAAAGTCCTAATCCACGTTCACCATCACCTTTTTTCCCCCAAATGGCAAAAAACTCTACATATTAAATGTTTGTGTGAATAAGTAATTTAGTTAGCCTCCCTGATGTTGTTTTCAAAAGATGCAGTCGGAAGCACAAAGATGCAAACAGAGCTTATCAATGTATATGCTAACACAACTTGTGATATCTCCAAATAAATATCATCTGATCATTTTTCTTAGTTTGTGGCAACATTCTCTACAAGCGCACACAATTCCTTAACTGTTGTAATGGTGGTGAGATTTCCTCATTATAACACCCAAGTCCACCATCTACATGATGTCTTGGTCCACCACTGCTCAAAAGAGACGGTCTTTGGTCACCATAGCAATGAGCGAGACAATATTTTCCTCATTATAAGCCAACATCCCCAATGATTGGATTTTAGGATGTTGGGGATAAATCACCGATTGCTTAAATGAGGTGAATTAGGGTCACCCAGCAAATATTTTCCTCATTATAAGGCTCCTCCAACTAATTGCTTGGTAGCTGTCTGGTTTTTAGTAAATACACTAAAAAATAATTGCCATCAGGGTGTCCATAAAAGTGTGACTGTGCGTGTGTGTGCGTGTGTGTCATTTGAAGTATTCTACAGTGCCCATCATCACGTGTGAGTGTTTATGCTTTATAGGCTACGTGATCACCCTCTCCTAAAACCCAAACGCATGTCGACTAATTCAAGAGCACGCAGCCACAATAAATTCACTGAATTGCTGTTGGGGCACCGAGCAGCTCGGCAGCCAGCTCTCACATAAGACTCATGTAGCGGTGGCCGTGCTGCTATGCGGTCACGGATTTAGTGGCATAGTGATGATTGGGATATGCATGCACTGATTTAAACAGGCACGCGAGTCAGGCCTATTCTCCTTTCACGTTTTAAATATTTTATTTCAATCATTTAAAAAGATAAGGTATTAACATTAAGTTGGCAAGTTCTGTTTTATTTGTACTCGGATGAGAAATGTGCGTCGGGAATAATTGTTCTGCGGTGCCCCCTAGTGCTATAAATTGGAAACGACTTTTGGAGTTGACATCACCTCATTGATCCATGACCTCATCTCAAATATATGCTTTCTTTCAAACAACTCTCAGGTAGTTGTATGGATTTTAGTATGCATATGATCCAGAAATTATTTACAGAAAAATAAAAAACACCCGATGTCTTTTGTTTTATTCATCTCAATAATAATGACACTATGTAGGTATTTCGACAAATTGTATGGTTTTCCTTAAATAAGTACCTCCTTTCAAATAAACACCATAATAATAATAATTAAAAAAAGTTAGTTGTCGTTGAATAATAAATGCCATCTGGACTTTATTTGGACTTTATTTGCCTCAAATTCTCCTCAAATTGGGGCCTTGTTTGTAAACAGCAATGATTTCTTCCTTTTCCCCACATTCATCTGATTTCAGACGTGATCCCGTTTTGTTCTCCCTCATGCCGTTCTGAATTAGACAAAATTCTTTCACTATGTGACCCCATTGCAGAATTTCATTATCCAGGGAGTGAGCACAAGTAGGCCTGAGACCCAGTAAGGCACCAACATATTCTTTGTAGACTACAAATATGGGCGCTAATCAAAGTATAAAAACTTTGGCAAACAAAGGGTAAAGGGTTTTTAAGACAGATAATTTAGGCTGATGGAACGTCGCATTTGCTGGGCCCGCCGCTGTCGGTGTGACCGCAAGCAATGATGCAATGGAGGGTGCCTGAGAGGGTCTTGGCGAGCTTCCCCTGCAGGGGTTTTAATATGCTTAATGGTGGAACTGGCACTCACAGTGAGCAATGCATCATTGTGTTTTGGTGATTGATGTTCATCTAAACTGGATGGACTTCCAACAGATCAAGACTTGAACAATCACCTTCTACAATTCACTGCTTGAACTCTATCATAGCCCAAACTCTAAACAGTCATCATTGCAATCTAAGTTTGATAGAGCAAATAATGCCACTATTTTGATACCCCACCACTGCAGTTGGTTTGGTCCTATAGTATCCATCCAGCCATCCATCCATCCATCCATTTTCTATTCCAGCTGTCTATGGGCAGAAGTTGGGGTCCACACTAAAGTGGTTGCCAGCCAATCGCGGGGCACATATAGATGAACAACCACCTTCACACTCACACCTTGGGACAATTTTGAGTGCTCCATTACTCTGCCATGATTGTGTTTTTGAATTGTGGGAAGAAACCAGAGTACCCGAAGAAAACCCACACAGGCACGTGAAGAACATGGAAACTCCACACAGGAGGGCCGGAGCTATAATCAAACCCTGCTCCTCTGCACTGTGAGGCGGACGTGCTAACCAGTCGACTATCGTTTCGCCCCATAAGTAGTACTCACAAGAAAACAGAGTACAGTCATACACCGCACATTCACGGTTCACCATTCCCAAATTAACCTATTGGCGTATTTTTGTAACCTTTCTGTCACGCTCTAAAATGCCACATAATGGTGCCAAATACTGTACATCAATTTGTCCAAGGATGTGTGCTAAAGTCAACGGATAGACAATATTTGTCTTTTGGATAGAACAAAACCATGAATTAAATACAAAAATAAATCAAATTACTGTAATTTCCGCACTATAGAGCGCACCTGATTATAAGCCGCACCCACTACATTTTTAGAGGAAAACCAATTTTGTACATACACAAGCCGCACCTGTATATAAGCCGCATGTGCCCACATTAAAACATGTAAACATATTTACAAAGAAAGACGGTACACAGAGAGAGTTTTCAAAGTTTTAATAATATAACTTAACAATAATAATAATATAACTTTCTTCCCAAACGGTGCCTGTGACGCGGCAGTAAAACTGTAGCAACATGGTAACAACACGCTAGCAACAGAATACCAACACAGTATAACAGGTCTGGTAAAAGAACATACCGGTACTTGTAAAAATCACGGTGAGCCGTCTTCATCTTCCTCCTGTGAACTGAAGCCATCGAAGTCACCGTCCTCAGTGTCGGAATTAAACAGTGTCATAAAGACCGGTCTTAATGTTACCTTTTCTACTCGAGCGCCCCTGGCGGCCGTTAGAAAAATTACATAAATTGGCTGCATCACTGTATAAGCCGCATGGTTTAAAGTTTGGGAAAAAAGTAACGGCTTATAGTCCGGAATTTACGGTAAGAGACCTGGGAACTGATTAGGATTGTGAAATGCACATGACTACGAATGTGCACAAATCAGTGCTTACTCAAATTGAGATGCGAATTGGATGCTAAAAATAAATGCTGAATCAAAAATTTCAGATTCCAGTGAGAATTAGTCATTGCATTTTCGTTGTGTTTTCTAGTTCAACAAGAATGTTTGAATGGCAATGCGTGTGATGTATGTACGTACTGTATGTAGAAGCTACACAGTGTTGTGTGAAATGCGCTCTTCAAGAGCGACAGCCGGCAAGTGTTTCTGCATGTATGTGCATTAAATTTAACTTTTAAGCAATTGGTCGGGCGGCCCGGTAGTCCAGTGGTTAGCATGTCGACTTCACAGTGCAGAGGTGCCGGGTTCGATTCCAGCTCCGGCCTCCCTGTGTGGAGTTTGCATGTTCTCCCCGGGCCTGCGTGGGTTTTCTCCGGGCACTCCGGTTTCCTCCCACGTTCCAAAAACATGCATGGCAGGCTGATTGAACACTCTAAATTGTCCCTAGGTATGAGTGTGGGTGTGGATGGTTGTTCGTCTCTGTGTGCCCTGCGATTGGCTGGCAACCGATTCAGGGTGTCCCCCGCCTACTGCCCGAAGATGGCTGGGATAGGCTCCAGCACCCCCCGCGACCCTAGTGAGGATCAAGCGGTTCGGAAAATGGATGGATGGATGGATGGATGGATAAGCAATTGGTCAATCAAGCCCATCTAGTCAGTGTAAACACGCCTTTGTCGTTACTTTACTATTGACCTCTGACACATCCTAGCATGACGATTTTACAAACTTGGACTGGAGAAACATAGACACTCAGGTGAGCTTAGTGCTAGCTATCTGGTATGACAGAATGATCAGTTTCAAATGTTCCCAAAAGTAAAAAAGAACCCAGGGTTCTGTTATTGGCCAGTGTAAGGTGAAGTATCCTGCAGGTTAAAGTAAGTTATTTTCAAGTAAAAAGGAAAACACAGGTGTATTCTCACTTAGGTAAATGTAGTGTGAGGCTTTGTATAACAATTTGAAAACCATATGTTGTAGATTAAGCATTATTTAAGTGGAGTCCATTTACCATTACAATCAAAATGGATTTTTCATTTTTTGTACTATGATGTGTTTTTCAGCAAATGTAACCCATTCTTTCTGACTTCCGGGTTGAGTGAACGCTGGCGCGCTTGGCTGCCGCTGCTCAACCCGTATTGTTATTGTAAAGTGTCCTTGGGTGTCTTGAAAGGCGCTTATAAATAAAATGTATTATTATTATTATTATTCGAGTTGATTCGGGACTTGCTGGTTAAATGGTAAACGAATAAGAAACACAGATTTCGGTGGCGAGTTTGAGCTCTACGTAGCACTGTATCTCTCCTTGGTAAACGAATAACATACACAGATTTTTGGTGACGAGTTTGAGCTCTACGCAGCACTGTATCTCTCCTTTAACACCTCCAAATTTTCTGTCGTGGGCCTCTTAACGGGTTCCTTCCAATTCATACAGTTTCACCAAGCATCCATATGGCCTATGTGTGCTGTATTCCCTGGAGGATGCCGCAGCACAAACAGCTCTCTGCATTAACGGGACTTGAGCCGGCTATTGATTTCAGATGTCAGAATGAATGGATGCCACTTCATTACATCAATTTTATTAAAACGGCTACATGGAATTTTCAGAGGCAAATGATACCTCATGATTGCATCTCATCTATATGCGACATTAAGTCAGAGCTTATCCAAAATGAGATTTTGTTCATTTGTATCTGGTGTGTTTCTCAGATTGGAAATGTGTTTAATTCGACAGCAGCCCAATCAGTTTAATATTTCATGCAGAGATTTCCATCCTTCCATACTGGATTATTCTCCGAGCCCTTAGTCTGTCATTACATCTGAAAAGATTCACATGTATATTTTTTTCATTAGCCTCTGGGGCTGTCATAAAAGTGACCTATACACTCTGCCTAAAAACAAAAGGTAATGGAGACGTCACTGGTCTGTTAAGATCTTTGTCCTAGCACATTCTTTTAGTAAGTTTAGTAAGCTATCTTTTTATTTCTTTACTTTTACTTTACTTTTACTTTTTTGTTTGTAAATGTTTTTAAATGTTGCACTGTACTTTTAATTATGTGAAGCACATTGAGTTATCTTGAGTATGGAATGTGCTTTATAAACAAAGTAGCCCTGCCTTTCCATGTTCTGCCTTGGCCTTTGACCTTGATCTAGTCCTTGTCATAAACCCGAGACCTTAGAGCAAGGGTGTCAAACTCATTTTTGTCACGGGCCACTTTGGAGTTACATCTTCCTTCGGAGGGTCGTTACGACAGGGAAACCGAATACCGTATTAGGCCCGAATATAAGACGGCCCTGAATATAAGACGACCCCTCTTTTTCAAGACTCAAGTTTGAAAAAAGACTTTTTCAACACCAAATTAATTTTTATACAGAATATAATTACAACACATCTGAAACAAATGATTACAACAATATATTTGAGAGAAAAAGCATGTTATTTTGCCTCATTCAAATCTTAATATCTGAGCATTTAAATATGTAAACTAAAGTGCAATCACATTCGTAAATGAATGGCTTCTGGTTTTTGAAATGTAAATTACATCATAACTTCTCCTCAGCTGCTGGTTAACCTGGCGATCTTCGACCCACTTTTCTCCAGATTGTCGCTACGTTTCTCCATTTTCTGTTATCTCTTCTATTATTTTCTTCTCTTTTCTATCTTCCTGCTATTTTTATTTTTCTTCTTCGTGCTACTGCTATTTTTATTTTTATTCTTCGTGAGAGGGTTCATTTTGGCCTGGGGAGTCAAGTTCAGCATTCGTTTCAATGATATCTGGTGCCATCTAACGTCGTGAATGGGTATAATGTCTAGACCCGGATATAAGATGACTCCACTTTTTCAGTCTTATTTCAATGCAAAAACACCGTCTTATATTCGGGCCAATACGGTAATTGTTTATCATCACATCATATTATTACTTGCACAAAAAAAAAAAAGACAGATTACTATTTTCTGTTACGAGTCAACTATTTGTTTTTATTTGTTCAATTATTATAGTAAGTATAAACCAGTCACAAAATGATTGCAAAATGTCACCGTTATTTATTCCGTATGACAATGTGAGATTTCGATTCAGATTTAAGCAAGGATTATGGAAGCTGACACAGATGATTTGCTTTCGCTGGCCACATAAAATGACGTGGCGGGCCAGATCTGGCCCCGGCTTTGACTTTGACACCAGGGCCTTAGAGCTAGTGTTTATCTTGATCCATGTTTCACACCTTAGCACACATATACACCTTCCTCCTTCATTGCACCTCAGTGAACCCATGTTCTTATGTGTACACTCTCCACACAGTTACCAGCGGGACCTTTTCTCTCTCACTCTATCTCCCTCCTCTCTCTATCTCTCTCATCGATTGTCCCAGCTCAGCAGCATCTGCATGGATGAAGAAGAAGGAGGAGTAGGAGGAGGGGGTGGGGAATGCACCATCTCAATGCGAACACCTCCTCCTGCTCTTTGACGGGCCAATGAGCGAAGGGTGCCGGAAATACAGCAGAGGAACGACGCCAGCGCATTGTCAGGATGATGGAAACATGTTGTGAGTGTTTCTAAAGTGTCTCTTGAGCAGAAAATTAAAAAAAAACAGCAAGACATCACCAGTGATGCCTGGACAATGTTTTTGAACCACTGATTTCTTTGGAGGCATCTTTCCTTTTATTCGTGTCTTCTCATCTTTGACTCCAGGTAAGATGAGTCTCAGAGGCTCCTAACCTCATTATAGGCACAATGGCACAGAATTAGGAAGTCATTATAAAAGATTACACTGTACTCTGCACGAGCGGAACTTTTGCTGCATGGGATGGTGGCTGTGGGGTTGGGGGTGGGGAGTGCTTGCGTAGCTTCATAGTGCTGCCTGCTGCAGTATAATGTTACATAACAAAACATGTGTGACAGGTTGTAAAGAGAACTTTGGTTTGTTTATTTCCAATCAATGCAACTTTATGAATAAAGAGTTTCCTCTAATGTCCATTTACACATGTCAAATGTGCTAAGCCAGTGGCAGAGAAAGAACGGCTCACATCACACTCACTGCACCCCCACTCATTTCCCTCCCCTCTCCGTTGACCGCCCACACATTGTAATTAGCAGTTTAATTATGAATTAATTATATATGTGTGCTACCTGGTTCAGATGATTGCAAACACTTGCATGTTTGTGATCGAGAGATGGCCCAAAGTTGCCTCTACATATACATTTTTACAGTATATATTATGAGCATTGGTGGAACCTTAGACCAAGTCCTAGTGCTCACCCTTGTACTTAGACAAAGTCCTAGCCCTAGGCCTAGACCTTAGACCTTATCCTTATATCTTGTGCTAGCCTTTATATTAGATGTATCACTTGTCCCAGCCCAAGGGCTTATATTACACCAATCCTGGTTTTGATCTCTCAACCTTCGATGTAATGTATTCCTTGATTTAGATCACTAATACTGGCCTGCTACCTTAGACCGAGTCCAGGTCGAAGGCCTTAGGACTTGTACGACCTCTTGCACGTAGACCCAGTCCTGTCCGTGGTCGTTAGACATATTGTAGTCCATGTCCCAGACCGCAGGACTATTCTGACCTGAAGATCTCAAACCGATCCTATTCAAACTGATCTTATGAATTAATAGTCCTTTTGGTGCTAGTGCTCGGCCTTGATCAGGCCTAGCCCTCAACCTAGCCCGATATATCGTAGGCCTAGAGATGGCCATAGACATTAAACCACATCTTTCTACAGGACAGGTGGTCCTACTCATAGTAGATGGTAATGGTAAATGAACTGTCATGTATATAGCGCTTTTCTACTTTTGGTACTCAAAGCGTTTTACACTGTGTTCATTTACATACTGATGACGCAGCATCAGGAGCAACTCGGGGTTCAGTATCTTGCTCAAGGACAGTTCGAGGAGGTCGCAACGGCCATGGATTGAACCCCCGTCCGTTGGGGTTGGGAGACGGCTACTCTACCACTGAGCCATGCCTCACCCTTTATACCTAGCCCTAGTACTGCCGCTACATCTGAGTTCTTCAGTAGTCTTAGGCTGAATTTACACCTGCACTGTTTGGTTGTTTAACCACAACGCTGCCAACATGTTGTGTGTCAAAGCCCGCAGAGCACACACCCCTGTTGCAAAATTTATAAACAGCGTCTCAAAACATGGATCTGTATCCCTTAATTTTGAGGCAAAGAAAATTCCTTGAATCTTTGAGAACTCTACTTGAAATACTACTGAAAGGACAATGAGAAATACACTAGTAAGAAGGTAAAATAAGAATATAATAAAATAATAACAATTGACAAAAACCAAAACAAATATTGACACTTCCTCCTCGTTTTGACATCTTAGGGGCAGTGTGATCCTGTGCATGGATGGAGTGCACACTTAAAATGACAACAGAAGAAAGTAGTCAGAACGTTGGGAAGAATTTCTGCCTTTGAGTAAAGTTATATGACCCGTGTGGGTTTCCACAGCGGTTGTGTATGAATAGTTGTTATTTGAAGGAATATCACTCGCAGTTAATGCTAATTTCCCATTAATACTGTATATCAATAGGAGTGGCGGCGTGATTGTCCAATGGTTAGCGCGTTGACCTCACAGTGCAGAAGTCGTGGGTTCGATCCCGGCTGTGGCCTTCCTGTGTGGAGTTTGCATGTTCTCCCCGGGGCTGCGTGGGTTTTCTCTGGGTAAAAACACGCACTCTCAATTGTCCCTAGGTGTGAGTGTGAGCGCGGATGGTTGTTCGTCTCTGTGTGCCCCGCGATTGGCTGGCAACCGGTTCAGGGTGTCCCCGGCCTACTGCCCAAAGAGAGCTGGGACAGGCTCCGGCACCCCCCGTGACCCTTGTGAGGATAAGCAGATTGGAAAGTGAATGAATGAATGAATGAATAACATACTGTCGTTATATGAATTTAATGTCCAACATATGGATATATCCACATTTGTAACAATAAATGAAATATACTGAACAATAAAAATTGAATATTACAGTACGATGATAGTTAGCTGCCAGCTGGCTTGGACAACATTTTATGTGATGTTCCATTACTAAGAAGACTTCTGTTTGTAGAAGTGCACTAGATGGCCGCCGACGCTGCTTGATGGTTCATGAAATGGCATTGTGTGCTGCAGCCTGTAATCTTGTCCCTGCATGTACTGCAAATATCTGCACTCACCATGGAGTGAGTCCACTTCTGAAGAACATTAAAACACTTTTTCTTACGTTGGAGAGATGTGTAACCTTTTCCTTCTTTATCAGGGGACACATTTTTTTTCAAGGTTTTCTCAGGGTCATACTTACATTTCTGAAGAAAATATGATACAACAATGATGTCTTATTGTATAATAGGAGCATTTTTTTTACTTCTTAGATCTAGTTACATTCTGGTACTTTCTACAGTTTTAGACTCAGACCTAGCCTTAGCCCTAGTTCTTAGTACAACTGGTCCTAGACTTAGACCTATTCATAGTTGTGGCCCTGGTTATTAGACCTTAATTCGTAGATCTCAGTTCTAGGCCTTGCCCTTGCATCTACTGCTAGCATGCGCCCTTGTCCTATTCCTCGACCTTGAAACTAGCCCTGGATTGTAGAACCTAGTAGGGTCTTTTTCCTGGTCCTGGATCTTGTTCTGGTCCTGGGTCTTGTTCTGTCTATTGATCCTAGGTCTTAGTACGAGTACATTACCTGGCCCTAATGTTGAGACCTCCTGCTGACCTGAGGCTGAGACCTAAGCTTTGTCCTGACCATATACCTCGCCCGGTCCAATCCAGGTTCCATATAAACACTTGTTTAGAACTTAAGGAAGTCTCCACCAGAGAGATGGTTTACGTGATTTTGTTGCTGGTGTTTGTGAGTTTATTCAGCAGTTGACTTTCTGTGTGCGTGCAAGAGCATTTATTACCTTAGATATTGACACTTCTTGATGGGGCGGTGGGGTGTTGGGGGAAATTCCATCATAACATACATCCATCATTCTCGACGTCGCTTATCCTATTCAGTATTACAGGGTGATGGAACCCGTCCCGGGTCACTTTGGGCAAAATTGGGCATATTGTGACAGACAACCATTCAGACACACACCATTACTGAGCGGGAACCAAACCCACACTGCCTGTGTCAAATTTACTATGCCATCAGTGACTCATTTAAATCCTATTCATGACATGTTATGACTCGGCCTTCATAATTGAAAATGTGGACGAATGTGATGGTTGTATTGTTTTATTATTGAAACGGACATATGGGGAATTCACTAGGGAAATCTAAAGAGTAAGACACGCAGCAGATAATTACTTTTTTAGTGCTTTACCCTTGTGATTTGAATATTTTCTCGACTCAAGCATGTGGGGACCGGATTGGACAGGGAGGCATTTGGTGTAATAGATCCTCAGAGGTGCACGTAAATATGAAAGGCGACATTTTGGCATGATTGCCTCCGGTTCTCATACTGAAAAATATTGAAAACAGAAACCATAAAAATGTATGTATTGTAAGACATTTTTCAAGACTCGCTGTGCAATCCCTCTCAGCAGAGTAACTCTACTGTAATCACATCTGTATTTTGCTGCAGTATTTGGGATATGTGACAAGACTGGTATTTTCTATGAACATGCATTTATTTGTTTTGGGCACTGAAGACAACTCAAATACAGAAAGTGAGACACTGACAATAACTCTCAGTCCTAGACCAGAGGCCAGGAGTCACCAACGTCGAGCTTGGTGGCACCAAGTAGCCCCAAGGACCAAATGAGTAGCCAGCGACCTGTTCCAAATTTTGTGTTCCAGGAATGTTGTGTAAAGTATTATTTGAAAGTGTATACAATGGAAGAGATTTTAGAAAGTGTTGCGTACAGCATTGTTATTCATGTATCATAATTATTGTGAAAAATCATTAAGATGATCAGTGTCTTCACATCAGTGATGGTCATTAATCATTCATAATAACTAGGGCTTCACTCCTACCACTCAAACTACTGTACTGTCGACAGTACAGTATTTCCAAAAACATGAAAGGGAGAAGTAGAAGAACAAAAAGTATACAAATAAATATAAATTATAAAATATAAATAGGGCGGCCTGGTAGCCGAGTGGTTAGCACATTGACTTCACAGTGCACAGGTACCGGGTTCAGTTCCAGTTCCGGCCTTCCTGTGTGGAATTTGCATGTTCTCCCCGTGCTTGTGTGATTTTTCTCCGGGTCCTCCGGTTTCCCCCCACATTCCCAAAACATGCTTGCCAGGCTGATTGGACACTTCAAATTGTCCCTAGGTGTGAGTGTGAGTGTGAGTGTGAATGGTTGTTCGTTTCTGTGTGCCCTGCGACTGGCTGGCAACCGGTTCAGGGTGTCCCCCGCCTACTGCCCGAAGACGGCTGGGATAGGCTCCAGCACCCCACCCGCGACCCCAGTGAGGATAAAGCGGTTTGGAAAATGGATGGATGGATGGAAAATATAAATATAAACATATTCAGAATGGGTGAGTGGGGGTGAGTCCAGTCGATACCTCTCCTTCTTGCAGCGCGGGTGTATCAGTCTCTGGCTGAAGGAGCTGCCCAGTGCTGTTAAGGTGGCCTGGAGGGGGTAGGAGGGTCTGTCCATCAAAGCTTTTAGCTTGGCTACCATGGTTAGCAGCTCATCCTCCTCCCAATCTTGGCCCTGAACATTTTTCTTTCACCTATAATCGTAGTCCTGGCGCAAGACTTGAGATCTTAGTCTGAGTCCTCAAAGCCGTGTCCTTGCCTTAGTCATCAGAGGAGAGCCCGAAAATAATATTAGTGTCATCCTGGCCAGATTCCTAGTCCTGGCCATAAGACTTTTGAGCCCTTATGTAAACACATATAAAGTGTAAAAACTAAACAACCGCTCAAGGTTTTCAAATTTAAGAGATAATCGCCGATTTGATAAAAGATAGTAGAGAGGAACAGGACGTTAAATATTGATCCCATTACATGGGTGTCAATATCAATATCAACACTGATATATGATGTGATATCAACAAATAAAGACAATTCATTTCAGTTTTTATAAGAAGTCTAGAAATAGCCTTTCGACTGTTGTAGGGACAGAATGAAAGAGAGCAGCATGGCGTAGGTAGGAGGACTTTTTGGCCCAAGTGCCTCGCAGCTGCTCACTCTGTTGCTCCCCTGCATTGCAGCACAGAGGGTGCAGTCTTTTTTATACATCCTGCAGCTTCGCCGCACACAAACACACGCATACGCACACACGCACGCACACACGCCTTCTGTCTGTCCTTAGCATCTGCAGCTGTGCTGTGTCCATTCATTCTCTGGCCTTTGTGTATGTGCTGGAGGTGGCGATATGGCCAGGATGCTTGACCTCAAAGCTGCCTCCCCAAATAATTTAGAAATGGGTTAGCTGCAGGTCAATACCCCATCATGCATTGCACTTATAGTAATTACACTTTTGTGTGTGTGTGTGTGTGTATGTGTGTGTGTGGTGATGCTGCAACTTTGTCATGGCCTTGCTCCCATCCTGACCAAAACTGTTGAGTCATGAGTCACCTTAGGGGGTTGTTTAACTGATGATGTCTAAGTGATATCATGTGGTGATTGGAAAGAGTGACTTCTTTCATACTGGCTGGAAAATCCATCATTATCACGGCTTTCCCTCCCAAAATGTCACCATTCTGCGTAAATGGCACAGACATGAAATCTCAAATAAAGTTAAAAAGTGAAACAAAAAAAACAGAAAGTTGATAATTTGCCATGTTTATGGGTAGGATTATATGCAATACCAGGAAAGAAGTATGAATTTGTGTGTGTGTGTGTGTGTGTGTGTGTGTGTGTGTGTGTGTGTGTGTGTGTGTGTGTGTGTGAAGTATCTATACATCACACGGGATGAAATCAATTCAGCATTTTTCTGCATCCAGAGTTAGTCTTAATTTCCCCGTAATGTGAAAATAAATATTTTCTAAATTTTATACACCTCAGAGAGGATTGTTGTTCACAAACAAGTCAGAGTTGAACAATTAAAAATTAAAAATAAATAAAAGCAAAACAAAACAAAAGCCAAGTACAGTGGAGCCTATTCAGAAAGAAATCTTTGAATTGACCTAATTTACGGGGTCTTTAAGGCGGGACGCTGCCCGTATGTAAGGCAATGCAGGGACAGGGAAGTGAAGTTTAAGCGCTTAGTTTCAGTTGCAGCTGTGGTGAAAGCACGATATAAACAACCATGTTTGTATGGTGTTGTATTGTATAACCCTGCCACACTCCAAATTGTACAGTAATCTCTTGCCATTTTACACTTAACATTAAAAATTATTTTAAAAATGAACA
The DNA here is from genome assembly GCA_026261675.1 of Hippocampus mohnikei. Taxonomy (NCBI): domain Eukaryota; kingdom Metazoa; phylum Chordata; class Actinopteri; order Syngnathiformes; family Syngnathidae; genus Hippocampus; species Hippocampus mohnikei. The sequence continues at coordinate 17,511,866 of JAKGUB010000334.1, read as the reverse complement.
AAATATAGCCATATCGGCAGCCATATTGCAGAAAGACGCATTGTTTCGTGTTGATGCGGGAGAGAGAGGATTTCTCTGCATGCCAGACAAAGAGATGAGCATGCTCAGAGGGTGTGTACATGCCTATACTGTACTGCACATGCCACGGGCACTCATACTGGGTGTGTGATCGGTTCCCGGCGCATCGACCAATGACAGCACAAGTGGATTTATCCCATGGGCTGATGGCCTGCGCATCATCGCAGCCTCACCCAGCACCAGTGTTTTGTTCACCATAACTTTTTTTGTACAAGCAACTTATTTGATTAGTTATGATGCACTCCAACCCAACGCCGGAGCTGAAGCAATGTGTCCCTGGTGCGTGGGAGCATGTAAGCCCGCTCGTCCCTCCACAGAGATAGCACCATCAACAGGGACAAATTGCTTCAATGGCAGCAAGGGGCTGTTTGCAGCCTTGACCGGGTCGGGGAGCCTTATTTTGAAGGTTTCCCGACCCGGTCAGCTGTTTTTGTAGACACGTCTTAAGGAAGCAGTGACAGATCAGACGAAGGCTGAAGTGACAGTTGAAACTGTAAAGTAGGGAAGGGTTTTTTTCTTCTCTAAAAAAAGACCCTTCTCTGATAAAAACCCTTAAACCCATTTTATCTAATCATCCAATAATAATAATAATAATAATAATAATAATAATAACAACGAATCACCATGGTTATCTCCAATTGAAAAACTACTACTAGCTGCACCGTCAGCGCCTCCAGCAGATGAGTCTCAACCTAAAGCCTGTACAAGTCAAGTGAGAGCCGCCTTCAATGCCACCAACACGAGTTTCTTCTCCTGCCTCAGAAGGCAATGTTGATGAATGTTAAAAACTGTATCAGGTTTACAATTACAAGGGGGTGAGGCTACTTTGCGGTTTTATAACTTTTGCGGGTGAATCTTGTTCCCTATTAACTGCAAAAAAATAGGGATTATTGTAATTATTGTCAGGAAGTCCAGAGTTCTCTGTACAGAATTGGATTTTAAAAACAAAGACCCAGATGAAAATTGACAAAATGTTGATTTATACAAAAACGCAAGACCGGCAAAGTACAAGATGCTGGTAACAATAAACCAGCACAAAACGAGATCAACCAAAAACATCTGCAAAAGCATCATACAAACCGAGAACATCACGAGAATCAAAAACACTACTTACCGGAGAAAACAGCAAAAACGTGACGAGATACTATGAGGAAGGAACAATAAGTGTGTCGAATATACAAGCACTTGGCACGAGTCATAATCAAGGCTGAACAATCCAACATCGAGCTGTGTGCGTGACAGTCCGTATGTAGTAGGCTGAAAACAATGTGTGACAGGTGCACAACTGGAGGGAACTCTCTCCACTCCAGCTATGACTGAAACATAAACATGACAGAAACATTCTACATCACACTGGAAAACATGTGTGTTTAGTTCAGTAAAGATTCTAAATTGTCCATAGGTGTGAGTGTGACCTGACTGAGAATGGTTGCTTTGCTATAACATGCCCTGGACATGACTGACAACCAGCCCGACCCTGTTTCTCTTGACAAAAGTCAGTTGAGGTGCAGATACCTTGATTGTTTTGAATGTTTTGTATGAATATCTGTTTATCAACTGACTGGCAACCCGTCCAGGGGTATACAACCAAATTTCATCTGTAATTGACTCCAGTTCACCCATGACCCTAACAAAGTGCTATAGAAAATGGACGGCTGTAAGGACTTTGTATGGCGACTTCCTGTTTACATTTCTGCATAGGCTGCTGACCAATCAGAAAAAAAAGACACCGCACATGCTCTGTTGTGACGCATCTTGGCACAATTGGGGAAATGTGGCAAGTTTACAAAACCCATCAACTTAATGCGCTCATCCTTTCATCAGCAAGCTGTGGCCAAAGGAATGTCATTTTGTGGCATTATTGATCCTCTAAAAAAAAAAAAGGGTGACATGCTGTGAACGGCATCCCAATGAGGCCCGGTGTAAAAGTGAGGTAAAGGGGAAGTCGCAGAGCAGTAGGTGTGTGTGTGTGCGCGTGTGTGTAAGAGAGAGAGGGGATGGTGGGTATTGGAGGAGGCTGAGGAAGAGGTGGAGGAAGGGGTGGGGGTGTGTTGCTGCAGTGGAGCGAAGTGTGAGAGGAGACTGCAGTCTCTGCTTTACGGAAGGAATCTGACTATGTTGGTGAGCGAGTGAAGCCAAAACTGGTGGGGACAGGAGTGAGGGGGGCGTATACCACAACCACCACCATATTTAACTGGTGAGTTGGCTTTACAAATGCATGTTTCATAATGATAATATCTGACCAACTATAAGTGTGTGCTGATGCATTTTCCACTGGGCTTTGATTTCAACCAGACAACCCCAAGTTATGGAAGTTAAAGCTGTCCATTCATTGTACATCCGAGAGGCCACCTCCTGTCTTTTCAATCCATCTGATCTGCTATGACCAATGATTGCAAGTGTAAATTGAAATGGGAAACTTAAATTAGAATGGACATACATTTAGGTTGCAGTTATAATGTGCAGCAAGACAAATGCTGCTCCCTGGATTGGCTGACTCGCTCGTTGGGCGTTGTGGGCAATTGGCTAGCTGAAGGCTGACAGGCACTTTCAGGATTGCTTAGCAACAAAAAAGAATGGCCAGCAGACGGACGGCGGCATCTACAGCCGCTGCGTGTGCAACTGTATCACATACTCATCAATAACTGGCAACTTGGTGAGCAGACAAGTGTGCAACCATCATTAAAATGGACTGGTCAATTAACGTCCTTGAGAGAAATAGAACTAATACTAACGAAGCAGCAGTTTTATCAGAAGAGGAAACAACAAGTATGTGCAGTTTCTTGGACTGGATTCAACTGTAGTCTCACCTCTTATTGGACCCTCATGGATCATCTGACATTGCCTTTAAATGACTTCCCTGTTATGTTGCGAGTCAAATGCACCCTGTGAATGCTCGATCTACGTATACTGCACAAACTGCAACGAGCATGCGGCCATCTTTGGTCAGCCATCTTTGATCGCGAATGGCAAAACACATAAGTGATACTAGCACAAGTTACAGTGCATATTTGTAAAAAACCCTGCACGGCTTTTCTCCGGGTACTCCGGTTTCCTTCCACATTCCAAAAACATGCATGTCAGATAGATTGGGCACTCAAATTTGTCCCTAAGTGTGAGTGTGAGCGCGAATGGTTGTTCGTTTCTGTGTGTCCTGCAATTGGCTGTTAACCGGTTCAGCGTGTCCCCCGCCTACTGCCTGAAGAGAGCTGGGATAGGTTCCAGCACCCCCTGCGCCCCTTGTGAGGATAAAGCGGATCGGAAAATGGATGGATGGATACACATAGATACATAGGGAGCTAGAGAGATAGATAGATATATACACACACACACACACACACACACACACACACACACACACACACACACACACACACACACACACACACACACACACACACACACATTTTGACTGTGCACATTTATCACACTTTCTTTATTTTTTCTCTCTGATGCTTTCCAAAGAGAGAAATTGGTTAAATAAACCGACAATAATGCTCAAAAAAGAAATGAAAATATTTCCATACACATGTAAATTTGATCAGCAGTAACAGGCAGATGATTTCTTCAAGGTCTCCCCCCCCTTCATATCATAGTCATTCCGAATGCATTTGAAATGTGACACACACACACACACACACACACACACACACACACACACACACACACACACACACACACACATGAATACCTGATAACTAATAACAAAGACAACAGATCCGCAAGCAAATCACCTTAAGATGACTGAGAATGCTGAAATACTCACTCAGCATGTCTGCTTTTTGGCAGTTTTAACGACATTCAACATCAAAATGCTTTATATCTCCAAATGTACACAATTGCAACTTTTCTCTTTGCCCGAGGCTGAGCTGAGTCATTATCCAGACGTGGGATAACTACCGGTACCAAATGTTGCTCTAAAGCCAATCTGACTGCAGTAAAAAAAAAAAATTTTTTTAATTTTCAAAAGGAAAAAGAATACATTCGATAAAATCATTGAACACTTTTGAATGGCCGCTTCTTTTTTTTTTTCTGCCAGGGTGAATTGACTGGTTATTTGTGGTATCAGGTCTTTCTCATTTAGTGATGCGTTCTCGATAAGCAATGAGAGCCAACAAAAATACGAGCCACCGGGCCCCAATTTGTTGTGGATTGAATTGAAGAGTGTAACATTTTTCATATTCAGTCAAAACACAAACAAATTGAATGAACCTCATAACAGTGGTTAAACTAGTGAAGCTGGTAAAAATGTACCAACGGTGCATGGTTTGCTGGTCTATTCAATGAATAAGTGCGAGTCTTGCTTTTCAATCCTGTATACACACACACACACACACACACACTTTCCTCATGATTATTGCCCACGTCCCATTTCTGTAACAATCTGTGTTCCTTGAACGACACTTTTTCTGGATTAAGTTGAAGTGATACAATGCATCTTTTGTAAGGGGACTCCAACCATGACATTTCATGGCCCAGTGTGTGGGAATGAGTGGCCAACTGTTATTATTTGTGATGGTGCAGTCACAAATAATAACCTTATCGTGTCTGGAAGCATCGTGACCTCAGTACTAAACTCAATAAAGCGTCAAGCCACACATGCATAGGCAAATTGGTACAGAACAACACACATATTGATGCAGTTATCACACACAAACACACACACACACACACACACACACACACACACACACACACACACACACACACACACAACATTCCTTCGGTTGTCGCGTAAAATTCTTACTCATTCCGAAAACATTACAAAGTGAATTTTAATTTCTTACTGACTGTCTATGTTGATAACTGAGTTCTAATTAAATAATTGCACTTTCCACATCGTTTTTGGATTGATGTTATGCTTTTTCTTAAAAACAACAACATCGTTTTCATTAAACCCATAGTTGTGTTGTTTGAAGCATTATTGAGATATCTGGCTTGCATATCAAGATAAGAACATTTTGTCCATATCGCCCAGCCCTACTGCCAATCAAGGGCTCCTAAAATCCTTCTTCTACTTTTTTCCTTTCTCCCCTTTTCGGCGCCGCTGCATGCACGGTCAAGACTAAACAAAAGCCCTGCCAGATTTTTACAAATATTTGGTCCAGTGTCTTGGTTTTTCTGAAGAATTCAGTGACATTCAAGTGCCTCCCCGACTCTTATTCGTGTACCAAGTGGGAAATCAACCCTGGGCACAGAAACTCCTCAAGGACATTGCCATGATTCAAGTGTCGAAATCTTCTTTTTACACAACAGCCGTTTTATTCAATTTAGCCACGACACTATTTGGTCATAAAGAAAAGTCACACATGAAAGTAAATGGTTGACCTAACCTACCACCTGCTCTCTTCGCCTGCCCCAGAGGATTCTTTAATTCCATAGTCGGCCTCATCCATCTCTTTTGGAACATTATGTGCGGAGAAGCTGTGACTTTTGTCTACTTTGTATTTGTCACTTGGACACGAAGTCCTCATGTCGTTGGACGTAACAGAGGAGAGAGTGTGCTCATGCACAGCTCAGATATCCGTTTGATCCGATCCAACCCTTTAACTCCCAAACACAATCTTAAAATGTACACCCCTAACTCCAGTACTAACACATACTGTCATCCAAGGCATCAGACTACATCATGATTTTTAGTGACATCAGACAATTGAGTTTTTACTGTCTTGCTCAAATTTGGTATACTTAAGTGATAGGAATCCACCTATGGACGACATAACCATTCATTCATAGTTATTACATCATGCTCATTTTTGGCCTGCTTTGTCGCCCAGGGACGCTGCGCCTCATCTCCTCTGGCAATGAAGTTCAATCTATTCAGGAGGCCACAGCCGGTGGCCCCTGCCGAGCCCACCGGAGTCACCACCATGGCTAGTATGGCTCCCTCCCCAGCTGCCATCTCCACGGTGGCCGAAAGCTCCGGCAACAACACGGAAATCAGCAAGCACGACATGTTTGAGGAGATCAAGAGCAAGTTCTTGAATGAAATTGACAAAATCCCATGTGAGTGATGGCTCTGTTTTTTGACAACATTGTCAAATGACGTGTTTTTAGTCTGACATTTTATTTATCCCGCTAGTGCCCCCGTGGGCTCTGATCGCCATCGCAGTGGTGGCCGCTTTGCTGGTGCTCACCTGCTGCTTCTGCATCATCAAAAAGTGCTGCTGCAAGAAGAAGAAGAACAAGAAAGGCAAGAAGGGCAAAGATGGTTTCAACATGCAGAACATGGAGGGCGGTGAGGTATGACTCCTCCTGATGCCTTCCTCGACCTTAACTCAGTCCCAACCCCAACTATCACCCTAACCACAACCCTTGGCCCTAAACAAAACCTTAAAATCTAACCCTAAGCCAGGGTGTCACCATGACAACACACCTACTTATGACTCATTGAGCATCTGACAGTTCCTGGCTGAAAATGACATCACTGTGCTGGAGTGGTGGCTCCAGCACAGTGATGTCCTGCTCACCTGATGTGACCCTGTGTGATTTTTATTTTCCCATTCCCAACCTCACGGGGGTCATCAAGCGGACCCTTTGTGAAGACCTGGATGATGTCCAGATAGCTGTAATGACAGAGTTGGAAGAATCCTTCCAGGAGTGCATATAGGAGTGACGGATTAGGCTGGAAAAGTGCATCAGACGATGCAGGAGGACTACTTGGAAGGGGGAACGTTTTAGTTTGGATTCAAATTAAATCCTTTGTGACATCATTCCAGGCACTTTTCTGACACTCCTCATGAAATCCAACCCCGCCCTCAAACCAAAATCCAAACTCCTACCCCCAACCTTAAAACTGAATCCCAACCTCTAATCCAAATCTGAACCCTTTACCCAAACCTTGAAACTGAACTATATCCCCCTCTTAGCCTATCCATAACCCCATAAACCCTATTCACAAAATTCTGCCTAATTTTTGACATATTAGTCATGTAATACTTTGTTTTTTTTTGTCATTAACCAATTTTTTTCTTCTCCAGTAGTAGTCCAGAGGACCCTTGCATTTGCCCTTACTTGTTCCCGATCTTGTGCTTGTTCAAATATACCCCTCTGCAGTGAAAAAATGACACGCTTTGTTTCAACTAGCGAGTGGGCGACAGCACAAGCTCCACTTGATCAATTAAGAGCATACATGTTGATTCATCTGCACTCTAATCGACTGACGCCCACGTAGACCGATTGTGGCTCTTTAATTAAAGCACTTTATTAGCATCAGTGAAGGTTCCACACAAGTGTGTCATTTTCAGAGCAACAGCGACAGCGACCACTCTCTCTTGTTGTCTTGTGAGTTGAATCTCTTCCTCTCTCTGCTTTCCTTCCTGTTTTGTGGCTATGTGTCTGCCTTGTGTTTCTTGACCGTGGTGGACCGCCATTCTACGGTAGGTGGATTGGCTGTTGTAGGGGTTGGCGGGTTCTCTGGAATGGCTTCTTTAAGTTTATCTCTCCCCCATTGAATACCTTGGAAAGCCATGATCTGCTCCAAAGAAGACGTCTAACCATCTAAGGCAGTGATACGGACCAGAGAGGGACAGTCTAACACTATTGATCAATGCATGTGCTACAGGGCATGTTGTGGTTGGGTTATAGAAAACGAAGATGACTGCATGAATCCCAACCACTCATGAACTTCTCTGAAATGCCAAATAAGAGGAACATACTTTCAGGCTTTAATTCGACAGTAATTGTCGTACAGTCTACCCTGCGATTGACTGGCAACCATTCCAGGGTGCACGCCAGGGGTGGGGTGGCCATTGGGAATTTCGGGAAAATATGTGAAGTTTCCTGAACGGCCGGTCTATTTCCGGTCCGGTCCTGGCCATCACAGCCACCAGCAATCGTAACAGGAATGATTTAATCACTTGTCCATTGGACTTTACAACTTTAGCCTCTTGAACAGGGGGTTTTGGGAGAGTGATGGAATGCTCATGATTACGCGCATGCGTTGCCTCCACTGACTGGCTGCACCTTGTCCTGCACTAGCATGTCAGAAGAGCTCAAATGAGAGGACAGTTGTTCAAAAGAATAATCTGTGTTGATATTCATGTGTTTAATCAGATGCTAAGCAGTGGACTCTAAGGGGCTACGTGGCATGCTAGTGAATTACAGGGAGGCCCAGTGCATTGAGCTCCATAGTACTTTGTCATTTGATAGCATCATGTTGTCACTTCATCACCTCAGAAACTACAGGACGATGACGATGATGAGGGAGAGACTGGGCTCACGGAAGAGGAGAAGGAGGAAGAGGAGAAGGAGCAAGAGAAACTGGGCAAACTCCAATATTCCATTGACTACGACTTTGAAAACACAAAGGTCTGTGGTTCCCTATTAAGCTCCTTAAAGCCAGTTGAATCGAGAAACCCTTGCTTTTTGACGTTCTGACGTACGACATTTCGAGGTTACAAACAGAACGTGGGTGCTGTACCTGAAAACATGTCAATTTTCTGCCGCGCTGACTGTTTTTCAAACTGCCGCTTTTGGACACTCCATTAGCTTCCATCACCAGAGCTGTACTGGCAAAGGAAGGTCGCCTCAAAAACAGTAGATTATCGCTGAAGTATTTTTGCTCATTTTACATGTATGAGCAATGTGTTTTGATAGTATAGTATCGTATCACACCCATCGTATTGGCTCTTTTTCTTTCTCGCATTAAGTTAGTCCATGCTCCCTTACAGTGTTCTGGTACATGTAATTATTAACCTTCTGTCAAAGCAAGAATTGGACTAATTATGTTCTGCAACACTAAGATGCAAATTGAATGGGGCCAGTGGGACATTTTTTTTTCTTCAATTTTTCAGGGCGGATTCCAAAGCAAGAGTACAAGTGTTGAGTACCTGTCAGGTTGCACAGTTTGCAATTTTCTCAGCTGCCAACCAGTAATCACTTGAGTGTCTGCTGGAAGAAAAAACACATCATTTTGTTTGGAAGAGTTGTTGTTCTAAACTTTGTGACATTGAGGAATTTAATTGATCTCCAGTCAGTCGAGACGCAAGTTGACTGATTGTGATACATTGTCGGTGTCTGCAAAAAGTAATCCTGACATAAATCAAGCCATGGTCGCATCTTATTTCCATGCGCAGCTCACCGTCGGCATCCTTCAAGCGGCGGACCTCATGTCCATGGATTCGGGTGGGACTTCTGATCCGTACGTTCGAGTCCATCTTCTACCCGACAAGAAGAAGAAGTTTGACACCAAAGTCCACAAGAAAACACTCAACCCCGTCTTCAATGAGACTTTTGTCTTCAAGGTAAGTCCGTAAAAGCCCAAGTAAATGAGAGCAACAAAGTCTATTCGGGAATGTGTTACGCCAGGTTGGTGAGGATGCTTGTCTCAGCGAATGAGGTCTGCAGGGACTCGACAAATGTCTCTGGTACAGTTCTGCCTGTCTGCACATTTGCTGCTGATGTAGAGCCAATCTTACTGGACAGTACCGTGTTTCCTCTTGTGAAATGAACATGTCTTCATTTTCAACGTTGCTTCACCGAGTCCATTTGCGTTTTTCACAGGAGCCTGGGGATGGCACTTGAAGCTATTGTTTTGACTTATCACTGATACATCCATCCATGCATTTTCTATACCTCTTCTCCTTTTTAAGGTCATGGGTTGAGCTGGAGCACACCTCAGTTGACGAGAATATCCAAGATGGCGCCATAGTTGGCAGCCGTCGGCAAAAGTTCTTCAAGAGCTTTGCGTTTGTTTTTATATGTCTTTTATTTTGTCATATGTTGTTTGTTGTCCTTCGTGTGGACCCGATGTGGACTGTCTTTAGCGTTTTGGCCAGGACATTCATCGAAGGAGAACAAGCTGTGCTTGATGGTTGCGCCTTCTTAGCAGCAGGCGTGTACCAGCACTGATTTTGATTGAGAGGAATGTCGGCGCTACTTGACTGTCGCCGCTGGACACACCCAGGGCGCTTGTGGGTTTTTTTGTGCCTGTAATGGGCAGCATTTTTCACAGGCCCGTGTTGTCCAGCGGAGATGTCGGCGCGGTTTGATGGATAGCTTGTGGAGCCGAGGATAAGGAGAGAGGGGCGTCTGCGTGCAGCGCGGATTCTTATTTGGAACTGAGAGTCGGCGCTTAGAATTGAAGCGGATTTACATGTGACAGGAGAAGTGAACTGATCTCTTTTTCATCGATGTACGCTACAGCTTCTTTCAAACTTAGCTTGTAGCACATTTTGAGCATGACGTCTCTGATTCACTGGTGAAAGGACACTTTGATTCTCTCGTCTTTCATGTAGAACTGCTTCAAACAACAAAACTTATGCAGGAAAAGTGGTTACAATTACATGACTGTCCGTGTTTTAAGTTATGGGTTGTTATATTATTTTGTTCTTGTAGGTTAACTGTTGTGTAAAGCGCTTTGTTACAGCTGCAGAGGTTGTGGAAGCGCTTTATAATTAAAGATGTATTGTATTGTATTTGGGAAGGAGGCAGGATGCACTCTGGACTGGTCGCAAATGTGAATGAATGCTTGTTTGTGTTCATGTGTCCTGCGGATGGCTGATGACCACTCAAGGACGTATCCCGCTTCGCTTGACCAAAGCCAGCTGGAAGAGCTCCAGTTCACTAGCGATGGTTGCATTAGGATGAGCAGGATGAACTACTGATTAAAATCTACCTTTCAGTCAACAGGTTTCATGTTGGAGTCTCAGCTCTGGCCTTCCTGTGGGAAGTTTGCATGTTCTCCCCTGGCCTGCGTGGGTTTTCTCCGGGTACTCCGGTTTCTGATTGGACACTCTAAATTGTCCCTAGGTGTGAATGTGAGTGTGGATGGTGGTTCGTCTGTGTGTGCCCTGCGATTGGCTGGAAACCGGTTCAGGATGACCCCGCCGACTGCCCGAAGACGCCTGGGATAGGCTCCAGCACCCCCCTTGACCCTTGTTAGGATAAACGGATCGGAAAATGGATGAATGAATGAAAACACAGTACAATGATAATGTTAATCTTGGCAAGAGGCGGCATTTACGATTTGATCAAGAGGTCCGAAATGGTTTCTTAAACGTTGATTTTTGTTAACCACGCCAGGTGCCCTACGAAGAGCTCGGTGGCAAAACTCTAGTGATGTCAGTTTTCGACTACGACCGCTTCTCCAAGCACGATGTCATCGGCGAGGTGAAGCTGCCCATGAACACCATCGACCTCGGGCGGCCCATTGAGGAATGGCGGGACCTGGAGAGTGCCGATCAAGAGGAGGTGCCCACGCAAACCGAAATGATGTTGTACTGTGACTGTTTGACATTAAGTTCAGTTTGAAAGAAGGCGTATTATGCAGACCACCCCCTCGCCCCAATTTAATGCAGTTGCCAGGTGTTTTAATAGATGGTATCCGACATTCTTTTCTCAAAACACACAAAGGATAATCGTACACCTGTAACACTGTATTTAAATTCATCAGGCAACGAGGGTGGTTCTGCAACATGCGAATGGCAAGTCCAGCTTTTGTTACCATCACAACTGGGTGGGGGCGGGGATGGGGGCTGAGCGAAGGCGTTGCAACTAGTTGAGCAGTTGCTCGTTCCGAAATAGTCCAGAGTCTAACTCCATATAGACAAACCTTTTTACTTGTGGGACCATTACTTCATCGCCAAATTCCTTTGCTGAACATTTGTGCACGTGCCTGTTGTCATACAATGTTATCTAATGTTAATCGATGGCATATCATTTGCCTGTGACAGTGCTTCCTAAACTCAGTGTGGGAGCATTATTATGAAAATGTATTCCACTGTTACACCACAATCCGGCAAAATTCACAAAGGCTCCCCCAGGGGCAAACTTTCAGAAAGAGGGAGATAATTGAAGATTTTCCACTTTGAGGCTATTTCTGTCAAGCCACAATGTTTGATATTTAAATCTTTTTTACACTGAAGTATTACCATACTGGATGAGAGACTTCAAAATGGTTAGTTGACCTATCAAAGGAGAAGCAGCACAGCTGGTCCTGGCAATGACTGGAGACGTGATTCCTAACATTGCTTCATTATTCTTAATTAAACACCAGTCTTCAAGCATGACAATTTGGGCATCTGTGCTTGTTCAGCCTGAGAAACTCGGGGACATCTGCATCTCCCTGCGCTACGTGCCCACTGCCGGGAAGCTCACCGTCTGCATCCTGGAGGCCAAGAACTTGAAAAAGATGGATGCCTGTGGATTATCCGGTAAGAAGACGATTGATGAGAAAATGTCACACTCGCTTCAAGTGTGGTTTTAAGTTTTGATTTTGGTTTCAAACAAAGGTTTGGTTTCAAATGAGATTTTTTAGGGTATTTTGTCCCAGAAATATAAAACAATTAAATATAAGACATGAAGTATGGCGCGAGTCAGCATGCACTTTTGCTCCACATGATAACGTATTGTGACGTTGTGTATTGGTTTGCCTCACTTTCTGTACCTGGACATGCTGGATGTCGTGGTAGTAAAACCAATGATCTCTCTCTCTTTCTCTTCAAAGTGGACAATGACTAATTTATATTCCCGGCTTGTGCAGACCCATATGTGAAGATTCAGCTGCTGCAGAATGGTAAGCGTCTGAAAAAGAAGAAAACAACGGTGAAGAAGAACACCCTCAACCCATACTACAATGAGTCCTTCAGCTTTGAAATTCCACTGGAACAGATGCAGGTAGAGTAGATATCAAACTTGATCCTTGCACGATTCTTCTACTCGTACGAGTCCGTAGATCGTGACCCACAGTAGAAGTATGAGTTTCCTTTGCAGAATAGATGAGTGGCTAGCAAGTCTCATTGTTCTGAAGTTTGAATCTCAGCTTAAGTCGGATCCAACCATGCATGTATCCATTTTATGAACTGCTTATACTGACAAGGTTTTATTATGAAATATGCCTGTTATTCTTGAATATTCTTAATTAAAAAAAAAAAACTTCTTAAAAAAATCACTTTTTGTGTTTGACAACAATGGGACTTTATTCTTGTTATATTTCACCTTGTGTTCTAAAATAAGAAAGACTTCATTCATGAAGGTATATCAGATTTACATGACAACGCATCACAATTATTTCACAAATTTTAACTGTCCTAAAGTCAAGGTAAGGAGGAATAATTAATTTCATGTTGTTTTATTGGCACACCATGTCTATACTTTGTATGTCCGGACAGTGGTCAATCGAGAGTTGCAGGGCCCATGACTTGCCATGGAGACTTGAAAAGAATAAATGAAGATGAAATAAAGAAATAATAATAATTTAAAATATACACAGGCCCTATATCTTGTTTAAGATGAGTAGGAGAAATATTGCACACTTAATGTTGAGAAAAGTAGTTTTACTCATCCCGTGTTGTCTGATCAGATTTCTGATCAAGGCCTCAAACAATTGCATCCATTGATTCGTGTAATTATTTATTGCAAATTACTTTGCAAACATCCAAGCTACGGCTCACGGACACCGAGGGCTGTGGCTACACCCGTTTGAGAACGACTTGTGTAGGTGTCTGGCGAGTGCTTTCATGACACGTCACATTTATAACGATTGCAGAAAATCCTTGTGGCTGTCACGGTGTTCGACTACGACAAGATCGGCAAGAACGACGCCATCGGGAAGATCTTTGTGGGCAGTAAGGCCACCGGGCTGGGTCTCAAGCACTGGTCCGACATGCTGGCCAACCCGCGGCGCCCCATCGCCCAGTGGCATGCGTTGCAACCAGAGGAGGACATCGACGGTCAGCTGGCCTCCTTAGCGGCCAAGAAGTAACCAGCAAAGCCCCTAACCATTGAAGCCCTTCATTCAATTCCTGAAACTTTGCATGACTTATCTCGACTTGTCATGAAACCTGCTCAGCAAAAACTCAGTAGACTAGATTCCATTGAGGTTTCCAGGCATCCCATTTTGCATATTAGTGTCTGCTTCTCGATTGACCTGACTGGACTTGATTTCATGTCAAGATACTTCTAGACTGAAGTCTGAGTTGGATTGAAGTTTGGCTTTAGTTTGTAGAGCATGCTTTTGCCCACCTGCCCACGGCTTTGCACACCAAAAGTATCCTGGCATCAACTTGCAAATAGAAGGAGGAATAGAAGGGTTTTAGGTTCTGCACTAGAATTGTGCTGTTCGTGTCACCAAGTGGCTTGCCCCGTCTATGCATATGGAATGAATAGAGGATGGTTTGAGATCTGTCTTCAGACTTAAGTGAACATGAATGAGAAATAGGCAGGGACGCTGATATTGTGCCAACTGAAACGACCGCATGGATGTGAAACCACACTCTCCTTAAACCGAGCATAAAGTGAATGATTCACGACAGTTTCAAAGTTTTTTTTAATTTTTTAAATATTTGGACTTCAGTTGGTATCAGACGGAAAGGGTTTGGATTTGGCAGCTATGTCTGAAAATTGGTTGTGAGCGATTTCCCAATCTTTGATTTTATAGCACACACAAATGTTGCTAAAAATGTGTTGTATCTGGATTTAAACTGCATGGGTCAAGTGACATGACCTTTTTTTTTTTTTGCTCCCATTTGACAAAATGTGGATATTTGTCAGGGAAAAATGGGTTTGGATACCTTAGATAAGAACTAATCTGGAGATAAATCAGATACAATTTAGATATCTGCCAATGCAGGAGTGTAAACGCATAGATCAAATATTCCCAGTCAGTGCTAACGTGATGTCCACTGAAGTAAGATAAATAATTGCAGATGTTAGCCAGTGGAGCTGGACATTGTAACATTCTACATTTGTTGTTTTCTTATATACTTTGTACAGTGGTACCTTGACTTATGATTTAATTTATTCTGCGTCATGCTTGTTACTCCAAACACCCTTAAAATGTGTATGTGTGTGTGTGTGTGTGTGTGTGTGTCTGTGGGTGGGTGTGTGTGTGTGTGGGTGGGTGTGTGTCTATCTATCTATCTATCTATCTATATATATCTATATATCTATATATATATATATAGAGAGAGAGAGAGAGAGAGAGAGAGAGAGAGTGAGACATAGATCTCTCTCTCTCTCTCTCTCTCTATATATATATATATATATATATATATATATATATATATATATATATAAAACACACACACATACATACATAAGGAAAATAGTACTTTACGTTGTCCTACAGAATAAAAAAAAACATACAGTACATTATTAAACAGTTTGTGCATCCAATTGCATTTTAATGCATCATGTAGTGTGGCTTGTCCGCCCACTTTGGCCGCTAGGGAGCAGTATAATATAGAGACAGTACATTTCAATTTGATGACGAAACACAAGACTGTCACACTCACTGCTGTGATGTTTATCGATTTTGCAGAGGATAAAGACTGTACTCCTGTGAGAACTGTTGAAGACTCTCTCCGCCTGTGTTGTGTATAAATCATAATTGTTAAAATGTTTAAATACTACATTATCAATGCTAGGTTGATGAACCCAGATATGGCATTTTGCAATGTACGTTCACTCTAAACTTTTCAGAAGGTTATTTGATTTGGTTAAAGACCACACCATTTTGTTTTATGCCAAGTTATCCAGTAAGCTTCAGCCTGCTGTGGCAATAAATAGCTTGAAGCAAGCAATTGGCCTCTTTTTTTTAACTGTTCACTATCTGCCAAACTATGGCTTGTTATGAAGTTGCCACGACTAAGCTCTTGTAACTCTTAAAGTGTAAGTCGAGGTACCACAGTCTTGTTAACTTCCCTGTTGTTACTGCCCAGTGTTGACACTTTGAGGAGTTACAAACGTAGGATTATGCAACCATCAGGTCTTGGTATGAAACTGGAATCAGGCACTTGGACCTGCAGTGGAAATCCAATGAATGTGTCCCAATTCTTAGGCAATTCTTCACCCCAAGGCAAGATGACCTTATTTAAAAACATTTTAAGTGGCTTCAAAGACTATGTAAGCTAGCTCGGATACTATGCTAATACACTTCTATGTCTCGTTCTTTTGCAGCACACGTAGAGAAGAGCATTGCTTTGTTGCTAACATCATTCATGACACTAGACTTAATTTTTTCGACGGTTGGCATTTAAAATAATATCAATAACTATAGGACTTAAATGACAACACATCGAAATTCCACAGCGTATGCGGCGCTTAATTGTGCTAGCCTGGATCAGAAAAGTTGAAAACATACAAACAATTTCAATGTGTGCTGTTGTCTGGAAGTAATTTCGTTTTCAGTAGTTCAACATTTGTTCACTTCCCAAGTTTAAAGGTTTTGAGACGTGTCCAGGGCCTTTTGCTTTAGCCTAAAGAAAAAAAAAAGTGGCGAAATATAGCATGCCTTGCAGCGTTTCGTTGTCGTCACAGAAACGCTCTCCTCATCAAAAGTCAAAGAGCCCAAATACGCCAACAGAAACAGAAACAAGACTAGATCTAGCGCTCGGGGTTCTTGCTAAAGCAATTGCCTAAAAACGCTACTTTTTGCTCTTTGTGCTGACCCTTTTGTTGCCTCAGTCGACCATGATTTGCATCCCTCAAACTCATTTGTGAATAGGCAACAGCATGAATGTATGAACAACATGATGTAAATAATAGCATGTTTTGAAGCAACAATGTTATGATTATTTTATGTTAGGGTTTTGTGTCTTTGTGTCTTTTTTTTTATAATAAAGCAGATGAAGAAAACGTGCACAGACTCGATGTTTGATCAAAATGCTGCCATAAAACCCATTTTGTCACATAGTGTATCCTTTATGTCCTCGATGATGTACCATAATGTTGTATTTTGTCCCATTGTCCTATTTCTCCCATATGTCTTCTCTTATGTCCCATACGTACCATGGTGTGCCAAAATGAAAAATACGTCTACAATAACACACATGAAATAACACGCGAATCACAGCTCTCACTGTCATATTGTGTCCCGTTTGTGCAATATTGTTGCCCATTATGTTCCATAATGTGGCATGGTGTCTTGTATTATGCCCCATTCTTTACTGTAGTATCCCTTAATGTCCCCTATCGTGTAGCTCTGTGATGTGAAGAACTCATAACTTCAGAAAAAAAAAACTTATGAGACTTGAGCTCGGTGAGCTGGTTTATTTTTTATACTTTTTATTATTCAAACCATCAAGTGAATAAAAATAAGCAATACTGTAACTTGAAGGGTAATATAGAAGTATGGAATGAAAGATGCTTTTCCATTTTTGGTCAGTGGGTGGCACCATGAGATCATATTGTACATAAGGTAGAAACAGAGACTCACATTGGATTTAAAACAAGTACCGATAATAATAATAATAATGCAGCAATACATTTAACATACTAAAATGAACCGCAAAATACGTGCAGGACAGTAAGTCTATTTGTGCCGTGCGTGAAAACCAATGCCATTTCTTGGCCACAGTCCCCTCCAAAAAAGGACGGACGGCATGGTCAATTCCTTTGTTTGTGTTTTACTATATACCAAGGGTGTCAAGCTCATTTTTGTCGCGGGCCACATTGTAGTTACGGTTTCCCTTGGAGCGCTGTCCTGAATTTTGGGAATCTATATCAATGTTTAATCACCTCCACATACTACATACACAGCACACAACAAATTGATGGATAACTAGTTTTAAAATCAGAAGTCAAGAATAATGGCTGTTATTGTGAATTCCATATGACAATTTGAAATTTTGGTTCAGCATCATCGAACTTGACATGCTTGATTTGCTTTCGCGGGCCACGTAAAATGATGTGGCAGGCCAGATCTGGCCCCCCGGGCCTTGACTTTGACACCTGTGCTATATACTAAATACATTTGTGTTTCAGATGAAAAGGTGAATATTAGGCAAATGTTCAGAAGTCCAGCTTTTTGTTTCCATGTCATTTACATCTAGATGTGTTGAACAAGTCAGGGCTGCGCATCTTTCGTTTGAAGCCGCCCACTTATGGTGTGAGCAAAAGAATCGGAACATGCGACTGATGGGTGTTTCTCAAGTTTTGCCTTTTAGATTGAGAACGTCAATTTTTTGGCAATTTACAGAAAAATGCATCCAAACTAATTGGGGCGGGGAAGCTTCATCATACAGCAAGACAATGCCCCCAAAACACACTGCCAGCACAGCAAAGGACTTCATCCGGGGTAAAATTGGAAGGTGTTAGACTGGCAAGTCAATCATCAGACTTTAGCGCCATAGACAATGCGTTTTCTGTTGCTTAGTACAATAATAGTTTTGGTTTATTTCAGTTTTAGGACATCCCACATTGTTGTATCGACTATACCCAATGTTTGTGCAATCCTGCTGCTCGGTTTTCCCTTCTTCTCTCAGCTTTTCAAAACAGTTGTCTTTCCTACCATCAACAGCTCTCTTGTCTTTGTATTTGCTTCACAGCAAATGCAGTTTAAACATTTGCAGCCCAAAGCCAAAAACAAGCACTATCTAGTACTTAAGCAATCACTCTCAAAGGCAACACTTGAGCATCAGTCACATGTTCCAGTGGGTGGGTTCAAACAAAAGGGACTCTCTGTCCTGAGCTGTTTAACACATCGAGATGTAAATACTGTACCGTGAAATAAAAGCTGGACTCTTGCCTTATATTCAGGGGGAGATTGTGATATCACACTTGGAGCTAAACTGTCACTGTGATGTTTATTTCACATGGACTACTTAGACACCGTTTCCATGGTGATAAACCAGGCTATAAGGTTTAGAATTTTTATGGGAGTTTATGTTCTGGAATGATGAATAATGCCATGTAGGCCGTGTCTTTGCATGCGAATGGGGATTCACCCGTCGGTGACGCAAAAAAAAAAAAAAAAAAAAACAGGAATCAGAGGGATCACCTGTTTGTGTTGTTCTCATGAGACAAAACAGGTAGCGAAGATCACATAATCCCTCCTGCGTTCATCTCGGATTAAATCACTTGGATAATTTGGTGATGACGCGGATCAACGCTCCGTTTTCATCCTTCAGTCTTTGGTTTTCTGTGTGAAGTTCTGCTTTGACCTGAGCAAGAAAGAATTCGGCAAAATAAAGAAATACATATGACGATGGAACGATTTTTCAAATGAAATGCAAATATTCATTGAGGAAATTATTGGAGGCAAAAAACATAACGGTGCTCGTCGTCACTTGTTTGAAATGACGTCATCGTTAGCGAGCAATATAAATGACTTGCCCGATGTGTAACTTGTCGTTTCTGAATACAGCGGTACCTAAAGTTTCAAATTTGATTCGTTCCGTGACCCCATTTGAATCTCGAAACGAAAACAACCAAAATAACATCCCAATCTTATGAGGTGTTTTTCTTTTGTCTAACACCACTGTGAATTCCACCTCTCTTCCCAAATTGCTCAAACCGACCTCGACCTGCTTGAAAATTCTCAGCCACACCTCGGCTGCGAGTGTTCACGAGCAGCTCCGTGCGCAGCGTCTTCCCCTCCTCACAGCGATGGACTCCTTCGCACTACCGCAGCGAATGCTTTCTCGTTCATCCAAATTGCAACCAATTTTTGAAATTCCCCCTCCATGAGTTGAGGTCTTTTCCTCTTTAGCACCCTCACTTCTGTTATAAATCAATGGCTATCGTACGGATTGACAGCTCCAATATTTAAGAAAATCTTTTCATTGTTCCCATTTGAGTTGTTTGGAAAAAAAACAAAACAAGTGGCTCATGATGACGTACTAAAGAATTCCTCGAACCCCCACAGTGCCTCTCTGTTTTACGGGCTTATTTTCAGACCGGAGCTGCCACGTTTGTATCAAAGTCTCATTCACGGATGAACACACAAGCTGTTGTTCGGCAGACGTATAAGACGGTCGCCGGGACCCCGAGGGCTTTGGCGTCACAGCGCCACGAGAAGCACAATGGCCGCGAGCCGTGTCAGACGAATGACGACATGATTGATGACAAGAACTAAGGCAGTGGACTCCCAACCGGGCCTGGGCCTCGGGAATTCATCAGGGGTTGTCGCAGGAAACTGTACAATTACTTCATTTGTCTCAAAATGATCAGCTGTTTTCCCCCAAATGATCATCTCTTTTTAATTAAAGATATCATCCTGACACCAGTTGGCTGGACGAAGTAATGTCATGACATATACTGTACCTTCACTTGCTCTTCCATGTCAGATATCTTCTTCCTCAGACTCCGACTGTCCTGTGAGCAAATAAATAGACTTGAAAACGACAGTGCAGTATTCTTTCACTCATCACACAGTGGTTAATGGAAAAAAAAAATGTTCCCCTTTCCTGGAGAATCCTTGAAATGAACATTACTCCTCAGTCCACATTAGAAAAGAAAAAAACAACAACTTTCAGATCAGCACAGCATAGGAAAAATTCATTTCCAGGATAATCAAGCCTTTCCAGGATATTTTACTTGTTTTCTCATTTGCCATTTATTTTCCATGACTGGAAAATTGGTCAATCATTTTTCAGGTTTTCCAGGACCAGTGGAAACCCTGGTATAATTTCTGGCAGAGGCAAACATTTTCTTTGTATTTTTATTATTTTTTGGGGAGCTTGTTTTAGCCACTCCTAACTTAAAATAAAGTAAAAGTGAAAAAAGTGATTAATTCATTTGAAGGATAATCAACAATTCCAAGACAGATTTGACATCACAATTTCTGTTGCATGCAAATCACGTCTGGTACCTTTTTCTCTGTTTCAAGCATGTTGGAACCCAGTTCACTCTTTCTCTCCTTCTGCTGCAATGAAAAAAAAATATTTATTGAGGTATTTCAACGCGTAGCTTGCAATACAGTATGTCAGAAGAATTACACACCAACTGCAGCCATGTGGAGGTTACCTGAGCTCTCTGCAGCTGCTCCTGGATCACAACCAATTCCTGTTTACTGGTTTCCAGTCTAGACTTGAGCCTCTGATTGGTGGCCAGTGCTTTTTCATACATCTGCAAAATTTGCATTGTTTCATGTTTTCCCCCCCTCCACATTTTAAAATTGATTCCAGAATGATGAGTTTCTAGCATGATTCGATCTGTGCATGTGTTGCATGCAGCATACATTGACAAACAGAAATACACCATCTCTCCCACCTCCACGATTCCCCTATTAAAAAAAAAAAAAAAAAAGCATCACATACTGTACCTTTTTGTAATCATTACACGCCATCTCCTCTTCGGCCTTTTTTCTTGCTGACAATCTGTTCTCCCGTCGCGAAAAGTACGACTCGGCATGGTTTTTCTTTGTGTCGTTGGAGGCGTCCGACAAGCCAGATGAATTTAGTCTGAAAAAGAGAAATGACTAGCCGCTAGGACAACTCCAGCTTGCAGGTTTGGCTTGATTTTGCGTGAGTTCCAACCAAGAAATCCTACCTCAAGAGTCGCTCATGCTGAAATAGAGGAGAAATGTGTTAAAGATTTGCTTGTATGATCTTTGAATGACATGATTCACATCTGGGGTGGTGCGTTATGCGCGATATAAAGTGAAATGACAATTACACACAATTGATTCATTTTTTGGAAAATAAAGAGGTAAAATATGAGCGTTTCCTTTCAGAAGTTCATGACTTTAAATTGAATGGGGTTTTTTTTTCTTTTTATATTGTAAATATGGGCATACCACGTATGTTTGTTTTTTGGTAGCTTTTTCACGTTTTGATCACGTTTTATCGATTAAATGGGGAGGTGTCATCTCTGTCAGGATATTTTTTTACATACTCTGATGTTTGCATGATTTTTTTTTTAAATGGGGATGGTGTGTAGGTGGTGCACCATCTCTGTCTGGAGTTTTTTTTCCCTTTCATTGTCTCATGTTTAATGTGTCATGAATTTCCGGACGCGCTGTTATTTTGTAACATGCCCTGAGAAGTACACTGAAATAAACAGTGGGTGCAATTTACTTAATTTAATTTCATCAAGTAGTTGTACAAAATAAAATCATTTGGATCGAGAGACAATATTGAAATACATGTATGGAAGTAGTCTACTTCGAAAATGTATCTGGATCCAGATGATTTTACTTTGTGCAACCAATTGATGAAAAAAATGGATTACATTCAACAACAAAAAAAACTTTTCACTGGTATATGATGGTGACACACTGCGAGTGATATACTAATAAGTCATATTTATCTTATCCATGCTTGAATTTAACTACACGTTCTGATCATGATCATATGATTAGGGAGAGATAGAGAGAGAGACTATTACTCAATTAGTACAGCATTCATCATATAAAATCAGTTGCATTTAAATCACTACTGGCACTAACTACAATTAGAGACTATTCTTCCATGCAAAGCTTTCAAAATTCTGAGCTCAGTGAACCCAGCCTAGAGTCAACAAACCCTGAAATAAACATAAAGTAAACATACCCAAAAAAGGCCATAGCCCAGTAGTGGCTTTCACGGTTGGATTTATTACGACAGCCCCCTGAAATGAACTTTCTGTAGTAAGTGTATGACATACAACACCGTCGAGGGCCATCAAATATTGTATTAAATGCTTGATGAGCCCTGAGCATTGGAATTCTGCCATAAAAGACTCAAGAAAATGCAATGAAAGCCATAAGATAAACTAGGCTAAAGTGAACAGTGGGACATCTTAACAACCATCCCGCACCTGAGCGATGTTTTTTCAATGTCACGGGGAATTGAAATTTGGACTGTGTAATATATTATGTTTGTCAGGATGGCAATGACCAATATATATATGACCATATATGACACCTCCATGCCTTTTGGAAGCCTTATACACGGGCGTTATCAGTATTCCCTCGGAAAGCATCAAGAATAGACTTCGCTTTGGTTGGTTGGTATCATTAGGTCAAGAATGTTGATTTTGACTTGAATCCAACGCAAGATGGCCGACAGTTTAGCCTAGAAGTCCTCGATGCCATCTGGACCATATACAAAGAAGCCGATTACTCACTAGCAAAAACCCTGAACCTCACATTGTGTTTCACATTAGTCCCTCGAAAGCTCTAATCCGTAGAGAGAACACTCTTGATTTGAAATGAAATCCCAAAGAAGAAATGCAAACTCCTCACAGGAAGGCCAGAGATGAAATCTGAACCCAGGACCTCAAAACTGTGAGGCAGATGTGACGCTCGTCCACCATGTTGCCCGAGCGTTTGAATATGTTGAAATATTTATTTTCATTCTGTTGAATGCAAGCAGGCGGCACGGTGGGTGGATGACTGCATGAAAGGATGAAAGATCTTGTCACCTTCCTCACTTTTGGCAGTCCCTTTAAAAAGTGGGTCAAAGAGACAGCTGCGTCATTGCTTTTAGCGGTTCCATGTGGAAACGTAGACGTGCACGGATAAAACAAAACAGCTCATAAAGACACAAGCCAGGGTGTGTAAACACTCATAGATCTTCCCTTAGACATATACAAGCCTTCTGGAGCTTCAGCAGACAGCAGATGCACTCGGAGGAGCCCCTGGTTTAAATTAAAGGCATATCGCGTATAAACAGACTGATTGAGAAGAGCCTACGTGAGGTGATCCGTCTTCGCTCTGTCCCATTGGGACGACTTGACTCTTGACTGCTTATTCCCCGGTGGAAAATGTGACTTTCCTGCAGGATGAGTGGGAGAGATAAACAGCCATAAATACTGCGACTGAGTTCCCACAAGCGGATCCAAGCGCCTCTCTTCTGTCTACTGTCATCCTGTTTTTTTTGTTTTTTTACACTCTCCCTATCCCCTTTCACTTTCTGCATTCACGTTTCCACATTTTCCAAATCCAACAACATTTATGGTTCCAAAGGTCAAACAAAATGTGGGTGTTCGAACCGTTCGAATGTGTGAGGTCATCAAATGTTGCCAGAATTCGCCTCGCATTATGGAGTCATGTAATATTTGTTGCATTCATGTAGCTGTTGTGTTGTCAAAAAAGTCTGAATTAAATGCATGTATTATGTTTTTATTCATTTATCTAATGAAATATAATCAGTCCAAATATTACATTAACCCAAATACGTTTAGGGTATATACTCCTTGACATATATGTGACATTATATATAAATCAGCATGTATTGTATTGTATTGTATTGTATTAAAAAAGAAATATGGATAATGGATTCTAAACAAATTAACTGTGAATATTTTATGACCTAATCTATGAATGACTTTGAGCATCAGACTTTGCCTGCCCCTGATCTAAATGGACTTGTTTTTGTGATGACACCAAAAAGGAGAACTATTGATGACATGTGATGATAATGGTCGGACAGGAAATGAAACTGACAATGAAAGAGTCTGGCTGCTCAAGACAATATGAGGAATACAATTTACTGAGTATCACTTTAATTAACTATCTGCCCCGATATGGTGGTGCTTCCATGTAGGATTTTGGATTTTGCTTGAAAACAGCCCTGGGTCATGACCGAGGCTAGTTCATCTGTCATGGGCGGAGAAATTCGATGTGGGGATAGTAATTATGCTAATAAACGACAGCTTTTTTGTTTGTTTGTTTTTTTTTTTAACCATGACAGAATTGCAAAAGGGCTCGCTCAGAGAACATTTTCAGAAATAGGCAGACAAAAAAAAAGATGAGTTGGTTAATTTCATACTTAATGGGTGGGTAGACACTCCAGGAACTATTTGTACACAAGCTACAAAAGTACATTTTTCAAAAGATGTGCCCTTTAGCTGTCTCATGGTCCCATTGGCTTGAGCAAATGTGGTTTCTTGCTCTTCAAAGCTGTCAGATGCATCACGGGAATTTATCAACACAAAAAAAAATCATGTCCGACCCAAAAAAATTATCTTTGTTCAACAATCTATGCTAGCGACGTATAGTGACAGGCAAAACTAATTAAATTCTTTTCCACTAGAGGGCAGAAGTTACACTTATTTGTAACCTTTATATCACCCGTTGCCATTCAGACAGCATATTATCTGTGTTGAACAAAACAGGCCCACATTAGACAAAAACGTGAATTGAGACGAGCACATCTTCATTATTTCGGTATACATACTTTTTTTTTAGATTTTTCCAATGTAAAATACATTCCCTGGCCCCACGTTGCCAACAGAGAGGGGATTCCTTTTCATACTAACTACAACAGATGCAAAGAAAAGGGCACACATTGATTGAATTCCTCCGCGAGCGTAAAATGAACCAGACAGCTCACCCGCAGGCTCTCGTTGGCTGGGGACGACGAAGATGACGAAGAAGAGTCAGAAGGCGACTTCCTGACGCGTGGATGATCTCTGCTGTGAGACAGTTGGGATGACATGGCTCTGGGTTCCTGTAGCCTGTGCATACAGCTGTTCCACGTCAATGAAGGTACACCCAGACGAGGATGAGGAAAAAACACCTCATTTAACCAGGATTCCTGCTTTGATGGTCCATTAGATGCTTAAGTGATGGTGAAATATTGAAACTGAAGAGCAGCAGAGGGGGCTTCTGTGGTGGGATAGTGGAGTGGGCGGGCCTGTGTCTGTGCAGCGTGCATCTGACAGGTCTGAAATGGTGTTCACAACGACTTATTCAGCATGCGTTACTGAACTGTTTTCAATAGGCATGAAAGAGACCATTGCTATTGTTTTTTATTACTGAAATTTTGTATAATGACCAGGATGCATCCATTGTCAAGGTAGCATTAGGCTTTGTTAAGAACTTATTTAGCCGTTGTTTTCTAATAACCCCACTTACTAGCTGTCCAATATTCAACCACAGTCATTTACAAACCTGCTCGGCTTTGCTGATAAACTCGTATTATAAGCATATGGCAACAATTCCAATGTGGGTACATCGCTGACCTGATCAAATGTCAACACAGATATACTTTCTCACACTTTTTATTGCAATATATATCTGAAGAATGTCGTAGAAAAGTGAAGATTCCATTTATTAGGGTGTAAGTATCATGTCTGGAAATTCTAATGACACCATGGAACCATGCACAGGGCTACACCAAAAATCTGGCTTGCCCCCCTTCAGCCTGTCTGAAATGTTTTAATACATATCTTTATTTTAGTTTTAAAATGTTTTGGTTTTTTTAGGTTCACAAGTAAGTACGACTGGTTAGCATGGTTAGTGGTGCAAGGATCGATTCTGACTCCGGTCTTCCTGTATAGAGTTTGCATGTTCTTCCCCGTGCCTGTGTGGGTTTTCTCCGGGTTCTCCGGTTTGCTTCCACATTCCAAAAACATGCATGGTAGGTTCATGGAACACTCTAAATTGTCCCGAGGTGTGATTGTGAGCATCAATGGTTGTGCGTTTATGTGTGCCTTGCAATTGGCTGGCAACCAGTTCAGGGTGTCCCCCGCCTATTGCCCGAAGGCAGCTCGGAAAGGCTCCAGCATGCCCAAGACCCTCGTGAGCATAAGTGGATTAGAAAATAGATGGATGGCTGGATGAAGTGAGTGGTCAAGGGGTGAGTTTTTCAGTTGCTTGTGCTTTCAGGGCGCTTGAAAATAACTCAGAGCGTACAGTGTTTCACTGTTCAGAAACTAACACACACACACACACACACACACACACACACACACACACACACACACACACACACACACACACACACACACACACACACACACACACACACACATATATATATATATATATATATGTTCCATTATTTACTGAAGACCCCACTGTATTGCTAATGATCAAAACCTGTTTAATATTACTTCTAACATTACACTTCACTGGTGTTTATCACAGCCAAAGAATGGTGAGTCATTGTCGTAGCTGTAAATGAAGACATCACAACATGACTACTGTTGCTGTTCTCTAGCTTTCGGCGTTCATGTCGTTTTCTCTGTAAACAAACAGACAGAAAGAAAACAGTTTTAATTCAGATTCTCAACACGTTTTTGTGTTTCTCCAGCAGGTGGCAGAGGACGGCCTTTCCCTCCGGCCGGCACACCTGTTGCCAAACATAATCAGCCATGTATTTAACGAACTCCAAGATGACATGCTTCTGTCGGGTTATTTGGCTTGCACACATCCTGTGTACACAGCCCAGATGGCAGAACAAGGAAGGCGTTGGACCACATCCTCATCTCACGCGCTGGAAGTCGTTTGTCACCAACTGCCGGGTGTTCAGAGGAGCACAGCTTGGCAACACAGACCATCGTCTGCTGGTGGCCCAGCTTAAGCTAAAGCTCCGAGCCATCCAGCACAAGACTCTGCCTCGCCCGACTCCTCCCGACTCAGCGACCCCAACATCGCCACAGACTTCAGTTGCTCCATTCACCGCACTCTCGATGCCTGGCCCTGACAAACTGACAGACTGGGTGGCCTTCAAGGAAAGTGTCCTCCAGTCTGCTCACAATGTCCTCGGACGCTCACGATCCTTCCGAAAGCCCTGGATATCAGAGAGACACTAAACATCATCGACCAGCGGGTGTGGCCCGGCTCGAGGCAACCTCCGGAGTATCGGAGACTGAACCGCCTGCGCAATGTGGCCATCGCTGAAGATAGGGAGAAGTTTTGGCAGGCAGAAGCCCAACAGCTTGAGTCCGCGCCAACAACAACAACATGAGCCGCGTATTCAGTCTACTGCGCCAAGCCCGCGGCCCACACATAAAGACAGCCCTGGTAAAAGACTCCGACGGCAATCTCATTACAACAGAAGCCAACTGCCTCTGCGCTGGAAGGAGCACTTTAGCCTCCTCTTGCAGCATCGCACCATCCGGCTGATCCCACCCTCCTAGAGGCTGCAAACACTGCACCCCTAGCTCCACCTGCTGCACAGACCCTGTCACACCGAGGAAGTGAGAGCTGCTCTGAAGAAGCTAAACATCAAGAAAGCCCCGGTATCTGTGCCATTACCGGCGAGATGCTGAAAGCTGGCGGTGATGGCATGGTGGAGTGGCTAACCCACCTCTTCAATCAGGTGTGGAACGGAGCAGCTGCCCACCGACTGGACCAGAGGGTCATCCTGCCCTTCTGGAAACGCAAGGGTGACAGGCTTGTCTGCGGAAACCACCGAGGAATCACGTTACTCTCCATCCCGGGCAAGGTCTTCACCAGGATCTTGCTCAGTCGTGCCTTCCAGCGATCAGAAGCCCGCCGTCCCCAGCAGGCTGGCTTTATGCCCAACCGCTCCACAACTGACCACATCTCTGCCGTTCGTTTGCTGATCGAGAAGACCCGTGAATTCGTAAAGACCACCATCTCTACATCGGATTCATCGATCTGAAGGCCGCCTTTGACACCGTCTGCCACTCCTCATTATGGAACATCCTCCAAGCCCTCGGAGCACCACCCAAGATCATAGCCCTGTTTAAGCTGCTCTACAGCAACGCAGAGAGCTGTGTCCGTATCAACGGCATTGATTCCGACTGGTTTACCATCTCCAGTGGCGTTCGCCAGGGCTGTGTGGCTGCTCCTGACCTTTTCAATTGCATCATTGACCATCTGATGCTCAGGGTTTGTGAGCGCATCCCGGAGTGTCTCTCGGCAATTACCACCTGACTGACCTGGAGTATGCTGACGACACCATCCTGCTCAGCACTTCCTACAGCCAGCTGAGAGACGCTCTGGGCATTTACAGTGAAGAGGCAGCGCGGCTAGGCCTCCAAGTGAGTTGGACTAAAACTAAGTTCATGTATGTCGGTGATGGACCAGATCCACCTTCCATCCACATTGGTAGCGACATCGTGGAGCCTGTTAAGAGCTTTGTGTATCTGGGGTCCATGGTGACAGACAATGGGGACCTAAAACCAGAGATTCTTCGCAGACGAGCCCTGGCAGCATCTGCTCTGCAGTCTCTCTGGAAACCACTCTGGCGGCACCAGACCATCTCGCGCAAGACGAAGCTCGGATTTACAACTCTGCCGTACTCGATCCTGCTTTATGGCTCAGAAACATGGCCCTGAACGACACCTGGCCAAAAGAATCAATGGCTTTGATAGCAGAGCTCTCAGAACCATCGAGAACTTTAGGTGGCCCCAGCGAGTCTCAATGAAGAGCTCAGAGCCCGCACGTGCCAGCCCGAGCATCTTCCTTGGTAAACGGCAATTCTGTAGACGCTCAGGAGCTTGTTCTCCGCTCTTGTCATAGTCTTAGTTTGTTCTTATTATATTAGTAGTTAAATTTGCTACGACCTACAGCATTTAGTGCAAAATTTCACATTGCGATATAACGGAAGAATATGGAATTTACCTCTCACGCTGAGCAGCTTGGAGCACTCGGCTGACCCCAGATGGTTCTCAACATGAACTTTGTATACGCCACCATCATTGGGGCGCACCCTCAGGATGAACAGAGAGCAGACACCACGTACGTTGGTGATGTAGTAGTTACTGTCGACTGAAAGGTCCACGTTGTCACGGTACCAAGCCACATGGGGCGCCGGGTCACCCTTGACCGCGCAGCTCATCTGACACTCATAGCCTTCTGGAGGTATGTGGTACCTCAACGGGGTGATGAATGACGGCGCTGATAATAAATTCACAGATTTTCTCGGTGGTACAGTCAACTTGAACCTTTCTGTTGTGAAAAGACAAAATAACAAGAAAAGTTGTCATACTCATGACTCTGAAACTCCCCTGAAACTACACTGAAATTTCTAAAAGTTTATTGATCCTGCACAATTTAGCATTTGGACACTTTTGGGAAAATCACGTTACTAAAGTCGACACACGTCACTTTCTACAGTTATGTAGCCTTTGGCAATAAGACGTCACCTTATATGTTAGTAATAGGGTGCAATGGTTCAAATATTCATATTGAGCTTTTTCTGTTCAGAATATTCAGAACAACAAAGAGCATACAAGGTAAGGACCAGGAAGTGCAATTGAGTCACGCTAAACCAACAAGGTCTCCACCGTAAACAAACATATCGTAGATCGGCCAATGGATCGTAGACTTTATGACTTAACTTACTATACCAAATATGAATCGAATCATGTCTTGAAAACCAAAGAAATGACCAAGTTAAGACTTTTGGCGTACCGTTACATTTGATCATGACTTCTTGTGCTATGTGATGATGACGTATTCTTCATACTACTTCATTACGCTTTGAAAAGGTCATATGTTGGGACTGCTGTCACAGCGTACACTCAAAAGTAAAAAATAAATCGTTTCACAATCCAAACAAATTAGTGTTCAACCGACTTCACAGAATGGATTGTGTCTGACCTGGAGCGTCCACTGTGTTTGGGATGCCATGTAAGACCTAAAATCCTCGTTGTTATTCATATTTCAAGGAATATCTTCATTTCAAATTTTTTGTGATGGGGTAAGATTAAAAACAAAACAAAGAAAAACAACAAAACAGTGTCAGAAATGTTGAGGAATATCAACTATGTCGATTATATTTTGTAGCTGCGACTCAAATGAGTATAAGTGGTACAGAGGATGGATGCATGAATGGATGACATGTATTTCATATGCAACTGCGGTTACCTCTTTCCTTTTTGATTTCAAACACAGGTGACACAGATGGCGCTGAAATGCCCATGTCGTTTTTAGCAAACACCCTGAAGTGATATTCCCGCCCGGGCACAATGTCCACAACAGTAAACTTGTTGTTAAAGAGATTTTCTGCCACCGTCTTCCAAGTTTGTTTGAAGGTGTCCCACTTGGATACGACATAGTGGAGCCTGTCGTCCTTCGTCTCATCTGGAGAGGGCGCCCAGGACAAAGTGACTGTTCCTGGAACGTTCTGACCAAGCTCCACGGGACCTGGAGGCTTGGGGTCATCTGGAATTTCAATTAAGAAGTCAAGCAAGAGCTTTCTGATTGAAACTGTTTGTTTGTCAGTTACACTGGCGTTTACCTGTTACTCTAATTTCCACGTTGAAGCTCGCTTGGCCAACGACATTCTTGACAAGAACAGTATAGACTCCAGAGTCGGAGTGCTTAGATGTAGGAATCAACATTTGAGAAGCTTTATCAGAGTTGGTGACTGTTACATGCTTGGGGACTAAAGTACCATCCTTCAACCATTTGACCTCTGGAAAGGGTGACGCCTGTTGGACAAACATTCTTATTAAAACACACATAAACTTAGAAATCCACCCTATGACTCTGTGTTATTTTACAGTACCACAAAGGGGATGTTGAGGCGAACGGCGTTTCCTGATCTGACGACTACAAAGCTCTTCAAGTTGTCATCTTTGAACGTCGGCTGTACTTTAAGGGGCAAAAATCAAAGTACAGTTTCATGTCAGTTCAAATGATATACTTGTTCTTCAGCCTCTAAAATAAACTTGTTCCATGAAAGATTTTGTGTTTTATAGTTGAGACAATGTCATTTTTTCATAATCTTAAATGTGGTAGTAATGCCACTTATTTTCAAATCCCCAAATCCTTTGGACCTCATTTCTATCCCACGGTGCTGGAATTGATTCAACCTCAGAGCAGGAGTACCACTTGTTTTGAATCCAGCAATTTGTGCATCAGTGTGTGAACATAACACGCAGCTGGAACAAAATGAATTTGGGCTTTACTAGCGAGTGTCATGCTGTCAAAATGTTTCCCAAGATGCTGCTGTTTGTCAACCTCCTGACTTAATGTTGCTGTAGCCCAGGGCTGAAAGATTTTAGGAAAAGATGTGCATGGTGAGATTTATTAATTGTAATACTCATTAGCCATTCAGGGCGGCCCGGTGGTCGACTGGTTAGCACGTCGGCCTCGCGGTGCAGAGGTGCAGGGTCCGATTCGGCCTTCCTGTGTGGAGTTTGCATGTTCTCCCCGTGCCTGCGTGGGTTTTATCCAGGTATCCCTCCCACATTCCAAAGACATGCGTGGCAGGTTAATGGAACACTTTCATTTGTCAAGTGTGGTGTGTTCATCTTTCTGTGCCCTGCGATTGGCTAGCAACCAGTTCAGGGTGTACCTCGCCGACTACCCGAAGACAACTGGGATCGGGTCCAGCAGGCACCGCGGATCAGAAAATGGATGGATGGATTCACTATTCATAGCTTGCTCCCAAACATAACGTGGTTCGAGACAGATTTCTTTCAAAAGTGTACTGTAGAAGTAAGCACTTATATTTTGGGCTTTCACGACTTTACATTACACATTAGTTTAGCGATTAGCTTTAGCCTCTCCATATTCTCATGTTGTCTCTTGTTGCTGCTTGGGCTAGCCCTCATCCGCCTTTGGTGAAAGTGATACTTGTTGGAAGTGGAGTTTCTTTCCCGCCACGGAGGCGAGGATTAGTGACTTAGGAGGGTCCATGCCGTGGAGCTCGTAGCCGTTGCCAATTGCAGAGCAAATTAGTTTCGCCCGGGGTGGGCAATACAGGTACTTGAGGGACGGTATCTTGAATGTTTTATATGTCTCGCTGCTCCCGCACACGTGATTGAAATGATCAGCTCATGAGCAAGCATTGCAGAAGTAACAATACTGATTATTTGAATCAGGTTTGTTGGAGCAAAGAGTCTTATAAAACTTCCAGGACCTTCGAGGACCGTATTTGCCCATCCCTGGGTTAGCCCCGAGCATTCAGGACCAATTGGAAAACGCAAGAACTCAGGGTGGATGGGTGACAGCGTGATATGGACGCAATTATTTATTAACCAGCTCCGAGGTGATTGGTTAGTGTGACCTATCCACGAGTAACATGCCACTTGGGAGGATATTGCTTTGTCCTCACGAATGTTGCAGGTGTGCTGGAGCCTCTCCCAGCTGACTTAGGGCAATAGATGTGGTACACCCTCAACTGGTTGCCAGTCAATCGCGGGGCACGCAAAGACAAACAGCAATTCCCACTCACAATCACACTTCAAGAGAATTCAGTGTTCAATTAACCTGTCTTGCATGTTTTTTAGAATGTGGGAGGAAATCGGAGAAAACCCCACGCAGTCACGGGGAGAACACGTCAACCTCACACAGGAAGTCCCGGAATCGAACCGTGACCTCTGCACTGTGTGTGTGTGTGTGTGTGTGTGTGTGTGTGTGTGTGTGTGTGTGTGTGTGTGTGTGTGTGTGTGTGTGTGTGTGGCGGCGGAGGACATGCTAACCAGTCAAACACCGTGTCAACAAGATCACGGTTTAGATCCCCAAATGATAAATCTTTCAGCTTTACTGGAGATTCATAATCATGCCATCAGCTGCTGATAAATATTGCAGAACCCTCAAAATATAGCATGCAAGTCAGGAAAACCAGAATGTATCATATCCGACAGACTTGTAGTAGGTAATGACTCTATCCTGAATGTCATTTTGTTGAATGTCATTTTGTTGTCAGCTACATTATAAATGGCTGCACATCTTTCTGAGGTTTTTTTTTTTCCTCACTGAATAATCCCGCTCCTCTCTGCTCCGTGAACTTGTTATACTGTATCGTCTCAATTCCATTATTGCAGGCAAAATTGACTCCCCCCCAAAAATTTCACCCTCTAATAAAAAAAAAAAAAAATACAATGTAATCCATTAAATGTATTCTTACCAGGAGGGGGCATGGCAATGATGTGATTGTCAAATCCTTGAGGTTCTCCATCGCCTCCGTAATTAGTAGCAACTACTCTCACCCAGTAGGCACCCATGGCCTTTAAGCCGCGCACCGTGTAGGTGGTGGGAGTAATTGGGATGGCATTGCATCGCCTCCAGTCTGGGCTTTCGATGGGTCTGATCTCCACGTAGTAACCTTGGGCTTCATCGTGTGACCCTTTCATTTCCTTTGGTTTCGTCCAAGCCAGCGACAAGGTTGTGTAGTCACTGGATGTTACTCTGAGGTCCGTGACTTTGCCTGGGGTTTCTTCAATGACAATAATGTTAGTTAAGGAGACTTTAAACAACATTGTCAATTAAAAAGTAGCATTCTAGCTTAAAAATCCATGAGAGTGAGATGCATACGCTTGGGATCTCTTGCAATGATGGTGTCGCATGGGTTGCTTGGATCCCCTGGACCTGATAGGTTGATGGCTGACACCCTGAATTCATACGCTGCCCCCTCAAAGATGTCTTTCACCTCATAATTGGAGTCTAGGGGAAAACGTTTTTTTTTTAAGTACTGGCCAATTGCAGCCCATTAAATGAGTAACATACGTTTTAGCGGTCCTCCTTGGTTTACAAGGCTCCAGTAATTAGTGCCTTTCTTCCTTTTTTCTAAATTATAGCCCACTATTTTGGACCCTCCAGTGTTGCAAGGATCACTCCATGTCAGACTAATGCACTCATTACAGACTCTGACCACTTTAGGTGCTGAAGGGGCTCCTGGATAACCTGTAAAAAAAAGATTTCTTGAGTTTTAACTGGTCAGAGGAGTGGCCGAGGCCCATATTAAAGTCAATTCAAGTCAAGTACATTCAAGACTTACGTAACACTCCAGCTGCTATGGCTTCTGTCTGCAGATAGTCACTAACACCCTCTGAGTTTTTGGCTCGGATCCGATAGCAGTATCTCTTTCCAGGCTCCACATTAGAGTCTTTGTAAACGGTAGTGCTGCCACTGATTTCCCAGAGACTGGACCATTTGTGACGTCCAACTTGCTGCCTTTCTATGATATAGCTAGTGACTGGACAGCCACCGTTATCCTTTGGCGGTTTCCATTTGAACTCAACAGATGTCACAGTACTCTCCACAATCTCCACGGGTCCTTGTGGTGGTGTGGGTTTGTCTGTAGATGGAATCATTATTATGCTACCAGCAACTCACATGACCATACCATCCGTCCCTTAGACTCACCGATGACTATAAGCTTGGAAATTGCTTCTGTTGTACCAAATTTGTTCTTAACTTTTATTTTGATCTCGCCACTGTCTTTCCTTTGGCATTTTGCAAGGCGTAGTTTGCTCTCCGTGGCTGTTTTTTCCATTTTCACATTGAGGGCAGGCAAAATCATATCGTCGTCCTTGGTCCACTGAATTTTCGGAGGTTCTTCATCAGAGAATTGAAGCTTCCATTCAGCAGTCTCCCCTGCTTTTATAATCACTGGCTTTGTGAATTTTTCGAGAGCACGAGCGTCAACCTGTGGTGGATCTTTGGGGTGATGGAGGGGGGGTAGTGTTCTTAGAGATCCAAGTCCCTTTCAACTAAAGGGTTGAGTTGTGTGTACATTTAATTCTTACCTTGAATCTTCAATGTGGCTTCTGATTTACGACCATCTGACTCAAAGCGGTAAACGGCCACATCCCCTTTTTTACAGCAATCAATTATCAATTTGTGATAGGCTCCATCTTTAACAATCCTGACCCCGTCCTCATTGGTGAGCTGGTCAGGTAAAAATGAATTTCTCTCAATACTAACAAGCAGCAGTACAAAGGTATTTCATAATTTACCACACTGTTGCTAGAGGATATTACTCACCGGTTTCTCATTTTTGTACCATGTCCCCTCAGTGTTCTCGGCGCTTAATTTACAACACAGCTCTGCCCGTTCACCAGTAGTAGCTGTGATATCTGACAACCCACTCACAAACTGAACACCTTGAGCTGTAAAAGTAAGAACCGGGAGTAGCTAAATAAGAAAAATGGCAAGGAAATGTATGCCTACATTCCTCTATAAACCACGAGCCTTTAGTATTGGACTATCATTGGAAAAATGTCGATACCAGTGGTTCTTAACCTGGTTTCGATTGAACCCTCGGGGTTTGGTGAATCGGTCTCAGCGGTTTGACGGAGCCTCTGCCATGGAGGTTAAGACACACGCAACTCAACATGTCAATTCGTTTTGATACACCCGCTTGGCCATCGCTGGCTGCAGATGATCACATTACATTACTTGTCCAATCGGTAATTTCTTCAGTTTTTGATAAATGTGTTTTTTATGTCTGGAATTTGTAAAAGGTCATGTTTTAGTTTTTTTACTAATGAAGGGTTCGGTCAATGTACATATAAACTGGTTGGGTTCGTTACCTCGAACAAGGTTAAGAACCACTGGTCTATACCGCTTGCTGAATCGGACACTACTAGGCCTGTTGGTAATCT
The DNA here is from genome assembly GCA_026261675.1 of Hippocampus mohnikei. NCBI lineage: Eukaryota > Metazoa > Chordata > Actinopteri > Syngnathiformes > Syngnathidae > Hippocampus > Hippocampus mohnikei. The sequence continues at coordinate 17,476,103 of JAKGUB010000334.1, read as the reverse complement.
TTTCTACCTCCCAGGAAGTTGTTTTTGTTCTTGACTTTTCACTCACCATGGCCCCCATCCGTTTTCCAGCCAGAGCCGTCATCAGACCCAACATCCTTGATGCTATCATCAGTCTTTCCACTAGAATCTTGTTCCTTTGAGACTTCTGTCTCCACTTGGGGTTTCTGCACCGAAGCCATTTTAGCCAGGTCATCCTGCTCCTCAGATTTCTTTTGCTGAAGACCTTTATTGGCCTTTGGATCAGCTGAATTAAAATCGAAACAAAGATGTTGGGATTGAGTGTTATCATTAAGTGGTAATGCTAAATTCATTGTAAAGTCAAAATGCTAAATTTTAACTATCAACAATATTTGTATTAGAGATGTCCCGATCTGATCATGGGATTGCAAATCAGGACCGTCTGTTCATGTCATTTTCAATTGATCAAAATTGGCTGAAAATGATTGGCATTGTAAAATGTATGTATTTATTTATTTTTAACAGAGCCGACTTGATGCTGTGAAATATCTTCTTGTCGCAGGCTAACATAAGTTGCTCGATCATTGTAGCACTTCTAAAAAGCAGGAAAAAGTGGCACATTTCATCATAAATGAAGTGAAGTACAGGGATTAGTTCACCGATGAAGTGACTCCAAACATATTTGGGTCCAAATAAAGGTGATCAGGACATCCCTAATTTCTGTAAGGGGAATGTCCTACCTTCCACCGCAAGAGATGCATTGCATGACGCAGTGCCGGCAATAGCATAATATGTTCCATTATCAGCCACATCACAGTTTTTAATCGTTAACGTGTGTATCAGTTTGTCTTCAGAGACGCTTATGTCGTATTTGTCGCCATGTTCAAGTGACGAGTCTGGCGTTGACCACGTTATTCTGTTGAGGGGTTTTGACAAGACACATTGAAAAGAGGCCTCTTTCCGTTCCAAGGCCTTCACGTTATTAATCTTGCTTGCAAACTCCACCGCAGGCACTGTCGAGAGAGGAAACACGTTGGCACGGGAGATGCATCGTAACACTGCACTTCTTGACCAAGAAGTCTCTACAATGGGAACTGCTTACTTCGGAAGTCGCTCGTAAGAACGTTTATCTCTCCAACATCAAGTTGATACAAACCAGCGTCTTCTGGCTGGGGATCTTTGATAGTGAAACAATACGTGTTTCCACGTTTCTGCATGCTATACTTTGACATTCCATTGCTGCTATATGGGACTTGGGAACCGTCCTTGTCAAGCAAAAGAGGTCTCGTATTAAGGAGTAAAACGACCATTTATTGTGAATTTGGCTACAATCGTAACTCACCTTGTACAAATAAATCTTGCTGTTGGGATCCCGTAAGGTCATGTCGAGGCTGAATTCTGCCCTTCCGTGAGGTTTAAGTTCAATTTGTTTCACGTTTCCGAGATTTTCAACAACCTTGAGAAGAAGGAACATGTTTTGAATCGGGTGAAAATAGACATTGACAGGGACTGTTAGGATGGAGTACCTTTCCCTGTTCATCCTCCCTTTCCTTTTTCATCTGATTCAACTTTTTCAGCAACCAGCGAAAGTCTGTAACCCCAAAGTCCAAGCAGATTCTTTGATAGTCCTTCTTTGGTGCACTGAGGAGGATTTCCATGAGTTTAGGATCAAGTTCTCCCTCTTTCTGTGGCGGCAATGTTTTTTTCTTGGTGACGACGCTGGAAAAAAAAAAAATTGGCTTACCAATTTGCCACGGTCAACTGCTTACAAAAAAAATCTGTGTTTCAAACCTACGTTTTCTTGAGCATCGCTCTGAAATCCTGTGGCGCTTGCTCGGCTGCCGAAAGATAACCACTGACAAGTGAAAACAGCAAAGAACCGTACCAAAAACCAACTTTTGACAATTCCTGAGTAAGTTTGTGTCTCACCTTGAATAACACTGAGGGTGGAGGAGCACACCGCTGTTCCATATTCATTGGTGGCACAGCATTGGTACGTGTCGGCAAGGTCTGCTGTTGCTTTTGGTATCTGCATGCAGAGTGCGTCATGAGTGTAGATTATCAGCTCCAGTCCACTCCAAAAGTATTGGAAGAGCAAGGCCAATTCCTTTGTTTTATTTTATACTGAAGACGTTTGGGTTTCAGATCAAAAGATGAACATGAGACAAAAGTTCAAATTTCCAGATTCTACTTCATGGTATTTACATCTAGATGTGTTCGAGAAATCGGGACAGAACACTTTTCGTTTGAAGCCATCCACTTGCACGTGCAAACCATGACTTGAGCATGGACATTTTTCAATTACCGTAACTGAGAGCCACTCACTTCACCAGACTGTTGCATTCTTCAATTGCAATGTTTTTTCCAGACCTTGACTGCAGTATCTTGTATTCCTGTAACTTCTTGTATTCCTCCCCCAGGTTTTACAAATGAGTTTGTGTTTTGGATCAAAAGCATCCATCCATTCATCCATCTTCTTTCCAGCTTGAGCAGGGAAGCCCAGACTTCCCTCTTCTTCTTCCTGCTCTCCCCGGGGGATCCCGAGGCGTTCCCAGGCCAGCTGGTTGACATAGTCTCTCCAGCGTGTCCTGGGTCGTCCTCGGGGTCTCCTCCCGGTGGGACATCCCCGGAACACCTCACTAGGGAGGCGTTCAGGAGGCATCGAATCAGATGCCCAAGCCACCTCATCTGGCTCCTCTCGATGTGGAGGAGATCAAAAGCAGATCCTTTCTTTCTCCATTCTTTGGCCTTTCCATCACTTTGGTAGAGGTCGATCTTGGTAACATCAGTACATAAAATTTAGGTCCAAAACAAAGTGATTTAGCTCTTTCCCTAATCCAGCCCACAATACAGAAGCTCATCTGTGAAGCTCGGTGGAGATATGTCACGGCTTGGACTAGCATGGCTGTTTCTGGAATGAGCTCACTAGTCTTCATTGATGATGTAACTCTTGATTGTAGCAGTCGCGTGAATTCTGAAGTCGACAAAACCATTTTGTCTGGCAATTTACACAAAAATGCATTCAAACTAAAATGGGGGGGAGTTTCATCAAGCAACAAGTCAATGATCCAAAACACACCACTAACATAACAAAGGACTTCATTGGGGGTAAATTGGAAGGTCTTTGTCAATCACCAGTTCTTAAACCAACCGAGGCCGCATTTTACCTCCCAAAGGGAAAAACCACTAGCACAAACAAGAATCGAAGGAGGCTGCACTATAGGTCGGGAAAGGTATTTCAAGTGAAGAATATAACACTCTGGTAAGGTCAATGGGTCTCGGGCTTAATGCAGTTATTGCAAGTAAGGGTTATGCCACCAAATATTTTATGTTAATTTAATCATTTCCATTCCAGTACTTCAAAAGTGGATGGCTTCACACAAATGGTGATCGATCCTAAGATGTAGATGTCAATACCATGAAATAAAAGCTGGAATTCTGAACTTTTGGCACCTATTCCTCTTTTTGATCAGAAACCCAAAGGCATTCAGTATAATTCACCATTCACTATAGCGATCCAATACATTTGGGAGAGACTGGACTATGTACTGCACACAATTGTCTGTAATCGAATACAAAGCCATATTTTAGGTGGATTGCAAGGTCTGTTCTTTCATATCTCACCTCAAGAATGTGTTCTTTGTTTCTTTCATTATATTTAATGTTGTACTTCTCAGCGTCATTCATATCACCCTTGTTTCGTCTCCATGTGACACTCGGGTTGGCTCGCCAATGACGAGTGCTTTGAAAAAGCTCTTCTCCTCAGGAATAAAAGTCACCAACTTTACCTTGAGAAATACTTAGAGTGCAATGTTTGCTATTTTCATTTGTTTCTTACCATCATTGACAGTCATGGACATCGGCTTCCGGTGGAAGTCAGGTGTCGATTTTCCTAGTGGAACACGCTGGACGACCTGAGTGATTATGACGCCTTGCACCTTGGACTTCTTTGTGATCGCCACTAACAGACAAAGAACATTACTCTGCAATGTAGGTAGATCATGGCATCACACTGTAATTTACTGTAAGCTTATGATGAACCAAAGTTTAGGGTCCTTGGTTTCCTAATGGTTATTGATTGTTACAGTCGTTCAATCAAAAGAATACATTACATTGTGTAAAGCACTGCAGTCATTGAATCCGTGAAACCAAATACAAATATCCTAACTCCCTGTAAATTTCAGGCATTGTCTGTTAATGGTGAATTTCAACATCCAACCATTTCTGAATGCAGTTATATTGTGGTAACACAAGATGGCGCCTTTTCCTTTCAGTTCTTGTGAACAAGAGTAGAACAGTCCCTTTGTCCAAACGCCAGCAAATGTGCACCACGGTATATGATTCAGTCTGGCCAAATGAATGAGCTCTGTAAGTAAACTGGTGGGTTTGTTTGTATGATGACGTTTTATTTCAAACGATTCAATGCATGAGCCAGTGCGTGTCATAATATTTTTAGACACCAGCGAAAACAAAGTGACATTCAGCTCTCAGAAGCTTACATCTTGCGGTTGGCACAAAAAACGAGTGAGGCGTTTAAGTTAAACGGGGGCGTGAGACAGATTCGAGTCATTTGACTATATGAAGATGACTCAACAGAAGCTTCATACAGCAGGTGTTGAAATAAACACCATCTGTTACTCTGAGGGAGGGAATCATACTTCATAGGCGCTTCATTTGCTCGCACCTGAACTTTGCCAATAGCTTTGTCAATGTGAAATGATGTTTAGTTGATAAAAGTCATATAATACTAGTGTTGGCCATCTGAATGGAGAAATACGGCTGTTGATATTTTTTTTTAACTGACGTTTCAGCCTTGGTGTGTGTTACCTTAACCTTAGACCATTTTTCATAGGATATTATGTCAAGCAGATTCAACTCTCACTATAAAACCTTCAATAACCGTCCATATATATATATATATTATTTTTTTTGGGGGGGGTAACATTAAACATTATTGAACTCATTCAGTACCAGCCAATTCTAGACCCCCCCTTTTTTTGTTGAATTAAATTGAAAACGTATCTGGGGTTGAACGTGTGGAGTGTGAAAAGACATATAAATATGTCTTTGGGAGTGAATGAGTTCACTAGGCAGTGCACATGAGTTGGTATTCTGATTAATATTGCTTTGGTAGAATTAGAATTACAAACATTTTTATCCACCCGTTTTCATCCATTTTTGACATTCTACTACCCTCTGCTGTCAAGTGTCGACTAAAAAAAAAAATCGACGTCAACGTGCCCTCGTCGGGGTCATGTTGCGAACGTCATGGCTTACCTGTTTTCGGGTTTGGCCAGGTGACGTTCGCAGTGCACTTTCAAGTCAAATTCTGTCGACAGCAGAAGGCGGTGGAATGAGAAAATGGCTGCCCCAGAAGTAGATTAAAATGAATGGATTTATCTGCTTCATTCTTATTCTAGCCATCCATTTTCCAAAGTGCTTGTTCTCACGAGGGTCGCGGGCATGCTGGAGGCTATCCCTGCTGTCTTTAGGCAGTCGGTGGGGTACACCCTGAACTATTTGCCAGCCAATCGTAAAATTATTATTCTACTTATACAATATTAATCAAAATACTGTGTTTAAACTAGCGGGGGGAAACAGAATCTAATGCAAATATTTGTCAAGTTGAGTCCCTCACTATTAAAGTGTAACTATTAAAGTGCATTGCCACAGTAACTTGAAATTTGAAGGTTAAGGTAGGAAACTTATTTCTAACTCGCACGTGTAATTTGCGCTTAGCTAACTGGACCAAATGAATGTTACTTTGTACGTTGGTTCGAGTACAATTGTGAACACGTTCTTATTTTCTGTTGTACTTTTACGACGTTGCCACATTCAGTTGTCACCAGGAGAAGGTAAGTGTTAATACAGACGCTCCCCGACTTACGAACATCCGAGTTACGAACAACGGTACATACGAACATTTTTACGGGTATGTCGAAAAAGAAAAGAAAAAGTTAGATTTTGCATTTCACGCCTTTTTCCGAGTACAGGTACTGTAGTGCTTCTTTCCGCTGCTAATACCGACGTGTGGCGCTGTGAGAGCTCGCCCAGCATCCACCCCGAATCCGGCTTCTTCTGTCTGCCCAGTTGTTAAATTTCTCGTGCATCCATTATTCAATATGGTTGGTGAAGAGCGAAAGGCTTCTAGTGAGAGTTGAAATGTAAAGAAGAGGCAAGCCATTTCATTTCAAATGAAAGTGGCAATAATAAAGAAGCTTGATGCGGGTGAGAAAATGGTGAGCGTTGCACGTGAATACAAGATGAATCGTTCAACCATCGGTACCATTATAAACAGAAAGATCGGGAGCTTCAAGCTGAAGCCGCTGCTAGTTTACCGGGCAGCCAACCCTCGAGCCCGGAAGAACGTGACGAAAAGCTCTCTCCCCGTTATATGGATGTCAAACATATAAGCCTTAAACATACATTCCAGACAAAATATAGCACTGAAGCAACTTACGAACGAATTCACCTTACGAACGATCGTTCGGAACGTAACTCGTTCGTAAGCTGGGGATAACTAAGAATGACATTATCATCGGGTGTCTGCATCCACAATGCAGAGTGACGGGAGAAAAAGGTTTCCTCCTTTCAGCGGCGGAAAACGAGCGAAATTGCTTTGACAATGTGAAGACGTAGCTCCAAAGTGAACTTCAAAGAGAGACCAGAGCCTCCTGCTCTCTCTGAAGTCACACATTAACGCGCGCATCCCAAGGTTGTCTTATTATTTTACCATTACCATTGAGAGTTTCTGCAAGATTACACCTTCATCATCACATTTTTTTTTTTTTTGGCAGCGGCTCGCCTTCCGTCAGAGGGCATACGTGATGAATATTCATCAAACCCAATGCATCATCTCTCCGGGGTGTGCTCGCTGCTGCTGTGCACTTATATCATTCAAACGCAGGCAGGACTCTCGGTAAGCGTGTTCCTCGAGCGCTGATTCACGCTAATCCAAAGTCTGCCAGGACGGCAGCCGCTCGTTTAGTTCTGCATACCAAACGATGGTCTTTTGATTTGGACTTCCAGCGGGCTCGAGGAGCCATGAGAATTAGTGGGCTGTATCAAGCTGATAGCCACGTCATGCCGGGAGACTAATGCAGGCATCTGGAGTCTATTTTTCTGTCCGCAGGTTGACTTTTCAGGAAATATCACCGAATTTTCTTCCGTTAGGAAAAGTCAGAATATAATAGAATTGGAGGATTAGAAGACGTAGCAGAAGTTGGGGTGCTCTTCAAAGAATTAGGATGTGATTTTTGTGTGTGTGTTTTTTTTAATGAGGCCCCATATTATGTTAATTGTTCATATTGACAGGACAAATCCCTAACGTTAATGGCCTTGGCAAATCAGACAACTTTTTTGTTGTTCACGACGGTCCCACTGTCAGACTACAAGATAAATATTGTTCTGTGTCTTGGACCGGACAAAACATCACACTTTAAGTCCATCAGCGACCAGATCCTGCCCAAATGCTTCTCTCAAGATTCAGTCCATTGGTGCGGGTCCATTGGGGAGACGGGATAAGCAACAGGAGTCATGTCGACGAAGGAATTCTGTGTATGTGCGTTCAGAAAAGGCTAAAAAAAAAAGAGAGCATGGTCCCATTCCTGGATGGTGGGGAGAGGGCGATATGGAATGTGTATCCTCTGAAAAGAACTTGAGAATTAATTTGACACCATGTTTGCTAATCAGCTACTTTGCAGTTACCAAAAATAGCATGAGTTGAAATGCTACGTGTACTTTCATATTTCCTCTTTTGGTCAAGTCACTTTTTAAATACTCGACAACCACATTGTGATCGCGTGCTACACATCCGGTCTCTCGTCGTAAGTAGGAGGACACCGTCTTCCTGTTGGTCAATGCCGAAGAACCAATCAAAAGACGACGTCGGACATATCGCGCTACGCGGCAAGACAAACTAAAATTCTGGCATGCCAGACTTTCGTCGTTATGATCGTGAAGTGCCCCAGACACCTCACGACCAATTATTGAGTATGTCACGCTCGACGGGCTACAACACGTCAAGACAGCTCAAACTTGGCTACGAGACACTTTTGTCTGTGACACGTTTGTCGGCTCAAAATTGGGTTCCATTCTGATGTCAGCACAGTAGTAAAAACGACAAAAATAATGTTGGGGTTAAACAGTCTAAATTCCCTATCGTAAATAGGGACATTAAATATGATTAAAGTGCATGTTTGACTTTATTTTATTTGGTTGTAATTTTCCATTTTTGGTATAAGCTCTGGACTGTTGTTGTTTGTGTTTTTGTGTATGCGTATGGTGTTTCTCCTGTTGTTTTGTTTTTTAATGATGTTTTATGTCTAGACTTTTAATTGGTTCTTATTCTCACTGCTGATATTGTTATGCATATCTGTTCTGGTAGCCCCCTGCTGCAACACCAATTTCCCTTCGCTGGAAAATAAAGAGATTCGAATTCAGATTCAGGCATCAGCAAATCTTGTGTTCCTTCTGTTTTTCTTTGGCTGTTTTGACTTTTCTGCCACCACACACAATGATGAAAATGAGTGCCTTTTATTTATTCTTATTAGTAGTACGCATTGATCGGCTTCTTTTTTGTATTGATGTGTTAGTTAAAAACTTTAAAATGTTTTTGCAATACTTTAATACACAGAAAACACATTTCAGTGATATTTATTTGAAATTCTCAGAGCATTTTAAAAGGAGAGCTTTTCATTTGACTTGCATCATATTATCCATCCATCCATTATCTGAACCGCTTAATCCTTACGGGGGCGGATGTGCTGGATTCTATCCCAGCTGACTTCGGGCAGTAGGCGGGGGACACCCTGAACTGGTTGCCAGCCAATCGCAGGGCACACAGAGACAATCATACTTAAGGACAATTTGGAGTGATCAAATAACGTACTTACCGTGCATGTTTTTGGAATGTGGGAAGAAACCGGAATACCCGGAGAAAATCCACGTAGGCATGGAGAGAACAAGCAAACTCCACACATGAAATGTACCATTTTAAAACCAGAAGTTCCATATTCAGACATTTGAAATGTTGTTACTCATTTTTTTTTAACCACTGTTAAAAATCAGGACTCACTTCTTGAAAACCCGAGATCACGCATTTGGACGGCTGTCAAAAATTGCGACTGCTTGGAAAAGTGACTTTGAAACCTATAATGCTCCTATGAATGCCTGACTGATTACGAACCGCAGTTGTCAAAATGACTTGGTTGCTAGCTAACGCTGTTTTTGAACGTGGGTGTTTTGGGATTAAGTCCTGTGCTGGGACAGTCACAGTTTTGAAGTTTTCAACTCAATTTTATAACCACTGTTAAAAATCGGAATGCTGAAGATGAAGCCAAACCCTCCTTTGAAACCCCGATTGCTTTAAAACCCGAGCTCACACATCTGGACAGCTGAATTTCTCAACTCAATTTTAGCACCACATCTATGACAAGCTGTGGCAATTCCCTTCTTAAAATGTAGTGTGTGCAGTTGTTGAACGTTTTTTGATGTCAACGGAATAGAAGAAAAAAGCTTCTTTGGTTGGTTTGTGTTCAGTGTTGCATTTTTCGGAGCTTTTATGCTTTTACAACATTACACATTTCGATTCAAACAATCTACAGGCATAAAATCTTACCTTTTCGTGGCTCCTTGATTTGGGAACTCATTGCCGCAGCCGCAGTTTATCTGTGAAACAATGAAAAACAAATCATCAAATGTGTGGAACGGTGCAATATTTTTCTAACAATCATTTTCGTTACATAACTCCTGATAATAATACTGAAAATATATCAGGAGGTAAAAAAAATAAATAAATCAGAAAGTAACCCCAAAACCGAGTCAATTAGCCACACACACACACACACACACACACACACACACACACACACACACACACACACACACACACACACACACACACACACACACACACACACACACACACACATACCATAAATTCCGGACTATAAGCCGCTACTTTTTTCCCAAACTTTCAACCCTGCGGCTTATACAGTGATGCGGCCAATTGGTGTAATTTTTCTAACGGCCGCCAGGGGCGCTCTAGTAGAAAAGGTAAGATTAAGACCGGTGGAATATATGCGTCGAGGAAGACTGCAACTTCTTGTCTTGTGCATAAATTAAATTAGCGTGAACATACCCTCATCATGGAAAATGCAAAAAGAAAGGCATATGACGCAACTTTCAAACTAAAAGCAATCGAGCTGTCCGATAAAGAAGGAAACAGAACTGCTGCACGTAAACTTGGCATAAACGACGGCTCACCGTGATTTTTACAAGTACCGGTATGTGCTTTTACCAGACCTGTTATACTGTGTTGCTATTCTGTTGCTAGCGTGTTGTTACCATGTTGCTACAGTTTTACTGCCGCGTCACAGGCACCGTTTGGGAAGAAAGTTATATTATTATTATTATTGTTAAGTTATATTATTAAAACTTTGAAAACTCTCTCTGTGTACCGTCTTTCTTCGTAAATATGTTTACATGTTTTAATGTGGGCACATGCGGCTTATATACAGGTGCGCCTTGTGTATGTACAAAATTGGTTTTCCTCTAAAAATTTAGTGGGTGCGGCTTATAATCAGGTGCGCTCTATAGTGCGGAAATTACGGTACTTGTGAAAACTAATTTTAGATATACTTGAACTTGATATACTTGACTATACACGAAGATGTACACTCGCATCGCCGTCACATGACTAAACTTGAGCATTCTGAAGCCACGAGCAACAGAGTAATGGGCCACAAAAGTGTGCGACCAGGCCTTTTGGAGGTCGCGCCACCTTTTGTTTATCACGTGTGGCAAGCTATGCTATCCATTTGGCAAAGCGGGTGACGTCCGGACTCAACGGGAGGCAATAAATGCGGAATGTGAAACCCCCGCTGAACGGCTCACCAAGATCTCTTGGAGTCAAGTGACTGCTCCAGCAGAGTGAAGCAAACATAGGCTTGGGGGCTGACTGACTTCATTAAACAGTTATGCCAGTGCACATTAATCTTATGTCACCATTTTCGATTCACTTCTTTTGGAACACTTAGTTGTTGACCACCAGCAGGACAAAAAGACGATTCATGACACAATCTTTCCAGAATGTAAGATAAATCCAGGACCAAGACCTGAGGCTGCATCACTGTATCGGGAAATAACTTGCATTGAAACTCTCAACGACCCCGAAGTGGTACAGTATCGACTTGCAAAGTTTTCAGAGGAAAAGAAAAAAAAAAACAACTTCAAAAGTAAAAGAAACTTCTGCAAAGTTTGAACAGAGGAAGCTGGACTCGTGTTTGTTGAAGTTGTCTCATCTTTAATGTCAAATTCTTTTTTCAGTTCAAAAATAGGCGGAATGAGGTGATAAGGTAAAAAAAAAAAAAAGTTCGACAAGGAGTCCAGTCCAGTTACCTCGATTCAAATTTGACAGATTACCATCGCCTGGATGACAGAGAATCTACATGCTGAAGACGTCAGGAGGTCACACCGCTGTCATGCGAGATCTCAGCACGACCACTAAGGCCATTGGTATTCTTGTTTCTGTCGGTTTGGCATCCTCAAAGACCGATTTGTTTTCATTTGTTTTATTCCCTTCTCTTTGACTAAATAAGAATTACTGTAATCAAACCATTGCATGCACACTTAGCTGTCACGCCATGTTCGGCTTTGGACTTTCCAGACGATATTTTATTTATTTCAAACTTGTTTTGAGTGCCAGTGCTGGATGTGTGGTTATTTCAGTCAAGAAAAGGGCAAATTGCTTTTTGTTTTGATTAGAATGTAATTAGCTCTGTGTTCATTACACCGGCCCCGAAGCGTTCTTCATTTGAATTGAACAGACCATAACAGGGAGTAATTAATGAAAAATGTATACAATCATGAATTAATCTTTGAACCGTCTTACGTAACCGGGTATTCCAAATCATCTTTAAGCTTATTTCGGTCTCCTTGATATTTATTAAGGGAAGTGAAGATTTGATAATTGTCGTCTTACATGAACATTTACAATCAAGCAGGAATTTGAAATGAAGGCTTGAATAAGTCACACACAAAGATGATCATCTCCTGCTCTGTGAACTACTCCCTAAAATAAACCATGACAAATATCTATCTATCTATCTATCTATCTATACATGTATATACTGTATACACACACTATTATTGGAGGATTTCCAGTGTCCAGTGTCTCAAAGGAATTACATCAGATTTGCAGTAAATATCTTTTGCTGACTGAGAATGCATTAAGGTAACATGGATTAGCTGTCATAGCACAGATAGTTTCTTTTTTTTTTTTTTTTAATCCCATGTCCATTCTTCAAAATATACTTTAGCCCAATGTTTTCCTGTAATTCAGTTGAACAATGAATGGCAATAATTTCAAAATATTGTCCAAACATAATCCACTCAGAATAAGACTTCAACTTACGTTCAACGCGTAGTCGAATTTGTTGAGCCGTCCGTTGCCTAGTCCGTTTTCCCGTCTTTATCGAACACGGAGGGCGTCGGTGTCCCTTTTTGACGGGCAGCAAAAGGCTGAAACCCCTACGTGGTTGAAATGTACTTGCGAAAAAGTGACTTTACAGCAGTTGCAAAGGGCGCTGGTTCCTTTTACGCAGCCTAATGAAAGCGATAGCCTCACATTTGGACTGGAAACATAATCATGACTTCATCTGCTGTTGGCCACATTCGATGAACAATATACTGTACACCGTTAAGGATGACAAAATGAAACCTCTGTTGACAGGAGTTTTACCATTCGGACAACAGATTGATGATACTTGGCATGATGTCACTCATGCACTGCATGCATCTGAGCGGCAAGGAGATACATTCTCCCTCTACTGTAACTTCCCACAAAACGTTGATCCCGAGTGTTACTGCTGGCAGTCTAACAGTGTCCCTGTCATGCGATCTTTCTACTTCAGACTTTAATGGCCAATAAACATGAACATGAGCCATTGAATCACACTCAAAAGTGTCCAGGAAAAAAAACTCACGGCCTGCGCTTTCTGTTGGGCAGGTCATGCTGCGTTATAAAAAGATGACAAGTCATGGGGTGCAAATGTGTGAAGCACGACCGGGTGGGTTCATCTTGTCTGGGGCCAAGCTCATCCTGAATGCTTGAATGGTTGCCTACATATTAAAAGGTACTGCATGGCGAAAAAACAAAACAAAAAAATCCCTGAATGGCTGCAACAAAGTCTCTCTATGGCCCTTATCATTTTGGCTGGCTGGTTGCTCCTTTTAAAAGTTATTTTGGATAGATCCTATACCAAACTTATAGAGGGTTGGTAACCAAAGAGGGTCTAATGGTCTTTTTACTGCTGTGTTAAAAATGGAAAGGCAATGAAAAATGGCCGGTCATAAGCCTTCATAATCCCCTGTGACCTAAAGGCGGCATGTGCCCATACTTTTTAGCCACATAAAAATATAACAGCATGTCATTGTAACCAGCTGTTTTGGGTTTGTTTGTTTTGTTGCCAATGAAGAATACAGTGGAGCGTCTCAATTTGAATTGGCCTCAAATTGTACAATGTGGCTGACATTTCCAAGAAAAAATAAAAGACACGCGTTGAAAGTCTCACTGAACTTGGAGTAGGTTGAAATAACATCCCGGGAGACCTCCGCATTTCTCAGGAGACTTCAGCACATCTTGGTAGAAGCCCACATACCTCGCGGGACTACAGCAGTCTCACAAGACTTCCTTATACTGTATCTAGTTGTGATTTAGCACGTAGACTCAACTCGATTATATTTATAGAGCACTTAAAAACGGCCGACGTTGTATACAAAGTGCTGTACATGGAGCAAAAATAATTCATACAACAGCAGACAATAAAACAATAAATTGATAACCAAGATAGTAGAAATTACTTTTTGTTCATTTCGTATTATCCTGGCTCTTTGTGACCAGTGATCATTGTAATGTCGGTTTTGCATGTTTATATAATAAAACTTATAATATTACCCTTGCCTATGTTTATGGGATCCCGTTCATTCCGGAAAATCTGGAACCTGTATGGGTGCTTAAGACTTTTTCAGAGATCCGACTTGGATAGTCTGGCTTAAATATGTGCCGTTTGGTGAAGCATATTTTCTGAAATGTAACAGGAGCCGCTCCGGAGTGATTTCTTTTTGGGTCGGTGGGGTAGTGTTCGAGACCCTAGCACACCTACATGTTCATCAGTTCTCACATGATTGCAAAAAACTAGGGAATATTTGGTAGGGCTGGACGATAATGGGAGAACATATTTATCACGATTAATTGATTGAGTTTGAAATCACAATGATTAAAACGGTTATTCGTTGATTTGAAAACTGAACATTTATTCTACCATTAAAACTTAACTACTACACAAAACTATCATCACAGCCTCGTGCCCAATCATCTCTGCATGTTGAACACTTTTGTCTTGAACACTCTCTTTTTGTTGGCAAGTCCAAAATGACCTTGTAAATTTCATATTAAATTTAATCCTCTTGCATTTTCACTCAGCTGCATCCACACTTTTGTTGCCTTGTATCTTTGCCCACATTGAAGTCCTGAATAAGCATTACCCTGTTCTGTTTATCAGATTTATTTTATCTTATGTTATTTCCCCAAGACTTGGGATTTACTGGGCTAACAAGGGATCTCGGAAATTGTGTTTCATTCCATGGAAATGTGTCTTGGTAACAAAAAGGCTCCTCATATCTTTTAATCTTTGAAAACTCAACTTTAACTAACTTGAAAGACGAATGAGAAAATAAATTAGTAAGAAGGTAAATAAGAGTATACGGTACTACAATAACAGCAATAAAATGCACATTTTGGCCTATTAGGGGCAGTTTGGTGGATGGAGTAAAACTGCATGAGTAAGAAGAGATTGTAAATGAATTTGTGCCTTTGTGTCGTGTTATTTTACCTGTGTGTAGACGTTTCCTCGGCGTTTGTGTGGGACAATATTCATTATTTGAAGGAATACCACTCCCAATGGCGATGCTAATTTCCTGTGCGCATTTGAATGGGATCCTCCATTGACTTTTGCCATTAGCGCTCGCAATGTGTTAAAAACAAAGCACTTTTTGTATTTATATATACACTGTGTTTAATTCGTTTTGTCGTGTGTTTAGTTTTACAGTAGACTCCAACTAGGGTGTCACTGAACAGCTCAAAGCACTCGCAAGGACGTTCAAATCGCATGCTACACGTTTGCTACACAAGCAACATAGTGCATTCAGGGTACTTTCACAACGTCAGGGACTTGCATCGGCTTGGTGCCGTTCTGCACATGATTTTCTTTGATTATAACATTTTGGAAATCGACAGTAAACACGACAAACAAACACGACACCTTTTTTTGGGCATTGAGCAAATCAAAATCATAAATTTTGAGAGGTCGCGTATGAAGCCAGACATGATGACTAAGATAGTGTTTCTCAAAGAATCTGCGCAGTTTTACTGTTGTGTTCGAACTACGAATGCAAGCATGCAGTTGTTAATAGGGTATTTGAGCCCCCCCTCATGCATTTCATGTGTCCCCCTAAAAACTGAGGTCTGGTGTCAATAGTGAAGGAATGTGCACCTCTGGAATGCCGTTTTATAATCCATGCAGTTAAGAATGTTAATAGTGTAGCTTTAAACATTGCCTGTACTGTTGAAGTCACATCTTAATTCATTGTCCTTTCTTGTCCTTGGAGAAAAGCAGTTCCACTTTATTTAATGTATAAAATCAGAATACAAACAAACACATATGTTCCACTTTGCTGATTTATTGCAGTTATGATTTTTAAGAAATTTTGTTGACCATTTGTAGCATTTCAAATAAATAAGTTAAGTAATATGAATAATTTAAGAAGACTACATTTTTTCCCTTTACGCCGATACCGCGTTTTACCATCTCTCAAATACGTCCCATATAGGGCCCTCCAGCTGATTCATTCTGTGGAGAGAGCAAGAGAGAGGGAAAAAAGATGAACAACCATACAAAATAAACCATAAAATGTATCATCAAATTTAAACGCAACAAACCTCTAACAATGAGTTTCGTGGAACATTCTGCCTTGCCAAATGAGTTGATTGCAACGACTTTGTATTCACCGCTGTCCTTTGGCCGCACTCTGAGAATATACATGGAGCATACGCCGAAGGAGTTGGTGATGTAGTAGTTGCTGTCCGAGTTGATACACTGGTTATTGAGGAACCAGGACACGGTGGGTGTTGGGAACCCTCGCACGGCACACGTCATGTAGACCTGGTAACCTTTTGGTGGTGAATGAAGCTTCAGGGGGACCAAGATGGATGGGGGCCTCTCAAAGCTGATATGCGTCGAGTAGATTCCTTTGTGCGTGATTGGAACTTGACGAAGAATAAAATGAACAATTAATGTCAAAAATAATGTGTTTGCCTTGTATTTTTGTTTCCAACATGGTGATTGTTAGGGCCTGTCAAATTCAACCCTTTGATATTCATTTCTACAATATTAAGATTGTTGGGAAGAGCAGTTGATAGTAGCAAACCTCTGTTGCTATTCATTCCCCATGTTGGTGACTGCGATGGCTCCGACAGCCCCATGTCGTTCTTGGCGAAGATCCGGAAATGATATTCGAGACCTGGTAGGATGTTGCTAACTGTGTGTGTATTTGTGAATAGGCGGTCTGCAACAGTTTTCCACACCCTGGTGTTGGAGTCGCGTTGAGCCACCGTGTAGTAAAGTCTGTCATCAAGCTCCTGGTCTGGCGATGGAGCCCATGTTATCACCACTTTGCCGTGGACAGTTTGCTCCAGTTCCACTGGGCCTGGACTCTTCGGTTCATCTGATTGCAAAACGGAAAACTATGATCATCATTCTCATTCTTATACTATTTCTGTGAATGTGACTTTAAAATAAAGTTGCAAACATGGAATTTGTTCTATGCATTAGCCAAACCTTGGGAAGCAGTGCATTTTGGTGTACCCAAATCTAGTTTTGGGTAAAGGGAAAAGGGCCAGAAATTCACCTTGCAATACATGCACTCCGCAGCTGGAAGTGAAGCAGCAACCCTCTTGGTATGAAGCAGCAGTGATAGCTGCTCTAATGTGCCAATCCATATTGTGTAAATGGAAGTAATGGAAGTAAAAAGTAAGTGGAAATTACTGATCCAGACCTTCAAAGGTTTTGGACTTTATAACTCTGAGGCAACAGAAATGTCCAGCCTGACTATTTGCTCTCAACTTGACACTTTAAATAAAGAGAGCCTTTCTTTTTACCTGTGACTCTAACCTCAACATCAAAGGAAGCCTGCCCAACTGAGTTTTTGGCAATGATAGTGTAGATGGCAGAGTCAGAGCGCTTCGATGAGGGAATAACAAGCTGGGACATTCCCTCAGAATTGATGATTTTTATCCATGGGGTAACGCTCGTCATCCTTGAACCATGTGATCTCCGGTGGGGTTCAGCCTGGATACAGTAGATATCACTTTCAGATCATTGCAAAGTGTCTTTGAAGATTCTCATACTGACAGCGTGTGTGTTCATACCTACCTCATAAAGAAGGTTGACACGTACTGAATTTCCTGCTCTGACAACAATGAAGTCCTCTGGGTCTTTGAAGTAAGGCCTCACTGGGATGGCAAGACAAACCCATCATCACTGCCCCAAATTAACACTGATTATATTTACAGAAGTAGAGATAAACAACCTACTGTTGGGATTCTTTGCACACACTACTGCAGACGGGGGGCTTGGATCCCCGGCTCCAGACTCATTAATTGCAAGAACCCTGAACTCGTACTCTGCTCCCTCAGTGACGTCTTTAACTGCATAGTTGACGTCTGCAGTGAAGATAAAAACAATGCGGCTCTCATAACGGACTGCTATTAAACGCGCCATACAGGATGCTTGCATGTCGGCGACTAACCTTCAATCGGTTCATTCACCGCGTTCAAGGAAATCCACTGATTTGTGTCCTTCCTCCGTTTCTCTATTTGATAACCGATGACGGGCACTCCCCTGTCGTCTTCAGGCGGGGTCCATGTCAGCGTGATACAGGTCTTTGAGGCACTGACCACTTGGGGGGCACCGGGTGGTCCAGAAAGTACTGAAGTAAGAGGCAAGTTAACATCGTTAGAGGGAATAATTGGATATCATCTACACATTGACTGCAGGAGATTTAAAAAAGACAATTCAGGGGGCCTAAGGGGATTGCTTAATGAGACTTCTTTCACAGTTACTCACTCATGACGCCAGCCATTATGCTATCAGCAGTTTCCAGGGAGTCGCCAAGGCCTTCTGAGTTCTCTGCATAGATTCGATAGCTGTACTTCTTCCGTGGGTCACATTCCTGTCCCGAAAGCTTGTCTTGTCACCGGGGACGTGGCCAAGTTTGGTCCACAGACTGTGGCCCGCCTGTTGGCGCTCGATGACGTAGTTGGTGACGGGGCATCCGCCGTCATCTTTTGGAGGTTTCCATTTAATCACAATGAGAGATGAGGTGGTGTCAAGTGTCTCCACCGGACCCTCCGGCGGACCTGGACGATCTGTGCAGAAGAATATATTTGTTTTGCATTTGAAATAGTGCTTGAAAAAAATGCGATGGGTTTGACCTTTTCTCCATTCGTCGCTATTCCTCATTGAGCTTGGCACACACTGTGCGATTCCTAGAAGTGCTCATTTTAAATTCTTATACTGGATGAGTTAATCGCCTTGTGACAGAAATTCAAAGAAGTGAAGAAGTTCGGTATTTACGAGTCACCCGAGAACAATCGAGAGACATGACTTGAATGCTCTCACTGTATGTTTGAGTTCTTCCTGTTCCACTTGTAAATCTCGCTAGTGCGCTTTCAAACTCTTGCAGATTGTCAAATTGGATCATAACAAAACAAGGTGTTCCTCATAACCGTGTGCTGTAAATATCTGCGACATCCGAAATTCACCAGCTTGGAATAAGGCTAGAATGGGTCTCAATTCGCCCAGGGTTTGCCCAGCTTTAGTTTGAATCATGACTTGTCTTACCGAGAACAAAAAGCTGAGAGGTTGCCTCCGCGGTCCCAAATGGATTTTTAAGCTGAATTTTAATTTCCCCCGTGTCTGCCCGAAGGCAGTCCCTGAAGAGCAGCCGGCTGTGATTGGGCTCCCTCACAACCTTTACTCCGCCTCCATCTTTGACCTCATTGCCATTCCGAGACCAGTTGACAATCAAAGCCTCCTGAGGGGCAAAGGGCATTTTGAAAGTGGCGTTCTGGCCCACGCTCACTGTCAACGGCTTGCAGAACTTGTGAAGGTCGTCCGGGTCAAATTCCGGTATGTCTACAATGCACAAAGTGTAATTAAGTACAATGCATGGGAATGAGCGCTCATAACGTTTCAAGTCAATTTTACCTCCGACGATAACCTTTCCTTGCGTACTCTGATCCCCTGATACAAAGCGGTACACACCAGAATCGTCATCTTGGCAGTTTTTAAAAGTCAGCATGTGAGAGGTGGACTCTTTGCTTATGCTGATTCCAGCACCAGCGCTTATCTAGGAAATCATCGGCGAAAGGAAAGTCAGTTTGCGTTACGCTGCTATCCAAAATATAAACTGTAAGACAATAACCAGTCATATTGCTCAATGTGTCTCGATCCTTGTCAGTTTCGCGGCTTGCTGTCCGTGCAGGCCTGGCCGATCCACCGCTTCCAAGCCGAATATGTAGTCATTTACTCGGTTTCATGCGTCTCTTCAAGCCCTTTTCACACTGAGTTTAGCAGGGTGCAGTGCGCCGTAGTCAACCTGATTCTTTGCGTATGTGGCGGGGAGGGGCAGGCACCGCAACGGAATGGAGTGTTGTTGAGTGCCGCTGCATGGCTGGAGGAAGTCTGCTGTCAGCAAGTGTCCTCTCATTAAACATTATTCTATTCTTAAATCGGTGTCGTCGTGACATCAAAAAGCGTTTCCGAGAGAAACCGGCGGAGTGATTTCCTGCTATTTGGTAGACTTATTTACAGATAAAGATGTGACGACAGTAGAGGAAGCTTTGATACATGCAGCGCATTTATCAACTTTGAAAGACGCATCGATCTCACGTCCATGCGCTTTGACGCAAATGACGGGGGGGGGGGAGGAAACAATGAGCAGTGTTGGCCTACCCAGTTTGCTCTTAAA
This sequence comes from Hippocampus mohnikei, assembly GCA_026261675.1. Taxonomy (NCBI): domain Eukaryota; kingdom Metazoa; phylum Chordata; class Actinopteri; order Syngnathiformes; family Syngnathidae; genus Hippocampus; species Hippocampus mohnikei. The sequence goes on along the minus strand of JAKGUB010000334.1, from coordinate 17,456,054 downwards.
ATGCGAGGAGTCAAATGCACATCAAAACAAAAATATGAAGATGAGAACAGGACATTTTAACACGGTTTTTGTTTGACATCATGGCAAGCCATTCGTCCTTATATGTTGAGGCATCAGTGAAACTTTTCAAGGCTTCAAATCTTCAGTGGCACTTTTGTTCACTCGATGTAAACGTCAACCATGAATTTCCAAAAGGAACCGAACTTCACAAGCACAAGGTCAGGCAGCAAAGTTGACTCCGTTGTTTCCAAAATGTGTGAAGTACTCGTATGAACTTCTTTGGAACAGTGTGCAGACTAAAAAAAGAGTTTGTCAAAGAGAGCGAGGGTTTGGGGGATGAGATGGAAGCAGTTTCTGTGTGCCCACGTGTACGGTGTGAATCTCTGCACTAAGACGGGTCAAAATCATGGCTCTTTGCCTCTGACTGGTTGGCCATCCCTGCTGAACCGTATTTCCTAAAGTCCTGACTCGAACTCTGGTTTATATTCACCAACAAAAGGTGCGAAAGCTCTACGACCTAAGTGTTTATTCTTTCATGACACTCTCTCAAAAAGCAATGTAAAAAGCACTTACTGGCTCTCCATTTTTGAACCAGGTACCGTCGCAGTCCATGTTCATGATGACTTTTAGTTCAGCCGACTTCCCACGTAGACAGTAAATATCGAAAAGTCCACAAGTAATCACAGGATCTGAGAAAAGCAACAGAGTGCTAGTTTAGTGTCTTTTTCTCTGGTTAGTCTAAAAAAAAACAACCCAAGGGTCAATGATAATATCATGAATCCTGTAAAATCAATGATTTTTGCCAGAGCAAAAAACAATTAAAAACATGTCTTGATTGTGCAGTACTTGATTAATCATGTGTCTGATTTTTTTTTTTTTTGGTACTGTAATATTTGACCTTGCACAGACAATGCTAGTGCATGTTGTCAAATGATTCTTATAATTACTTCTGAATAAACATTTTTTTTTCCAAATAAACTTTGTGTTACTTTCTTTTTATATTCAATTTTCCTCCGAGCCCGGCAACCGCCTTATCAGGGGGCATATCTGCCGATTTCCCATTTGCTGTTAAACATTTACGAGTTGTTGCTGTGTCAACAATTTTTCAATGCAGGCATACTGAAAATTGATGAACAGCAAAAAAATAAAAATAAAAAGCAACTGTAGCAAAAGCTGAGTACTGTTTATTGCTCGCTCAAATACTTTCACTTAAAACGGCATATGCATCCATTTGTTTTTCTTACCGCTGTTCACTGCCTTTCCAGCTGATCTAGCTGGGGCCATGTCTGCTGGTTTATGACTTCCTGTCAAACATAGTTGTTAGTAGTCGCTGTTTCAACAATTTATCAATGCAGGCATACTGACAATTGATGAACAGCATCAGTCAATTCAACAGCTGAAAACCATCTGTTGACGTCGCCACAGCCATTTGTGTTGTCCTGACCGCCACTTCCCACCTGCTTGGCAACCGGTCTAGCTGGGGCCACGTCTGCCGGTTTATCACCTTCTGTTAAACATCAGCGTTAGTCGCTGCTGTCTCGATAACTTAACATTGTGGGCATAATGTCAGTTGATGAACAGCAGTCGAAACTAAGCAAACAGCGACAAACAAAACAATGCAGCAAAAGTGCATTGGACTGTGAGTTGTAATTATGAAACATAAACCTGTCGAAGGGTTTTTTGGGTTGCTTTTTTGTTGAAACGGTACACGCTAATGTACTGCATATGTACATTTTGAATTTATCCTCTCGGTCAGGGGTTTCAAACATTTTTATCGCGGGCCACATTATATTTACTGTTGCCCTCGGAGGGCTGGTGTGACTGTGAAACCATTTCGAGAAGTCAAGTATAAGGGTTTATTGAACTATTGGTTAAGTTACTGTAATGAGGGGTTTGGTAACAATACAATGTGTACAATATCAATCTCATTTCTTACATATGAGAATTTGAAACTTTGGTACAGAGCTTCATAGAAGTTGACATTTTTGATTTGCTCTAATGGGCCACATAAAATGATGTGGAAGGCCAGATCTGGCCCCGGGCCTTGAGTTTGATGGGGGTGCTCTAGGTCGAGCAACCACGCTCCAATGGCGCTTCGACCCAGTTGTTATTTGACTACTTAGATAAAAACAGATATACTATACAGTGTTTTGCATAAATGTTACAGCATACACATTCACACAGTTAATCATTTTAGTCTTGTTAGATATTGACTTTTGCTCGGAATTTATCTCTCTCTCTCTCTCTCTCTCTCTCTCTCTCTCTCTCTCTCTCTCTCTCTCTCTCTCTCTCTCTCTCTCTCTCTGATTTATATAAAAGATAGATAGATATATTCTAAAACTAAACGTGACATCTTAATATCTTCATGACATCTCGCATGGATTACTGTAATGTGCTTTATGTTGGAGTCGACCAGCTCTCCAAAATGCTGCTGCTCGCCTCCTAACTGGAGCTCATAGGAGAAAGCACATCACTCCAATTCTGGCCTCCCTTCACCGGCTCCCTGTACATTTTCAGATAATTTTGTCTTTAAATCTTTCAATGCTCTTGCTCCAGCTCACCTCTCTGAGCTCCTCCATCTCAACCTGCTTGTTGCCTCAGGTTAGCGGACGAGGTGCTACTGGAGGTTCGGAGGACTGAACGGAGCCTTCGTTAAGCGTTGGGCACGCCCCTGCCCCAACTCATCTTACGACACATTTTTATTCTTTGGATTTGGACTCAGCATGAGACTGGACATTGTTTTAATATTTTATTGAGCTCATTGTTTTATGCTATACATGGTTTTAACTCACTTTGTTTTGAGTTGAGCCATATTGCCCTTAATGTTTGGTAAAGTGTTGCGTTGGGCATCCTTACTTGGTTTGGGGGTTTCGGGTGGGGGTGCCGCTTCTTCTGCAGCTTTGATTTGTTCCTTCATTTCCTCTTTCTGTATGGCCAACTTTTCCTGCTGCTCCTGAGCCACCTTCTGCAGGTCGATACCAGATCCGCCAGCCTTTGTTGTCTTCCTTATCGACTTCTTGCCCTGATCTGCATCTTTATCAGCTATGAGAGAAGGGTGAGCTGAAGGGCCTCGGAGAATTTAATGCTCATCGAAATGTGGATTCAGAAACATACCTTCAACAACAAGCCAGGCACTGCATGATTTTATTCCTGCAGTGGCAGAATAAATGCCTTTGTCCACAACCATGCAGTCTTTGACAACGAGCCTATGAATGAGCTTGTCCTCCGAAACCTCAATGTCATATTTATCGCCTTGTTCCAAGGGCAAATTCTTGCCGAACCAGGAAATCTTGGAGAGGGGAATTGAAAGGACGCACTCGAATACGGCGTCTTCTCTCTCCATCGCCTTCACTTCCTGAATTTTCACCAAGAAATCAACCGTGGGAACTGAAATACAAATATGGTAAAATCACATCAACAAAGACCGACTGCTGCATGGCTATTGTAAGAGGAATCAAGATTTTAAAATGTACGCTCTTGGCCTGTGAACATTTAGAATCCTGCCTAAGCGCTGTGTTGGCTTACTTTTGAAATCTGTGGAAAATATGTTCACATTTTCTACATCCAACTGGTAGAAGCCACCATCTTCTGGCCTTAGATCCCTCATGGTGAAAATATACTTTCGCCCTACTTTCCTCAAGCTGTGCTTCATCGTGTCTCCCAGTTCTTTTGTGTAAGGAATCATTTCACCATCCTGTTGGAGGGAAGTCGTAATTCAGAGCAGGAACGCTTCGAGAAAACACATTGAAGCCGAAAGTATGTGAAACAAAATGGGAGGGGAAAAAAATTAGCCTGAACAGTATGATCCACGTTTTATAGAAGTGTATTCTTCTTCTTTTTTTTTTTTAATTTTAATAAGGCTGAAGTTTGCGTAAACACTTTGAATGATCCAGGTTTCTCCATGACCTTTCATGGGATTGTAAATAGTGTAGCCTTGTTTTCAGCTGACCTTATACAGGTATATTGAGCTGCTCTGCTCAATGAGGTCCATGTCAATCTCAAACGATGCGGTACCGTCTGCATGCACCCGAATAGGTCTCAGGTTGGAGATATTCTTGACAAACTTAAAAAAGAAAACAGAAATGCAAATGAAATAAATTGACATTAAAAATGTCTGCAGAGTTATTCATTCATTCATTCATCTGCCGAACCGCTTGATCCTCAGGAGGGTCGCAGGGGATGCTGGAGCCTGTCCCAGCTGTCTCCGGGCAGTAGGCGGGGGACACCCTGAATCGGTTGCCAGCCAATTGCAGGGCACACAGAGACGAACAACCATCCACACTCACACCTAGGGACAATTTAGAGTGCTCAATCAGCCTGCCATGCATGTCTTTGGAATGTGGGAGGAAACCGGAGCACCCGGAGAAAACCCATGCAAGCCCGGGGAGAACATGCAAACTCCACACAGGGAGGCCGGAGCTGGAATCGAACCGGGTACCTCCTGCAGAGTTATGTGCTCTATAAAAACCCCAAACAAACGGTGTAACCTCAGCTTGTTCCTCTTCTCGCTCCTTCTTCATTTCATTGAGTTTCTTCAGCATCCAGCGGAAATCAGTCAATCCGTACTCTGCGCAGATTCTCTCGTAGTCTTTCTTATCAGCGCTAAGTAGCAGCTCCCAAAATTTAGGATCCAACTCGCCGTCTTTCCTCTCCGTTTGCTCCGATTTTCGACGCACTTTGCTAAATAGAAGGTGTGGTTTTGTTGGGTTGGCTGTTTGAGAGAACTCGACGACAATCACAAAGACAATTAACTTGCCTTTTTCGTAGAATTTTCTTAAAACCACCGTTGATGGGTTCTGTTGCGTTTTGCTGGGCTTTATTCTTTTTGTAGCCAACTGAAAAACACAAATGTCCTTGGTTTATTGTTATTATAGAAAGCGTTTAAGGACTGTTTTTTTTTTAAGTTAATCAAAGTACTGTACTGGTAAAGAACAAAGAAACATTTCCCACCTTCTGGCTCATTTTTTGTAACCCTGTCAATAGAAGAGTCTTACCTTCAATAACATTCAGAACAACGGTCACCATGGCTTGTCCGAATTCATTGGTCGCAAAACATTTGTATGTGTCCGCTTGAGCCGCTGTGACATTTGGCATCTGGAAGATTCAGAACATAATCTGGGACTGAGTGAATTTCACATTCTTTGTGTCAATATAAAAGCACATTTGCTGAAATGCAATGGACCGAATTCATCAGTCAGAGGACGGCGCAGTCAATGACTGGTTAGCACGCCCACCTCCCATTTCAGAGGTCATGGGTTTGAATCTGGATTCCGGTATTCCTGTGTGGGGTTTGCATATTTTCCCCGTGCCTGCTGGTACTTTCCCGAGGGCAGTGCTTCTTAACCTGGGTTCGATCGAACCCTAGGGGTTCGGTGAATCGGTCTCAGGGGTTCAACTGAGCCTCTGCCATGGAGAAAAAGACACGCGACTCAACATGTCAATTAGTTATGACACGCTCGCTTGGCCATCACTGGCTGCAGATGATCACATTACATGGCTTGTCCAACCAGTGCTGCGGGAAATTTAGTTCGCTCAGTAGTCACAGTGTGACTGTCGTGATAGCACGTCATAAAATTGGAAAAACTTTACTTTTGTCTTGAAACTTTTTACTGATTTTAATAAATGCATTATTTTTATAATAAAAAATAAATAAATAAATAAATACCTTTAAATTAAAATTAATTTATTAATTTAAAAAATACATTAAAAAGAAATTATATATATATATATATATATATTTGTTTTTTTTTTTTCATTAATGAAGGGTTTGGTGAATGTGCTGGTTGGGTTCAGTACCTCTAAGAAGGTTAAGAACCATTTTTCTAGGGATTGCGTTTTCCTCCCAGTTTCCAAAAACATGCACGGCACGTTAATGGAACACTCGAAAGTGTCCATAGGTGTGAATGGGAGTGTGAATGGTGGTTTGTCTAGATGTGCCCTGTTTTGCCTCACTTGCCTCAAACGTATGCTCATTGGAGTTGGCGTCGTATTTGCTCTGATATTTAGTAGTATCAGACACGTCTCCATTGTTTCTGCTCCATGCCACGGTGGGTTTCGGATCTCCGGTGACAATGGCTTTAAAGAAAGCAAATTTCCCTGCACAATGCAAACATGCGTGTACAACGATTGTGATTAATACGATTTGCTCTGTGAAATACGAGTCGAATCATATGTTTCATGTTTATTGAGTGAGTCATTAGTGCAGTACCGTATGCTTACCTTCTTGAATAGTCAAAGCGATTGGCTTGCGAGTAAAGTCTGGATGGCTCTTCCCCTCTGGTAGCGTCTCTATGAACTGCGTAATCATCACTCCGGGAACGCGTGATTTTTTCCGGATACCCACTGAGAGACCATTGCAGAAACATGAATGGTTTTACCCGCGGAAATGATAACATTTAAAGGCTGCTATCTCCAACCAAAAATTCATTGTCACTTTTAATCACATCTCCAACATTTTTAAAGCATGCTGTGACCCATTCTAATACATGAAGTATTAAAATGTCCAATTAAATTCAACATGTAGCATACACTGGTTGCACCACCAATAGGCAGTACCAAGCCTACATATCTACATCTGAGAAGTATTATTCATCCGCTGCATAGCAATATGGCATGCCTCTGTAAATAAGAGTGAGGAAAAAGTATTAAGATGGGTGATAGATAACGAGCTTTTCTGCAGTTCCCTGAGCCTACCTTCATTCTCTGCCGCCGGCCCTGATAAGGCAGAAAAGCATACACATAGCACATGTCAGGACGGTGGCATTGGATTAACCCATTCACCTGAGATCATGATGCCAAATCACTTGACGGCAGTTGGTACAGTAATAGAGGACTAAACTTAATCTTTTTAGTTTAGGTCATGGCTTAGTTGTTCCTTTCGTTTCATTAAAAAGTCCACAGAATTAGCATGTAGCTCCCTCAAGTCATTTGAATAGATACAATAGCCATAAGAAAAATGTAGCTTCTTCGATGTTCTGAATTAAGAAGATATACTTTAAGAGTTGTCGACGTACTTTGGACGTTGTTTATCTTTGTTTTGTTTTGCTCTGCTTACCTTGGCCAGTGGCTGTGCCATCGGTGACTTTGGATCTTTTGAACATTTTGGATCCTTGTTGGATTCTTGAGAGGAAAAAAAAAGAAAGTAACAATGTTAAGAACTAAATATTCACTTGGCCCCACCTGCCCCAAAAGAACTAGACCAAGAAAGTTCAAATAGAACCCCTATGCCCACCTCCTGCACTGAAAAATGTTGGTAACACAATCTAATTTATCTGAAAAAAGGGGGCGAGATTAACGATGAACCCTATCTCTTGATCTACACCAAAACAGAATGCGCTCTTAAAATGTTTACATATACACTAACATATACTAACAAATTACAATTAAAAACAAAACCGTATGATCAAAAATAAAACTTTTATGTTGCCTTTTCATCATTGAAGATGATGGATTCATCTTAATATTAATGTCAGCCACCTTAAAATATCATGACGCCGCTTCTTTCTGTTTTGTTGTCATTGCAGTGTATTACTTTGATACTCGAGCAGACTTGGCAACCCACTCTTTTTTTTTTATGATCTGTCAGTCCTATTTGCAGTACAGTTCTGTATAATAATATTTTATTACCCCAATGGTTCCTTAACTTAGAAGGACAAATGTCACTTGACAAAAATAAAGTGACGGGGCATGTTTTTGTCATGGATACAATATATCCCGGGGGACAAGGGGGCCCGTGAGAGTATTTTGCAGGGATGTCATTTGAATGAAAGTGCCTGATATACGACTGCCACATTGCCATAAATAATGTATGTTATCGTGCAAGGAGTGAGGTACGGAGATGCCCAATTGCGACTGTATCCTGTGTGGTGCGTGTAAACCCACCGCTATTTGATGGTATTTTCCAGTGATCTATCACTGTTGGGTACTTTCGTATGTTTTACTTTCATGTTGTGCTCCTGAAAGCCAAAGAGCCTCGAAGACACCAAACGTTTGACTCGCAGGGTTGGATTGACCCCAACATCCCCGCAGCTGCAAGGGCCCTTTACAGACCCCAAACTATGAACTTAACACAAAGTTATGCACCAAAGTGTGAAGTTTGGTGTACCATCAAATCCACTTATTCTGAGCTGAGTTCCGAATCAAAATGTTAAAATACTAAACTGACTTGGAAGGGTAAATCAGCTGACACAAGTTTTCGCATAGTTACATGACCCATCTTTTGCCTTATGAGGCTTATCCTTTGATTCAAGGTGAATGGGCACACTGGCACGCGCTGACTCACAGTTTATCTTTAAACTCCACGCTAGCACCCTTTCGGCGTGCTATTTTAAGCCTTATGACATATGACGTTCCATCATTTCAAAATATCTTTCTGACATAATTTCCTCGGCACATTTGTCAAATAACGCCAACATTCTCTCACAGATACTGTCGCTGGTGTCCATTGATATGACTGTAATACGAGACGCATCCCATCGAATTAGCACTCGGACCACGCGATGGCTATGGTTGTCCGCAGTCGACATCAGAGGTGGCATTAGAAAACCGATGGTCACGTGATAGGTCAAATGGCCAATAAAAAAGAGATCTTTCCACCCGGGCAGCTTCCTAATGGGGTTGTAAATAATTGTCGACTTGACCGGACGTTTGTGACATGGCAGCGTTTTTGCATGTTTAGTCACCTGAGACTTAGAGGAATTGAGAGGCCTACTGTATCTCAAAGCCTGCTAATAACGTTTTTTTTTGTTTTTGTTTTAACAAACATAAAATTCACTCAAAATGGAGAAGTGTAGCTACACTTTTGTTGGGGGAAAGAATGTATTTTTATTTGTAAGGCACATTTTACCCACAGTAATTTAGATGCTCTCCAAAAGGCATCAGATGTATAAAGCAAACCCACACGGGTGATTTGAATTAAACGTGAGCTCAAACGCAAACAGAGAAGATGAAAATGAAATTAAGATCCAAAAATAAAGATCAGTTAAGACAGTGCAGCTGGATCTTAGATTTCATTTACTCACAGGCAGCAACAAGTAGAAAGGTCAGTCCTGATTCAAAAAAACCCAGAACGGGAGCAAATGTGCAGTTTTCTCTTGAGTTATGTTTGAAATATGTCGTGCATTAAAACTATTTATTTCGACCGCAAATTATGCGGCGCTTCATACAGTAAAAATAATTTGGAAATCAATTACATAACAGATGAAAATCCAGTGGAAAACCCTTCTAACTGGAGTGATACTATCCACTTTTTGGGTGAGGACCCCAACAGCAACAAATTAGGTACGCCACCAAAAAGTCTGACTCTCATGTGATTTAATCAGAATCCTATTTATCTGCCTAGTATGTAGAACACACAATGAATTTGTCTCTGGTAGTATAGGCTACACTAGTATTGCAATAACAAGCAGCTATGATAAACAAAGACATGACATATAAGCATCAAAAGACTCTCTGTAGTGTAAAGGTACCATGACTCAGTACAAGAGTATCTCAACCTTTTTTTTTTTTCCGTGTACTCAGTTTGACGCATCACAAACCCAAATGCATTCATGCTTTTGTGTGGCCTGGCGACGCATATTGCAGTTAACGCCCCCGAGGACGGCATCATAAAAGTGGTTAAAATGAAGACGTCGCTAAGATCAAGTTCAAAATGCACGTTTTGTAGGGAGTTGCGAGGTGCAACAGCTGTGAAAGGCCAGATCGCTAATTTTGGTTTATTGCTCAAATGGGGTTTTGACATTTTATGCACCACTCAAGGCAAAATAGGAAATACTGCATCGAATTTGGATAGTGTTGCATTTTTCTCTACTCCAAAACATGACCGGAGAAAAGCAGCCAGCCATGTTGTGAAGTCATTGTTAAGAATACAAACAAACAAATTCGGACCAAATACTTTTATTACACCGTTGTCCGGAATTTAAATGACTTATTTCTTCATAATAAAGGGGTGTCCCAACATTTTTATAATAATGCTCTCCTTTAATAACATATGGGCAAATCTTGCTCAAATGATCTTAAATTTTAACCAGATGTGTACCCACTAATTTTCTCCCCCCTACTCCAGTTCTCTTCACGCAAAATTCAATCTTTGTGAAATTGGTTGGAACATCAATATCCATTTGAAAATGCTGTTTTTTGCCGAATGTTTGTTTGTGTAGATCACTGGTGTCAAACTCAAGGCCAGGGGGGCAGATCTGGTCCACCACATCATTTTATGTGGCCCGCAAAAATTAATCAGGTATGTCGACCCCCATGATGCTTGCTAAAATCTCTTCCAAAAATTTTAAAATTTTAGATTTAAAGTAATCCCTCGTTTATCGCGGTTAATGGGGACCAAAACCACCCGCGATAAATGAAAATCCGCAAAGTCGCGACCAATAAACATACAGGGTTTTTTTTTAAGTCCGCAAACGGTCCGTGAGAAGCTGCAAAACAACAGCGAGTCACTTAGAGCAACATATACAGTACGGTACTCCATGTATATGAATTAAATATTTTTTTTTTTTTTTTTATGAATATGTTTGAAAAAATCCGCGATACACTGAAGCCGCGACAAACGAACCGCAAAATAGCGAGGGATCACTGTACTAAATAAGAGATACTGTCGTGTAAGCATTTTTTTTTGTTACCAAAGCCCTCATGACAGGAACTTATATAATATATAAGTTATAATCGTTGAATAAAGCGTTTTTCTTTATCTGCTTCCAGTTATAACGATCCTCCAAGGGAAACAGTAATAGAAATGTGGACCGCCGCAAAAAATGAGTTTGACACCCCTGGTCTAGAATATTTGCAATGGGTACAATGGGATATGTTACAAATGAATCAAAATGTTGGGACACCCTCTATTGTCTTTTGAGCAAGCTGGAAATGTGATAAATCCCGTGTACTACACCTTGTAATTTGAGACCAGTGAAGTTTAGCTTAAAAACTCCTAGCCCGTGAGGAAATCGGCGAAATGATCAGTTGTGATGACGACCCAAAGCATTGAAGAACTCCTAATGTCTGATCGATGAACTTACCCCTGAGCTTCTGCTGTCCTCCTGAGAGCTTCCCAAGTGTGCGTCTTGCCTCCCTCCTCCACAAGCTATTAAGTCCTTGAGAGGAATGTCCAGCAAGTGACTCTGCAATGAAGTGCCGACGCGGTCGCTGCCAAGAAAGATGATCGCCTTTTTGTTTTTGACCTAAATTGCCACCTCTGGGAAGACAGGCAGGAGGGAAGGCCTGACGGCGCGTGACGATGACCGCACTCTCCTCCCAGCAGGAGTGTGAACTTTTTAAGTAGATGCAATTGTACTTGACATATGTCACCCAGAGAAATTGGCTTATTCCATATTCCTACACTTTTTCAACAAACTTTGACTTGAATTTACCGTTGTTAAGTCATCTTCAAGGTACCACTCGAAGAATTTCAAATTTTACTTCATTTTTGCTGGAGATGAAACGAAGGCTTTGTACGCCACCCCGATGAATGTGACAATTCAGACTTTTCACCGTAAATGTATTCGGTGAGTTTGGACTCTGATTTGCTATTTTGTGTTGTTACAACATGAAGAAACCGTATTCTAAATGTCAAAACTCATCACGATGATCGTAAACTTGACTAAGGTACCTTGCACTCATTCCTTTGATAGACCGTTAACATATTTTGTAACATTTATAACTCTGTTTTTGGATAGCAACAAGAAAGTGATCCAATGGGAAATTAATAGCCGAATGTTGTGCGAGCACATGATGGCTATGTTGGTGACGGTGTGACTGCCTGGTATCTTTCACCTCGCTGCCTCGTAAATATCCCCTGACAATGGCATGACCCACGAGTTACGAAACAGGTGTTGAGTTGGGTTGCGCTACCGTGGCGCCACAATATGAACGTAAACGGCCGTAACCGTCAGGTCAGAGTGGCACCAATTTCAGTCCAAACCGAAACTTGATTATTGGTCGCTGTAAAAAGCATGGCAATCAAAACAGGACATTTTGATTAGTCTTGTTTTTGTCCTCTGTCATTTTGACATCTTTATTGGATCATATTTACTGTTGAGAGGCTGAGTTGTCAATTAATTTGATAATCAATTATTTTTGCAGATCTATGGCTTTGTCCTTATCCCCTGCGTAAAATGGGCTTTACTGTGCAGTATTCCATGATATGTTCACCCGATTGCATTTTGTGAATAGTGGCAATAAGTGCGGAATGGTGGGACAATGACAAATGTGCTGCGCATCTGTTGTGTTCCCGAGGGTATTTCCTTACATGTTCCAAGTCATCATCCAAGTCATTCATGCTCCTCATGGAGACTGTGATTGCTGGCACGCAGCCGCAACACACAGTTATCGAGGCCTTAGCAATAACATGGCTATGCCTGGCGTGAGCACGATTGTTTATTTCAAGCAGCCATTGTCATAAACGCAGATGCATGACACTGAGACATGTATGAGGATATTGTCATTCATGCAGGTCATTTTGTTCTCGGGGCACTGAATCGATAAAGGCAAAAGAGTGATGAAACCAGACAATGTTACACAAGCCAATGCAGCATGGTCTCCAGAAACACTATTCGATGAAGGGCATCATCGTTTCATAACAAAAACAATAACTTTCATTTATATGGTGCCGTTCAAGGGGCCCATGAAAGCTAAGAAATAAGAAAAACAAAACCTGACAAATATTGGGGGAAATATAAAATATTACAGGAAAAAATCCTTCAAAACATTGGATGGAAAAAATACGGAAAGTACCCTCCCCCAAATGTTAGAAATCCCATTAGGGGAAAAGAGCACGAAACAATATTTAAAAAAAAAACAGATTCAGGAAAACAAATTCACAAAGGTTAGACAAATATTGGGAAAAAAGACACACTCCTCAGCTTAAAAATTCACAAAAAAAACCCACAAACAAATTACGGTATGAGAAACATCCTCGAAAACAATAAATAAATGCCAGATGATAAATGTTGTGATGTTGTGTGATATTTTCCAATATTGGAAAATATCACACAATTTATGACATATTATATATAATACTTTTGTATTAATCTAATGCTGAGCTATCCAACCAACCAACACCCACAGAAGTCTGTCTCACCCTATGCCTCCCAGGATTGTAAAACAAAAAACGTTTTTTGTTGTTTTGTTTACCTACCACATTTCACAAGTAAAAGGGAAACACAAAATGAGGGAATCTCATTAAAGTCTTGAGTCGTTAACAAGGCTTTTGGTTCGCGGGGCTTCACACTTGAAGTATTGCACTTCATTTTTTTTTTTTTCCCAATGTCATTTATGTCTTTCTGTGAAAGGGGTCACAAATGCCTTTCTGAAAGCCTCTAAACTCACACCACAATCTAAAAGCAAAAAGTCACGGTTTGTAAATAGTTTTATGTGAAACTTCAACAGTAAGAAAAGCAAACAGATGTCACAAAATTATATTGGGGTCTTGGAGAGATAGTCTTCATGCCCTACACAGTTATTGTGCAATCCCTCTGCGTGATGTTTCCCTTTTGGCCAAACTGATATTGGTAAGACTCCCCTAGGTGGCAACACCAGCAGGTGAGGCAAGGAGTAAAGGCCCTGTCACACCTTGACGATTCAGCCAGCGTATGCCGACGTTCAGATTTTCCCTAAAACGCTGGCATACGCTGAATTATCGATTTTTTTTTTCAATTTTGGGCGTATACATAGCGCATTCATAACGGGCTGGACGTATACATAACGTATCAGTAAATTATATAGAACGTTTCGATAACTTATAGATAACTTATTCCAACGAATGCCTAGCGTGTTGCCGGCGTACACAATTTATGCCCAACGATAGTCTAATTTATGCATAGCGTGCAGCAGCGTATTGCCGGCGATCACGTGACGTAGTCTATAAAAGGCTGGCGCCGACGTTTCAAGCCCTGTCACACCTTGACGATTTAGCCAGCGTATGCCGACGTAGGAAAAATTTGGCAAATTAAGTTATGGGTAAGTCGAGTGCGTCGAGGTCGTCGAGAAATTTTAAGCATGCTTAAAATTTCTCGACGACTCGACGCATTCTCGACGATACCAACGTGCTTCAGCGTGCTGTTACGTATACAAAACTTACCCATAACTTATTCGACGTACGCCAGCGTATTTACCAAATTTTTCCTACGTCGGCATACGCTGGCTAAATCGTCAAGGTGTGACAGGGGCCTAACCAGATGTTTCTTTAGAATGACTGAGATTTATTGAACTGTGAGTTGAGTATCTGTGACCAGACAACTTTGTATCTTGAAAACAAAACAATCTCGTCTCGAAAGCGAGACGAGATACCCACAACAAATGTAGGTGCCAAAATATCAACTCGTGAGGCTTTAACATCTACAAATGAGAACCAAGGTATGGGTAGGCTTGGCTCTAGCACTGTAGTTAAATACAGTGGTAGCTCTACTTACGAACGTCTCTTCATACGAAATTTTCAAGTTACGAAACGCCTCAACAGGAAAATTTGGCCTCTTGTTACGAAAGAAATTTCCAGATACGAAAGATAAAAATACAGTCTGTGCCGCTGCTCCCACCTCCGAGTTTCCTGAACGCAACATACTTAGAGCTGCTCTGCCATTGGCTATTACCGAGCATCATCCTGGCATCCCATTGACTAAGAGGGACTTCTACCGTATCTGTTTTCTGTGTGTAGCTAGATAGTTATGTGTCCATGCAGCGTCTTCATCATTCGCCCCTCGGCCATGAGGCATTCGGGTAGTTTTCAGAAATTGTGAATCACCCAGAAAAAGTGTCGGTCGATCGCTCAATATGCTGATGTTTGCCTTGGACATTTTCGAAGGATTGTTAAAAGCCGACAAAAGCCAACGTCCTGGGTTCAGTTCTTGACAAAACGGCAGGCAAAAACCACTTCTGATAGAGAACATGAACTAAAGAGGGCAAAAAAAAAAACGATGAGGAAGCAGTTAAAAGTTAAATGATCATCATTTTTAGTCTTTGTTTTTTTACATTATGCACAACTCTTATTTATTGTGCAATAATCTAATTGTATGCATTTGTTACATATTTTGATCCATTTTTATGCTTCAGAAAACATTTTGTGGGGAGGGATGTTTTGGAACGGATTTGTACATTTACATGGAAAATGTGTTTCTATTCCCAACATTTTCTGGTTAAGAAATTTCTTCCAGAACCAATTAATTTCGTAAGTAGAAGTACCAGTGTATGGGCCAGTAAAACACATCACTGCACTCATCACATTTTGGGTCAGCACATCTAACTGCAAAGAATACATCTTTAAAAACAGAATGTTTTGTTATTTCGCACTTTAAAGGTGACACATGATGGACAATGACTTTTTAATTGCTTGGATGGAAATAAGTGGCGTTCCTGCCCATTCATCACATTTGAAATAAACCACGGACGGACGGCCATTATGATGCAGAAACACACACATCCCAAGGTGTGCCACCCTTGTTGTCATCTCGGAGCCACAAGGTTAAGCAGAGCCGCAGCTCAATTTTGCTGGATACACGGACGGAATATTGCTGTCTCTCATCGGTTGGTTACCGCTATTGATCAGTTTAGATTTGAGGCACAAGACGCTCGATTGTCGATGGACAGATCGTCAATTGCAAGTTGTGTGTACCACACACTATATGAACATTTTTAAAAAGGCATTCAGATTCTAAAAAGCGTTTGTGTATCGTTCGCTTTGTGTCAGTATCGGAAGATGTAGCATATAAGTAAAGTTTGGAAATGAGTGAACAGATTTCCACCACATTCAATTTTGTGAATTAGCTGAAGAATTAAGCAACAAGATTTGGACCCAAAACATCTACCAGCTGTCTCATGTCCCTGCCTTTCTCTCGCTTCACTTCCCAGTTTGGCGACTCCCAAGGTTGAGAAATTCCCATGTCATTCTTGGCATAGACGCGGAACTTGTACTGCGTCCCTGGCAAAATATTGATGGCAGTAAACTTATTGTTGCAAAGATGGTCCGCTACCGTTTGCCAACTGCTCTTGACGGAGTCGCGCTTGGTGATCAGGTAGTGCATCCTGTCATCTTTTTTCTCATCCGGAGAGGCGGTCCAAGTGATCGTCACTGTTCCAGACACATTCTCATCCAACTCCACCAGGCCTGGAGGCTTGGAGTCATCTCGGAAAATAATCAACGTTAAGCCACATCAAAAAAATAAAAATGACAGATTACTTATCGATCCAGCTCTCTTGCTGTGGATGACCAACTAATCTACCAATTCAATTCTACCTGTGACTCTTATCTCAACAATGCATGATTCCTGTCCAACGATGTTCCTCAAGGTCAGCGTGTCGAGCCCGATGGTTACGCTCAGACGACGCGATCATGAAGTGATGAAGTGTCAGAATTGCTCACGGTCACATGCTTGGGAAGAGGCAGCCAGTCCTTGAGCCATGTAATTGGTGGTATTGGAGAATCCTGTCAACAGCATGAGACAGAGGTTGTTAAAAAACTGAAATGCGCTCATTCCTTTTCATGCATACTGAACCTAGAAGTTATAGTTGACCCTTGTGGAGTTGCCAGCTCTCGTGATAATCAAGTTCTTCATTTAAAAAAATTTTTTTTTGGTCAGTAAGTTGAGCCGCATTGGAATGAGTATACAAAATCAGCATACGAAAATGAACCAAAAAGATGAAGTACAAATACAGTACATGACAATGTGATTTCGTATCATTTTAGTCGTCCACTCATTTACTTTGGGGAGGCATTGCAATGATGCAGTTGTCCAAATTTTGAGGTTAACCCTCATTGGTGGTGTTGGAGGCGGGAGGTTTTTGTGGACACGGCGGGATACTTTCACCGTCCTCTGCTCCGGCCAGGTCCTCCGCGTGTTCGTTTGAATTCGGGCTGAGGTGAGGTGCGAAGTCAGAGGCTGGAAATGGAGAAGTTCTCGCAAGAGGCTTTACTGAACGTTCAGGGCACAAGTGTGATACAAGCAATCGTTGTGGTCAAGGCACAAATGCGCAAAGGCAACATCTCTATACAAGTCTGATATATCCTAAGCGGGGTGTAACTCCTAATGGATATCATCCTTTCTGTTTGAGGATGACCGCTGTAATTTTCTAATGTTCTTAGCTTCTTTTCATCTCTTAATGGAATCATCAAATACTTTTGTTTTCGAAAGACATAAAACACAATGGCAGTGCTTTAATGTTGCAGCATTTTTAGCTTTTCTTAGAAGTCGTCTTAACGCTGGCTTCCACGAAACCCTAATTATTCGCAGGGCCTCTACTTTTGGTTGGAACACAGCTGCAAGCGCGAAACCGCAAGCTAGCCAAGAGATGCACTTACACCATTGTCTGGCCTATTTCTGCAAAAGGTGTTAATGTTATTTTTCGTTGCTAAGACAGTTCAAGTGGAGGTCACAACATAAGGTTCAGGTGGCGGTCATATTGCAAGGTTCAGAGTAAGGTCATGCTATCGTCAAAGTCTGTCTGTCTGCAATAAGTAGTTTAAGCTTAACACGCAAATAGATAAATGATGGCTTCAGTGGCTAGCACTCTTACCCAGTACATGGACATTGACTTAAGACCCGTGATGGCGAAGGAGTTTGTAATGATAGCGCTTGAGTTTCAACGACGCCGCTCAGGGTTTTCGGCTGGCTTGATCTCCGCAAAGTATGCCTTGGCCTCATTCTGGACCCCTTCTTCTTTTAGCATCACCAACATTCTCCTCGTCCGAAATTCAACGAACACGCGGGGAAGAGGAGGCCGTAAAACGGAAGCGATGGTGATTGAAGGTAGCAACAAGAAAAAAAATAAAAAAAATATATATATCCCCTGAAGAGGTCGTTTGGTGATGAATGGCTAGGATAAGGTCAGTGTGCATGCACCTTCCACTATAAGCCAGGCACTGCAAGATTGGATTCCAGCCACAGCCGTATCGATCCCTTTGTCCAATGGCCAACAGTCCTTCACCATCAGAGAATGAATGAACGTGTTCTTCGACACGGTCATATCGTATTTGTCTCCTTGCTCCAGTCGCGTGTTCCTTCCCATCCACTTGAGTTTTTTCATGGGTCGTGAAATGACAC
The DNA here is from genome assembly GCA_026261675.1 of Hippocampus mohnikei. NCBI lineage: Eukaryota > Metazoa > Chordata > Actinopteri > Syngnathiformes > Syngnathidae > Hippocampus > Hippocampus mohnikei. The sequence goes on along the minus strand of JAKGUB010000334.1, from coordinate 17,438,022 downwards.
ACTCAAACACGGCAACTTTTCATTTTCTCGCTGTCACATCTTGGAGCTTGACCACGAAGTCGAGACTGGGGACTTCATGAACGGAATATTTCAGGGTATGCCTGATCTGAGCAATCAGTCCAGATGCGCCGTCTCACCTTTTAAGTCGGTTGAGAAGATGTTGACACCATCAACATCCACTTGGTACAAGCCAGCATTATCGGGATTAACACCATTGATGTCAGACACATTTTTTTTCCCGACTTGCCTTAAAGTGTTCTTGACCTTCTTGACCAAACTTCAAAAGGAACCATGACGCCATTCAGTCCGGTCCTATTGAAGACCATTTTTTTCCACACTCTATCACATTTACAAGACTTTGGCGATTGAAAAGGAAGTGTCTCACCTTATACAAGAAGATTTTGCTTGAAGGGTCTTTAAGGGACATTTCAAGCTCAAACTCTGCCCCATTGCCTTTGATTTCAACGGGTTTTAGGTTCCCAAGTGTCTTGACAACCTGTTTTTATGAATATCAGGACAAAGCAATCCTGTGTTATATTGCCATATCATGTTGCACGTAAGCTCCATGCATCCATTTTCAATACGAGACGTATTGAGGGAGACAGCCATTTGCACTCACATTCACGCCGTCACTGACAGGGAACAGAGGCTGTAGATTTGTAGGATAAAAATGGGGGAAAAAAAACCTTGTCCTGCTCACGCTCCCTGTCCAGTTTCTTCTCATTTCGTTTTTTCAGCATCCAGTGGAAATCCGTCACGCCATATTTGCCGCAAATATTCTCATAAGCTTTTTGATCAGAGCGCAACAAAAGCTCCCAGAACCTGTCGTCGAGGACTCGTTTGATTTCAGGTTTTCGTCGGATGTTAGCCCTGCTCAAGAAATTCATTGATACCAATGCGTGTGCCATTTGCTTTTGCCACCCTGATTCTTTGGAGTTGTTACTTACGTGTGTTTTAAGGCCTTTCTGAAGTCTTTAGGGAGTTCTCGCACAGCTGGAAGCAAAGGAGATTGGTGTGTGTGATTGATTAATTCAGTGTATGCGTGTCTTTGCATCTCAAACAGCGTGGAGTGTGTACCTGTTCTTGATTGCTGCAAGGCTGTGCTCTTTTTATAGCCAACTAGAAAGAAAACCATTAGAATGGAGGACAATTAATCCCTCTCAGTAATTAAGTTTTTTAAATGATGTACGTGACTCACCTTCAAAGACATTAGGGGCAGCTCTGAGAAGTGCTTTTCCGTACTCATTTGCCGCAGAACATTTTTGTAAGAGTCAGCGTGTTCCACCGACAAATCCGGGATCTAAAAAAATGCAAGATTGATGCCACAGTTACAGTATTTCCGCTGGTTTATTCCTATTTCCGTCAGTCTTGTATACCTGTTCACCAGAATGCGTATCATAGGCCATTTTGCAATTTTTTTTTTCATCAATTCCCTCATCATTTCTCACCCACGTCACCCTCGGCACAGGTTTGCCACTAATTATGGCTTTGAAAACGGCAAGCTTTCCTGTAAATGAGCGGCGTCAAACTTCCTGGTCATCATGGCGTCATGTGTGGCATACAAAAACACGCGCGGCTTTGACACGGGAGTGTTTGCAGTTTACCTTCTTGAATGATCAGCGTGATGGGTTTCCGGGTAAAGTTTGGGGTACTCATGCCTGCAGCGACTTCTTCTACAAGTTGTGTGATCATCACACCTGGTAGCCATTTAAAAAAATATATATTCACTGTAAAAAAAAAAAGTTTAAATCATGGCGTTTGTTGAAATAGATTGAATCCCTCTAAGGTCGTACTTTTGGGATTCAAACCAAACCTTCAGGAATATGCGTGATTATATCGGGAGTTGTTTTATATAAGAAAAGTAAAGAACAGAAACAGATATTACTTACCGTGTCCAGGAACAGTGGGCTCCACATCCTTGCATCTGCGTATCTTAAACATTTTGATACAGATGTACAGCTTGGACAGTTGCTCTGCAAAATGCAGATTGCATATAATTAATGCAGGACAGCAAATGGTTGATCGTTGGATTCGAATTGTCTCAAAAGTGTTCTGGGAACATTTGGAAAGAGATTCCCCCAATCCGTTCTAAAATGTATTTCCTAATAGGCAATAAACCCATTTGTTATTTCTTAATTTTCCGCACTATCAATCAAGAAAACATCCAAAAGTCAAATCTCCAATTGGACATTTCTGGTGCACACAGTACACATACAATTGCAGTTTGCCGTCATATACAGCAGAGTGAAATTTTGGTATGATATCCACGAGTCAGTAATGCCATTAATCCCGTAAATGACAAAGCTCCCGCGGTCACCAAATAATTGCATACAGCCTACGGATTCCTGCCAGGGACCAGCTCAACTTTTGCAGCCAGTAGGTCGCCAAACACACAAAACTATCCATCCAAAGAAGTGACACTAAGCCGTACGTTGTCAGTCATTGCTTTGATAAATAACTTTTTACGTCATCAGAAGATTTTTTTTTATATCATATTCTGTAAAATGATTCATGCAGATTAATGCAGTTTTTGTACGTCTGGTGCGACAGGTGTCTCTGTTCCAAAATAACAGCCATTGACCGTCTTAATAAGTTGACTTATTTACAAAGTACAAGGAGGACACCATCACTTTTATTTAGTAAAAGACACATACAAGTTGTGAAACCAGATATTATATAAAGCTTAAAAAAATAATGAAATTCATACTTTTGCGTTACTACACAACCGCCAGGGACGGCTCGAGTATATTTTCTCTCCCGGGACTGAAGTGAGTCTTGATCGCTACATAGGGAGCTTGAGAAAAGAATTGATAAATATATTTTACAATATCAAACGAATTCCTGGAGGGGCTTAGCTGGGCTACATTGATTTCTGACAGGGCTGTAGCCCTTCATAGCACCGGTGTAGCGCCATCCCTGCACAATGGTAAATCATAGACCCCCTTTTTTTTTTTTTTTCATTTCTCACCTGGATGTGTCAATTCTGTATCCAAACAAGTCCAGACAGCACCACCATCACACAGTGCATATTCTCGTTTCTTTTGAAGCTGAGGAACGACAAAAAATATACACCCTGTTCATTTGCAACATGCATAACTTTGACTCAGCTGTTATCAAATGGCCACAACTAACTACGTTTAAGGGCAAGAATACATTTTTGAGAATAAGCTCAGCATCTTGGTGCCTCTACTCACTATTTTCCAAGCCGAGGTTTATCCGCCGATGTGCTGCCAGCTCATTCTCGCGAGTGGGAGTGAAGGCTTTTGAGACGCAACCTTACCCTTTGCTCTTTTCCTGTGGCCCTCGGGGATAGGTTTACTCGCATGAACCCCAAAAAGCCATACGTTCTTGAAAAGGCGGCATGAGAGGATATGCAACCATGACGCCTTGTAATCCATCTCTCAACACCAGAATGTCTACTCAAAGCTTTCAAGCATGAAACTTGAAGTCTTTTTTTTTTTTTTTGCTTCCTCAGCCTTAGTCTCTCTGTAACGTTTACCAATCAAGTGCAAAGCGTTATTTCACCTGATTGTGTAAACAAATGTCAGGAGTACGAAAACGCCAAATCGTTCTTGCAAATGTGGCCAAATATTCATCAATTTGCTCAAATCCTTCACATACCAAATGGTAGGTCAACAAAATAATAAAAATCATATTTGGATAATCTACATTTTCATGCAGCCATGGAGTGAAAATTGTTTTCATTAAGCATTGGAAGGAGCCATGCCCTTCGATGTGAGAAATGACTCCCTCGGTGTGCGAAACTGCTGACCCGTCTTCTTCAGCAACACTAAAATTGGACCTCAACCCTAAAAAAAAAAAAAAAAAGCACTGCGTTGTAATGCTAGAAGATGCGAGTAGAAATTAGTGAATATAAATTAGCTGCATACTCCTTCAGCGAGTGTCAAGTGTTTTCGATGTTCTTGCTATTTTCAGGCTTCACCTGGTGCCAAAAGAAACAGAAATATGAAAATATAGGGATGGCTTGACCTTTGGGACCTTCTCCATGAAAGAAGATCCCAGTGAAAAGGTTGCTGAAGAAAACATTCATTTCAGGTATCTCTTGGCTGGGACACATCAAAAACATCAAGTATTAGCGATCCATCCTTGTCTTCATCATGGTCTCAAGTGAAGCTCGATTCCATCACAGTTCATTTTGGAAAAGAGGCGCGCGGTACACCGAGATCAATCGCACGGCTCATAAAGGCAAATACACAAAACCTTTGAAGTGTATCCAAGCTAACTCCGGCCAAATGCGCCTTGGATGGGTTGCCAAGTCGATCGCAGCGAAGGATACCGTCAACGTGAATACTATAAACGTGAATGGAAAGTGTGAAACCGGCGAGCAAGACGCCCGACAGCTACGGCATTGACTCCTGATGTTGGCATACTCATACTGCACCAATATCAATATTACAGGAGGGCCACGGTTTGCCTTCATACTAGCCAAGCCAATGTGGTGCCCGAGGCGACATACGCTTACAAAAGAAGTTGAATTTTTAACATTGCCGTTACTTCATGAGATTTTTGTTGAGGGGGCGGGGCATCAATTTGCACCTCCCCCCACAGAGAGTGAGTAATGTACCAGCCAGAGGAGGGGGTATTTGGTACAGTATTATAATTTGGAGCAATATTAAGTGGGCATTGCTTTAATTTTTAATCTACGTTAGCTGTTCCATGTTCAGGGTTGCGAAGTGACTGTAAATATGTGCGACTTCCCAAAATGAAAGATATTCATTGAAACACCGAAGGTTTTATCTGGATTTTACTCCATGATTTTTTTTCCCCCTTTTTATTTTAACATTGAGTAATTTGACAGTTCATCAAGACCTTTCAATTATTCATTCGTTACCGGCACTGAGGTACATTAAGTGTAATCGCATTTGCATTTGAATTAAGTTGAGGACTTTGAGTAAAAAAATTATGAAAATGACACAAGGAAATATTTATTGTAAATACGTTTAAGTAGTAAAAGAAACATGATGTACAATTTTTAAAATTATCTAACCGGCTTAGATTTATTCATGTTTCGCTTTTCTCCACAACAAATGAGGGTGCTTACTTTTGTTTTAACTTTGTTAGTGAATCGTGGATTTGTTTTATTGTCATATACTATTAAAGTGCAGCTACCATCATAAATTTAGAAATACAGAGCAATTAGCTAGTTATTTTGACGCAGGTAACGCATAGTGCCTAACCCAGTCTGCCTGGGCAGGGACGCTGATTTGAAATTATTCCACCTCTTTTGCTCTTCTTAGCTTATTGAATTGCTTATATAAATGTCTATTTACCCTTCTTTACTTTTGACTTGAAATTAAGAGTTAACGTTTGAACAGAATTATTATTATTATATTGAAGGCGAATTTTGACCCACTTTTTGGCGCCCCCTAGAGTCCATGGAACCCTTAACATCTTCCCATTTCCCCTGATGGGCGAGCCAGCACTGGTATTCATCCTGCACCCTGTTTTTTCAAAGTTACTTGTGGCAGGCATGTAACAAACTATTTCCCCCAGCAACATAAGAAAAGGTGGCCACTTAGTGACTACCGTATGCCTAATTTGCTTATTTCAATGGCTTGTTGCTTATACTTTTTTTTTTTACAGTAGAAGAAAGGTAGCACAAATACACACATTGTGGAGCAATCAATCTACCGTAAAACGTATTTTTGTTAAAGATGATACAGCACAGGGAATTAATTTCCATCATGCTTACGTGAAGTCATCTGAGAGACTATTCGTGCTTCGGTCTTGCTGTTTTGGACTTGAAATAGTTTCAGCTGTTAAATCTTTGATGTTCGTGTTGAATGACGCATCCGGTTACTCATTGCGGGCTTGGCGCCTGCTTGTGGGAGGGCCACTATTTGTGGAAATACTTTTAATTGTCATGTGGTAATGCTGCTGTAATGCTACTAATGTTGCTGGTGTATTAAAAAAAAAAATCACTTCTTTAGTGCGAGTCGAAAAGTTTTATTTACATTAATTCAAAAACAATGGTTCATGCTTCTTGATGACTGCTTTGGAAGTTAACCAAGTCAGTCTGTGAACAGTCAGCTTTGATTAAAATGCAAATTAACATGAATATATTTCCGGTGTATTGTTTGTGGTTAGTCATGCACTGTGTCATCTGAAACCTTTTTTAGAATATTTGTAAAGCAATTTTACTTGGTGGAATCATCATAATGCATTGTGTTTATTTATTTGTTTTCAATACTGAAGATCAGCATACATTTCATGCGAGTGACAGCTTCATTTTTTTTTTTTCGGTCACAGGTCCTTCATCTTCTGTGGGTTTTTTTTCCTGTATGTTTTACTCTGGAACAAAATTAAAAAGCAGAGAGATTTGTTTCAATTATTTTCCTCAATGCAGCCAAATCCTGTTGAAATATCCTCTGGTAAAGACTTACCCCGAACTGTCAACTTGGTAGAGCACTCTGCTCTCCCCATGGGGTTTTCCGCGACCACCTTGTACTCTCCGGTGTCCTTGGATCCGACCCTCAGTATGAGCAGAGAGCAGACTCCGCAGGTGTTGGAGATGTAGTAATTGGTGTTGGTATTCAGGCTAACGTTGTCGCGGAGCCACGTGACGTGAGGCGTCGGGTCCCCCTTTAAAGCGCAGCTCATGTAGCATTCGTATCCTTGGGGAGCGGTGTGCATTTTCAGCGGGACGAGAAACTTTGGGGGGCACTGGAGATTGCAGCTTTTGGATCGCGGCATGTTGACTGTGAACTTTTCTGAAGAAAATCGTGGATGTGAATGATCTCAAATGTTCTTGTTGCGCAAAAACCCGTTAGCGTACGTACCTTTCTTGATTGGTACCAGCCACTTTGGTGATTCGGTGGGTTTGGAGGAGCCCATGTCATTCTTTGCATAGACACGGAACCTGTACTCTCTGCCCGGCATTATGTTGCAGGCTGTGAATTTATTGTTGAAAATGTGATCTGCCACCGTGTTCCACGTTCGCTTGCTGGAGTCTCTCTTCATCACCATGTAATGCAACCTGTCGTCACGTTTCTCGTCTGGAGAAGGCGCCCACGAAACGGTCACCGTGCCCGGCACATTTTCTTCCATTTCCACTGGGCCCGGTGGCTTTGGCTCATCTAGAATTTCAAAGAAAACACAATGTTTTTACTCTAAGTATCTGATTCCAGGGAAGCCTCAGTGAATCCTCACCAGTGAAGTGACCATTTCCAGGTTTTAATACTTACAAAGATTTATAGAATAAAGTGTTGTATATTTATATGTACAGTATCTGTTTCCTAAATCATTTTTGATAATGAGTGACAGAAATCATGAATATGATCAGTGTCTTCAAATATATAAAAAAAAAACGATTATTTTCCCATGTTGCTTGTCTGTCTGTCTGCCTCACCTAGCATGCAAAAAACGTGCATAACGTGCATAATTTAGTGTTTAACTGAAAAGGCTGCCCTCAGTTTACAGTGGTGATACATCTCAAATTTGGACATGAGTTGGACTGTCCTGTGTAGCCTATGTGCATCGCTAACCAACAGTATATTTCACCACAGAAGTAAAAATCATAATTACGGTCAAACCACAATCACATTGAAATGCCGTTGGCGTCGTAGGAACAGAACGCCGTCGTGACTCAAGGACACCTTACGTGACGCTCACCTGTGACTCTTATTTCAATACTGAAGGTTTCTTGACCGACAATGTTTCTGACAACAATGGTGTAGACACCGGAGTCCGCTCGCTCGGCGCAGGGAATCAAGAGCTGCGACGTGCCTTCCGCATTGCTAACGGTCACCTTTTTACTGACCGGCACGTCATCTTTCAGCCATGTGACCTCGGGCCAAGGGGAGGCCTGCAGGCGATATACAACGATAATGACCAATAGATTTCTTCGAGCATGAGTCATTCCTGCTTTTCTCCGTCCGGATGGCCCTCATTTCTTAAGACATTTACCTCAAAGTTCATTGTGAACCGTGCTGAATTTCCGGCTTGCACCACCATGAAACTCTTAATTTTGGTGTCGGTGAAGCGAGGTCTCACTAGGAGCAGAAAAGCCCAGGTTATTTTAACTGTTTTTTAGAATGGGAAGACTTGCACAATACAAGCCATTCTCTGTATTTATTCAAGCAGGCACTTAGCTTTCAACCAGTCCAGCAAAAGGGAAATCATAGTTATTCACCAGGAGGCGGCATAGCAAGGATGTAGTTATTCAGTTCCTGTGGTTCTCCCTCTCCTCCATCGTTGACAGCGATCACTCTCACCCAGTACATGGCCATTGACTTCAAGTTTTTCACGGTGAAGAAATTTGTGGTGACTAGGTTGGAATTGCAACGATTCCATTCTGTGTTCTCTGCGGGACGGATCTCCACAAAGTATCCTTTGGCTTCATCCTCAACCCCTTTAATTTCCTTGGGTTTTATCCAAGACAGACATAGAATTGTGTAGCTGGAGTCGGTCACCTTAAAATCGATGGCTTTTCCAGGAGGCTCTGCAAAGCACGGTTCATAAATCAATACGACTTCTTCAGAATTGTCTTAGCAACATAACTGACCCTGAATTTCCAAGTTACCACCTACTTTTGGGATCTCTGGCAAAGACAAATTCCGAAGGTGTGCTGAATTCACCAGCTCCAGAGTTATTTATAGCTGCCACACGAAATTCGTATTCCATTCCTTCTAACACATCTTTAACAGCAAAGCCTTTTGCTGTGGCAGTGTAAAACAACAATTAAAAAATAATAATCATCAATAATAGATATTACTTAAGGACATATAAACTAACCTCGGATCATCTCTTCTGGCGGGTTAACTTGACCCCAGAGATTGCTTCCCTTTTTGCGCTTTTCAAGATTGTATCCAAGAATATTGGTGCCGCCTGTTTTGGCAGGAGCAGACCAGGAGAGGTTGATGCAGTCCTTGAAGGCACTGACGACCCTTGGTGTTGATGGAGGTCCAGGGTATGCTGTGTACACAACCAATCGTTATGTTTGAAATCTTATAGGTTTTTGTTTTCAGCCAAACTGAAAGACGAGACAAAATGTAGGAGTTTCTCTGTTTTTGTTGTGTGTAGTCTCTCATATCCAAAATATCATATTTTCGCACTATAAGGTGCTTCGGAGTATCAGGCCCACCATCAACGAATGGCCTATTTTAAAACTGTTTTCATACACAGGGCGCACCACGTTATAAGGCGCAGAGAGTAGAAGCTACCACAGTGGCTGTGGTTGCGTTATGCCTCCACTAGATGGAGTGATGCTTAAGGGAATATAATACCATACAGTACAGCTTTATTTGTATTGAGCTTTCACAACCGCTGCAGATGTAACAAAGCACTTAACAGAACATTTAAAATACTACGTCCCCCAAAAAATCAGATTCTTGATCCATATACAAGGCACATTGTGGGCTTTTGAGAAACTGGAATGTTTTTAGGTGCGCCTTATAGTGCGGAAAATACGGCAATCAGTGACCATGTTTGAAATTGTCGTGCGTAGACTACATTTGTGATTATTGATTCAGTCCGCCTGCGATTGGCTGGCAACCGATTCAGGGTGTCCCCCGCCTACTGCCCGGAGACAGCTGGGATAGGCTCCAGCACCCCCCGCGACCCTAGTGAGGATCAAGCGGTTCGGAAGATTCAGTCCGCCTACGATGGCATTGGTTTTACCTTTTGTCCCAGCTTGAATGTCCTCCGTTTCCATCAGCTCGCTGGTGCCCATTTCAGTCTCCACTCTAATGCGGTAGCAATACCGGCGACCATGGTCTACGTCTAAGTCCCGGTATTTGGCCAGTGGACCGATGGGCCCAACCTTCTTCCAGGTGTTGCGGCCAACCTGTTGCCTCTCAAGGATATAGTTGCCTATGTTGCAGCCGCCGCAATCTTTCGGTGGTCGCCACTTAATCTCGATTGCAGAGGAGGAAGCTTCGACAATCTCCACTGGCCCCATGGGGGGAGTGGGCTTATCTGTCAAGCAATGTGAAAGGAATTAATTAGAAGAGGGAAATATTCAGCGCTGTTTGAAAATGCATTGGAACCTCCAAAGTCTAATGCCCCAAAAGCTGTACAGTTTGGACTATATTTGACTTTGGAAGTTCCGCTCTTTGTACTTTACCTCAATACATACCTCGAACAATCAGTTCAGTTAAGGCCTCGGCAATACCAAACTCATTTTTAAGCTTCAACTTGACTTCACCACTGTCCTTGCGCTGCAGCTTGATCAGAAGCAGACGCGTGTAGCCGTCCGATGTCTCCAGCTTGATATTGGCCTCATCCGAAAGCTCTTCCCCCTCAAGGAACCACTGAACTTTTATTGGCTCTCGTCCCATATAGGATATCTTGAAGGTTGCTTTGTGTCCCTTCTTCACCGTGATGGGAGTGAGAAAGGTTTTTAGTTCCTCCGGGTTAAATCTTGGTGGATCTAAAAATAAAGAAATAAATACAAATTTTCAACAAATATTTTAGGCACTGTATCAATCTATCTATCAAACGGACATTTCATACAATGTCTGAACATTGCTTCTGAATTTACCTTCAACAACCACCAAGGCCTCTGTCTTTCGTCCATCTGCTTCAAACTTATATTTTCCGGCAAATTCCTCTGGGACTTTGTGGAGTTTTAGCTTATGGTAGCTTCCTTCTTTTATGATGGTCATACCCTCATTCGACTTGATCTGGAAGCAAACACGATCGCATCTGAAGCTGATTTGTTTTTTTTTTAAACATTTACAAATCACTAGTTTCCAAGATGAGTTTACCTCTTCTCCATCTTTGTACCAGATACCCTCACAGTCCTCGCTGCTGAGTTTACACACAAGCTCCGCCTCTTCCCCAATGATGGCTTTGCAGTCGGAAAGACCGACGAGGAAGTGAACGCCCGGGTCTGAGGATTATTCAACTGGCAAGTTAGTGAAACACAATAATTGCTGCGAACCTCAGCATGTTGTGTTTATTTCTCAAATATGGACAAATTCATTCATGAGGGGGATTAATGCACATTTCAGCAAACTTACCGTATGAATTGTGAAGTATTTTCCTTTTTATTTTGTTACGCTAGAATTTAGGTTTTTATGTACGGTATTTGAAGAGGCGCTGTTCGAAGAGGCACGTGTCTGCCATTGTTTACTTTTAGAGTGGCCGTCTTCAACGTGCTTATCTTCATTAAGCCGGTGGAAGATAAAAATGTACGATTGTGTCTTCTCTGTGTAAAAACACTTCAAGAGGCGGCTGAGTTGTCGTCCGATTTGAAATGATCAAAGGACCTGTTCTTGCACAGGCGTTACAGCTTGCGTCCAAAGGCCGCACACATGGTGGTGCCCGTGTGTGTTCATTTAAGTGATTGCCCTCAACGCACTGACACATCCTCAGTTAAGATGCGGAAAGCAAGCAGGATGGTTAACATGAATGCACACAAAGCACAAATGCACCCACGGCTGTCTGCAAACACAGCAGATATGAGATGGAGGTGGAAACACATACACATGAAACTGTACGTTACCTGCCGTCGTCAGGTCTAATTAAGACGCAGATGCATTGCGGTGCCGCACACGAGACCCCAATGTTCCCGTTCGTTTGCCTATTAAGGCCGTAATCGTATGGAGGGCCCTCGCAAGTGCATCCAATTTGATTAGCATATCCCCAAGGCACTCAAAGGTGAAACGCACTCCTGTCGATAAACAATGACTGGAAAAAGGTCATTTATTCGATTAGAGTTTGAGCACACATTAGATGGAAAGTCGCAAAACATATTTAAAGTCATTTTCTTATTAAATGACTTCATCATTAAAGTACTTCCCCATGCGGAAGGTAATGCAAGCGCGCGCCATCTTACCAATGATTGTCTCCTCGATCAGCGGGCCTTGCCTTATTCTGACACGCTTGCCAGCTAGCGGCTGTTCCTCCTCCTCTTCTTCCTCCTCGTCACCTTTATCACTTTCTGCATGGTCCAATGCCAATAAATCACAGTTATGATTTTTGTTTTGCTTTTAGGCGCCATCGTGGTGTGTACCATCGATCCCGTGTGTCTAGATGAGTGATGAGTATGCATCAACACATAACACTTGTAACGTTGGCATTCAGGAGAAGCGCATTGGCAATGCAACACCAGAGTATTAGCGTTGCTAATATTTGAAGGTATCAGAAAAAAAAAACCTAACACCAAAAAAAATTCTACCTCACACATTTCCGCAAATAGTGCTGGTATCAATTTATGAAGTGCATAGGGAGGATTGGATCTTTTATTGGAATCATTAAACCACGTTACATTGATTAATGTTCATATTAATTGAAGTTCAATTGAAGCAGAACCTTAGCTGCCTGGAACGTCAACGTTAAGGACGCCACGTACTCGGAACGTCACACTCCAATTCACGTGAAAGAGCGTGGACATGCTTCTGTGTTGGTTTGCAACAGAGCTCAGTTGTCACATTTTTTTTTTTTTTTATGTGTCTGTGTGTGAATGATAGCCTTCAGGACTCAGTCCTGTTTTTGACCTTGGTGGGCGTTTATTTGGGGAGGACTGCTTGGCTATTGGACAAATGGCTTCTAATTGAGGAAATGCGGTCATTCCATACACAAGCACACAAATACACTATTCAGCGCCATGCTTAAATGCAAAGTGCCATTGGGACTTGGTAAAAAAACAACTCCACTCATGGCACTCGAACCAAAAGATGCAAACACACACACGCACACAAAACACTCCAAAAAAGTGACACGTCTTGTCGAATCGGTCACCATTTTCAAAATAATGATATGAGGCTTTTGTGATGATACTTTAAATTGACCATGGCAAAATCCTTTGTGGATGACACGGGCTTTACCCTTAAATGCGCAGTACAGTACTACTTCAACCTCAGTGTTTTCATTCTCCCCCAAAACACGATCGACCATGAAATCATCTCCAGTGTGCAACCTCAGATGTTTCTTACCAACATGAGTGTCTTTGACGTCGCCAATTTTCTCTTTGGGACAGTTTTCTTTAGTACCAGACTTTTCACTGCTTTGCTCAGCAGTTTCCTCACCATGATGATTTCCTATTGGTGATGATAAATGGCAGCTTTATATCCAGACTATTGATGTGCTGCTTGAGAAGCACGCGGACCGACGATTGCAAACTATTCTCGGGATGATAGCTTCATCGGTTCTATTGAAAGATGTGTCATCTCTAGAAGTGGTGGATTGACTGAACGAGTGGAATGTTCTTGCATCCAGATAATGGAATCATTTGAGACCTTTATTTCAAATTGTTCATGCAAAAGTCATTTGCAGTAGATTCAACGCAATGTACTTTATTCTTTGAAATGTCAAGCACCGCAACTAAAGGTTCCCCCATTTAACCCCCAACCGCTCGCCCCCGTCGACTAAATGCTCTTAAGCTGATATTTCTCTCTGCGATCTTCTCAGCAAACAATCCTGGCTGACAACCGGAAATTACTTTAAGCTTCAAGGAAATCCGGGTCAATACGATTGTCACATGGAACAAAACGATGACAAGCAAGCGAGCCGTCTGAAGAATAGTGATAAATGATGGCAAGACGCAGTAGGTGGGCTTCTGGAATGGAGGATGAAGAAATTGTCAGCTAATTGGATTTACAAGATAAGATAACATCTAGCCAAGTCTTTTTACTTCTCTCGCGTCTGGATGCGAACAATACAACGCTGCCTGTCACAGGTCACTCCAGGTTGATTGCCGGATAGATCAAACTTGTTCGGATTTTTATGCGGTCTTTCACAAATTCCAGAACTCTTCATTTTTTGGTCTGTACCCTGCTTTTAGTCAAAATATTCACTGTCAAATGATTTATTGACCAGGAAATTATCTTCAGGAGTTTCTTACCAACCGCAGGATCTTCCTCATCCGGAATTTTCACTTGGGGAGGTATTTCTTTTTTCCCCGGCTTTTCACTTTTTTGTTTTGCAGTTTTCTCTCCAAGATCATTGCCTATTAGCGATATCTGTGATTAATAAGCATTCCGACCAAGCATCGCAAAATAGAGTTCAATTTACAACACAACAGCGAAATGGACAAATATAACGGTCATTTTAGCCTTGAAATGGTACAAGGCCTTAGTGATAATATTTTAAAAATGTGAACGCAGCTTAATGCCTACGTTTAAACTGTCAATTTCAAATTTTAAATCAAATAATGTCAAATAATTTAGCGGATGTGAAATTATCTACGGATATTTCTTACCAACAGCAGCGTCTTCGGCGTCCACAGTTTTCACTTTTGGACGCTTTTCGTTTGTCCCGCACCTTTCACCTTTTTGCTTTACTGCCGTTTCCTCACCATGATCATTTCCTATTGGTGATAATAAATGACAGCTTTATGAAGAAACGAGGCTCCCGTATCTGTTATTAATATGCATTCTGTTCAAAAGGAGACTTCCGGGATACCTTCAGCAGATTTTCTAAATATTTTGGAAAATTCCATTCCTTCTAGAATCAGGTAGATTGGCTTTTAATCTTTAAACACCCAGATCCTTTTCATTCTCAAATAATTTACTTACCATGAAAATTATCTCCAGTGTGCCACCTGAGACGTTTCTTACCGACAACAGTGTCTTTCTTTACAGTATCATCTGCCATCACTGTGAGATGTGCCCCCCCCACCTCCCCAAACTTTTTGGCCGCTCGGTTCGCTTGACATGATCATTTCCTACTGGTGATAATCAATGCCAACTGGATGCATAGCATGATTTGGTGGTTAATATTTGCCCTCATATCTGTTATTACAATGCATTCAATACAATACATTCACAAAGGATACTTACCTCGCTCCTTGTAACTGAGCAACAGTCAACATCAGTTGCGGTTTTTATTTTATCATATTTTGGGGAATGAAAAATCAATCAAGTTTTAGAGACAGTTGATTGATATTTTCTTCTTTGTTAAATCTATCTTTTTTTTCAGACATGGATTGTCTTTTAAAGTAATGCTGAAAATCCATGAAAAAGCAGACAGTATTACAAGATCAGTCTCATCATTAAGCAAGAGAAAGAAAACAACTAGAACCACAACATGAAATACAACTATACAGGGTCTTCAAAAAATGCACCTCATTTCATAAAAGTAATGATAAAATTACAAGTTCGTTCTCAGATTAGCTTTATTTATTTATTTATTTATTTATTTATTTATTTTATCAGATGCGTAAAAACAGGACAGTTTAATGTTTTATTTAATTTTATTATTATTGTGATTTTTTTTCCTATTTTTTGAGGGGAGTGAAGAATGACATTCACGAGCAATGAAAAATATTTTTCCGTGCTGGAATGTGCAGGAGCATAGTCAAACAAGAGCGTGCGCACTCCATTTTAGAGGAAATTTAGTTAAAGGCATATGGATTGAAAAGCACCTTTGGTCATGGCACCAAAAAATTGGAAGAGGAATGCCAGAAGAGGAATGCATCATGTCCCCACAGAATGAACCGCTGTGAAGATGTTTTAGAACCTTTATTTGTTTCAATATATTGAGACAATTTTGATAAATTCCTACAGTAAATTCCTGCATTTTCATGGTGTGCACTTCCAGAGCATTTTTTAAAAATTCAATCTGTAGCCATTTACTATTTAAGGGTGGTATGATGAGTTTTGAAATATGTTTTGTGTGGTACGGTTTAAATACTTAATCTAGGCAATTATAAACGTTTTGGACGGGAGCGTCGATTATTTTCGATTCTTTTTTCCTCCCTCCTGTTACTTTGTCTCACTTTCCTGAGGCATACTAATTTTGTTCGCCAAGGACATGAAGTGACTCGAATATTCATATTATAAAGGAAATACATGTTTTTTACCCAAGAAATGTGTCTGTAAAATTAATGACCAACAAAATCTCATCATCGTACTTACCTTTAACTTTATCTTGTAGAGGGGGACTATCATCGCTTGTTACTTTATCTACCTCAACCGTTTCCATAAATAAGGAATTTTGCCCAGCGTCTTCATTGTCTTCGCTCAGCTCTTCAACATCCACGTGAGCACCAACTTGGAAGCTCACAGACTCGTCCACGCCTCCTTCGGCCTTCTTAGCCTTGGCAGCCGCTTTCGCAGTAGCCTTGGTTTCGGCGGACCTCTTTTTAGCCGCCTGCGCCTCCAGCCGGGCGGCTTCCTCTGCAGCGTCCCGCTCCGATTGAGCCTTCTTGGCAATTTCCAGCCTCTCCTCCATTTCTTTCTGGTACCTTTCCTGCTGCTCCTTGGCGATCCTCAGCAAGTCTTCGTCATCACCCAATCCAGCAGTGGTGTTTTTACGAGCGGCTTTCTTCCCTTTGCTGCTAGCCTCTTTATCCACTGGGGGATTCAAACATTAATAAATTATAACATATTATACGTATATATATATATATGTTTGTTTTGGGGTTTTTTTGGTCGATTTTACCAAACTTGCCGGTCACGTAAGCACAGTCATTTAAATACTCAAACCAAACTCATATTTTCAGATTTGTACTTAAAAGTCAGTCCTTTATTTGTGTTTTTCTGTTAGCCTAGTAAACACGGAACATATAAATCAGTCAGTTACATTTATTTTGATTGCCAATTGAAAACGGGGGAAAAAAAAAAATCCACATGATACATATTCCTCACCTTCAACCACCAGCCAGGCGTTGCATGACTTGATGCCCGCCACAGCGGCGTAGATGCCAGCATCCAGTGGCAAACAATCACGTACGATCAGCTTGTGGATGAGCTTATCTTCCGAGACGCTGATTTCAAACTTTTCGCCACTTGACAGTAGCGCATTCTTGCCGAACCACTTGATCTCATTCAGAGGTGCAGTTAGGACGCATACAAAGAGTGCATCCTGTCGTTCATCCGCCTTGACCTCTTGGAGTTTCATAGCAAAGTCGACATCAGGTACTGGAGAATTATGAACAACACAGAAAAGACAAGCGATTATTATTATTAGTACCGTATTTTCCACACTGTAACGTGCACTGGATTATGAGGCACACCTTCAATGAATGGCCTATTTTGTAATTTTTGTCATACATTGGGCGCACAGCATTATAAGACGCAATATACAATGCATCCACTAGATGGCGCTTTCGCTCAAGGAAACACCAACAGAACGATCAGATGTCAGTAAAACGTATTTAATAAAGCAGCGACATACTTCACTTAACCAACAGCAAGTTATAACATTGACTCATTAACGTTGAACTCTCTTGCCGCTGCTCTATTTCCGTGTTCAACTGCGTAACCGATCGCCTTAAGTTTGAACTCTGCGTTGGCAGCATGTCTCGAGCAAGGAGCCATTTTGGGGTCGAAATATTATCGTAATGACCATACACAAGGCGCATCGGATTTTAAGGCGCGCTGTGAGCTTTTAAGAAAATGGAAGGCGTTTAGGTGCGCCTTTTAGTGCGGAAAATACGGTTGGAGTATTACTGTCACCCAATCAACCCCGGTTTAATCCTCCTGTTCAATTAGTGTAGCAATTAGATTGATTTTTAATGGAATAGTGATGCCGTAGGAGGGGCGTCTGGGGGCAATGCGCTTAAGAGATTTCTGTAACGCATGGTCACTTGTGAGCTGAGCTCAATAGACGGAGTCTGTGCATGTGTAAGAGATGTTAATTCCCGGCTGAAAGTGTTTTGCAGGTCACAAAAACGGGGTAGAGAGTTCTGACTGCAATTGATGCAGTTCTACTACTGTTCCGTAAAAGTGGCTCACCACCTGGTTTATATGTCACAAAGTTTTAGGTGTACCTTTGAAGTCGGCCGTGAATACAATGCCACCCTCCACATCCATGGAGTACAGCACACTATCGTGTTTTTTGCCAACTTGCTTCAGAGAATGTTTTATTTCGTCACATTCTTCTTTTGTGAAGGCAACCATTTCGCCGTCCTGCAGTTGTTACACAGACGGACATACAAAGACACAAAAATCCAGTGTCAAATTATATCAATTCATTCACGGCCGTGGATGTTGATAACTGGGATCCGACCGTTCACTGCCTCCGACAAACATATTCGTTAAGTAAGGCGCGGAAGAGAGTGGCTCGCACCCCTTTGTCTGTGATATTCAGATTTGTTAACCACGGGAAAGACAAACAAATCCCTGTCAAACTCATAAAGTTCGCAGACGACACCACGGTCATCGGTCTCATCAAAGACGGCGACGAGTCTGCGATCGACAACAAGTGGAGCAGCTGGAGCTTTGGTGCAGCCGACACAACCTCGGCTGAACACGCCAAGACTGTAGAGATGATCGTGGACTTCAGGAAACATCCTTCTCCAGAGTTGCCCCTCACACTATCCAACTGCCCTGTGTCAACCGTCGAGACCTTCAAGTTCCTGGGAATCACAGTCTCCCAGGACATGAAGTGGAAGTCAACACCATCTCCATCCTGAAAAGGGCCCAGCAGAGGATGTACTTCCTGAGGCTGCTGAGGAAGCATGGCCTGCCACAGGAGGTGCTACGCCAGTTCTACACGGCAGTCATCGAATCAATCCTGTGTTCTTCCATCACGGTTTGGTTTGGGGCCGCCACAAAGAAGGACAAAATCCGACTTCAACGGACAATTAGGACGGCGGAAAAATCATTGGCACCGCCCTACCCAGTAGATGCCGGCGTTGCATCAATGTGGATTTAGATCAGCACAGCTTTTGAGTTGAAGGGAAAGAATATGGGGAAATCCCGGTTTATCACGTGGATTATGAGGGAAAGAAATGGCAACACGTTGAACACTTGAACATAGTCTGTATACATTGGGTATCAGCAGAGTATGCGTGACGGTAATTAGTTGAAAGTGTTATGTCGCAATCTTGAGAAAGCATGATGCAGTTCAATGTGTGAATTTTCAACTCAAACCATGCGATGAGTCAGTGTCGCTCCTGACGTGTTTCTTAGTTGGACAGTATATCTGCCAATAAATTGTCATTTTGCCATCCAAAACCCTTTCTCAGTCTTGTCTTCGTTTGGCTGTCACAAAAGCTAAAAATACTAGCGTCAAAGTCACAGTTCTTCATATGTTTCTTTTTCACAAAAAAAGCCTTTTTTCTCTCTGCATTTGGTCAGAAACCATTGTTTTAGGTCGAACCAACCTGAGTTGTATTCATTATTAAGGAATGAAAAAAAAATCTATTTAAAAAAAACAAACATTTTTACTGATAAAATAAGAGAGTCAACTCATTCCTTTGGTAGGTTTGATGCTAATATAGTCAAAGACCAATGTTTTCTTGATCTTGTAGGATCAGTCAAAATGCTCTACAACGTCCAGGAGTAAATGAGTTAAGAACATCAGATTTCAACCTCAGCATTGTGGATGCCAATGTCTCACCTTATAAAGAAATATTTTACTATTCAGTTCTCTGAGCTCCAAGTCCAAATCAATTGATGCTTCGTCGTCATCGTCTTCCTCGATGTGTTTCAGAGTATCGATGTGTGAAACAAACTACAGTACGAAAAAACAAGTAGTAATTAAAGCTGCAAGCAGAGATGGACTCCTCGTGCCTCCTTTTTACGGCGAATATGGACGATATCATCTAAAGTTTGACACCACCTCTTGTCCACATTAAATGGCAAAAAAACAAAAACCGTGGCGATTTGCCATCATCCATCGGTCTAGTTTGGTGATTCCAAACGTCTGTACATGGGATCCAATTTAATTGAAATGGCCTGAAAGGTACTACTTCTTTCATAACATTTAATCATGTACAGTATTTTTGTATTATCGTGACAGGCAGAACAATTAAAGAGTGTTCCACAAGATGGCCGAAGGTACATCATTCATTACCCGAGTATCCAACTGTGGACTTTCATCTATCCATCAATCCGTTCCTTCTCTGAATAAATCATGACCCGCCTACATTCACAAGTACATATGTGAATACGGTGAGAGAAGATCATCAATATTTCAGTACATAGTAGCCTGTAGATTTTGTTTGATGGTTTGCCCGAGAGATGTTTCCAATATAAAATGTGTGACTTGGCTCAATTAAGTGTAAAATGAATGCTGGTCCGATTTGTCCCATTATGGTGAATTCCTTGGTTGGAGCAGTGAAATTGACCGCAAATGTCTGCTTCAACCCAAAATGGCAGACTTCCTGTTCAATTTCACGCCGGCATTTCGTAGACGTTCATGTGGAGACACGCCCGCCGAGTTTCACGATGATCGCTGAATCGGACAATCTTTCTTTTTTTTCCCTTCAACATTCCGTGCGGGGGTGCGATTGAGCAATTATTGGTGTTGTTGGCGATCCCCAAGATACAGATAATTACAATCCGCACACTTGCAGAAATGGAGTTTTGTTGACGAGGCCGCCTAAAAGTCGTAAGGATCATCCTAAAAAGTCATTCCAAAAGGCCCATATAAAGCGCAGCAGTACAAAACTCAAAGAGATCAGCAGTATTTTTCCGATCCGGCGAGTACCTCTGCAGTGTCGACGTCTTCCTCTTGCTTCATCTGCTTCAGTTGTTTGAGCATCCCGCGGAAATTGGTGATGCCGTATTCAGCACAGATGCGCTCGTAGTCTTTCTTATCCGCATTCATGAGGATTTCCCAGACCTTCTCCTCAGGTGTCAGCTCATTTTGAACTTGCTCTCCCACCTTAGGAGCGCTGCAACGAGAAATCCCCAATGAAATATTTTTTTAAGTTTGTTTTCATGCTGATCTGATTAAGAGTTGCGTTGAACATTCATGGACAAAGGAACTGACCGTTTTTTCAGCTTTTTGCGAAGAAAGTCTGGTATATCTGAGCAGGACAGGGAAGACAACAAAATCACCCAATCATGACTGTGCCTTCTACCATCTTTGTGACTGATTTATGCTTTATTGTTGTATATATGTTAGTTGCTCCATGTACAGCACTTTGTATGCAGCAATATTTGAAAGTGCTAAATAAATACGGTTGAGTTGAGAGTTGAGAATTGTCTTGAAATAATCCACATCCCAGACCTTTCTTTGTAAAAATTGCTTACGTGAAGGAAAATCATTGTCGTGCCCAGGGCAAGTGCAGTCCAGCGCACAGGTGGAGTTTTCTTTATTTTAAACATTTTTTGTAGACGGGCATAGCAAAAATGACCTTGTGCACTGTTGTTAGGGATGTCTTCCCCTGGTCTAAAGTCTGGTCAACTTTCTGTCACCAAGTTGTCAGGTGCGCCAGGGGTATGTATGCCCTCGGTCCGCTGAAACGGCCAGCGAGATGTAAGCACAGTCTGCTAAATTCCCAAACACAGTAAACAAAGACTTAACTCGGCGCAAAAATGGAGACGTGCCAGGTTTTACGCTGAGCGCACGTGCCATTTTCTCGGAAATTTGAGCCCTACTTGTGTAACAGGTGCATTAAGAATGGGTCGGCTGGTCATACCTGCACCTCACACTGCAGATATGATCAATCAATCCATGCTGAATCGACCAACTTAGGTTGGGAATCAAACAACATAATACGGGGCCGTACATTTTCATTCAGTGATGTATTTGACAAAAGAAAATGACCAACACTTTAGCAACAACTGCTCCCTCTTTGTCGTTGACTTCAAGTAGCGAGGTGTTTGCGTGACTAAAGCACGGGCCGCTTGCTTCGGGATGAAGAGGAGAACCACAGAATCACTTGTGGGCTCTGTGGTTTTGCACATGAAACATCCTGACAGCTCATATCCGGTTTTTAAAAAAAAGAGATTCGTGCTTTGCTAGAAGAAGAGGCAAACCAATGTCTTAGTGAAGTACAGAAAATCAATCCAATGGGGGAAGCCGTCAACTGTATAAAAGCCTTTTTTTTGTTCTGGAACTCACTTTTTGCTAGCAGTAATGCCTCTTTGTTCCGTTGTCTCTGACAAAGTTGGCATGACAGGCCAGAGAATTCGAATGCATTTCACTGACTTCCGAAAATGTCACACTTCTATGAAAATGTATGGGTTGAATCACCAAAAGATTTTCTGTCATGAGAACCATCACGGCCCCAGAGCCATGAAAGGCTCACCCGAAAACTTAGGCATGTGTCTTCTTTAAAAATTGAAAAAAAATGATCATTGCAATGTTTGTCCTAATGAGGATTTTTTTTTTTTTTATGTCGCAATGTACTCTGGTCTTACCGTCCCCATATGTCTTTTGAAGTTCCTTGGCTTTAGAGAATCCCACTGTGAACAAATATGAACATTTTTTTTTCCATTATTATCATATTCGCACAGGCTGTCGTAATCCGCTGTTGTAATGTGTGAATTACCCTCAATAACATTCAGGACAGCGGTGCAAACTGCTCGTCCGTAATCATTTGTTGCGTAACACTTGTACGTGTCGGCATCCTCTGGAGCCACCTTGGGAAACTGATGAAAAAGCGCTTTTTTTTTAGGATCATTGAAAACATTTGTATTATTTTTTTTGCGATGGTTCATCTATTTTGATTTGCACCATACCTCCAACGTATGCTCGTGCGACGCCTCGCTGTAGTTTTGCCGGCAGGTGTCCGGGTGAAAAACGATTTCTTCGTTTGTTCGGGTCCATGTGACGGTGGGTTTTGGATTCCCCACAACAATGGCTTTGAATGCTGTACTTTTACCTGGGTTATATGATGATGTGTGCCATTAGAAAAGATGATTACACTACTGTTTATTCGTAAAGAGTTGGAAGCTAACCTTCTTGAATAGTAATTGCGATGGGTTTGCGGGAAAAATCCGGGGTTGTCATTCCCTCTGGAAGTTCCGCCTCAAACTGCGTTATCATGACACCCGGCACTTTGGACTTCTTCCTAATTCCTAATCAAATGGGAAGAAAATACTCACCATGGGAAACACTATTCATCAAGAATCAAGAATATTGCAATTTGGGATGAAATTTCAGAATTAATCTAAATTCACTTTAACCTTAATTTGACCCTTTCTAAGCTTTTAAATGACTAAACCAGTGCTTCTTAACCTTGTGAGAGGTACCGAACCCAACCAGGTCATATTCCTCATTCATCGAACCCTTACTGAAAAATAAAAGTCGGATTCAAGAAGTGTTCCTTCAGTTGCTTAACTTGGCATGACAAATCATGCAGATATGATGCTGAGTCACATCGCGTTCTGTGATGCTTGTAGTACATATTCGTCTAACCACTTTCCGTGTTTTTAATTTTATTTTTTTTGCTCGACATACTTAACATGTATTAAAACATTCTAAAAAAAAAAAATCACACGATGTACTATCATGACCGTCACATGTTGACGACTGAGCAAACTAAATTTCCCGCGGCACTGATTGGACAAGTGATGGAATGTGATCATCTGCAGCGGGCGTGTCACATCTAATTGTTAGTCGGGTGTGTCTTAACCTCCAAGGCAGAGGCTCCGTCCAACCCCTGAGACTGAATCACGAAACTGTCATGTTTCCGTTTGTGACCAACAGGTGGCACTGTGGGGCTTTTCCCTGCAGCTGCACACCTGTTGGTTGTTAGGTAATTAGTGGCTTTAAAAGGACTCCCGCCCCGAGCATTCATTGTCGGGTCATTGTTGCTGCTTGCAACTGTCATGGTTGTTTCTGTCATGGTTCTGTTCTTGTTAGCTTTTGCCACAGTCATGGTTTTGTTTTGCTACTTTGGATTCGTTTTGTTCTCTGGACTTTGTTTAGCTTTCTCTGTTTTAATACAATTCATCAAGTACAACCTGCTCCTCTCTCGTGCCTGCTTCTTGGGGTCCACCACCACCTTGCTACGTGACAGAAACCCTGGGGTTCGATCGAAACCCAGGTTAAGAACCACTGGTCTAAATGCAGCGTTCAAACGCAAAAGCTGACTTTTATTTATTTATTTATTTATTTTAGTTTAATGAGTTATTTTATAGGTTGAAGATGAAGTTTTAGTTTATGTATTTAAAGTTTAAATTAAATATAACTCATCATTCAAACATTTGTACTTTTATTTTTAACTACACTGAAGTGGTATTATTCTTTGTGTTTAAAAGATAATACAGTAACATGAATGTCGTCGAATTACAGTCTCTTTAACCAATAAACCGAAATGAACCATGAATGTCTTCTTCGAAACGTAGAGACATTGATGACACATCAGCTGTTATCTTTGTTGTGACTGTCCTCAAAATCTTGTGGACCCCAACATTGGCGAAGGCTTTCTCATAGAATCTGTGGATCTGATCACCGATACGTTTCATGACATCATCTCCCCTGAACGGTTTCACAGAATCGACCGAAGGAATGGGTACAGCTGAAAGTAAACATATTTTACCCTCAATGTCAAGCACAATTGAAGCTCCTGGATCGATTTTTTTTTTTTAATCCATATGGCGTTTGTTGGCTTTTGTGCTTGATCTGGTCAACGGTTCTATTTGCAATATTTGCCATTTTCTTGAAGAAACTGAACAACAAAATTCACAACAGGTGTTTAATCCATGAAGCAACCAATACATCGCTGGTTTCAAATGAGTATTGAAGCAGTCCTCGTCATTATGATGTTCACATTTTGACATAAATCTGAACTAGAAGACAACTAACAATTGATCAACAGTCCATCGCCATTATAAGGTTTCATACGGGATGTTCTCAGACGGAACTCGCCCCTGAACTTCGACTGTAATTATTAGGTTGCTACAGAGACTGCAATAGTTGCAGAAAGGCATCAAACTGGACATCCTCCCACATTAAAAAAAAATCTGTCGTGGATTTTGCCAATCAGCTCCTTATTAAAGAGTTGCAAGTGATAATGCTATTTCACATGGAAGCCAGACATCCCGAGGTTTTTGTGTATGCACGAAGAAAATTGATGAAGGCTATAATTTAAAGAGCAGGCACAATGGACAAGGCGGTGAACGTTTGTGACCAAAATTATGAAGCAGCGTTGGGGGATCAAGTTCACCCTATGCTAAGAATAACAGTAACGTTTCGGCAGCAAGAAGGTTACAGGAAGTCGCCAATAAATTATACAGGCTTGCTTCAAGAAAGATTGACCGAAGAGACCAAATCTACGCCTGAACTCATCTGCACAAGTAACATTTATTTACTGACGTCATGTCTTCTTTTTGGAGAAATTCTGTTGCTCTTCTTGTAAAAACACACACAAAAAAAAAAACAAGTATGTTAATTCATGTTCTAAGTACGCAACATATGATTACAGCTCGGTGACAACACAGTAACAGCGTGCCCTCCCATCACGTAGTGAGCAATTCACTTTGTAAGGCCAAGAGCAGGGTCGACAAATGCTGTTGGTGCAAAGTTTTGACTGCGTCAACATCTAGTTGAACAATCCACTGTCGTACATTGAGTAGCCTTTTATTTTAACCGCAGTTAAAATAAAATCGTTCTTTTTAACAAATCCCAGCCAAGACGTGTTCAGGAATATGCGGATAAAATATGGGGATAAACATGCTAGTTTATGACGTATTCAAGAGCACTTTTATTATTAGCTGTATTGTGGCCTTAATTTGATGAAAGATTTTTAGACATTGTTGACAGGGGTGAGTGTATTGTTGAAAGAAAATGGAAAAACATGAGTTTTGAATGTCCCGTAACTCCTAATCGTAGCATTTAATGCACTTAAACCACGGCAAAAAGTTACTTAGTAGCAGAGTAGGCCTCAGTTGTCAGTTAAATAAACTCATCACCACACTAGTTATATCTCCATAAAGCAAACATGGTAGTCAACCACAGCGCCATCTAGCAGGCGGCAGCAGCAGCAGCAGCATGCAGCCTTTTGCTTGTATTCGATCAGAGATTGACGGAAATCGGCAAAGGAACGAATCTGTTGATTGAAGCCCACGTCAAACATGCGATCAACCCCCATGGAGTCATGCGCTTACACAGAGTGAATTGTTTGTGGAATTTCATTCGTCCTTTGACACTGCATACCTTTGTCGTTCGGGTGACCTCTCTCGGGAGCGTCGACTTAACACGCAACGGGATCGCAGGAAAAGGAACAGGACAGTTTAGAAGGAATCCCGAAAAAGCGCCACGCCACGGTGGGGCTTTGGCAGGATTGCGGACACAGACACAGCACAATATTCCATATTCACCGAGAATGGGAGGCACAGTGACAAAATACGCTCTTTGGAGACATCAGACGTACAGTGGTTAGTCACAAGATAATGAACATGATGTCAGTGGTGTGGCTTTGGATGAATGCGATGTGCAATTTCTCACGGGAGGATTTTTGGACAGTGCTTGAGAGGAAACGACTTACTTTGGGTAATACGCAATTTCTGTCACAGTAATTTCTGCCTCATTCCATTTTTTTTCCCCGACACTCCAACACTCATTCATCCTTTGTGGAGTTGCCCTCCGCTGCAGTGAGGAGTTTTTTTTTTTTTGCTTTTAGCATCCTTATTCAGAGCACCAGATACCTTTTCCGAGTCTTTTTCTGGAAAATGTCTTGCATTTTGAGAAGAGTTTCACAGCATATATTTCTTGGAGATTCATCGTTATTTTGGATCGACTTCGAAAAAAAAAAAAAAACAAGATTGCAGCTTTTCAACTTGTAGGATCCTTGTTCTAAATACCAAAAATACTTTAAGAGGGGGTATTCTTCATTTCCGGGATCAAAGAAGATTAGGGTGTTAAAAACTGTGCTATGATCCAAAAAAGGTCGGTTTTACAAAACTTTGGTGACTATCTTACAATTTTCATATTTTGCCCTTAGATGACCAGATCCTGAAAACACTGCTGACAAAATGGCACAAACAACGTGGCTGATGCAGCCTGGAGAGCGTCTCCTTCATATTGCACTTACCCTTCTGCCCGGCGGCAGTTTGATCTGTTACCTTTGACTTTTTCCACATCTTGCCGCTAGGAGGTTTCCAAGGAATCTGTCAACAAAAAGAAAAGGGACATGGTCAGCATGTCTTAAGTCACTGTCAATACTGAGATTTTTTTTTTTTAAACTACAGGTAAAATGTATTCATACACTATGAACACTCGCCTGAAAAAACAGGCAACTTTGATTTGGCAAAGTTTCTTCAAACACGTAAACACCCCCCCACCCAACCTCAAAAAAAGACCCACTCTGTCTTAAAGCGAATGCACTAAAGCTACATTTACTATTCTTATCTTTTTCATTTTAAACTATATTTACAGTGGAAAGAAATGTGAAGATAAAGAACAAGCATATTTAGCTTTCATATCAGATATTAATCTTGGTCAGATTTTAGATTTTACAGTGTAGGACCTTTGGTTACGTGTCAGCATCTGCAATGTTTTTTAATTTCATTTTTTTTACTGAATAACAATTTGGGTCTAGGGCGGCCCGGTAGTGCTGTGGTTAGCACGTTGGCTTCACAGTGCAGAGGTACCGGGTTCGATTCCAGCTCCGGCCTCCCTGTGTGGTGTTTGCATGTTCTCCCCGGGCTTGCGTGGGTTTTCTCCGGGTGCTCCGGTTTCCTCCCACATTCCAAAAAACATGCATGGCAGACTGATTGAGCACTCTGGATTATCCCTGGGTATGAGTGTGGGCGTGGATGGTTGTTCGTTTCTTGGTGCCCTGCGATTGGCTGGGAACCGATTCAGGGTGTCCCCCGCCTACTGCCCGGAGACAGCTGGGATAGGCTCCAGCACCCCCCGCGACCCTAGTGAGGATCAAGCGGTTCGGAAGATGAATGAATGAATGAATGAATTTGGGTCTACCGATTCATGTCGCCAAACTTCCTCCAAGCTTGCAGTTACACTGTACATCCAGTGGGGGGCAGTCAATTGAGCAGGATTACAGTATCAGATTCGTGCTTCGCTTTGGGAATCCCCACGGCAGGAATGTGTTAATTCGGCCAGGCACTTGTTGAGGCCTTAAATAAACAAGATGAAGAGCTCCCAGGCTTAGTGTTACAACGTAGACACTATTAAAACCTCGTAATGTCAGTGCACTTGAGATTTATCCTAAATTTGGCCACACATCGTGCTGGTCGTGCAACATCTAAATATTCACATGAAGCCATTTATGTTCTTATGAAATCCACGGGTGTGAAGCATCATTTAGGTTCACGGTAAGTCTGTCACAAAGCACCGGATGCGTCGTTTCATGCCGTGACTGTTTATTAGCATTCGTGAAAGCATTTGACCTCTTTTATGCTGAGCGACCTCGAACTTCCCACTTGACAATGAAACTCAAGAGGAGTGGCGGCTATGCATAGATTTGGCAAAACAACTGATTATTTTCTGTTGAGTGGATGTGAAACTTGGCATGAAAAGCTTGCGCCTTCACATTGTGGATTTCCGATTTGAAAACCCGTAATCTTGGGATGCCCCGGGAAGAACTGGAAGAAGTAGCTGGGCAGAGGGAAGTCGGTATTGATTGGATGGACGGATGGATGGACACTTGAAATTGCATTGTGTTCATTTGTCCTACTTCCACTGGGTCTTGAGATGCAATAATTGAAATGGCAAAACCCAGTGCGATTTCCCGTGACTTCAAAGAGATGTGATTTTTCTGAACGCTAATCAGGGTTGTTGTGTTTGCAAGTATATCATTACACATTATGAATGCATCAAATACGTTTCCTGCAATGCATTTGGGGGGAAACACAGCAGGCAATGTTGTCCTCGAGCAGAAATGCTGGCTCTTGTTGAAAAACGCATTGATGAATAGAAAACATGCCGCAAGAAAGGCATTGCTTGGCAGTGGGCTTCTTTTCATTAAATGCACTATCCCCTTTTTACATTTAAGTGTTTGGCTGAGGCTCCCACCTTTTCATAAGCAACATATTTTCTTGAGATGAAAAGTGCATTACAGGCAAAAAATGTTGCCAGCCTCTTTAGCTTTGAATCCAAAGAGGCCATTTATACCCTGCCGTACCTCGACTATCATTTCATTATTCTCAGAACCAATGCGGTCGAGCCTCCCAAAATCTGCATTCTGAGCAACAGTGTCACAAAAATGTGCCGTAAAAGTCAGCTACTTCAAAACAACAGTATGTTGCACATACAGCACATTTGACAATAAAGTTGTACTTCATTTGCACGTGTAGTGACATTGGTAAAGGATTAACACTTGATTCTTTTGCTTTTTGCATTCTTTGCCATGCCACCAAGCACACAAACATGTATTCCTTTCAGCACCTGTTTCCTTTCCGCTACGTCAGGCATAATGAACAAGGGCGAGTCTCCTTACTACAGTCTATTTTAGATTTATTTTACAGCAACTTAACAGTGTTCCTGGATGGCAGGTACTACTGTTTACAATTTTACATGTCATATCCCACAAACACAATATTAATCAGATTACTGTGTTTGAACTGGAATGATGGGTGTTTGTAGCTGCTCAGATGTTGCCTTTTAGACTGACTGCGAAGAATATTAGAGAGTGTTTGTTATTGGCTTTGAATTTCACCTGTAAAAATGACATTTGCTGCTAAGCAAACATGATGGGCCCCGTTTTCATTCAAGTCTACCAGCCTTAACTATGCGCATGTGTGGACTTTTACTTCTTTTGATATTTTGCTGTACTTTGTGCCAGTAAAAATGGGTGAATTGGGGCATTGGAATGTAGTGTTTTTCAGGGCAGTCATTGCAATATCGCTCATTTGCATCCAAATCACGGCAGAATGAAGCACACATGCCCAAGTAGCCATGCACGACATTGGCAGGTAAACTGCAATAACTTTCCTTTCAGAAGATATAGTCAGCCATGTGAGTGTGTGACGTGCAATTGAGGACCATCAGATCGTAGAACCCCCCCCCAATAGTCATGGGGTGCTATTAAAATATTTTTTAAGATCATAATGATTATAATTCGATCGATGAATTGATTTCTACATTATTTCAGAGGGCTGATCCCACGCTGGTGTCATATCTATGAATACAATACCATGAGGTCAACTGAACACATCCACATCAACACCAAAATCGCATGTTGAAAAATAGATCACCTTTTAGTCTAAAATGTACCGGTACTCTACTTTTTATCACCAAAATACAAGATGTGCTAGGGGGCGCAACAGGGGCGCCCAGTGAGGTGTAACGGATCTGTCAAATTCAGCAACACGCTGTCCCGGCACAAAAATAAAGATGCTCTTGTGTTTACGCTAAGCGCAGACTACTTTCTCTCACCAAAATATCAGGTGCGTCAGGGGTAAGACCGCTTCATGAGCCGATTGGTGGCGACAGGCTCAACACAGCCCCAAACAGGCTAGGCTACGCCCATCTTTACGCACAGGCACTAGTCTACCAAATAAGGGCCTGAAGAACGAAGAGCTGACTAAGGGACAAAATTAAACCATTCTAAAGCTGAGAGAAAAGAAAAAATATATATATTGGGCACAAACATTGGGCATAGCCGATCAAACAATTCCTGAAAAAGAAAGAAACCACGGGTGTACTGAGTGATAAGATCGAACAGGTCTGCCAAGCATATCAAGAGCAGTCGATGGCAGAAACATTGTGAGAGCTTTGAAGAAACTACCAAAGACAACAGTGACATCAACCTCCTATATATACACACACACACACACACACACACACATACACACACATGTAAAGTGTGTGTATGTGGTGTGGAAAGTGGTTAAGAGTGCACGATTGTCTGTGTCTCATGTGTTGTTTTGTATTGTCTTTTTTTTGTTAACTTTTCTTTTGATGGCGGCGCGGACACCCGCAGCGGCTTCTCTTGTTTCATGTTGAGAGGGAAGAAATTTCATCTGTGCTGTATGTTACACATACAGTACATTTGACAATAAAGTTTATCCAATATATATATATATATATATATATATATATATATATATACATACATATATATATAGATATATATAGAAAGAGAGAGAGAGAGATTTTTTCTATCTGAAACTCCATTTTTATGAAAAAAAAATTCTAGTTGTTGAATTCAATATGTACTAATGGCCTTGAACCATGAATCAAGGCGTAGGTGTTATCAAAGTAGACCCAATCACATTTGAGAAGCAGCGATTCCCTGTGGATGGGAATAGCTTTTTCTTTTTTTTAACAACATTTGTGAAAACACTGCCCCCCACCTATGACTAAATAATCTCTAATGTCTTTGGCCCACACTACGTGACAAGTGTTGGTGGTCCAGCCACCTGGCGACCGTAGCTCTGACTGGAAATGCTTGACAGCATCTGCGGCCGCTCAAATGTTCTACACTGCATTTCTTGGCTTGGCAGAACTTGGCCCCGTTGACAAGACCTCGCGGTGACAAATGAGCACTAATGGGCATATTTGAACTTCCCAGTCGATTTCCACATTTAGTTAATTGCGGCGGGCTGACAAACTAATCCATGCGGAGCACGTCAAAGGGAGCGAAAAAAACCTCCCAACAACAACAGTTGGTTATTTGTGGCTGCGAACTCCCGGCTTTGCTCTCGGAGTGACGTTTGACTTGCGAGCCGGTATTGGAACATAACGTGCTTCATGTTTGCAGCATCAGTGGTGTGAATAGTGTCAGCTGCTTGTTTGTTTTCAGTGTGAAAAAAAGATCTCGTTTATCCCAACTCCAACCCTCCCTTCTGAAAGGCCACGTATCAATTTGATACCACCGTCTAAAGTTCATCAGGCCCTAACACCCTCGCAGCTCCCGACTCTCACGCTCTGCGCTGCCTGGAAGCAACTTACCAGTTTAGAAAGCGTGACATTCAAAGTGAGAAAGGCTCTCTACGCATTGTTAAATTGATTTCAAGTCAAATCTATATCCCACACCCTGCCTTGGGTGGACATCGAAATGATCCACGTAGGAAATGAATACGTTGCAACACAGCAAACGCTATGTAAATAATGCCAGTAACTTTATTGGATTCTTTTTTTTTTTTTTTTTTTTAAGATCAAGTGCTGGCTTATATTCATCAGCCGAGTGTTTTACAATGCAAGCTGTTTACAGTGCCTATTTGTATTCCTACCGGACAAAACCCAGAAATAACAAACTGCGATACATTTTCCTCATCTTCACCTTGAGGGCCACCTACCTGCTTACAGTCCTTGTTGCTTTGAGTTTAACTGCTGTCTGCTAATTATTCAATAGATCCCCCCTTGGTGGTGTGTCGGTCTGCGCTTGATGCTTCTTTTCCTATCCGCTGCCACAAGCTCTTTAGACTTTGTTTTTTTTTTTTTGTCTTTACTCTAGGAGACGTAGACTGAGATTGGGTGGATGGCCATGCGGCGGGGAGGGAGGCACCCATGAAAGGGTGGGTCATAGAGCAGGTTAAACACCTCTTATGGAATTGTTTGTCCCTAATAACCGCCACACGAATTAAAGTGAAGCGTTTTTCTTACCAGGGTGAAGTATATATTTAAGCACCTTTCAAAACTTTTTAACTCTCCTGATTTGTGATATTTTTAATATAAGAAGTGAAAAATAATTTTTTTGCTGTGGTTTTTTGTGTGTTGCCGTGAACAAAAATGCGAAGCTAGTTTGTGTTTTTACTATTACATCGATGTACGGGACCTCACGCCCCCTTTTTCTGAGCAAATCTTTGAAATGATTTGAATGCATATTTTGACATATTAGATGGTGGTGATGGTCGAGAGAAAAGCTGTGTACTGCTTATACCACCAACATGTGCTTAAATCAAGAGTGTGAACCTCGAAATCTGTCCAAAACGGCTACCTCAAAACAAAAAGGCTGACTTCCTGTTCAATCCCAGGTCGGGGTCCTTGAGACATTTTCATGTGTCCTATTGCAAAAGACATGTCAACTCATTTTGTGTTGATCAGTCAGACTCTCCAATAGGGCAGTACAGAGTGAGTTTTGGCAAATTGGGGTAATTTAGAACCCCTCAGGACCACCACCGTACAATGAGCAACGTAGATATAATGGCCAATCGTCAATACCATGTCATATCGCAAGTTTTGATGACAAAAATGACATTTTCACATATGAAGCGAGATCCAGTGGGCTACCGCCACAGAGTTCCAATACACACTCTCTCTCTCTCTCTCTCTCTCTCTCTCTCTGATTATAACCCTCACAAAAACTTGAGGCAAAAGCTAACGTGCTTGGGCCATAAACCTTACGTTTACCCAACACACCATTGTTGCAGTCCGACGTCATTCATGCAGCATGTCTGTGCCATACACTGTCAACCCTAATTTGAATAGCTACAAGTGACAGTAGCCGTATAAAATGATGGCGTTACTTTTTTGAAGGTAGCTATGTTGACATTTTCTCCTAGCAAAACGACAGACCACTCCAGGATTGAAATGGCATCATAACTATGCACCTGTAAATAAGATTTCATGGCTACGTCGTTTGTTATTGCCAAGTGCTAATCCATTCAGATCTCAAGCGTTGACATGTATTATTTTTAGGACCCAGCATGCGGGAAGCTTTGCCAGGCATTGTGCGCATATGCCAAAATCCATATTGTTCCACGCAGCGCAGCTGTTGAGGTTTAATGCTACGGACATCTGAATTATGTTTGACAGCCAAGTGTGGCTATTAGCAACAAAAACAGTCGTAAATAGGCATATGCATGAGAGGATGAGTCTATTAAAGAATCATCCAGAATCTAGAAACAACTTCCTCAAGTTCCCAACCTGGATCTGGATTCTCCATTGGTAAGCCCACAAGCATCTACTCAAAATTAGACAGGTAGCCAACAGCTATCATCCCATCACTTGACACTCCTTCCGGTATTCCTCAGAGAGTTCTACGTTTTTGGGCCAAATTGAGTTGGAATCATCATGATGAATCGGCTCACAATCGGCTGCATCATATTAGCAGGTTAGCTCACAGCTAACGGGCTCGTATTTTCCTACTCTCACAATTTCAGGATATTTGCAGAACTTTGAGCCCAGATGTGTGGGCCAGCTAGCCACCCCGCAACATTTTTTATGTGAAAATTGCATATTCAGGAGCTAAGTGAAGATAGGATGCTGCTCAAAATTAGTAATTTAGCTCCCGGTGATCAGGATCACACTAGCCAGTTGACAACCTTTCTTATTTTTTTTTGGGAGAGAATCAGCCATTTTGAAGTTAAATTGAGATAGACCCGCCTTCTCGAGTAGAACCAAATTGGCTAACAGGTATCAGGCTTATAATTGAATACCCTCATGATTTTCTATTTGCATAATTGTGAGCCCAGATAAGTCGGATCGCCTCCTTTAGTCAGCCCGCAAGGGCTTGCTCCAAATTATCAAATTAACTAACAGGCTCATACTTGCCAAGCTTCATGATTTTCCTGAGAGACTTGCCTATTTCAGAGCCACGTTCAGACGGGTCAGCCACCTATTTAGGGCCCCAAGTGCCTGCTCGAAATTAGTGAGTTAGTGAACGGCTAATGGGATAGATTTTGCTTTTCTTTAGGTTTTTGCTGGAGATTTGAATAATTCGGAGCCAAGTCGATTTGGTACAACGTTTTAAGTTTTTAAACAACCTGCTTAAAATTGAGAATCAGCCCTACAACGGATTCATATTTGCACAGAACCAAAACTGTACAGCTGGGGTGTCAAACTCATTTTAGTCGCGGGCCAATTTGGAGTTGCATCTTCCCTCGGAGGGTCGTTATGACAGTGAAACCACAAAATGATTACTTGTACACAACAAATGAATAGCTTACTAGTTTTGAAATCAGTATAGTCAATTATAGTTTGTTCAATTTTTGTTCAAGTGAGTGTAAGCAGGGTAACAAAATGATTGCAAAATCTCAACATTATTTATCAGCATATTAGCAAATTGACACACCTGATTTGCTTTCGCGGGCCACATGAAATGATCTGATGGGCCGGATCTGACTGAAACAGTATGACTGTTGTCCAGACTACGTAAACTTATCCATGAAGAGTGTGCCAATCAAAAATTATTTTTTTGACTCAGGTGTGTATACAATGAGCTTAAACTCAAATTGGCAGCGTATATCCCATCTGTGCCCTTGCGCTACACTGGCATTGCGACATATTTGTCGCATTTCAGATTGCTATCCACAACTGGAAAATGATCACAAAGAATCCAATTCAACGTGCTTTGCTTTGTATTTGTGACGGACAGCTATGTGGAATTATGCATGTGAATTCCAATCCATTTCTGTAAATTTTACACTTAGAATGTTTCACAGTGGGACGACTTTAAAATATAACAAATGTGAATTCTAAAAAGGAGATATGACAGCCCTCACGGTCATGTGGTTACGAGCGCATCCCGGCCTGCCACAACTTTTCTTTCCCCGAACAACAAAAGCTTTGGAAACGCCTGTAAATCTTTCACACATCATCATAGCTGCAGCTAAAGTGGCTATTCACAAGCACAGTCTGTCTGATAGAGTGAAAGAAAACATGCATTGTGGGAGCCTTCCAAGTGTAAGCGCTTGATGCTTCCGCATGCGTACATTTTCACCAACTGCTTATCTGGCTCGCCCGCACGGAAACATGACCCCTCAGGCATACGGGGCTTCATTGGCCGCTTTCATCAAGCACCCGATCAGCTCGGCGCCTGCATCGGCCAGCATAAAAACAAGCTCATCTGCATACATTTGTTTTGTTCAATCGATATCGAAGGTTTGGACTCGAATGCTGAGATACATTCAGCGGTGATGCATGACAAAACCAGAGAGCAACTTCAATTTCAAATCTTAGCACTGAGGAACACATATTCTATGTTAGGAAAGCAAACTGTGGAAGTGCTTCATTTGGGACCAACAATGTTTTTTTTATATATTTTAATAATTGTATTATTATTATCAGCGTTGTACATGTCACACAACAACGTATTAATTAGCAAGATTAAAATGAAAGCATACATATACGAATTACATTATGAAGCAAAGCTGAAACATAACGTAGGTGTGACCAAAAGGATTGGCTGCGCTGGGATTCATCTCACAGGGGGGTCACATCATGAAGTCGAACATGAGTGGATTGTGTTCCCTCGGCCTCACATCAGTCCAGATGTGAGCAGCATGTTCCATGCGGCATCACTGGGCCCCACTGATAAGGCTGACTTCCCCTGTGATATGATATTAAAGCAGAGACCAGGATTTGTCCCACCGGTTGCTGGATATGTGTGACCCGCAGGGAAGCATACGTTTCTCCCTAGGAACGGCTTTTGATGTTATTTCTTTTTTTGCTTTGGTAAAACCAGGGCCTGATTTGCCTGTGAAAGATTTTCGAATAATAAAATTAATTGACAGTAACCAGGAGCATGTTCTCATTTTATCATTCACCTATGTTTTGGTGCTCTGTCTCAAACATCCTAAAGTGCCACAAGATGCCGCCAAAGCCCTGTCTAAATAGGCAAGTAGTACAGTACATGTATTCGTGTCAAGGTCAACTGTTGAAGTGGTACATTATAAGGCGCATAAAATTGAAGCTAAAATAGTGGCTGCAGTTGCGTTATGCATCCACTACGCTAAAGGAATAATATACAATACAGCTTTATTGACATAGCGCTTTCACAACGGCTGCAGCTGTAACAAAGCGCTTGATTGAACAATTAAAATACCACGTCCGAGAAATAAAAAAAACGTTTGCATTTAGAAGGCACATTGGATAATAAGGCGCAGTGTCGGCTTTAGAGACCCCACCACAAGCTAGTGTTAAGCCCAAGAAAACACTAAAGAAAATTACGATCGAGCAGAAGAAGTAGATAATTGAAAAACACGAACGAGGTGTGCGTTTGCGTGACTTAGCGTCCCAGTATCAGTACGCTAACACGCAACAAGTGTCAATTAAGAGTCTCCTTCTAAGAAGCAAAGAAGAGAAGCCACACCGGAGGTTGAGTTACCTACAGTCCTTATGGAAGGTGACTCTCCTTCCAAACCGTAACTCCCTCCCTCCCTCTCCCACTCCATTATTATTATTATTATTATTATTTCTTTAATTTCAATACAATAGCACATTTTTTATACGTAAAATAAGGTATATTTATGTGTAGTTTTAAGGCTTATTTAGTCGAAAATTATGTTTATGGGGACCTGGGAACGGATTATTCTCATTTTAATGGTTTCTTATGGGAAATAAATGTTCGGAAGACGAACTTTTCGGCTCACACACACTTTCTGGGAACCAATTAAGTTCGTGAGCCGAGGTATCACTGTACTATCAACAACCCAGACCAAACATACTCCCGACAAAGTTCTATCTCGGTCAAGATGTACACTATCATTTCAAAATACTTCCTTGACACCAATTGCTTTTTAGACATGGTTTTGGGGGCCTCTTGTGGAAAATTAGGGCCTAAATTTACCCCAAAAAACATGAGTTGATTACTTTTTTTCAGTGATTAGAGATGGAGAGGTTCCACCAAACAAAGGGGAATAGGTAAATGTTAACTCATCTATTTTTTGACAATATTTGAGATTTTTAGTGCGTTGCACTAGCTGTGAATAACAGAGCATACCGTATACCGAAAGAAATCTCCTTCGACAATGGCAAGCGTCCTCCAAATAAGCCAGACAATGTTTTTCAAGCACCTCAGGGTGGCAAAAAAAAAAAAGACTCTTCACACCACAGGATAAGCAGCCCGGATAATCTTTTACAGCCATCTGACAATCGGGTATTTGCTGACTTTGGGTGGAAGGAGGTAGTGAGAAAAGCAAATAAATACCGAACACTCACAGACCACACTGCGCTGTCATTCGTTAAATTTATGTCACATGGTTTTGGTTTATGGACAGTTGCCCAATCCCATATTGCCTTGCGTTGTCTTTAGCGCCTTTTGGCGATTTCGGGTAAGATTTCATTGGCCTGCAGGTTGTTCCACTCATCCTGGACAAACCATGCAGATGCAGATAAATTAGCAAGATGATGCCTGTGGGAGGCAAACCTTGATTCATATTTTGTGTAAATGGTAATGGTAAATTGGGACATTCGGTCCAAAACAGTGACGATATGTCAATGTACAAACTTTTTTTTTTTCTTTGCCTTTGGTGACAATGTTGACTGCTTTATGAGTCAAAAACGGACCTCCTTTTAAATGTGCCCTACAATTGGCAAACGTTCACATTTCCTTGCGTCATCCTTCACAGTCAGGGAATGGAAGTTGTTGAAATACAAAAATGATGTTGCATTCCACAGATTTTGCATGGCTGTGAATTCAACACAGTCTCCGTGGTACATTTACAGGCAGGGTCTAATTTCATGGGGCGCTCGCAAAGATTGCCGGGATGTAGCGTCACTTGGGATTATTCGTTCGCATCCAAGGTCCTTCTGGCATCGAAAGGAGCAAGGGGGTCGATGTTTCGTGCGGCCTCAGTGGAATTCACTGTTCATTTTGTGCCTGCGAGGGATAGGCAAGAATGTCGCTAATTTGAGTTGAGGGACATCCTAAACCGTCATCTCAAAGCCCGATGCAAATTGAGCACAATTTTCAATTTATTGCCGCATTCTCTTTCTTATGTAGATTTTCTCCTGTAGATTTTTACCACCTTTGTTCAATTTCGCTGCCACCGTTCTGTGTGTTGACATTCGGCTCAAGTTGCCATTGCCTTCCCCACCGCCTCGTCTTTGACCGCGGTCATAAAGTGTTGGCTGTCGCTGTCACGCAAAGCTCGGGGGAAGCTCATAAAGGAGCCACCTGTTGGTTGTGCATGTGGGGGGCTTTGCTCGGGATACCGCAATCTTGGCTCTGCTCGGCCAATCCACCACTCCTATCCAGATCAGGGTCTGTCAACGTACAGTCAACTGTGTGGAGTTGCAATCACCTGCTGCCATGCCTTGGCTTCGTCTTACGGACCTGAAGAACCTTCTAGACTGGACGGGGTTCTCTATTGTTGTTTCAAGGACTCCCCCTCACAAGCTTAAAGTATACCATTATATATTTTTTTTCTACAATGGCACGCCATTTGGCACAAATACGTATGCACTTTTAAAAAAATGATAAGAACTAGTAATTTATTGCCATTTAGTAAGCGGCTCGAATAACAGATGGATGCATACTGTATTCATCACCCCAGGCTACATCAGTGCGCCTGACTTCGTTGACGGAGCTTTTTACATATGGATGGTTAGATCGATATGGCCACATTGTGGTTTCGGCAGCACTTTATTTAAATGTCCTTTACAGCCTGACTTCATTTTATCAAGCCTGTTTGCTTTCACCCTCATCCTGACCAAGGAGTCAATGCGATCTTGATCGCAATAAAAAGCGACGTTGGAGTATGGCATAATCCATAGCAGGAGTGTGAGCCTCACGGGGTTCCTCCAGTTTTGTTCAGGTACACTTTTGAAAAAGGAAACTATAATACCACTTTTTCTGAAGCATAATAATTCAGGCAAGACAGAAGAATTAAACATTTTGCACTTGTCTGCAGTTTATTGATTTAAAAAACACAACAAACAAAAGCAGAAAAAGGGCTTAAGCAAACCCTAAGCTTTTTGTCATCTTAAATGGTTATATCTCTCTGGCCACATAACTATTCAATGAACTTCGAAAATGTCTTCTCTACCTTCTTCTCTTCTTGCCTTAAGGCTTGTAAAATTTGCAGTTGAGGATATTTAAGGAAATTGCGCCTTGATTTGTGGATGTTGGACTGTCGTTAAGCACGATGTTAGCATATAAAGCTGGACATCCTTTTAGCCGGCTATTTTATTAGCAACTAGGGGTTTGACTTTTTTTTTTTCCTGGAAGAATGGCTATAGGAGACGTGTTAAGGGATGTTCACTGGTTTTATTGTAGTTTTTGTTCCTCTTCCTGTCAACAGGAATAGGAACTGGTATTGAGCAATTGAATCTGGCTGTGCTTTTTGACAAAAGAGTACAAAGTGAAGCTGTACATTGCTACTGTAGCTTCTCACGTGAGCCTTGTGTGACAAAGTCGGGATTGAGCGACGTCTTATTTTTTTTTCTATTCGACGCTGTGGTCTGCTCGTTGATGAAGTCATTTATACAGATTTTTTTAATTGCCAACTACAAGCTCACTCTCTCCGCCATAGACATACTTTTCCCGCAGGACGCACAGTTCCAAATAATGTGCGTTTTGGGGACGCAAGGAAATTTCTCAGTCAAAAAAAAAAAAACTACGGTAAATCTTTTTTTTCAGCAAGGATCACAGTTTGACCATCGCCGCCATTGTGGTTTTGATCTCGCGTTAAGTAATCTTGCGTGACGAGATTTCCGTTCTCGTGAGACGAGATTGGCGAGATGGGCCTTCACCTCGCGGGAAGCAGACGATTGTCAAGTTGTGCAACGTTAAAACAAGTGTTGCGAAGTGCATGCGGCTCTTTAGCGCCACCCTAGTGGCTCCTCTGTCAACGAAAATTTGCGTCATAGCCTGCGACACACGTTTCTATTAGCAGGACGGGATACCAGGCAGGTGGCTGTTGTTTAAAAAAAAAAAAAGTGTTATGTACAATTCACCCGGGGTACTGACAAAGAGTGGGAATCTGGAGGGCCGAGAGAAGCATTTTGAAATGGTACACGTGAGCTACGATAGTTGACACGCTGCAAAAGTGCGTCCCATGCCTCGTTGGTCTTAGCGGCCGTTATGGCTGTTGCTCATTCTGGCATGCGTGTGTAAGTGCATGCGTATGCGTGGGTGTGGGGTAACGGGTCGATTGTGTGAGGTTGGTTGATTGAAAAAAGGCAATTTAGTCATTTTGATAGTAGGCTAATACATGTATAGTGAATATAGATACATACAGCGTGTGTTGCCTTCATTATAAGACTTTTATTTTTTTGCGGCTCCAGACATATTTGTTTTTTGTTTTCCTGGTCCAATATGGCCCTTTCGACATTTTGGGTTGCCAACCCCTGAGCTTGACAGGCTGAGTTTGATGGGTAAGACTCTTACCCATAGGTGTCCTGGACTGTCGCCAATCCTGCATGTTTTCCATCTTTCCTTGCAACACACCTGATTCAAATGAACGGGCTCGATATTCGGCTTCTGAAGAGCTGATTATTTAAATCAGGTGTGTTGCAACAGAGAGAGGTGGAAAACATGCAAGTCAG
The DNA here is from genome assembly GCA_026261675.1 of Hippocampus mohnikei. NCBI lineage: Eukaryota > Metazoa > Chordata > Actinopteri > Syngnathiformes > Syngnathidae > Hippocampus > Hippocampus mohnikei. Next base: position 17,397,315 of record JAKGUB010000334.1, on the reverse strand, counting down.
CGGCCTTTTGTTTTGAAAATCAGCCCAATTGGTTGCTGACAACCAAATGAAATATGGTGGACCTTTGAACCACGACTTCATCGCATAGCTATCAAGTTTTATAACGTTGGACTTGTGCTAGTTAACTGCAGTACACAACATATGGACAAACAACCATTCATATTCACACCTATGGATAATTTAGCAGAAATAGAGAGAAGAAGCTGCCGTACCTGAAGAGAAGCCGCAGAGGCACAGAAGCAAACACAACAGACAAAGGCCAGAGCCAAGATTCGAACCCAGAACCTCAGAACTGTGAGGCAGATGCTTTCATCACTAGGATCTTTGTGCTGCCCCTCAATAAATCCATTTTCTCCAGTTGCCATGCTCAAAATGAGCCAAACCAAGAAGGGACTTGGCACTCTTCCCACATTCAAAAAAATTTAACAATGAGCAATAAAAAGACGACACAAAGCCAACTGGGTTTCATTGCCCTGAACACCTCACCAATGTTGTCCTAATATTACCCCCCTAAGGAAGCATTTATAATTAGAGGATAGCACATTTCCTCCGTAGGCGTAAACGTCAGAATAAACCCCTTCGGTCAATGTAAAAAAACGTCACCGCTTTCTGTGGACACAGCAACATTGTTGATCTTTCTCATTGACGCGGTCCTCGGCGGCACTAACTGCCGCTCCTCCCTGTCATCATAATGTCCGTATTTACGTTTGCCGCCAACCTCCCTTCACCGAGGGGCAAATCTTCCGTCACGTTGCTGACGATAATCAACAGAAAAATGTCTGCCCGCTCATCAGTTTGTTTTGCGTCCTCGCCTGCCCGCTCAATGATGGATGACGCGGCGGTCCGAAGTGTCTGACCCACTTCGACCTGACTCCTGCGCTACAGTCAACAGAGTCGCCTTTTGACATTTGAGCCAGTGGCGCATTCAGGCGCCAGCGACCTCCATTTTGTCTTAAGACGCTGCGACAGTGTTTCCACTTAGCTTTCAACAAATCCCTTTCGAGACAAGGACATTAACGTCTCCTTGCAGATGGAGAAATCTATCCTATCGGGGCAGGCAAAGCATTTTTGTTCGATTAAAATACTGCTACGGTAATTGCAGTTGTAGTAAGTGGGTGTTCTGCGTATGTTTCTCTCCGACGAACCGTCCGGTCTCTTTATGTGTCCTAAAGAATATTGCCTCGCCTGCATCTTAAGACTGTGAAGCAGCGAAACGTCTGGCCAACAAGACGACACGGTCTCCATATGTCTGTGAGTCCGAAAATAAGCTGCGGTGAATGAGAACAGTAGTTAGTCACGCTAGCTTCGGCGATTGTGATCACTGGAGTCTTAAAAGATTCATTCCAGCGGTAGTTAGTTAGTGCCTGGTGGTGAAGAACAAGGATGGTGGCGCTCCCTTTTCGTTATCAAAATGTTTTGTCTCATAATGCACAGACAACAAGTGTGTGATGACAAGAACATTATTCACCATAGAAGCTGTTGGTCCAACACAATCCTATATTGCAACGTTGAAAGCGACATTCCCCAAAAGCGATACAAGTATGCCTCAGTAATCCATAACCTCAGGTTCAGTTCAGTGAGTATTTTTCCCTTATGGGTCCATTGTTAAGTTACTTATAAGGCTAACTGTAATACTCTGCATATTGTTAGATGTTGAATGCTCTGAAATGGACTTACTCTCACATTAGTGGATATGGACGGGGCGTTGGTGGAAAGTGACGAGTCAGGACAAGTCGGGATGAGCTGCTTGCGTAATTTTTGAGGAAAATGCCAATGTCATCCCTCACCTTCCAAACGTCAAGCGCAGGAGAGTGGAGCTGCCAAAGCGTTAGGAAATGCAGCGACACGCTATCCTTGGCTTATGTTGGCTGACAATTACTTTCATCAGCTGGGAATGTGGTCACTGGAACTTGCACACAAAAACACATCAGCACTAGAAATGAGATAGGAGTGTGTTTGTGTGTGTGTGTGTGTGTGTGTGTGTGTGTTTGAGACACTTGCAGGGTTTAAAATAGTCCTGAAACCGATATCCGGCTCCAGCAGACTTCAGATTTCTGTCCAGACAAACTGACGACAAGACTTACGAGAATATACATTGCCGGGGAAATGGAACTCCACAAATGGCAAAAAGCCGCGAGTAACTGATGCTAATCCTAAAAGCTTTGTAATTGCCTAGAGCTGCCACAAGATGGCAACAAAGCGTACTTTCTTAATTAGACATGACAACGATTGACAAAATATAGCTCCTCCTGACACCTGAACATAGTCCGTTATCTTCAAGACGGTGCCAAAATGATATTTTTATATTTTTAGCATGATAGCATAATCAGCCAATATTTTCTAAATGTTTTGAAAAACAAACATACGGCAAATTCAACAAATAAAGAGAGTTCACTTGTCTCGATTCAACTTTTATGAATTACCATGACCTGGATGATGTTTTTCTTTGTGCAAACATACACTGAAAGTACATTGCTATTTTTTCGGTGGAGGGACAAGTTAAAAACAACTCCGGCAATTATCCTATTCGGGCAACAATATTGGCGTGTGCATAAGAATAGCAAATGGGTGACTTTTCCAGCAAATCATCTTCACATTTGCAAATTCTGAACTACAAACATGCGGGATTCACCGTAACTCAGAATCATCTGAATTTCCTAAATTTAACATGCCTCCCATCCCTCCTCACTCATATGGTGAAAACGTCTATTTCAAGGCTTCACAGTATGACCCCGCCCAACCCCACTCCGCCTCGCTCAGTGGTGACCCCTGGAAAGTTAGAAAATAATTTCACCACGCCAGTTCCACCCATTATCACAAAATTAGGTAGAGATGTTCATCATACCAAAATGCATAACAAAAGTCTCAAGGAACTGTGGGCACCATGGAATCTGCCCAAATTAACTCCAGATTTCATTCAGGTATCAGAGACAGGGTCCGATTTTCGTCTAGACCAGGGCTGTCAAACTCATTTTTGTCACTGGGCCACTTTTTTGAGTTACGTCTTCCCTCGGGGTCCATTATGACCGTGAAACCTCAAACATGCTGAATCGCATTATTGCAAAATCTCAACGTCATTCATTACAGATGACAATTTGACACTTTGGTACATTTTTAGCAAGGATCGTGCAAGTTGACACCAATGCCCGTGGCAAATGATGCCACGGGCCAGATCTGGCCCCTGGCCTTGAGTTTGACACCTGTGCTATAGACAAAGGGTTTTTATACGTCACATTATAATATAACTGAATCATTTCACTTTTTTTTTGACATCCTTCTAACCGATTCTCTCTTTCCTTACTAACTTGATTTCTGCACTGAAGGATGTTTGGTGTCTTACAGCCACTAGGTGGCACTGTATCACTTGCCTGCTTCGTGTCAAGCTTTGATCAGAGAGACACATTAATACCGCAAGATGTTTGAAGTGCTGCAGGCATGTGGAACCCCAACACCCCGCTTTGAATTTATACAGACTGTAATACGACACACTGTTTTTTTCAACCCTTTTGTGTTGACGTATTCGCTGCGACCGTGAAGTATTGATTGCATAATGAAATGTACTTGCATCACATCACATGGTGTCCTGGCATATGTTGATGTATGAACATAAAGACCTCCATTTCTTAATTGCAGGCACACTACAGTGCATTTGTAGTAAGGGACGAAATTGGATCGCATCGCCAAAAGGCAGAGAATGTTTTTTTCCGAGCCTTCATCACTGAGAAACCAACACAATTGCCCCATTGCGACTATTGTACTTTTAATAACAATAATTTTTCATGTGGATAATTAACAGAACGTGCCAGTGAATGGCAATCTGTAAATTACATTAGTGTTACTAAAGTGACTCTCCTAAAGGAATAGTTTTTTCCCTCTCATGGAAAAGTGTTTTCAGGCACAAAATAATAAAGTCAATGTGCTTCACACATTAAAAAACAACATTTAAAGGCAGTATTTAAAGGCAAATTAGAACATTTAAAGGCAGGAGAATTTAGGACATTAGAAAAACACAAGAATTGAAGATATTTAAAAGCAGAGTAGAGAAAAAAAAGTAGTATATTAAAATTGCTGCAAGAACATAGAGCACACGAATATGATTCGGGGAAAAACTATAGAAATGCCATAAAAGAGCTCATAATTATTTTTTTTTAACCTGGGGCTGACTTGAGTTATTTTTAGCAGTTTATTACATTTGCGTGCTGCATAACAGCCACATGCTGATGCACCGTGTTTGCTTTACAGTTTCCACTTTGAGCTTCACTAATTCTCTGCTGACTTCACAACCCTACTGGGTTTACTTTGCATGAGCATTTCGTTAATGTATTCCGGAGGCAAGCCAGTCGGTGATTTATTGACCAAAAGCATAATTTGTAAATCTATTCTAGTGCTGACTAGGAGCCTTGGTAATGACTTTAGGACACAAGTAATATGTTCTGATCCCTTTGTTCTGGTCAGAACACGAGCTGCAGTGTTCTGGATGAGTTGCAGCTATTCGTGAGTCCAAGAGTACAGAGAGTCCAGTGGAGTAATGTTCATTTATTAAAAGTTATTCTGAGTTTGAAATACAAGGGGAGGTAAATATAAAACAGTGCCTTGTGATATGAGTCAATTGACTTGTATGTATGCATTTCAGAGGTTCCCCACGCAGCATGCCCCCCCCCCCATTCCCAGAAAGTTGGATGTAACCGTCATAAGAGAATGTACAGAAAAGTCTAAAGGACCCTTGCCTGAAATTGAACAGGAAGGCAGCTATATTGTTTTCGGAACAGCCATTTTAGGTGAATTGCAGGGCTCTTACTCTGGCCAAATAAAACCAACCTGGAAAAATATATCTTCGATGGGTAACGCTAAATTATCCATCCATCTATCCATCCATTTTCTGATTCGCTTATGCTCACAGAGGTTGCAGGGCGTGCTGGAGCCTATCCCGGCTGTCTTCGGGCCGTAGGCAGGGTAAACCCTGAACGGGTCGTCAGCCAATCGCAGACGCTAAATTAATGAAGCTTTTTTTGTGTGTATGCCATTCTAATGTGGACAGCGCACTGCGGAAAAGGTTGAATCAAAGCACTTGAACCAATCCCACTTTGTATCGTCCCTCGGGATGACAATCTTGCCACCTCCATATTGTGCCCCCACGCATCGGTTTACAGCGAAGCTGGTTCCAAACTCCAGCAAACAAACAAGCCGCATCCGGGCCGTAATTCATCAGGCGATGCCATGCCGTTATTAATCTCTCTGTCTCAGCCATCATAACTCTTCCTTATAGTAGCCATTTGAGTAGTGCAGTGTTGCCAGGGACAGGAGCGATAACTCTGCTGTAATAATGGACCTCAGTGTAGCCGTCCTGATGGATGAGGTTCCCTGGTCGGGATGTACCGGTATTTGCGTTAAAACACTTCTTTAATGAAAATTTTGTTCTATTGTAAGTCTTGGGCCCCAAAAAATAAAACACCCCAAGAGAATGAAATTCCCTCACGCTTCCCTTAAGTGCCCCCAGGTATCACTGCGCAAAACCATTTGTCCAGAGGCTCTGGGGGAAAAAGACTCAAATTTGTTTCACCTGCCCAGTGGGAGGCAAATAGTAGCCCGCGAGTGCCAGAGATTAGCGTTGTATGGATGGACATTTTTATTTCAACAGGATAAATACTTTAAAGTCGTGTTCGTTCCGGGAGGCTGCACTTTCCCCACGCTCGGGTTAATGTTTTAGCATGTTCACATTAGCTGGAGGGCGAGAGGAGTTGTGGAGCTCCTGCTGTGCCTGATAGATTCAGTTAAATAATATGGCCCGAGTAAAGTTTTTGCGATCAAGCCCAGTAAGAAGTGTGTCTCATTTGGAGTAACCTTCTTGTTCGTGTCGTCTATTTTATATGTCGTCCATTATTCCACAGTCAGACAATGTTGTAATTCAGTCTTTCCACAATGGCGCCAAGTTTTACATTAGAAATCTCATGACACCCCACCCCCCCCAAAAAAAAGAACAAATCCACAAAAATTGAGAATCTGCAATTGATTCCCCCAAAATTGTCCAGGGACGGCACAAGATTTTTACAAAGCACTACTTTTGTCTGAATTGAGCTTCTCAAGTCACTTCAATGTCGTACCATAGCAACAAGATGTCACAATATTGCGGCAAACACTCCTTAAACCTAAAAGAAACTTCTCAATTTCAACAATAGTTCCTTGGCACCAAGATGCCAAAATATAGTGAAAAAGGACATTATATTTTTATTTCATATCAATTAAGTCAAAAATCCGACTTCAACGGACAATTAGGACGGCGGAAAAAATCATTGGCACCGCCCTACCCACTCTTGAGGACTTGCACAATGCAAGAATCAAGACAAGGGCACGGAAAATCCTCCTGGATCCCCCGCACCCTGCCCACCACCTTTTCCAGCTACTCCCCTCAGGCAGGCGCTACAGATCCATGCGCACCAAATCCAGCAGACACTTAAACAGCTTCTTCCCTCTAGCCATTAACTCCCTAAACAGTCACTGACATAGTCACTCTTCTTGTACAACAAATATTGTTACTGGTCACTCTAAAATGGTTCAATGATTTTCTGCACCAACTGTACAAAATGTAATAGTATTGTATTCTACCACTGATCACTTCAGCTCTGCTTGAAACTACGGTTCACTTACATTACGAAATGTCCTTCCATACCTATTTGTCAGGTTCTTGTTTATGATGATACTATTGCAGCGTGTTATACCGGAGACAAATTCCTTGTGTGTTCTACATACTTGGCCAATAAAGATGATTCTGATTCTGAAATAGAAAGTCCTATCGAGTCCAAGTGGAGTATGGTCCTTTTTTCATTCATTCATTCATCTTCCGAACTGCTTGATCCTCACTAGGGTCGCAGGGGGTGCTGGAGCCAATCCCAGCTGTCTTCGGGCAGTAGGCGGGGGACACCCTGAATCGGTTGCCAGCCAATCGCAGGGCACACAGAGACGAACAACCATCCATGCCCACACTCACACCTAGGGACAATTTAGAGTGCTCAATCAGCCTGCCATGCATGTCTTTGGAATGTGGGAGGAAACCGGAGCACCCGGAGAAAACCCACGCAAGCCCGGGGAGAACATTCAAACTCCACACAGGGAGGCCGGAGCTGGAATCGAACCAGGTACCTCTGCACTGTGAAGCCGACGTGCTAACCACTGGACTACCGGGCCGCCTGGAGTAGGGTCCGATACGCCATATTTGACGAGCTTGAAAGTGTTCCACATTCGACGTAAAATATCAGAAGGCTCCGTCCTTCTACGCTTTTGGTGCTGAATGTCATGTGTCTGGTTGTTGCTGATGAGCACACCGATAAGCTGGAGAACAATAAGGCCGGTATACACTTCCCCATCTCGGGTGGCGAAAAGGGCAATTGGGAATCTGACTGAGAAATTAGATGGCCTTTTGTTACTTGACCTGTGGTACCCATCCAACAGTTGAGTCATGCGAGTGTTGTTTGACTAGAGCGCTTGTGCAGATGCATTGCAGCGAGGCTCAATGACCCACACGGCATCTCATTTCCTCTTTAAGAGCTGATTCACCACGGGAAATAAAGCAAAGAGACAAAGGGAGAATTTCTGCATACATAAAACATCCAGTCTTAGATGCAATCGTCATTTTTTAAACATTCCCACGAAGCATTCATATTCAGTTTGGGATGCAGTCTATTCATTTGCCAAAGTATCCAACCTGTACACGTGCCTACAAAGAGGCAGTAAACTGCGCGTAAGTAATTGGTGGACAGAGGCTTGTCGGTATAAAAAATATTAGCGATGGCTTAACTGTGCATTTCCGAGCTTGTTGCATTAAGCTAAAAGTTGCTCTTTTGTTTGTCATGAGTGTGTACGAGTGCCAAATATAGTATATATAGGTTAGCAAAAGTCAGTCAGTCAGTGTGTTGGGCGTTAGCTGTGGTAGGAAGCAGCAGCCGAATGAACACGCGTTTTGGTGCCGCTTGTAGGAATAAAGCAGCTCAAGAGCATCGGTAACTGTGTCATCATCCTTTAAGCACAAACGAGCGCATTAAAAAATGAAATACGACTTTGAAGGCATTTGGGTAGCTATAATGGCCATCGCTAGCTTAAAGTGAAAGTTTAACAAGCTGTATGATGTAATTTCGTTTGAAACGGCAGCGTTGCCGTGAGGCGGTTCCACAATAGCCAACCTCTACCGCCGTCCCGTTGTTGCCATAAACTTTCAGTTTGTTCACTGCTGCCCACTAATTTATTGACAGATAATGGTCACTCTTCAATGGAAATAATAACAACAAATTGAATGCTTTAAAAATGGCATCCCAAAAGAAGATTTCAAGTGATCTGGGTCCTTTGTTCTTTTTTTTTTACAGGTAGTGTTAGCACACAGGACTGTTGTGAAGCAATTCTTGTCCATAAAATGGTAAACTAGCTCTTGTTCAGTTCAGTATGCATGTTTTAATGTTTCCATAGTAAAGTGTCATAAAAGAGCCATTGGGTCTTGTCTTTTATTTCTGTACGCCAAATATTGTTTTATACCTATGACCACTGATTGGTTAACAGATAATTGTCAATCCCAGGTCACTTTGGATGTAAATTTGTAATTGTTCATTTTCATGAAATTTAAATGTCATTGTTGTTTCAATTATACAGAACATTTTGAAACATTTCCATCACCAAGGGTCCCAAAATATCCAACCTGAATTTACCCGCGTTTACCTTTAACACAGAGGATCCTGCCAAAGTGCTGACACATAGGTGTCAATGTGGTAAAGCTTTGTCTTTCAAAGAGAACTCCCACTAAAATTAACAGCTGAGATTCTGGCTTGGACTTAAGTTTGTCTTTCACATGGAGAATCCTGCAGCATCAAAGACGATTGCTGCTGGCACAACAAAACTTTACAGTGGGTCTGGTCCACTTCCTGTTGCTGCTCCTCCAACAAATGCAAAACTCCAACCAGCACCTGGTGTGGTGGTCCTTACTGGTGCAAGCCATTTGGTGGCCGATGCTCTCTTCCCAAACATCAATCCAAATATAATACATATTTTTCCAGGCTAAATGTTTTCTTTAAACGGCATGGCGGTCAACTGATTAGCACGTTGGACTCACTGTGCGGAGGTGCTGGGTTAGATTCCGGCTCCGGCCTTCCTGTGTGGAGTTTGCGTGTTCTCTCTGTACTCCGGTTTCCTCCCACTTTCCAAAAACATGCATGACAGATTGACAGTTTAAATCAGGGGTGTCCAAACTTGTTCCTCAAGGGCCATTGTCCTGCCTGTTTTCAAGCTCTTTCAGGAGCAACTCACCTGATTCAAATAATCAGGATAGTTCTAATGCTGCTTCAGAGCTGGCTGATGAGTTGATCATATAAATCAGGTGTGTTGCAGCCAGCTGAGATGCAAAATAGGCAACAGTGGACCTGCAGGCATGGAGCTGGACATGCCTGCTCGAAATTTTCACAAAGTGTGAGTGCAGATGGTTGTTCGTCTATGTGTGCCCTGCGATTGGGTGGCAACCAGTTCTGGGTGTCCCCGCCTAAGGGCCGATGACGGCTGTGAGGATAAGCGGATCAGAAAATGGATGGATGGATGTTGACTTAGGATGGGAGGTGTTTTTGGATTGTACACAGAGTGGGATGTTATCTTCTTGTGAGGATCTTTTTTTGTTTTTTTGGGGTGGTTGTGCCTTCAAGGCTTTTCTGCAAGTGATTGGACAATGACCTAACTCACTGGTGTCAAATTCAAGGCATGGGGACAGATCCAGCCCGTGACATCATTTTATGTGGCCCTCAAAGGCACATCATATGTGTCGAGAACAATCGTTTCAAGCAAAATATCTTCACTTTTAACAACACTTCGATTGAGATGGGAAGTGTTAACACCCATTCACTTTAAAACCCCTTAAACCGAGGGCAACGTTGCCAAAAACGCCTGTGAAAAGGTGCACCCAAAGTCATTTTTTTAAGCTATTCTTGAACCATTTGGAGTATCAGCATAGTTTTGGTCACTTTTTGAAATATTCAAAATGGCACATTATGACTATTTCTCCTGTCTCTGAACTATGGATGTTTGAAAACAGAAGAAAAAGGCGAATCTTATGTTCGTCTAATTTTCTTTTCACAATATCTGCCTTGAAAATGCATTTAGAATGTTGATTAGGACTTGAAAACACTACAGGATCAAACCTTAAGTCTCCCCAAGCTCCGGTTCAAACTTGACAATTGTAACATGGAGAGTACCATTTAAATCTCCAGAAACTCAGCTTTTAAGATGCATAACATGTTCACACATGACGACGTGCATCAGCGATTTGTTTTGACAGATGACGGACATCCCGCAGGGTCGTCCTAACTTTAAGGGTTTAAATAAATATCACAATAGCTGAACAAATAATTTTGTGGCTTCTGATTTCGAAACTAGTTATCCATCCATTTGCTGTGTACAGTATATGTGATAATATAAGACACTCATATGTTTGGAAACCTGTGACTTGAAAAATGCGTCCAACTTAAATGATTATGTAATTTCTTTGGGTTTAATATCCCTCTCCTGCAAGCCTCCGACCTTGGAAGTGCATCAGGCTAAAGAAGTATTTATGTGCCGCTGAAAATATTACCGCTGACTTATGACTGCATTTGTCGTATATTGTGTGTCCTCACTGCACCCCGCCACCCGCTCCCTCCCAAAAAGAAAACGGATCACTTGTGGAGGTAGAATTATCATATCCAACCGTGTGCCAGAAGTAACAACATCCATCTGAGTCAAATAGACAATTTCCTATATTAAAATAAAGTTGCATCCAAAATCATACATTTTTCTTGCCGCCAATTCCTGAGCTGAATCAATGTGGCCATTAAATCAACAGTGTTGGAAAGTTGCGCTTAGTGTCTGCATGTCGAGCTCTGGCACTACATTGCTCTTGCAAATGTGTTCACTTTTGTTTGAAACCATTTGGAGTTGGACCAATGTTCAGTTTGTGGCGCATTTGACACTGAGTTAAGCTGTAGACTGTTAGGTTAGCCTTTCCCGCTGGCTCTTTTCTATTCATAATGCAATGCGGGTGGTTGCTGGATGTTCAAATCTCTGCAAATATTAATTTCTGTTGGTGCATACACAATTCTTTTTCAAATCCTAAAAAAAGATGCTGGTATGTGAAATGGTTGCACACATAAACATACAAACTCAGGCGTTTGATTGTGTTGTGTGTGGTCTGTACCTGATCTCGAGTTGTCCTCAGAGACGAAAGTCTGGTGTGACCACATGTGATCCCTCCAAAAAACAAGGATGAACAGACACTTTCGGATATGCACCAGAGTGTTCGTCCAAGGAGACAAGAGGCAGCAACGTTGTAAGATGGCCATGTCGGCAGACAAGAATTGCTCTGGAAAATACTTCTTGCCATCTGCGAGTATGAAATAAGCAGTTTCACATACAGTACAATGACCACCAGAGCGCAGAAATTATCTGCCTGCGCCTCGATCAAATCGACCAAAATCGCATTACCGTACCTGCACCACAATCAGGGCTGAGAAGGTTACATAAACAAAGTTAATCATGTAATTCAACTACCATCATATTAAACTAATATAACTTGAATAATTTTAGTTAGTCTTAATTACTCCTTTCCAAATACGATTTTTAAAAAAATCACCCATCCATCCATTATCTGATCCGCTTTATTCTTACGAGAGCGGGCTTGCTGGAGCCTATGCCAGGTGTCCTAGGGCAGTAGGCGAGGTACACCTAGACTGGTCGCCAGCCAATCGCAGGGCACAGATAGACCAACAACCATTCACGCTCACGTGCACCTATGAACAAGTGTCCAATCAACCTACCAAACAGACAAACCCCAAAAATCTTCGATATATATTTTTTCATATTAATCTGTATTTTTGTTGTTGTTGTTTTGTGATGGCTTGTTTCATAGGCATTGTTTTGGAATACGGGAGGAAGACTGAGCAACCGCAATCCAAATCCAAGCACAAGAAATGTGAAGCAGACGTGCTAACCACTGCTGCACCATGCTTCAACGATAGATAGACAGATACATAGATAGATGGATGGATAGATAGATAGATAGATAGATAGATAGATAGATAGATAGATAGATAGATAGATAGATAGATAGATAGATAGATAGATAGATAGATAGATAGATAGAGATAGATAGATAGATAGATAGATAGATAGATAGATAGATAGATAGATAGATAGATAGATAGATAGATAGATAGATAGATAGATAATTTAATTTACCGGACAACAAAGGACCACAGTGTCCTCTCGGCTCATGACCTCAGCCGTGCATCTTCATCAAGGCCAGCATGACGATAATTTCTGCAGAAGTGACGCTATTACTCATTCCGTTCACCCACCTGCATTTGCAGATGGTGCGGCCACCTGACGAGGGTTATGAAGGCGGGACGACGACTGCGCCATCCGCCCTCCCTCTTTCTTTGTCAGCCAGTGACTTGATTGCATTGCCTGCCACCTTTGAGCACTACCATGACTCGGGCCGGTATGGTCCGATACGCCATATTTGACGAGCTTGAAAGTGTTCCACATTCAACGTAGCGACCTAAAATATCAGAAGGCTCCGTCCTTCTCCGCTTTTGGCGCTGAATGTCATGTGTTTGGTTGTTGCTGATGAGCACACCGATAAGCTGGAGAACAATAAGGCCGGTATACACTTCCCCATCTCGGGTGGCGAAAAGGGCAATTGGGAATCTGACTGAGAAATTAGATGGCCTTTTGTTACTTGACCTGTGGTACCCATCCAACAGTTGAGTCATGCGAGTGTTGTTTGATAGAGCGCTTGTGCAGATGCATTGCAGCGAGGCTCAATGACCCACACGGCATCTCATTTCCTCTTTAAGAGCTGATTCACCACGGGAAATAAAGCAAAGAGACAAAGGGAGAATTTCTGCATACATAAAACATCCAGTCTTAGATGCAATCGTCATTTTATAAACATTCCCATGAAGCATTCATATTCAGTTTGGGATGCAGTCTATTCATTTGCCAAAGTATCCAACCTGTACACGTGCCTACAAACAGTCAGTAAACTGCGGGTAAGTAATTGGTGGACAGAGGCTTGTCGGTATAAAAATATTAGCGATGGCTTAACTGTGCATTTCGAGCTTGTTGCATTAAGCTAAAAGTTGCTCTTGTTTGTTTGTCATGAGTGTGTACGAGTGCCAAATATAGTATATATAGGTTAGCAAAAGTCAGTCAGTCAGTGTGTTGGGCGTTAGCTGTGGTAGGAAGCAGCAGCCGAATGAACACGCGTTTTGGTGCCGCTTGTAGGAATAAAGCAGCTCAAGAGCATCGGTAACTGTGTCATCATCCTTTAAGCACAAACGAGTGCATTAAAAAATGAAATACGACTTTGAAGGCATTTGGGTAGCTATAATGGCCATCGCTAGCTTAAAGTGAAAGTTTAACAAGCTGTATGATGTAGTTTCGTTTGAAACGGCAGCGTTGCCGTGAGGCGGTTCCACAATAGCCAACCTCTACCGCCGTCCCGTTGTTGCCATAAACTTTCAGTTTGTTCACTGCTGCCCACTAATTTATTGACAGATAATGGTCATTCTTCAATGGAAATAATAACAACAAATTGAATGCTTTAAAAATGGCATCCCAAAAGAAGATTTCAAGTGATCTGGGTCCTTTGTTCTTTTTTTTACAGGTAGTGTTAGCACACAGGACTGTTGTGAAGCAATTCTCGTCCATAAAATGGTAAACTAGCTCTTGTTCAGTTCAGTATGCATGTTTTAATGTTTCCATAGTAAAGTGTCATAAAAGAGCCATTGGGTCTTGGTCTTTTATTTCTGTACGCCAAATATTGTTTTATACCTATGACCACTGATTGGTTAACAGATAATTGTCAATCCCAGGTCACTTTGGATGTAAATTTGTAATTGTTCATTGGCATGAAATTGAAATGTCATTGTTGTTTCAATTATACAGTACATTTTGAAACATTTCCATCACCAAGGGTCCCAAAATATCCGACCTGAATTTACCCGCGTTTACCTTTAACACAGAGGATCCTGCCAAAGTGCTGACACATAGGTGTCAATGTGGTAAAGCTTTGTCTTTCAAAGAGAACTCCCACTAAAATTAACAGCCGAGATTCTGGCTTGGACTTAAGTTTGTCTTTCACATGGAGAATCCTGCAGCATCAAAGACGATTGCTGTTGGCACAACAAAACTTTACAGTGGGTCTGGTCCACTTCCTGTTGCTGCTCCTCCAACAAATGCAAAACTCCAACCAGCACCTGGTGTGGTGGTCCTTACTGGTGCAAGCCATTTGTTGGCCGATGCTCTCTTCCCAACCATCAATCCAAATATAATACATATTTTTCAGGCTAAATGTTTTCTTTAAACGGCATGGCGGTCAACTGATTAGCACGTTGGACTCACCGTGCGGAGGTGCTGGGTTAGATTCGGCTCCGACCTTCCTGTGTGGAGTTTGCGTGTTCTCTCTGTACTCCGGTTTCCTCCCACTTTCCAAAAACATGCATGACAGATTGACAGTTTAAATCAGGGGTGTCCAAACTTGTTCCTCAAGGGCCATTGTCCTGCCTGTTTTCAAGCTTTTTCAGGAGCAACTCACCTGATTCAAATAATCAGGATCGTTCTAATGCTGCTTCAGAGCTGGCTGATGAGTTGATCATCTAAATCAGGTGTGTTGCAGCCAGCTGAGATGCAAAATAGGCAACAGTGGACCTGCAGGCATGGAGCTGGACATGCCTGCTCGAAATTTTCACAAAGTGTGAGTGCAGATGGTTGTTCGTCTATGTGTGCCCTGCGATTGGGTGGCAACCAGTTCTGGGTGTCCTGCCTAAGGGCCGATGACGGCTGTGAGGATAAGCGGATCAGAAAATGGATGGATGGATGTTGACTTAGGATGGGAGGTGTTTTTGGATTGTACACAGAGTGGGATGTTATCTTCTTGTGAGGATCTTTTTTTGTTTTTTGGGGGTGGTTGTGCCTTCAAGGCTTTTCTGCAAGTGATTGGACAATGACCTAACTCACTGGTGTCAAATTCAAGGCATGGGGACAGATCCAGCCCGTGACATCATTTTATGTGGCCCTCAAAGGCACATCATATGTGTAGAGAACAATCGTTTCAAGCAAAATATCTTCACTTTTAACAACACTTCGATTGAGATGGGACGTGTTAACACCCCGCCCCATTCACTTTAAAACCCCTTAAACCGAGGGCAACGTTGCCAAAAACGCCTGTGAAAAGGTGCACCCAAAGTCATTTTTAGCTATTCTTAAACCATTTCAAGTATCAGCATAGTTTTGGTCACTTTTTGAAATATTCAAAATGGCACATTATGAATATTTCTCCTGTCTCTGAACTATGGATGTTTGAAAAAGGCGAATCTTATGTTCGTCTAATTTTCTTTTCACAATATCTGCCTTGAAAATGCATTTAGAATGTTGATTAGGACTTGAAAACACTACAGGATCAAACCTTAAGTCTCCCCAAGCTCCGGTTCAAACTTGACAATTGTAACATGGAGAGTACCATTTAAATCTCCAGAAACTCAGCTTTTAAGATGCATAACATGTTCACACATGACGACGTGCATCAGCGATTTGTTTTGACAGATGACGGACATCCCGCAGGGCCGTCCTAACTTTAAGGGTTTAAATAAATATCACAATAGCTGAACAAATAATTTTGTGGCTTCTGATTTCGAAACTAGTTATCCATCCATTTGCTGTGTACAGTATATGTGATAATATAAGACACTCATATGTTTGAAACCTGTGACTTGAAAAATGCGTCCAACTTAAATGATTATGTAATTTCTTTGGGTTTAATATCCTCTCCTGCAAGCCTCCGACCTTGGAAGTGCATCAGGCTAAAGAAGTATTTATGTGCCGCTGAAAATATTACCGCTGACTTATGACTGCATTTGTCGTATATTGTGTGTCCTCACTGCACCCGCCACCCGCTCCCTCCCAAAAGAAAACGGATCACTTGTGGAGGTAGAATTATCATATCCAACCGTGTGCCAGAAGTAACAACATCCATCTGAGTCAAATAGACAATTTCCTATATTAAAATAAAGTTGCATCCAAAAATCATACATTTTTCTTGCCGCCAATTCCTGAGCTGAATCAATGTGGCCATTAAATCAACAGTGTTGGAAAGTTGCGCTTAGTGTCTGCATGTCGAGCTCTGGCACTACATTGCTCTTGCAAATGTGTTCACTTTTGTTTGAAACCATTTGGAGTTGGACCAATGTTCAGTTTGTGGCGCATTTGACACTGAGTTAAGCTGTAGACTGTTAGGTTAGCCTTTCCCGCTGGCTCTTTTCTATTCATAATGCAATGCGGGTGGTTGCTGGATGTTCAAATCTCTGCAAATATTAATTTCTGTTGGTGCATACACAATTCTTTTTCAAATCCTAAAAAAGATGCTGGTATGTGAAATGGTTGCACACATAAACATACAAACTCAGGCGTTTGATTGTGTTGTGTGTGGTCTGCACCTGATCTCGAGTTGTCCTCAGAGACGAAAGTCTGGTGTGACCACATGTGATCCCCAAAAACAAGGATGAACAGACACTTTCGGATATGCACCAGAGTGTTCGTCCAAGGAGACAAGAGGCAGCAACGTTGTAAGATGGCCATGTCGGCAGACAAGAATTGCTCTGGAAAATACTTCTTGCCATCTGCGAGTATGAAATAAGCAGTTTCACATACATACAATGACCACCAGAGCGCAGAAATTATCTGCCTCGCCTCGATCAAATCGACCAAAATCGCATTACCGTACCTGCACCACAATCAGGGCTGAGAAGGTTACATAAACAAAGTTAATCATGTAATTCAACTACCATCATATTAAACTAATATAACTTGAATAATTTTAGTTAGTCTTAATTACTCCTTTCCAAATACGATTTTTAAAAAATCACCCATCCATCCATTATCTGATCCGCTTTATTCTTACGAGAGCGCGGGCTTGCTGGAGCCTATGCCAGGTGTCCTAGGGCAGTAGGCGAGGTACACCTAGACTGGTCGCCAGCCAATCGCAGGGCACAGATAGACCAACAACCATTCACGCTCACGTGCACACCTATGAACAAGTGTCCAATCAACCTACCAAACAGACAAACCCCCCAAAAATCTTCGATATATATTTTTTTCATATTAATCTGTATTTTTGTTGTTGTTGTTTTGTGATGGCTGTTTCATAGGCATTGTTTTGGAATACGGGAGGAAGACTGAGCAACCGCAATCCAAATCCAAGCACAAGAAATGTGAAGCAGACGTGCTAACCACTGCTGCACCATGCTTCAACGATAGATAGACAGATACATAGATAGATGGATGGATAGATAGATAGATAGATAGATAGATAGATAGATAGATAGATAGATAGATAGATAGATAGATAGATAGATAGATAGATAGATAGATAGATAGATAGATAGATAGATAGATAGATAGATAGATAGATAGATAGATAGATAGATAGATAGATAGATAGATAGATAGATAGATAGATAGATAATTTAATTTACCGGACAACAAAGGACCACAGTGTCCTCTCGGCTCATGACCTCAGCCGTGCATCTTCATCAAGGCCAGCATGACGATAATTTCTGCAGAAGTGACGCTATTACTCATTCCGTTCACCCACCTGCATTTGCAGATGGTGCGGCCACCTGACGAGGGTTATGAAGGCGGGACGACGACTGCGCCATCCGCCCTCCCTCTTTCTTTGTCAGCCAGTGACTTGATTGCATTGCCTGCCACCTTTGAGCACTCTCCATTGTGCCAAGGAGGGAAGAGGTTGTGTAAACACCTTCAGGCTTATAAAAGTGATTCACATTTTTTTTTTCCTCTGAGTCACCATCACTTAATTTCTGCAAAGCCTCCCAAAAAGAGAAGAAAAAAACAGTGTACTGAATGTTTTTCCATTTGGCAGAGAACACAGGCCTCGGTCAGTGGAAGAATTTTTCATATCCAAAGGCCATGTGAACACGGTGTTTTTTTTTCTTTTTTTTTATAGTGTTGCAAGGACGGACGTGCTTTCAGCTCCTTTTTTAAAAGCCTTGAACACGCTCACAACAGCCTTGAACACCTCCAGTGTGAACTTTAGTGTCAGAAATAAGGCTTCAGTTATTCAGCGACATGAATAACATACTGCCCCCTCTTCTTTTTAATTGATTTGAACTTATTAGATTCAAAATATTGGCAGACATTTTAAAACAGTGTGTAGGTACTTTTATAGTAATAAAGAAGTTAGGGATCTGAAAAATCAATACGTATAATATTTAGGATGTACACCTACAATTGTGTATTACTTCCTGTGTTTTTAAGGCTTTCGTTAGGATGGGAAAGTGTCTCGTGAGGACGAGAAACATATTTTCTTTTTGTTTCTTTCTCCGTGTCACTTTAGGGGCTCTCTAGGTTTTAATATCAGTAATTGTAACATTTTTAGACGGCATTAAATACTCTTTTTTGTTGGGGTCGGGGTCGAGGGGGTAGAGTTCGATCTCTGTTATTTTAGGGTTATTGGCATATGGTGGGTGGTGTTTTTGTTAATCTAAACACAAGCTGACATGTTCTTTTCATATACTCACGACTTAAATATATAGAAATAGAGTGCTACACAGCCATGCCACTGTGCCGTGTAGATACCTGTTTCATTCTATTAGTAAGGGTTAGTAAGACAAGTCAGTAATACTTCAGAAAACAAAAACGTCAGAAAACAAACAAACCAAAAAAAAAAAAAACACCTTGGGGTGCTGATGGATTTGGGTCCGACTTTCAACAAATCATATGACGACTAAATTACCATGCTTTTATCTCCAGTAGACCTGAGTATTGTCATGGTCTACTGACTGAACTCCCTCAAAAGAGCATGAAACAGCTGCAGTGAATTCAGAATTCTGCAGCTTGGGCTCTGAACAGAACAAAAATATCTGCACATATTCATCCAGTTTTTAAGGCTTTCAAGTAACTCCCTGTCAGCTATAGAGTAGATTTTTCAATTGCAGTATTGATCTATGAATGGCTAAATGGTTTGGGTCCTGATTATATTAAAGACATGCGAATGGAATATAAACCCACTAAAGCTCTGCGGTCTGCTGGAATGTCTTTAATGCACAGAAAGATCAATGACATCCTCGATCGGCTCCACAAAATAAAACAATACAGCTAATGTTTTTGCCACCTCGAAATCTACCTGTGGCGGGCCGCCACTTTGGCGGCCATTGAAAGATGTGGGCGCTACCTGTCAATATGTAACTCTTGTAATAACTATCATTGCTGCATAGAAAGTGGCTCAGCTGTTTGTGGAGTTCTTGTGCGAGCCTGCTTATCAATGCCTGGCCTGTACTGATTTCGTTTGTGGTGCAGTACTGCAAATACAGTGCCTTCAATGAATGTTAAAAGTTTGGCCAGACTCACTAGGCTCCGTGCATGACAGGGGCAGCTCAACTGCAAAATGTGTGTGTGTGTGTGTGTGTGTGTGTGTGTTTGTGTGTTTCTTTGCCTTTTATGTTTTGATTTTCTTACACTCCAGAGTCCAATTGGACTTTTTTGTTTTTATTTTTCTTGGCTTCAGGGACCCATTAAAGAACCCTAGCATTATTTGTTGGCCCATGTACACAAAACAATTTCTATTTCATCAGTGCTGTGCTGGCATTGTAAGGGGACTTCATTAATTAATTACACTTACTCAATTATGCATTGCAATGTAACTGCTCTGTACTATTACCACGGTCCTTATAATAACGTGTTTAAAATAGAGACAACATTTAGCCTTACAATGTGCTTTTGTGTAAGATGGGACATTGTTGTGGTTCAAGCAGAATGAAATAGCAGTAGGCGGAGTAATAGAACGAAGAATATTGTCCTAACTTTAAGGGTTTAAATAAATATCACAATAGCTGAACAAATAATTTTGTGGCTTCTGATTTCGAAACTAGTTATCCATCCATTTGCTGTGTACAGTATATGTGATAATATAAGACACTCATATGTTTGAAACCTGTGACTTGAAAAATGCGTCCAACTTAAATGATTATGTAATTTCTTTGGGTTTAATATCCCTCTCCCTGCAAGCCTCCGACCTTGGAAGTGCATCAGGCTAAAGAAGTATTTATGTGCCGCTGAAAATATTACCGCTGACTTATGACTGCATTTGTCGTATATTGTGTGTCCTCACTGCACCCCGCCACCCGCTCCCTCCCAAAAAGAAAACGGATCACTTGTGGAGGTAGAATTATCATATCCAACCGTGTGCCAGAAGTAACAACATCCATCTGAGTCAAATAGACAATTTCCTATATTAAAATAAAGTTGCATCCAAAACTCATATTTTTCTTGCCGCCAATTCCTGAGCTGAATCAATGTGGCCATTAAATCAACAGTGTTGGAAAGTTGCGCTTAGTGTCTGCATGTCGAGCTTTGGCACTACATTGCTCTTGCGAATGTGTTCATTTTGTTTGAAACCATTTGGAGTTGGACCAATGTTCAGTTTGTGGCGCATTTGACACTGAGTTAAGCTGTAGACTGTTAGGTTAGCCTTTCCCGCTGGCTCTTTTCTATTCATAATGCAATGCGGGTGGTTGCTGGATGTTCAAATCTCTGCAAATATTAATTTCTGTTGGTGCATACACAATTCTTTTTCAAATCCTAAAAAAAAATGCTGGTATGTGAAATGGTTGCACACATAAACATACAAACTCAGGCGTTTGATTGTGTTGTGTGTGGTCTGCACCCGATCTCGAGTTGTCCTCAGAGACGAAAGTCTGGTGTGACCACATGTGATCCCCCCAAAAAACAAGGATGAACAGACACTTTCGGATATGCACCAGAGTGTTCGTCCAAGGAGACAAGAGGCAGCAACGTTGTAAGATGGCCATGTCGGCAGACAAGAATTGCTCTGGAAAATATTTCTTGCCATCTGCGAGTATGAAATAAGCAGTTTCACATACAATGACCACCAGAGCGCAGAAATTATCTGCCTACGCCTCGATCAAATCGACCAAAATCGCATTACCGTACCTGCACCACAATCAGGGCTGAGAAGGTTACATAAACAAAGTTAATCATGTAATTCAACTACCATCATATTAAACTAATATAACTTGAATAATTTTAGTTAGTCTTAATTACTCCTTTCCAAATACGATTTTTAAAAAAATCACCCATCCATCCATTATCTGATCCGCTTTATTCTTACGAGAGACGCGGGCTTGCTGGAGCCTATGCCAGGTGTCCTAGGGCAGTAGGCGAGGTACACCCTAGACTGGTCGCCAGCCAATCGCAGGGCACAGATAGACCAACAACCATTCACGCTCACGTGCACACCTATGAACAAGTGTCCAATCAACCTACCAAACAGACAAACCCCAAAAATCTTCGATATATATTTTTTCATATTAATCTGTATTTTTGTTGTTGTTGTTTTGTGATGGTCTGTTTCATAGGCATTGTTTTGGAATACGGGAGGAAGACTGAGCAACCGCAATCCAAATCCAAGCACAAGAAATATGAAGCAGACGTGCTAACCACTGCTGCACCATGCTTCAACGATAGATAGACAGATACATAGATAGATAGATAGATAGATAGATAGATAGATAGATAGATAGATAGATAGATAGATAGATAGATAGATAGATAGATAGATAGATAGATAGATAGATAGATAGATAGATAGATAGATAGATAGATAGATAGATAGATAGATAGATAGATAGATAGATAGATAGATAGATAATTTAATTTACCGGACAACAAAGGACCACAGTGTCCTCTCGGCTCATGACCTCAGCCGTGCATCTTCATCAAGGCCAGCATGACGATAATTTCTGCAGAAGTGACGCTATTACTCATTCCGTTCACCCACCTGCATTTGCAGATGGTGCGGCCACCTGACGAGGGTTATGAAGGCGGGACGACGACTGCGCCATCCGCCTCCCTCTTTCTTTGTCAGCCAGTGACTTGATTGCATTGCCTGCCACCTTTGAGCACTCTCCGTTGTGCCAAGGAGGGAAGAGGTTGTGTAAACACCTTCAGGCTTATAAAAGTGATTCACATTTTTTTCCTCTGAGTCACCATCACTTAATTTCTGCAAAGCCTCCCAAAAGAGAAGAAAAACAGTGTACTGAATGTTTTTCCATTTGGCAGAGAACACAGGCCTCGGTCAGTGGAAGAATTTTTCATATCCAAAGGCCATGTGAACACGGTGTTTTTTTTTTTTTTTATAGTGTTGCAAGGACGGACGTGCTTTCAGCTCCTTTTAAAAGCCTTGAACACGCTCACAACAGCCTTGAACACCTCCAGTGTGAACTTTAGTGTCAGAAATAAGGCTTCAGTTATTCAGCGACATGAATAACATACTGCCCTCTTCTTTTAATTGATTTGAACTTATTTTATTCAAAATATTGGCGGACATTTTAAAACAGTGTGTAGGTACTTTTATAGTAATAAAAAGTTAGGGATCTGAAAAATCAATACGTATAATATTTAGGATGTACACCTACAATTGTGTATTACTTCCTGTGTTTTTAAGGCTTTCGTTAGGATGGGAAAGTGTCTCGTGAGGACGAGAAACATATTTTCTTTTTTGTTTCTTTCTCCGTGTCACTTTAGGGGCTCTCTAGGTTTTAATATCAGTAATTGTAACATTTTTAGACGGCATTAAATACTCTTTTTGTTGGGGTCGGGGTCGAGGGGGTAGAGTTCGATCTCTGTTATTTTAGGGTTATTGGCATATGGTGGGTGGTGTTTTGTTAATCTAAACACAAGCTGACATGTTCTTTTCATATACTCACGACTTAAATATATAGAAATAGAGTGCTACACAGCCATGCCACTGTGCCGTGTAGATACCTGTTTCATTCTATTAGTAAGGGTTAGTAAGACAAGTCAGTAATACTTCAGAAAACAAAACGTCAGAAAACAAACAAACCAAAAAAAAAAAACACCTTGGGGTGCTGATGGATTTGGGTCCGACTTTCAACAAATCATATGACGACTAAATTACCATGCTTTTATCTCCAGTAGACCTGAGTATTGTCATGGTCTACTGACTGAACTCCCTCAAAAGAGCATGAAACAGCTGCAGTGAATTCAGAATTCTGCAGCTTGGGCTCTGAACAGAACAAAAATATCTGCACATATTCATCCAGTTTTTAAGGCTTTCAAGTAACTCCTGTCAGCTATAGAGTAGATTTTTCAATTGTAGTATTGATCTATGAATGGCTAAATGGTTTGGGTCCTGATTATATTAAAGACATGCGAATGGAATATAAACCCACTAAAGCTCTGCGGTCTGCTGGAATGTCTTTAATGCACAGAAAGATCAATGACATCCTTGATCGGCTCCACAAAATAAAGCAATACAGCTAATGTTTTTGCCACCTCGAAATCTACCTGTGGCGGGCCGCCACTTTGGCGGCCATTGAAAGATGTGGGCGCTCCTGTCAATATGTAACTCTTGTAATAACTATCATTGCTGCATAGAAAGTGGCTCAGCTGTTTGTGGAGTTCTAGTGCGAGCCTGCTTATCAATGCCTGGCCTGTACTGATTTCGTTTGTGGTGCAGTACTGCAAATACAGTGCCTTCAATGAATGTTAAAAGTTTGGCAGTTAATTTTAGCAGGCGTAGTATTTGTCCCACAACAAAACAAGCACACTATTTTCGTGCCGAGATCAAGTTGGATAAAGCGCAGTCTAACGGTGCGCATGGGTTGGGATTTCTTTCTGTTGGTATTATGCTTGACTTCAGGACATGGTGGAATTGGGTGTATGTGGACGTGTCATGCCTTTGTGTACCGTTGTTGGATGGAAGTCGACTTTTCCGCCAATCTAGCGGCATTCCTCTTTGCATTAAAATCGCTACTTCACTAAATACGGAAACAGACTCACTAGGCTCCGTGCGTGACAGGGGCAGCTCAACTGCAAAACGTGTGTGTGTGTGTGAGTTTTGTGTGTTTCTTTGCCGTTTATGTTTTGATTTTCTTACACTCCAGAGTCCAATTGGACTTTTTGTTTTATTTTTCTTGGCTTCAGGGACCCATTAAAGAACCCTAGCATTATTTGTTGGCCCATGTAACAAAACAATTTCTATTTCATCAGTGCTGTGCTGGCATTGTAAGGGGACTTCATTAATTAATTACACTTACTCAATTATGCATTGCAATGTAACTGCTCTGTACTATTACCACGGTCCTTATAATAACGTGTTTAAAATAGAGACAACATTTAGCCTTACAATGTGCTTTTGTGTAAGATGGGACATTGTTGTGGTTCAAGCAGAATGAAATAGCAGTAGGCGGAGTAATAGAAGGAAGAATATTAAACTGGAAATAGTATTGTTAGCAGGATTAGATGTAGAAGTAGTTGCGGTCATGGCAGCAGAGGTAATTGCAGTTTCGGTAACAACAATGCAAATTGTGAGAGTAATACCAGTTGCAATGGTCATAGTATTATTACTGATCGCCTTCATAGTATTTTTCATAGTCGTGATAGCAGTCATTAAAATAACAGTGGTAGTAGTCGTTGCCACAGTAATAGTAATAATAGCAGAATTAGAAAACATCGCAGCAGTAGGAATAATAATTGTGGCAGTAGTTATAATAACAATGACCATAATCACAATAAGTAGTAGTAGTACTAGGAGCAGTAGTAAAATAAATGCTAGCAGTAGTACAGTAGCTGCTGTTGTAGTAGTACTGGTGATATAAGAGTAGTAACGGTATTTTAGTTTTACTTAATAGTAGTAGCAATTGTAATAAAAGAAGAAAACATACTAGGAATCGCTGAAGTAGAAAGAGCAGTCGTGATTGTATCGATAGCGCGATAGCTAGCTAGATAGATCGATAGATAGCAGTTCATGCATACTGTAGTATTAGTAGTTGTAAAAGTGGCATTTATACTTTTTTTGTGTCCAATAAGACGTTATAAAAGACTTTGCATGTGACAAGACAATAAACAGTGACATCTGTGACTTGACATTTCTTTTTATTTACATCACAATGTTGCAACCCTCAAGGCTACTACGCCGATATTTGATATGTTTGTTGATGAGCGTGTGTACACGGGGCACAGCGTGGGAAGAAAAATGCTTTAATTTGTCGTTGTTTGTTAATGATATTGGAGTGAGTATTTAGTTTGCGTGCGCCTCTCATCACAGCGCTACATTTAAAATGCTGCCTCGGGTACAAAAAGCTAATGTTTTTACAATTATTATTATTATTATTATTATTTCTCTGCCTTCAACACTTGATATGATCCTCGAGACGATGTCACTTTGGCTTACATTTGTCATGCGCTCGCTGGTAGAATATTGCTCGGTTTACATACTAAGGCAGTAAATAAAGTCTATGTTGAAAGGTCAGAGGCTTCAGCGCTGATTTGAAATGATGGCAAAGTATCACGCAAACTTATGAATAAAAGTTGGGAATGTATCTTAAAACCTACTACAACTGAAAACCAGGCTTCAGAAATGATCTTGTATTATAACTCTATAGGCTTGTAGGTTTGGTCTACCAGGATTCTCAAAATGAGCTCTCAAAATCATTTTTCTATATTATTCTGTCCAAAGGAACAAAACAAACAACACCCTCACCCAAAAAATAATATAAAATAAAACCAAAACAAACAAAAACAACAAAGTGCCTACCTCAACAATTGGGACTTCCATGCCAGTAAAACAAACACATCAATTACTTCTCCCGAAGCTTTGGGTCAAATAAAAGCTCTGATAAGACTGTGACATTCCATCTCTTAAATTTGAAATCATTGCATTCATAGTCTTAATTTTTCTGAAAAAACAATTGGTTTATTATTGCAGGAACATGTTTTTTTTCCCCTTTGGGTAGGGGTGGTGGGGGGGGGGGGGAGATTCAGTAGGTCTGATAAGTGATAGGCTGGGATAGGCTCTAGCATGCCCGCAACCCTGGTGAGGATAGGCAGTTCGGATACTGGATGGATGGAAATATACTTATTAAGCTATGATTTTCTTTCCTTTTTAAACTTTCTTCCCTCTTTAAACGGTGACTTTAATATCATAACATGGGCAAAATATTCATGAGCCTCACAAGTCAGGCGCAGTGCGTGATGTATATCTGTGGGGAGGTGTATTCGAATGGGTGTCTGCAATATTCCAGACGCATGCCAGCACAATAGAAAAATGGATGTTTGCGCCCTTGTGGGTATGAACACAGCCAACTCCGTTTGACACCAATCAAAGCGACTCTTCTCATTCTCTTTAAATATTGCACACTTACACCATGCACGGTGAAATTATTGTGCTGGAAGAGATGCAGCTGTCTCTGCGAAACCCGAGGATAGTCACTGCTCTTTGCTAGTCTAGCAACAGATAACTTAAACAGGTACCCTTATCAATTAAAGAATGACCTAGTGATAATCACTGATAACTTCAATATGACCATGGGCCTCTATATATATATATATATATATATATATATATATATATATATGTTTTCAACTTTTCCACTGATACTTCATGGTAACTAAATTTCTTCGCTGTTGGCCACAAGAGTTCTAAAAAGTTCTAAAGGATTCCTCAGAATGGGATTTTTAAATTCATCAAGATGCAGACAACGTTTGTCAAAGTCTCTTTGAAAGTCAATACTCGAATGTTTTGTCACACATTATGATTCGCCTCACTGCACGTTGGAATTGGGATCTGTGGCTTTGCATTCTGGGATATGCACGATCCTTTAAAGTGGAGGACAATCGAAATACTCCGGGAGGTGTTTCAGGCTCAAACACAAGGACAAAGCTGCCACTGTGGACATTTGGTTTTTGCCTTCTCTTTGTTTCTGTTTACAAAATCACTCCAAAAATCACATTTCTTTGAGGTTATTAATAATATTCATCAATTGCACTGACAGTGTCAAATAAAGCACAAGTGAAATTGCTCTCTTTTGAGGGGACTAGTTTTATGCAAACGTGCATCTGGTCAAGGTCACCTCGACTGCGGGGCCAATGTAGTTGTAGTATTATTTGTAGTAGTAGCAGCAGCAGCAGTAGTATGCATCCATCCATCCAGCCATCCATTTTCTGAGCCGCTTATCCTCACAAGGGTCGCGGGTGTTCTGCAGCCTATCCCAGCTGTCTTCGGGCAGATGGCAGGGTACACCTTGAACTGACCCAAAATTTCCTACAACTAAACCAAAACAAAGCAGAGGTCACTGTTTTTTTTAGGGGGTGGGGGGGATAAAATAATGTTAAAAAGGATTGCCATAAGTAAACATTTTGTCATTGTCTTTCAAAACCAAGGACCAAGTCCAAAATCTTGCGTTGCTGATCGATTCAGATGTGATTTTCAGCACCGATATCCAATAAATCACTAAAAACAAACAACAACAAAAAAATCCAGATTGAAGAGTTGTATTCACCAAACAGACTAGGACTACATGTACAGTAAATAGAACATACGGACATAGGCAATGAATTCAATGCTTGATTCGGCCACATAATAACCAGGATTGAATGAATAGATGGAAATACAAAGTACTGGGGGTGTGCAGGGTTGAAGCGAGTGTAGAGGAGAATGTAAAATGTTGCAGTGAGAGCTTGTAAAACAGTAAGGCCTGCTCTACTGTCACACTGCTTGTTAGCGTGGCCTACTTTCACACACCACCTCACACTCTAGCACATGTTAACTTTGGGTCTATCTTGAACGTGCTATTCCCTCCTCCTAGATACAATATATATATATACACATATATATATATATATATATACAATATATATATATATATATATATATATATATATATATATATATATATATATATATATATATATATATATATATATATATATATATATATATATATATATATATATATATATATATAATATATATATATATAATTCATGATTGTCATTGTCATGATTTATTCATGATTATCAGAATCAATATATTGTACTATCTATTTCATTCATTAATCTTTTTGATGGTTTTCACCTAAACCATCATATATATATATATATATATATATATATATATATATATATATATATATATATATATATTAGATATAGATATATATATATATATATATATATATAATATATATATATTTGATGGTTTAGGTGGAAAACTAATAAAGATTAATGAATGAAAATGCAAGGGCAATAACTATTTTCTATGATAATCATGAATCTGGATTAATATTCTGTCACTATCTATAGTACATCAAATTCTTTTGTTGCAGTGGTTTGGGCCTCGAATGCAAAAGAACAGAAATTACAGTCTAAAAATGATGACATATAATAAATGTTTTGGATAAACAATTGTATTTGTATTCGCTGCCTCCAGCAAAAATAAATACAAATAAAATACTTTGAGTACATTTGGTATGTTTCTTTGGATGGACTAGGTTAAACGTTTTACCATCTTGATACTGTACATTAACATGACTGTATTCCTTGATTGTGCGATTATTCGCACAGAATATTAACGAGCTACTGTTTCCTAGCAACAGCATCGCCTGTATGTGCAACAGCACTGATCACACATACATCCCTACCCAAGACAAACGCTAACAGAGAGCAAGGGAGTCAATGCGATCTTCACTCTTCCCTGAAGCTCCATTGCTTACTTACCACAGAGCTGCAGACCGTTCAGTCATGTGTTGGTCCACTATACCGCCTCCAGGTTCAACCTCTTTTCTTTCTATTTTCCTTTTCTTTTATTGTCACTGTTTATGGTCGTACACAAAAGCATGGCTAAGAGCTCCTTCAAAGCACTCGTCAGCCACTTATTAATGCAGTGCGCCTCTCCATCCTAGGAAATGTTGGTGCTCGGTCCAAGACGGACGCTCCGCCTGTGCCCATTCTGTCACCCGAGGCCACTTGTCTTAACTTCAGGTGCATATTGGAATGGTAGTAAGTGGACTCTCCTGGTCATTCTCTCTTTCAGTCTAGCGCTGCTCAGTCTTGTCCGCAGCACAGCGGTGAATGTGCGGCTCAGGCAGAGGGATTATTGTGACAAAATTTTGCACTCTTGATGTCACTTTTCACGCCCATGTAAAATATTACCCCCGACACCACTTTCATGGATCAACCAGTGATTGGGTGGAGTGTCTAACCTAACAGCATTAACATTCATTTGCGGGGTAACTGGTGGCCACCCATCAAAGTGGCCCTTGACAAATTTTTGAAAGAAACAATCACGACTATAGCCGAACAGTCTTAAGTTGTACTAACAGTGTTCATGATACTTGCTTCCGATCGATGCTCATTTTGTTGAATTTCTTTTGTTGGCATTCACCAAATTGCACATTTTGTGCAAAATAACTGCTTTGAAGTCAAATGGCTGACTTCCTGTTCATTTTTGGCCAAGCGCTTTTAATGCACCCGGCTAAGATACACACGTCCAAAGAATTTTGTGTAGAGTCAAAGTGGTATAGGGGGGCTAATTTACTCTCACTTTACAGCGGGTGCTATTGAATTAATTTCTGGTGGTCATATTTGGAACCCCTCAAATACACAATTTCACCAAGATACATGAACATGCAAAAATAGGTGCGCTTTCAGGCATGGTGTATCTGACGTGAAAACCACAGAGCAGCAACCGGAACGCTTTTTCAGAGCAATACCATCACCTGGTGGCACTTTTGACACAATCAGTCGTATGGATGCAATTAAATTCCACATATTTAAATATTCACCATGCTGAGATCAAAGAAGCAGCTGGAGCAGTATGGCTGTATTTGTATTGAGAGTCGTCTATCTATTGTGCCTCCATCTTCTACACGGCGAGTCCTAGCATTTGGCTTCAGAACCATTTGTGGAATCAGTTGGGGTACTCTTCACTGAAGCAAAGAGAGGCCAGATGCTCCTGCAAGTCACTGAATCCGATAATTACAATTTTTTCCTTGGTGAAATATTTTTGAAAACGAGCGCTCCATGAAAACTATGTCCAATGTACGAACTTCAGATCAGCGCTTTTGTCGCGAGGGATGAATTTCAGTATGAAATGGTGGGGGCCAAAGCTTGTTTCTGTTGCCTCGCAATCGTGACAGACGCCGACCTAGGAGAAGCTGGTGTAGAGTTGTTCATTGTATTTATGTAGCATTGAAATGAGCCCAGAAAGAACCCTGCTAATCTATGTCGTTATGGCTGTCGCAAAAAAATATGGGCTTTTTTTTCTCACGGTACTAATAGTAGTTGAATAGTAAGAATAGTTGTAGTAATGGCAAATACAACAAGTTGCATTTATTTTTTATTTTTTTGTCAATAGGCCTACTTTTGTAGGCGGAATGATTGACACACGACACCAGCCAATGATTATATTGACTGATTCTGGAAAGTCAGCCAATGACAGTACAGACAGTCTGTGCATGGGGGGAAAAAAAATAAAAAATATATAAATCCAACACATAAAATCAATCTATAAAACCCTCATATGAATATCAACCAAAGTTATATTTAAAATAACTTTGGTCAATATATGAAAACCTCGTTGAGCTTCCTGAAAATGGAATTCTTGAAGTCATCTTAAAATCTCCTTCAGATGAGCGGATGGTTAAAATCGTATTCATTCTGCATCATGTACCAGCAAGAGGAACCCTGATCTCCCCTTTATCTGAAGTGTATGACGGTTTGCAATCAAACCACACAGTGTGCTAAAGTTCTTCTTATTTCAAAACAATTGCAGAGGAAATTAAAGCTGCATGAGTCACAAACGGAATCGTGCTCGTTACATTTCTGCTTTGATGATGAAAAATGAGAGGTGAAACGATTAATCGACAACTCATTGATTATCAACATGTTGAATTTTGTGGTCCTCCACAGAATCAAAATAAGCTATTAGGAAAACATTGTTGCTGACATGTTACTGACCAAACCAAAAACTGAATCCTAACTAATTTATGTCAATCTGAAATGATGTCATGTGTTTGAATAAAGACTTTAAAATTAAAAAAACATGATTTTTTTTTTTTTTTATCCGATGCATCGATTACAAATATTTGTTGAAACTCCTAAGTTTTTGTTTGACTCTTGAGTCATGTTTTTCCATCCTAATAAACTATGTTTGAAATATACAGTATTTGGCCGAATGTATTCAATTTCAATTCCATGTCGATCCATAAAACTTGTGTGTGGGGCAGATTTCTTTTACCCAATTTTCCACTGGTCTTTTTTGGTGGGGGTTGTTTTCAGGAACCCTGAAATTGTTACATTTTCACCTGGATGACCAAATTGGTGTTTTTTTAGGTAAATCTGAGCTGTGTATTGTGCAGAAAAAAGAACTTTTTGTTTAAAATTCCAGGTTTTTGGTCCAGTTTTAAACCATGTTTTTCTCATTTTTGGAATTCACACAAAACGGCTATTTGAAACCAAAATTTCAGGCATGGTTCCGTGAAACTTTTTGGAGCATCCTGTTATTATTGATATGTCTACCCAAGATTTGTACTTACTAGTGAATTACCATGATCAAATTAAGCAAAAATAAAATGGAGTAGCTGAGAGTTTGAAAACATTTTAATAGAAATAAAATTTGGTATAAAAAAAATAAACATGCTTCACACACTTTAGTATTTTTTTTTTTTTACAAATACATAATCAGATAAGCCAGGCACTGTATCTTTTTTACAGATATATATATTTTTTTTCACACCATGATGTGGGAACAGAAAGCAGACATCACCAATCTATTCAATCACGTTGAATCCCCGAAACAAACAGAAACAGGAAGCCTGAAAAGCGACACAAATGAGCCCCCACATCCCCACCATGCACACACATTATGGCTCCCCAAGACAACTGACCTCCCTCATGATTCAACAAAAGATAAATGCTTTTATCTTTTGTGTGTGTGTGTGTGTTTGTCTGTTATATATATATATACATATATATATATATATATATACAAGACGTTTGAAAACTGAGGTTTGACTGTATGTGTGTATATATATATATCTATATATATATCTATATATCTATATATATAGATAGATAGATATATATCTATATATATATAGATATATAGATATATATATATAGATATAGATATATATACAGATATATTCATACACACACACACACACTGGGAGAAAACGCAACTTCCTTTTATCACCAGAGCGCCCATGGATGACACGGGGCCTTCGGAATGATTTTTCCAAGTATGGTTTCCCATTAGGGATATATGGATATCACCTTCAGGGGCATATGGCGGTCTCCTCTCAAGGGCATACTTCATCTTAATTCCGCCTCTTAATGGATCTGTACAATGAGGCTTTTTTACCCTCTGAGGAAATGGCTGCTGGCGGTGATGACGGGGTGGGGAAGCTCAACCGCTTCCGGAAAGCTTCATCCTGCTGAATGAAGCACGTACAAGGAGGGCGAGATAACAGAGGAACTGTTGAAGGGGTTTAGCTGCTTGATACATACAGAAAAAGTCACTCATGAGACCATCTCAAATGTACCCCAAACGAGTACAACAACCGAGTTAAAACGCATTTGAAGAGACAGCAACAACACGACACCTGATGTAAAACGATCATGCACAACACACTCGGTTCAATAAAACTCAGTAAATCAACGGGGGGGAGTCTGAATGCAAATTTGGCGCATGGATGACTTAGACTGGAATAAACACAGCAGGAATCCCCCTCCCCCACACCCCAACTTCCCTCCGCGTTTTACCTTTGTGACGTCGATTATCCCGTGTTGGAGGATTCTGGCGCCAGTGGGCAGACGACACCGACAAGACCAGAACACAATTTTTTGGCTTTTGAGTTCACCGTCAGTCACTCACTACTCGGATGATACAAAGGATAAACTTTTGTCTGTCAGTCTCCAGGTTGTCTTTCATGCAGTATTTTTATTCATTTATTTATTTTACAACACAAGATGATACCTCACAATTGTTCCGCCCGCACAAGTGCTTCTCTGCCGTCATCGTGTTGACGGCAAAAACACGCCCCCGTGATTTCCATCCGCGTGAAAATGACGCTCCTGACAAGCTGATCAGGTGGAAATCCTGAAATTGAGAGATGGTGACTTGAACTTGACTTTGAGGCGTCTATTAGATGGCATGGTTGCTGTAGCTGATGTACGTCTGCTTTGTGGAGAAGCCTGGAAAAGAGCAGGCAAACATAAGGATGTTGTTTTCCTGCTTTTCTGGCCAAACACTACATGCAGTACATTTATGGTCACATCTGCTTTCAGCTAGCTACCATTTTTGGCATCTTCAGCCATTTTTTCAATCCGAATGAACGCACACTTCATTCTACGCACAGAGTAGTAAGTCCAATATTAGCGCTCACTTTGACTGTCATTTAAAGTGACATATTAAGCCAGAAATCTCAATGTAATTATTGACTCAGATCAGAATTTTAGCAACCACATAAAAGCGCCTACTAAATCTGCTTATCAT
Source organism: Hippocampus mohnikei (assembly GCA_026261675.1). NCBI lineage: Eukaryota > Metazoa > Chordata > Actinopteri > Syngnathiformes > Syngnathidae > Hippocampus > Hippocampus mohnikei. The sequence goes on along the minus strand of JAKGUB010000334.1, from coordinate 17,363,921 downwards.
CACCTGAAAAACATAGCTTGGATTAAGGGTTTCCTGTCTCTCAACAAGAAACAAAAAAAAAATGTGTCTATGCTTTTATTTTCAGGAGGATTGAATAATAATAATAATAATAATAATAATAATAATAAATCTCCGCGAGCCGTCACCCCTCCGCGAGCCGTCACCTTACCCCTCCGCGAGCCGTCACCTTACCGTGGTGGAGGGGTTTGTGTGTCCCAATGATCCTAGGAGCTAAGTTGTCTGGGGCTTTATGCCCTGTCAGGTCACCCATGGCAAAAGGTTCTAGGTGAGGGACCAGACAAAGCACGGCTCAAAGACCCTTTATGATGATTGAAATTAATGGACTTCAGTTTCCCTTGCCCGGACGCGGGTCACCGGGCCCCCTCTGGAGCCAGGCCTGGAGGTGGGGCTCGTTGGCGGCGCCTGGTGGCGGCCTACACCCATGGGGCCCGGCCGGGCTCAGCCCGAAGAGGCAACGTGGGTCCCCCTTCTCATGGGCTCACCACCCATGGGAGGGGCCAAAGGGTCGGGTGCAATGTGAGCTGGGCAGCAGCCAAAGGCGGGGACCCTGGCGGTCTGATCCTCGGCTGCAGAAGCTAGCTCTAGGGACGTGGAATGTCACCTCTCTTGCAGGGAAGGAACCCGAGCTGGTGTGCGAGGTAGAGAAGTTCCGACTAGATATAGTCGGACTTGCCTCGACACACAGCCTGGGTTCTGGTACCAGTTCTCTCGAGAAGGGTTGGACTCTCTTCCACTCTGGAGTTGCTCATGGTGAGAGGCGCAGAGCAGGTGTGGGCATACTCATTGCCCCCCGGCTCAGTGCCTGTACATTGGGGTTCACACCGGTAGACGAGAGGGTTGCTTCTCTCCGCCTTCGGGTGGGGGGACGGGTCCTGACCGTTGTTTGTGCATATGCACCAAACAGCAGTTCAGCATACCCACCCTTTTTGGAGTCCTTGGAGGGTGTGCTAGAGAGTACTCCTGCTGGGGACTCCCTCGTTCTGCTGGGCGACTTCAATGCTCATGTGGGCAACGACAGTGAGACCTGGAGGGCGTGATTGGGAGGAACGGCCCCCGATCAGAACTCGAGTGGTGTTTTGTTATTGGACTTCTGTGCTCGTCACGGATTGTCCATACGAACACCTTGTTCAAACATAAGGGTGTCCATATGTGCACTTGGCACCAGGACACCTAGGCACGTCGATGATTGACTTTGTGGTTGTATCATCGATTTGCGGCCACATGTTTGGACACTCGGGTGAAGAGAGGGCGGAGCTGTCAACTGATCACCACCTGGTGGTGAGTAGGCTCGATGGTGGGGAGGACGCCGGTCCGTCCTGGCAGACCCAAGCGTATTGTGAGGGTTTGCTGGGAGCGTCTGGCGGAATCCTGTCAGAAAGAGTTTCAACTCCACCTCCGGCAGAGCTTTTCCCATGTCCCGGGGAGGCGGGGACATTGAGTCGAATGGACCATGTTCGCGCCTCTATTGTTGAGCGGCCGACCTGAGTTGTGGCCGTAAGGTGGTTGGTGCCTGTCGTGGCGGCAACCCCGTACCCGCTGGTGGACACCAGCGGTAAGGGATGCCGTCAAGCTGAAGAAGGAGTCCTATCGGGCCTTTATGGCCTGTGGGACCCCAGAGGCAGCTGGCGGTATCGACTGGCCAAGCGGAATGCGGCCGGTGGTCGCCGAGGCAAAACTTCGGACATGGGAGGAGTTCGGTGAGGCCATGGAAGCCGACTTCCGGACGGCCGAGAAATTCTGGTCCACCATTCGGCGTCTCAGGAGGAAGCAGTGCACCACTAACACTGTGTACAGTGGGGATGGAGCGCTGCTGACTTCGACTCGGGCGTTGTGAACCGTGGGCAGAGTACTTCGAAGACCTCCTCAACTCCACCAGCACGCCTTCCTTGGAGGAAGCAGAGTCTGGGGACTCTGAGGCGGGCTCTCCTATCTCTGTGGTTGAAGTCACCGATGTGGTTAAAAGCTCCTCGGTGGCAAGGCCCCAGGGTGGATGAGATCCGCCCGGAGTTCCTCAAGGCTCTGGATGTTGTGGGGCTGTCCTGGTTGACACGCCTCTGCAGCATCGCGTGGTTATCGGGAGAGTGCCTATGGATTGGCAGACCGGGTGGTGGTCCCTCTTTTTAAAAGGGGGACCGGAGGGTGTGTTCCAACTACAGAGGAATCACACTCCTCAGCCTCCTGGTAAGGTCTATTCAGGGTGCTAGAGAGGAGGGTCCGTCGGGAAGTCGAGCCTCAGATTGAGGAGGAGCAGTGTGGTTTCGCCCGGCCGTGGAACATTGGACCAGCTCTACACCCTTAGCAGGGTCCTCGAGGGTACGTGGGAATTCGCCCAACCAGTCTACATGTGTTTTGTGGACTTGGAGAAGGCGTTTGACCGTGTCCTCGGGAGTTCTGTGGGGTGCTCGGGAGTATGGGGTACCGAGCCCCTGATACGGGCTGTCCGGTCCTTATACTGCCGATGTCAGAGCTTGGTTCGCATTGCCGGCAATAAGTCGGAATCGTTTCCAGTGAGGGTTGGACTCCGCCAAGGCTGCCCTTTGTCGCGATTCTGTTCATCACCTTTATGGACAGAATTTCTAGGCGCAGCCGAAGCGTTGAGGGTCCGTTTTGGTGGCCTCAGTGTTACATCTCTGCTTTTGCAGATGATGTAGTACTGTTGGCTCCTTCAAGCAGGGCTCTCCAACTCTCACTGGAGCGTTGCAGCCAGTGTGAAGCGGTTGGGATGAGGATCAGCACCTCCAAATCTGAAACCATGGTCCTCAGTCGGAAAAGGGTGGCGTGCCCTCTCCGGGTCGGGGAGGAGATCTTGCCCCAAGTGGAGGAGTTTAAGTATCTTGGGGTCTTGTTCACGAGTGAGGGCAGAAGGAACGAGAGATCGACAGGCGGATCGGTGCAGCGTCTGCTGTGATGCGACGCTGTATCGGTCTGTCGTGGTGAAGAAGGAGCTGAGCCAAAGGGCAAAGCTCTCAATTTACCGGTCGATCACGTCCCGACCTCATCTATGGTCACGAGCTATGGGTCGTGACCGAAAGAACGAGATCCCGGATACAAGCGATCAAATGAGTTTTCTCCGCAGGGTGTCCGGGCTCTCCCTTAGAGATAAGGTGAGAAGCTCGGTCATCCGGGAGGGGCTCAGAGTAGAGCCACTTCTCCTCCACATCGAGAGGAGCCAGATGAGGTGGCTCGGGCATCTAATTAGGATGCCTCCCGGACGCCTCCTGGTGAGGTGTACCGGGCATGTCCCACTGGCAGGAGACCCGGGACGACCCAGGACACGCTGGAGAGACTATGTTACCCAGCTGGCCTGGGAACGCCTCGGGATCCTCCAGGAAGAGCTCGAAGAAGTGGCTGGGGAGAGGGAAGTCTGGGCTTCCCTCCTAAAGCTGCTGCCCCCGCGACCCGACCCCGGATAAGCGGTAGAAAATGGATGGATGGATGGATAAATCTCATGGTGTCTTATTAGGTCTTAGTGAAAAATCTATCAGGCGTCTGCAGCTGATCCAAAATACTATCGCCAGAGTCCTGAAAAAACACCAGAAAACTGGAGCACAACACACCTATATGGAACTCAAATAACAAATTTTCAAATCTTGCGGCTGGTCTTTAAATCTCGAAATGGTCATGCGTCAAAAGTGCATGCCAGATGGATAAGATTTCAAAAATGTTTTACTTTTTTATTTATTGAATTTTTTTGAGGACATTAGGTTTTTTCAGATATCTTCATTTTTTGTTTTTGTTTTGACCCAGAAAAGCTTGTACAATGTGAATTTTAACATGCGTTATAATGAATAGCTTTGCCATTTCCAAAAAAACAATCCAATTGAAGCTAACCTTCAGTTTGTAAATATTACTAAATGTATTACTATATTATATCTGATAAAATTGTAAATGTATTATTATAATTATCATTATTATTATTAATATTGTGGAAACCTGATGTACTTGCATCGAAGATTAAAAATAAAATGTCTAAAAAATGTACCGTCATACCTCGGTTTTCGACCATAATCCGTTCCAGAAGGCTGTTGAAAACCGATTTGTTCAAACCGAAACCACGCTCTTTTAAAAAAAAATCTTGATTGACGCATCTGTTCACAATGGAACGACTACGAGGAAGCATCACTTCCTAGTGTAAGGAAGCAGTGGAGTCAAGTGGCGCATTCAAGTGCGCTCAGTTTGTTCGAGAACCGAAATTCGGTCGCCATCCGAGGCATAAAAAAATTTAAATTTTTGGTGAAAACCGATTTGGTCGAGAACAGAGACGTTCGAAAACCGAGGTTTGACTGTATATGTTTACTAGTGTTATAGGGTATTTCAAGGCTTTGATTGGAAAAGAGGGTGATACCCAAATTCGGCCCAGTTGTTGGAATTCATGTATGTTTTTGCCCACCATTCTGTTGCAAAGCGGCAATTAGAAATCCACAGCTGGTCTAATTTATGATTGTATATATTGAATAGGTTTAACATTTGCAATTCATGACTTGGACCTTTTCTGGGTAGATCGAAGGAAAAAGAAGTCTGAGCAAACCCCAACCATAAAATATGCATAATCCTGTCGAAACAAAAATAATCGGTCTTCTACTAACTTTGATTGGAAGGGATTGCAAATGCTCGAATATGGCCCAATTTTTGCTGTGTGAGTTTATACCACTCCGATTTTGGTACTGTATGTAGTGTCCATCCCGCTTGACTCACACAGGCAGTTGATTCCGTAAAGCCCTCAATTCCCCTGCCACCGCCATTTTCTTCAAACTTTTCCGCTCGTCTAGCCTAACGGTGTTAGCCAAACCGCTGAGTGGCACCGTTAAATCCCAACACTGCACATATTTGCAGCGACTTGGCAAGGGCCGAACGCGCCGACAAGAATTTTCAATTTTATCAAGTCGTAAATCACGCTGGCATTGACAATGATGAATGGCACTTATTCAAATAACCCCACACTGCGCCCCCCACCCCACCTCCGCGACAACAATCCCATCAGGATAAATTGCTTCTGCTGATCAGTTGGTGATGCCAGAGGCTTTGCTCTGCGTATTGTAGCAGAACGCCCTGTTACCCATCAAATTGGAGCAAATGTGATGCTCTCCTTAAAAATGTGACCAATCATGATGTTTGATTTCTTTGTTTTTAATTCCGTGACAGCAATACAGCGGTATCTTGACTCCTAATTTACAGCCGCTTTAATTTGCAGTCAAAATGTGAGAGGCCAGATGCTGGACGGATGTTGGAATGTTGATGCTGCCATCTAGCGACAGCGTATCAAAAGCTCCCTTATCCCTTCAACTTTGGCTTGCAACAAATGGCAAAAATAAATAAATACATAAATACATAAATCGGAAAAAGGTTCGTCAAGCAGGAGTTTTACAGTAGTTCGCAAGGTGACAAGTGGTCGCCATCTTTGTGGACATTTCTCACAAACATGGAATGAGGACATCAAAGGCCTCTAAAATCCCCACAACAAATAATTTCGGGACAAAAACAATGAACTGGCCCATATGAGGTTGTTGGTGGATACGTTGCACTGAAACTTCCCAGCCAATCGGAGAAGGGCTCCCGAGTTGTAGATGAAACAAAAGGGCAGAAGAGATATCTTGAGAAATAATCACTGAACTGTTTGACTAGATTTTCAAAACAAAACATTGTCTAAAATGAAAAGAAAACACCAAATCTTACATTACTGTAGTAAACCAGCATATTTGCAATTTGCTATTCATTAATTCACGTTCACATTTTTTCCCCCTTTTGAACCTATCAGCTATAAGTTGGAAAAAACCCCACACTTTTTGTACTCTTTCTAAAACAACTTGAGATTCCACATGATGGCGCCAAAGCTCTGGCTAAAAGGAACGTCGTAATTGGTGTCAAAGTATTTTTAACTGATACATCTGGACTGAAAGACAAGATCTTTATGACGGGGGCGCTAAGTTTAGCCTGGGTTGTTAGTGGAAATTATGGACAGTCGTACATTTTGTTAAAATTCAATCGTCTTTCAACCATTTACCTTTCTGGTCAATTGTGTTCCATGAAATTGAAATGACAAAATGTTTGAGGACACACTTTGTAGTATATTTACAATTGAAACTGGATCTCGGCAAATTAAAACATTTTGGTGGGTGTTACTTGTTTGTGTTATTTCACTATTTGCAATAGTGCTTGGTTCCTATCCGCGGCAAATAGTGGAGGTTTGCTGCAACAAGATTATTTGTATTTGGAGTTGAATGTAGAACATCGTGGTGTTAATCGTAAGCCGCCTTGCAATGACTTGAAAACAATACCCAAGGTGGACTACATTAACAATAGTGGCAGTATTGGAGTCGCTCATGGATTAAATGACTCCCTTCCTTCCAATTTGTGCATCAATTTAATTCGCATTCTGAAGGACAAAACAAATTATGCATTTAAGCACTTACTTGCGTTTCCAGGCTTTCGCACAGCTCCGTCTTGGCCGCCATTGGGCCTGAGTCCGGCCTTGGGGTTGAACTTATTGGACATGGTGGCGGCGGTGACCACGGCCTTGAGGCTGCGTGTTCGCTTGGCACGTTCTGCTCAGGGTGGAAGAGGACCACGTAGACCTTGGGCATGTAGAGCAGGCCCAGGGACACGGGCGCTCAGGCTCACAGAGATGGTCAGCGTGGTGGTTTGGATGTACATCTACGGGGGATAAACAATTGCACGTTAACCCTTCGCTTCTTTTGCTTGTGTGTTGCGAATGTTTCCGGGGCCAAGTGGCCTGCACGCTGCGTGACAGCTGCTGTGTTAGATTCACATTAGTGCGTCCAATGACCCGTTCGTCGGCCAAGCTGTTGTTGGAGTGGTTTCGGCCACGATGGATCGACTAAGATGAACCAGCCAGCACTAGCCTATTCATTGCAGTTTTACGCAAAATCATGTCAATTAGCTCATGTTGGAACTCCAGAAGCAAAAAAAAGATTTTGGTAGAGTTCAGCACATTGAGCTTGTGGTAAACAAGTTTGCTTCACAGTCAAGAGGCCTTGGGTTCAAATCTTGGCTCAGTATGTTTGTTTATATGGTGCCAGTCCACAGCAAATCAAATTTATCCCAACCGCACATTGCAATATGAAATTGTTGTACCATTTCATCTCTACCAGTACTGTTGATCCTGAAAATACTCAGTGTGTCACAGCATTACTCCCAAATGAATTACATTCACTTTTATTCCCTTGAACTTCTACACAATAATAACAAAAATAATTTAAAAGATCTTTCATATTCAATCAAATTTAGGTCTGGGCTCTGGCGGAAGCAAGGACATTCTTAATTGCTCTGAAGCAACTGCTTTAATATATTAGTTTGCAGAAATCACCCCATATAAACGTTGCTATATACTTAGACTGGAATAAACACAGCAGGAATCCCCCCCCCACACCCCAACTTCCCTCCCGCGTTTTTACCTTTGTGACGTCGATTATCCCGTGTTGGAGGATTCTGACGCCAGTGGGCAGACGACACCGACAAGACCAGAACACAATTTTTGGCTTTTGAGTTCACCGTCAGTCACTCACTACTCGGATTATACAAAGGATAAACTTTTGTCTGTCAGTCTCCAGGTTGGCTTTCATGCAGTATTTTTATTCATTTATTTATTTTACAACACAAGATGATACCTCACAATTGTTCCGCCCGCACAGTGCTTCTCTGCCGTCATCGTGTTGACGGCAAAAACACGCCCGTGATTTCCATCCGCGTGAAAATGACGCTCCTGACAAGCTGATCAGGTGGAAATCCTGAAATTGAGAGATGGTGACTTGAACTTGACTTTGAGGCGTCTATTAGATGGCATGGTTGCTGTAGCTGATGTACGTCTGCTTTGTGGAGAAGCCTGGAAAAGAGCAGGCAAACATAAGGATGTTGTTTTCCTGCTTTTCTGGCCAAACACTACATGCAGTACATTTATGGTCACATCTGCTTTCAGCTAGCTACCATTTTTGGCATCTTCAGCCATTTTTCAATCCGAATGAACGCACACTTAGAGTAGTAAGTCCAATATTAGCGCTCACTTTGACTGTCATTTAAAGCGACATATTAAGCCAGAAATCTCAATGTAATTATTGACTCAGATATAAATCTCATGGTGTCTTATTAGGTCTTAGTGAAAAATCTATCAGGCGTCTGCAGCTGATCCAAAATACTATCGCCAGAGTCCTGAAAAAACACCAGAAAACTGGAGCACAACACACCTATATGGAACTCAAATAACAAATTTTCAAATCTTGCGGCTGGTCTTTAAATCTCGAAATGGTCATGCGTCAAAAGTGCATGCCAGATGGATAAGATTTCAAAAATGTTTTACTTTTTTATTTATTGAATTTTTTTGAGGACATTAGGTTTTTTCAGATATCTTCATTTTTTTGTTTTTTGTTTTGACCCAGAAAAGCTTGTACAATGTGAATTTTAACATGCGTTATAATGAATAGCTTTGCCATTTCCAAAAAAAAAACAATCCAATTGAAGCTAACCTTCAGTTTGTAAATATTACTAAATGTATTACTATATTATATCTGATAAAATTGTAAATGTATTATTATAATTATCATTATTATTATTAATATTGTGGAAACCTGATGTACTTGCATCGAAGATTAAAAAAATAAAATGTCTAAAAAAATGTACCGTCATACCTCGGTTTTCGACCATAATCCGTTCCAGAAGGCTGTTCGAAAACCGATTTGTTCGAAAACCGAAACCACGCTCTTTTAAAAAAAAAATCTTGATTGAACGCATCTGTTCACAATGGAACGCTACACGAGGAAGCATCACTTCCTCGTGTAAGGAAGGCGAGTGGAGTCAAGTGACGCATTCAAGTGCGCTCAGTTTGTTCGAGAACCGAAATTCGGTCGCCATCCGAGGCATAAAAAAAAATTTAAATTTTTGGTCGAAAACCGATTTGGTCGAGAACAGAGACGTTCGAAAACCGAGGTTTGACTGTATATGTTTACTAGTGTTATAGGGTATTTCAAGGCTTTGATTGGAAAAGAGGGTGATACCCAAATTCGGCCCAGTTGTTGGAATTCATGTATGTTTTTTGCCCACCATTCTGTTGCAAACGGCAATTAGAAATCCACAGCTGGTCTAATTTATGATTGTATATATTGAATAGGTTTAACATTTGCAATTCATGACTTGGACCTTTTTCTGGGTAGATCGGGAAGGAAAAAGAAGTCTGAGCAAACCCCAACCATAAAATATGCATAATCCTGTCGAAACAAAAAATAATCGGTCTTCTACTAACTTTGATTGGAAGGGATTGCAAATGCTCGAATATGGCCCAATTTTTGCTGTGTGAGTTTATACCACTCCGATTTTTGGTACTGTATGTGTGTCCATCCCGCTTGACTCACACAGGCAGTTGATTCCGTAAAGCCCCTCAATTCCCCTGCCACCGCCATTTTCTTCAAACTTTTCCGCTCGTCTAGCCTAACGGTGTTAGCCAAACCGCTGAGGTGGCACCGTTAAATCCCAACACTGCACATATTTGCAGCGACTTGGCAAGGGCCGAACGCGCCGACAAGAATTTTTCAATTTTATCAAGTCGTAAATCCACGCTGGCATTGACAATGATGAATGGCACTTATTCAAATAACCCCACACTGCGCACCCCCCCCCACCCCCCACCTCCCGCGACAACAATCCCATCAGGATAAATTGCTTCTGCTGATCAGTTGGTGATGCCAGAGGCTTTGCTCTGCGTATTGTAGCAGAACGCCCTGTTACCCATCAAATTGGAGCAAATGTGATGCTCTCCTTAAAAATGTGACCAATCATGATGTTTGATTTCTTTGTTTTTAATTCCGTGACAGCAATACAGCGGTATCTTGACTCCGCAATTTACAGCCGCTTTAATTTGCAGTCAAAATGTGAGAGGCCAGATGCTGGACGGATGTTGGAATGTTGATGCTGCCATCTAGCGACAGCGTATCAAAAAGCTCCCTTATCCCTTCAACTTTGGCTTGCAACAAATGGCAAAAATAAATAAATACATAAATACATAAATCGGAAAAAAGGTTAGTCAAGCAGGAGTTTTACAGTAGTTCGCAAGGTGACAAGTGGTCGCCATCTTTGTGGACATTTCTCACAAACATGGAATGAGGACATCAAAGGCCTCTAAAATCCCCCACAACAAATAATTTCGGGACAAAAACAATGAACTGGCCCATATGAGGTTGTTGGTGGATACGTTGCACTGAAACTTCCCAGCCAATCGGAGAAGGGCTCCCGAGTTGTAGATGAAACAAAAGGGCAGAAGAGATATCTTGAGAAATAATCACTGAACTGTTTGACTAGATTTTCAAAACAAAAACATTGTCTAAAATGAAAAAAAACACCAAATCTTACATTACTGTAGTAAACCAGCATATTTGCAATTTGCTATTCATTAATTCACGTTCACATTTTTTCCCCCTTTTGAACCTATCAGCTATAAGTTGGAAAAAAACCCCCACACTTTTTTGTACTCTTTCTAAAACAACTTGAGATTCCACATGATGGCGCCAAAGCTCTGGCTAAAAGGAACGTCGTAATTGGTGTCAAAGTATTTTTAACTGATACATCTGGACTGAAAGACAAGATCTTTATACGCCGGGGAGGCGCTAAGTTTAGCCTGGGTTGTTAGTGGAAATTATGGACAGTCGTACATTTTGTTAAAATTCAATCGTCTTTCAACCATTTACCTTTCTGGTCAATTGTGTTCCATGAAATTGAAATGACAAAATGTTTGAGGACACACTTTGTAGTATATTTACAATTGAAACTGGATCTCGGCAAATTAAAACATTTTCGGGTGGGTGTTACTTGTTTGTGTTATTTCACTATTTGCAATAGTGCTTGGTTCCTATCCGCGGCAAATAGTGGAGGTTTGCTGCAACAAGATTATTTGTATTTGGAGTTGAATGTAGAACATCGTGGGTGTTAATCGTAAGCCGTCCTTGCAATGACTTGAAAACAATACCCAAGGTGGACTACATTAACAATAGTGGCAGTATTGCGGAGTCGCTCATGGATTAAATGACTCCCTTCCTTCCAATTTGTGCATCAATTTAATTCGCATTCTGAAGGACAAAACAAATTATGCATTTAAGCACTTACTTTGCGTTTCCAGGCTTTCGCACAGCTCCGTCTTGGCTTCGCCATTGGGCCTGAGTCCGGCCTTGGGGTTGAACTTATTGGACATGGTGGCGGCGGTGACCACGGCCTTGAGGCTGCGTGTTCGCTTGGGCACGTTCTGCTCAGGGTGGAAGAGGACCACGTAGACCTTGGGCATGTAGAGCAGGCCCAGGGACACGGAGGCGCTCAGGCTCACAGAGATGGTCAGCGTGGTGGTTTGGATGTACATCTACGGGGGGGGGGGATAAACAATTGCACGTTAACCCTTTCGCTTCTTTTGCTTGTGTGTTGCGAATGTTTCCGGGGGCCAAGTGGCCTGCACGCTGCACGTGACAGCTGCTGTGTTAGATTCACATTAGTGCGTCCAATGACCCGTTCGTCGGCCAAGCTGTTGTTGGAGTGGTTTCGGCCACGATGGATCGACTAAGATGAACCAGCCAGCACTAGCCTATTCATTGCAGTTTTACGCAAAATCATGTCAATTAGCTCATGTTGGAACTCCAGAAGCAAAAAAAAAAGATTTTTGGTAGAGTTCAGCACATTGAGCTTGTGGTAAACAAGTTTGCTTCACAGTCAAGAGGCCTTGGGTTCAAATCTTGGCTCAGTATGTTTGTTTATATGGTGCCAGTCCACAGCAAATCAAATTTATCCCAACCGCACATTGCAATATGAAATTGTTGTACCATTTCATCTCTACCAGTACTGTTGATCCTGAAAATACTCAGTGTGTCACAGCATTACTCCCAAATGAATTACATTCACTTTTATTCCCCTTGAACTTCTACACACACCATAATAACAAAAAATAATTTAAAAGATCTTTCATATTCAATCAAATTTAGGTCTGGGCTCTGGCGGGATCACGCAAGGACATTCTTAATTGCTCTGAAGCAACTGCTTTAATATATTAGTTTGCAGAAATCACCCCATATAAACGTTGCTATTATAGCTTGTTGTGTGTTGAATAATTTGGGGAGCAATGCATAAAATGGAGTCCACTCGTGCATACTTGGACGTACATGCTTCCATGATGTCTAAATATTTGATCATATTTTGCCTTTAAAGTGGTTAGGCTTCCTCTTGACTGGGTGCATTTTCACCTCTCGCTGAGAGACCACCCCCCACCCCCCCAACCCTCTCCCACTAACCCCGTCATCAAAGTTGCATAACATTTAAACCACCATATGAGCTCGGTTTAAATGTGTTCTTATTCTGAGCCAGTCTTGTGGCCGAGCGGCCACGCGCTTCCACCATGACATGTGTGAACGGTGGCACGGTGATGAAATGGAGCGTGGCCGTATGGACGGCGGAGAAGCAGCTGCGGTGTTCCCTCAACAGATGTGCACTGGGACGGCCGAGGAAATCTTTACTGGTGCCTTAGGGACTCACGCTTTTGAACTCAAGCTGTTAGTCCCATAAACCGAGACAGTCATCAACTATCAAGCCACTAAAAATGGTTTTCTGTTTATGACGACATCATCTGAATTTGTATCTAATGGACTAATGGGCATGTAGCATTTTTGCATTTGGGCTACGGAGGCGTTTTCAATTTAAAAGAAGAAGATAATGGTTGGCATACTACAGAGTTGGCATGTTCCTTTGTCTTTGTAAAGTCACATCTTCAGAGGACATTTCCACCTCGAAAAGCACCAGCTCTGAGCTTTAGAATATACTTATGACAAAAACCCATGTTCAGACAATTTTAAAGAATGAGGTTATTTTTAGCTTGGAACAAAAAAGCCGGAAGCGAGCGGTATGGTGGATAACTGGTTAGCACGTCCGCCTCACAGTGCCGTGGTCCAGGGTTCGATTCCAGTCTCCGGCCTTTCTGTGTGGAGTTTGCATCTCCCCTTGCGTGTGTGGGATTTCTCTGGGTACTCCAAAACCATGCATGGCGGGTTAACTGTCTCTAAATTGATGTGATTAGATGTGATTGTAAGTGTGAACGGCTGTTTGTCAATGTGTGCTATGCGACTGGCTCGTAACCAGTTCTGGGTGTACCCCGCCTACTGCCTGAAGACAGTCAATTAAATACCACACATCTTTCTTATACATGCTACATCTTTGATATATCCACTTAAAGCCGGCTGTAGCTGTAATATTTCCCAGTATGTTTCGACAACGAAAAGTACTAGCCACCAACTAGCTCACAACCCAGTCAGCAAAGGCATCTGGCCCGGATTCGGCATGAAGCCGGCACTGCTGGCCTTGTGTCGGCACTGGCATAATGCATGTGGGCCGAACACGGCCCAGGAGTGGCAAAGAAGGCACTGGCTTGACTCTGGCAAACCAGATGAGGGCCAGTTGTGGATTGACGTATTTGGGCCAGATATCAATTTACAACTCCGGCCCGTATATGGCCAGCCAGTATTGAGCCACCCTTAAATGCAGTTTCAGATTTTTTTCTACACAGCTAGCTTTACATGGCAGACATATGCGAATTCTATTGAACACACACACACACACACACACACACACACACACACACACACACACACACACACAGATGCGAGTTCAACACGTGGTCAATTATGTTCATGTTGTACAACTATTTTGATTTTTTTTCCTGCTTTTTCAAGAACACAGATAGCCAGGGGAGACAAACAAACAGAAAAAAAAATAATGTGCATCGATATAGATATATAGAACTACTGTATATGGTTTCCTCTTTGTGGATTGACCAATCGTTTTAATATAATTTAATTTTCAAACACCAAAAATCTTCTGTACAAGAACAAGTAGGGAAGTGGAGAAAACTTTATAAAAGAATTAAGGAAGAGTGTGGTGATCAGTCTTAAAAATACGCTCAGGACAGAAGAGATTAAGTTTTCAGATTTCAAGAGAAAAGGGGTTTGAGAAATAAAACTTTAGATTGTTTTTCCTTGTACTGTACAACAACCATATACAACTCTGAACTACACTTCGGCACAGTAGGTGGCAGTGGTGCATCTCGAACGTTAGCTGCCACAGCGCCAATTAAGGAAGAAGAAGAAGAAGACGAAGAAGAAGAAGAGGGAAAAAAAAAGTAACCAGAAGAATCCCGCTCACGGACAACAACGACGCTCACGCCACAATTGCCCACACACACTCCTGTGCCACATCCTAAAAGACGGTGAGTAAATTCATTTATTTTATGTTTTGGATAACGTTTGTCTTTTGTGACAGTACGCTGGCAATTACTATACAAAGACAATTCTGTCTGAAGTCTAGCCTGAATTTTGAAGAGCGCCATTAAATGACGCGTCGCATTTAGCATTAGCTCGAAATGGGGGCCGGGGAATAATGTGCTCCTAGCATAGATGTGACTTCTTTCTGATGACATGTGGAAATATTAAAAATATATTGTACTTCAATTTAATGGGTATTTACTGTTATTTCTTCTTAAAATTGTCACTTGCTGTGTCTAATTAGATAGACTGAAGAGCGCGAATTTTAAAATAAACCGCCCAGGGACGTCACAGGCAGGTGGGGCCTGAACTTGCAGCGTCACAGTCCATATGAGTTTACTAAAAATGCAGATTTCGGACATGATCAAAAAATAACCCTTTCTGGGACCCCCATAACTGGCTTTATGGCCGTCGCACAAGAGTGAAACTGCGTTTTATTTATACTTATGACTATTTTCTTTCCATATTTTATTCAACATGACAATGTGGGAAGCGCTGAAATACATTGAAATTTATTTTGATTCAGTTTGCTGCAATACTGATACTGTACATTCAAAAAAAACATATTTTTACTTAATCTTAACTTAAGAATTATTATCTGAATATTTTACAATAAATACATTCCACAGTCCCATCGGCATACTTCGAGTCACATCAGAGCAGTGAGAAGAAATTCAGTCTGCAAACTTGTGAGTATTCACAAATTTTGTTTGGTATGCAGAATCACGATTAGGTGATCTGAAAAATGGTGGTGCTAAAGTATCTACTTCACTGGGTAACATTGGATTGAACATGGATTTTGCCGTTTTTCCAATCTCTCTTTCTTGTTCATTTTATCCACAGTCCTGCATAATATATTGACAAAGCAAGAAATGATGATGGAGCAACTGTGAATCATCTTTAAGACTCTACAGAGTATGAAAGCAGCTGATGAGGCAGAGATGGGCCTTGATCCAAATCTGTTGCCACTCAAAGATGTTTGTTCTCTACAGAGCCTGGAGGAAAAACTTCACATCAACCCAGATCTCCAGAAAACATTGGTATGTTGGCATCTCATACATGTTGACCATATTGCATCAAACTGACTTTCTATCTTCCACACATGCTCTTGTTTTAAAACTTTAATAAGCTTTCCAGTGTCGGTATTAAACAACTGTATTTTTAAATCATAATGAAGTGATGTTGGTATGATTTCAGGTAAATACATTGGCTCTCAAGGTGGACTGGACATTCGTGAATGTGTCTGGAGCATTATGCATGCAATGATCAATAACTCTCTGGCTAGGAAAATAAACATGAGAGGAATAAATGGAAAGATTGGTTTCAGCGCCTATAAATTCGAACTGTTGTAAGTGGTAAGTCGGGCTCGATACCGGCAGTGTCATAGAGGGACATATGTGCCACCAGAAATTGAATCTGAATTATCCAGATCTGAAATTTGATTTACAGTAAATTGCGTTTGAAATGTTTAATTTTAATCCTTACACTGAAAATCTGAATTGTACAATTAAATTTAAGTTTTTTTTTTTTCAGTTTCTCTTAAACTGTATTTTAAAATGTTTATTATAGGCGGCTATTTTTCAAATGGCCATATAAGGAAAAACAAACGTTTTACTTTAAACATTTATACCAACCCAATATAAACGTTTTGGTATTGTTAGTAAAAGGTTTAGATTTTCTTCAAGGAGATATGTGTTCTCCAAGCAAGCCCGATGTCTGTGACACATATTCAGAATAATTTATTTTGTATTTGTAAGTCTTAATTTTCAGTGATGATCAAATGCAGTTTCAGAGAAATATCTATTTATCTATATCTATAGATATATCTATATTCAAATTTTACAATTGGGGTTCAGTATCATGATTTCAGATTAAAATATACAAATCCATCCATTATCCGAGCCACTTATCCTTCAAATTATGTAATTCAAATTCGGTATAAGCAATTTAAATCTAAATTATTCAGATTCTGTTTCTGGAGGCAAATATTTCAGCCCACACATTAGTAATGACATGGACAAATGTTTGTCCTTTTTTCTTACAGTTTTAAAACAATTCTTTGTACAAAGCTGTAAATATTTGAGAAACACGATATCTGACACCAGAATATCAGTTTACTTTTCAGTAGTCATGTTACCTGATGATACAGAGAGTTAATTTAAAAATATGTTTGCATGTTTCAGCCGCTGTGGCGAAACCGATTAACATCTGGGGCCACAGACAAGGAAATTGATGCCACCATCCAAAGATGGCTACAGCTGGCTCCTGACCGGGATGGTGGTCGGAAGGAGAGAATGAAAAGAAAGGATAACATGGAGAGCAGTTTGATCAACGAATAAATGCTGTTCAAGAAGCTGCTGTATTACAGTTTGGATTTGGTGCTAACTGTCATGCACTTTTCAGTTTGTGTGGTTGTTTGTGAGGTTCACATGAAAATAAACATTTTTGTAACAGTTGTTTTTGAGGCTTTTTAAAAATGGGGTCTAATATGGCTCATCAATTGTGCCATGCAGGTACACTTCATGTACACCTGCATGTGTTGTGTTGCAAATGCATGCCATGCATGGGTTTTAAACCTGCGGCATGCATTTGTTTTATGACACAATGCATGCAGGTGTACATGAAGTGTACCTACATGGCACAAACATAATTATTAAGTGGCTGAGTTATGGTTGAATTAAGGCTGATATGAGAGCCTGTTCTGGCCCAGCGTCGGGCGGAGTAGGGCCAGATATGGTTATACAATGCGGCTGAGATCTGGGCGGATCGGCCCACATCATGGATGCCAGACCTGGGCCACTGCAGGACCGTCATTCATTGCCGTATGTGGGCCGAGTGCACTGCCGTGTCGGCGCGGAGCTGGGCCAGACCAATTTTGCTGACTGGGAAGTTAACCGGCGCTCCTCTTGGGATGGTGGACAGGAAGGTGGTCTGTCCGCAGTGCCACCTCCTGGCTTGGAAATTCAAAGAATGAAATGTGCTGTTTTGTGTATCGTGGTATCCGGGGTAATTGCATTTTCAAGTGTTGGCGAAATTAGCTAACTACTAAATGTGCGCATGTGTGGTAAAAAATACCCCTAGTAATATCAATAAGGAATGTCGCAATTACATCAGACTACCATTGGGATGAATGATGGCATACAGGTTGTTTTAGTCTATACTGGAGGAGAAATTGATGCGGACCAATTTGCACACTGCGCCCATTTCGCCATTTCAAAAATTGAGGAGAACTGAAACGATGAAAGAGAGTTTAAGGCTGTTGCTCCACCATTGCATATGACATTACAGTGCTCATCGTCTATATAGGTTTTCAACAATTATGTTAAAACGTCAATCAATGGAAAATTAAACCATGCTGACAAACTTGAAGTTGGCCATTTTTGGTTTGAAACAGCCATTGTGGGTGAAATCCAACACTCCACAAGGATGAGAGAATTTACTCAAATGAACACGATGCCAAGATTTCAAAACGTTTATTCAGTCATGGCAGGCAGAAAATTAATTTGTGAATTTTGTTTTACACATGCCATCTGGAGTGGCATGGTGTCAAAATTTTTTTTGAGGATTCACCATAAAAATGTGGTAGTGAGGGCACATTTAGTGCTCCTCACCCCTGTTGATTTCACATTGAAATTAGCGTTATTGAAGAATCCAACCCACGGCTAATACCGCCACCGAATTTGGTTCCACATGCATCACTAATTTTCAATTTGGCAAAACGACACCATTCATTGTCATCCATTAAGTATCTCATTTATTCGTAGTAAAATAATTTGCTGTTGTCATGACAGTGTTGTGACGGCTATTGACTCTGATCGATATTGAGTTGAATGATATCTGACAAGGTGAGTCCTCAATTTTCCACCTGTTCTCAATGTGTCAGGGATTATTCCGTCGTTGCATATGTTTGTTGGATCCAATTGATTAACATTACCAGTGTATTTTGGTCACATGCCTAAAGGTTTCTCACGGGTTTCTCAGGGATATGCAACATCGTTGCCCTCCATCCTCTAACTAAACACCATAAATAATCTACGCTTTTATTTGCATGTCAAGCTAGTGCCTGAAACTTAATTGTGAGAGGGAGGCATTGTATTGCATACTAAAATAATAATTATAATACCGCCTAGTTTGGATCAGTTAGAATCGTTTGGGAATTCATCCAATTTATTGTCATAGAATATGTCAATTAAATTTTTCTGTGGGATTAACTCAATAAGCATAGATGTTAGTCAAGTCAATGTTTTTTTTTCCCCTCCAAGATGGCGCCTGAGTAGGCAGCCGTCGGCAAGTGCTCTTTAAGAGCCTTGCGTTTTTTTCTTGTTTTTTGTTGTTTTTGTCTTTTGTTTGTCACATGGTGTTATTGTTACGTCGTGTGGACAAAATGTGGACAGGAGAAGAGAGCCAATCTCTTTTTCGTCAATGGATGCTACGGCTTCTTGTTGCTTTCAAGCTTAGCTTGTAGCAGACGTGTGCACATTGCAGCATGACGTCTTTTATCCACTGGTGAAAAGGACAGTTTGATTCGCTCCTCTTTCATCTATTACTGCTTCAAACAACAAAGTGAATGGTGGAAAAGTGGTTAAGATGCCATGACTGTCTGTTTTATGTGTTGTGTATTATTTTGTCATTTTATGTTAAGTGTTCTTTTGATGGCGGTGCGGGCACCCGCAGCGGCACCTCTGTTTAAGACAGAAATTTCATCTGTGCTGTACAGCACATTTGACAATAAAGTTGTACTTGACTTGACTTGACTTGACTTAATGTTGGCATTTAATCAAGTTTCATTACAAATAGTAACAGAATACACCACAGATATAAATCTGGCATGATGTAAGCATACCACCTATGATCATGTTAGCATTTCATCAATTAGTGGTAAACCAGTGGTTATTAACCTGGATTTGATCAAACCCTTAGGGTTCGGGAATCAGTCTCAGGAGTTCGACAGAGCCTCTGCCATGGAGATTAAGACACCTCCGACCCAACATGTCAATTAGTTACGACACGCCCGCTTGGCCATCAATGGCTGGTTCATTTTGTGCACAATTAAAAAAGTTTACTTTATAATTGTACTAATTGCGTTTACATTTTTTTTTCTGTTTTTAATAAATGCGTTTTTTGATGACTCGAATTTGTAAAAAAAATCTGACTTGAAGGGGTTGGTGAATGTGTATATGAACCAGTTGGGTTCGGTACCTCTAACAAGGTTAAGAACCATTGATGTCAACCCTTGGCAATCGGACCCATTGCGTTTTATAATCAGGCTGCTAGCCTACTCAATATTTTCTTATCTGAAGTTCCATCTGATGTTTGACCAAAACTTTTCAACGCTCCCGATGTTCCCGTATTCTGTCTACTTGCCACCAGCTCTACTGTCCCTCACTTTGACTATTTCCTTCTAAGAAATGTTCTTTTCTTTTAGGAAATTCAACCAGAATAAAGGGAAAGTTGTAATTCTTATCATCCTGCCTTGGCACTTTGCTGTGCTATGCTATCATGACTTATGGAACCATAAAAAAATGTTAGCTATTTCTCATTTCTTCAAGTTGAGCCTTATCAATCCGTCTTTGCTCTTTTCATCCATTGTCATTATATTTGTCCAAAATGTAGCGCTTCCTACATTCTGTATTGAGTAAATTTCAATATATTGTGCAGCATTTCAGATCTTCAGCATGCACATGTAATTTCTATAGAACATACACTTGGTAGTTGTTTGTCGTAGTATTTTATGATTCCATCCAATGTCAGCAAAGTATGTCTGTTTGTCCTTGTTAGTGGATTAGGGTGCACTTAGGAACAGTTGTCTATTTTTCAGATAATAACAAACTTCAGGCAACACATCACGACTCAAATGATGAGAAAAGTAAACAACAGGAGGTCAATCCCTGCTTGTGTGAAATTTGCTCATTAGCTTCCTCAGAATGCGGCACCACAAAGTGAACAAATACACGAAGCCCGCTAATATGAGCTTAATTTGAGAATTGAGAATTGTAAACAGATGCTATTTTAACTGACGACCCCAGAGAGAAGCTCAAAACCATCAGACTTTCAAACCCGTCCCATCGCGTTGTTTTGCAGCATGCTGCGCAGCTTTCAGAAGTGCGGCGTTGAACGTACCCCACAGTGGCGCGCTCATTAAGCTAATAAACAAATAGAAGCCTCGGGGGACTCCATAATAGAGCACCGTCGTTTGTAAAGATCACAGTACTTTAGCCTTGATTAGTTTTAACGGCCCGTTCACCCTTGACTGGAACACTCGTGGAGGTTGCTGGCCTGAAGCTCCAGATGTGGTTGGGAAGGGGTGGAGGGGTGGCTGGTCCCGCACCGGGGGGCTAATGAGTGTAAAAACTCAAGACATTGCTCTGTTCTCTGCACTTGCCCGCATCAATCTTCATAATGCCTTATTGAGCCGTGGAGACATTACTGTGAATAATGCCATGTATGGCAGTGCGGGAAATTGTCACAGTGAAGGACAGTATGGCTGGTGGCAGGTAGACAGAATACGGGAAGATCAGGAGCATTGAAAAGTTTCGGACGAACCTCAGATGGATAATTTTCTCGAGTGTTTGATATTTCGTAATTTACTACCAGAAGACTCAAAATTCTCACTTGGTATTTTAATACCAGAAGATACCAGAGTGGACCCACATAATTCACAGGGACGGCCCACGAATGCTGAAAATACCGCATGTAATTGACGCCCGTTTTTTTTTTTTAGCCCAATATAATTTAAAATATTCATTCATTCATTCATCTTCCGAACCGCTTTATCCTCACTAGGTTCGCGGGGGGTGCCTGGAGCCTATCCCAGCCGTCTTCGGGCAGTAGGCGGGGGACACCCTGAATCGGTCGCCAGCCAATCGCAGGGCACACAGAAACGAACAACCATTCACGCTCACACTCACACCTAGGGACAATTTAGAGTGTTCAATCAGCCTGCCATGCATGTTTTTCGAATGTGGGAGGAAACCGGAGTACCCAGAGAAAACCCACGCAGGCCCGGGGAGAACATGCAAACTCCACACAGGGAGGCCGGAGTTGGAATTGAACCCGGTACCTCTGCACCGCGAAGCCGACGTGCTAACCACTAGACTACCGGGCCGCCGCGTTGACAATGTGTTTTTGATATATTGTGCAGACTGACTGTGTAACGCATTATAGTGAGTGCAGACGCATTGCAAATGTGTCACTCTTAAGAAAAGTTATAGCCTATCCCTGCTGACTTTTGGGCGAGAGGCAGGAAACACCCTGGATAGGCCACCAGCCAATGTCAGGCGACCCCCCCCCCCACCCCAAAATGCAGCATCTTACACATACATACATTGATTGTCGAGAAAGTTTCAGCTAAAGCCTATTCCAGCTGACTTTTGGGAAAGAGTCAAGGCTAGACTTGTTTCCGGCCTCCTTTTATTCTCCTGACTTAAAAAGTTTACATTTTTACAGTGAGTGCAGATAAATTATATATTAGCCACCCTTTTCTAAAAGTTCTCCAAGGAAAATACGTTCTGTTTACTGCGTGTGGGAAAAGTACGAGTTTTGAGAAGTGCATTGAAAGATTGATTGTCTTTTTTTTTTTAGATCTTCATACTTTTTAAGCATCTGCAGACGACCTAAAAAACGTAATTCCTTTGAAACAATGAAACATTTTCTATTTTAAATACAAATAAACTATAGCAAACGTATGTTTAATCTGCCTGCGATAAATCTTCAGAAGCACAGCTTTTTTTTTTTGGTTTTTGTTTCACTTTTGCTTTTAGACGTATCGATGAGCGCTAACATAAAAACTGCCAGATAGGGTACGCGACGTTACTTTTAGCGCATTAACTGCAGGTGGGTGTGCAAACAAGCTGTTATGCAGATTCACAGCTAGCGTATAAAAACAAGACATTGTGCTGCGGGTCTCACACTGCATTATTAATGGCATTTAGTTTGACTGCAGGCATATGCAGATTTTCTGCACTGCCGTACACAATTGAAATTATTTTGGAAGACTGAAACTGGCAAGCAAAAAGACATACCCGCCACACAGAGCGGTCTTTTTTGGGGGGGGGGTTTATGATGTATTGGTTTGTTTAATCTCCAAGAGGAGGAGGTGAGGATTCATTTTATTGCATCTGTCTGACGCCATGCTGGTTCTCCTGATAGCGTCGGTGCCAGTGAGGCTTTTCTGTCCCTGGCTCTCCTCTGGTGTTAGCGCACAAAGCCCCCTCGTGTAGCCCGGCCCAAAAAAAAAAAAGACCCCTTTCAATTGGACACAATCCTATTGTTATACCCCCTTTGGCTTCATTCCCAGATCGTCTCCCCTGCCACTGTCACTCTTGCTGTTGCATTCCTCTTGACCTGCGGCTCATTCGGAGTCCTCACTGAATGTGATCCTTGTTAATGGTTCTGAGGTCACAAACATTGATTTGACTTGGGAATATGAGTGTGTACACAGAACATCTCTCTCTGATGTGTGAGTTCTAGTATATGCGCCTGAGAGTGTGAGTGTGTGATGCCACATGAGCTTGGAATGCTATGACTTGGAAAAGTGTTAGTCTGCTCATATTTCAATATTTTAGCATAGATTTGTTCTGTATGCTTATCTGGATGTACACTGTAGGTCCAGATAACCACTTCCGATGTAAGACCTAAACCTCTCTTTGACATTTCAAGTGACACATTACCCAAATTATGTGGGAATTCGCCCAACCAGTCTACATGTGTTTTGTGGACTTGGAGAAGGCGTTTGACCGTGTCCCTCGGGGAGTTCTGTGGGGGGTGCTTTGTGGGTATGGGGTACCGAGCCCCCTGATACAGGCTGTTCGGTCACTATACCACCGATGCCAGAGTTTGGTTCGCATTGCCGGCAGTAAGTCGGAATCGTTTCCAGTGAGGGTGGGACTACGCCAAGGCGGCCCTTTGTCGCCGATTCTGTTCATAACTTTTATGGACAGAATTTCTAGGCGCAGCCAAAGCGTTGAGGGGATCCGTTTTGGTGGCCTCAGTATTGCATCTCTGCTTTTTGCAGATGATGTGGTACTGTTGGCTCCTTCAAGCAGGGCTCTCCAACTCCCACTGGAGCATTTCGCAGCCGAGTGTGAAGCGGTTGGGATGAGGATTAGCACCTCCATATCTGAAACCATGGTCCTCAGTCGGAAAAGGGTGGAGTGCCCTCTCCGGGTCGGGGAGGAGATCTTGCCCCAAGTGGAGGAGTTTAAGTATCTTGGGGTTTTGTTCACGAGTGAGGGCAGAAGGGAGCGAGAGATCGACAGGCGGATCGGTGCAGCATCTGCTGTGATGCGGACATTGTATCGGTCTGTCGTGGTAAAGAAGGAGCTGAGCCAAAGGGCGAAGCTCTCAATTTACCGGTCGATCTACGTTCCAGCCCTCATCTATGGTCATGAGCTATGGGTCGTGACCGAAGAACAGATCCCGGATACAAGCGGCCGAAATGAGTTTCCTCCGCAGGGTGTCCGGGCTCTCCCTTAGAGATAAGGTGAGAAGCTCGGTCATCCGGGAGGGGCTCAGAGTAGAGCCGCTTCTCCTCCACATCGAGAGGAGCCAGATGAGGTGGCTTGGACATCTGATTCGGATGCCTCCTGAGCGCCTCCCTAGTGAGGTGTTCCGGGCATGTCCCACCGGTCGGAGACCCCGAGGACGACCCAGGACACGCTGGAGAGACTATGTCACGCAGCTGGCCTGGGAACGCCTCGGGATCCCCCGGGGAGAGCTGGAAGAAGTGGCCGGGAGAGGGAAGTCTGGGTTTCCCTGCTAAAGCTGCTGCCCCCGCGACCCGGCCCCGGATAAGCGGTAGAAGATGGATGGATGAATGGACATTACCCAAATGGCTGTGAAGAATCCATGACACCACCCACATGAGAAAATGCTCCAATAGGAAATGACTCAACGCAAGTGTCAACATACGGTAGTGACACCATGGAGGTAAACAATACGACATATTTAATGCAAATACTAAAGGTTCCATACCATTTATTTGGCCTTGGCTGACTCTTCTTCGCCTGGAACCTCCACATTACTTAACTTTTCCACCTTCCGTAATAATTTAGCTTATGCAATGGACACACATCTAAAATGTATATTTACACCACATTTCATTTTCTTTCTTATCACGAGTGTTTGTAACGTATACTTCAGTAACGTCAAACTTGGATTGATGACGTTTATCTAATCTGTGCGTTTACACTGCACTCACATTGGCAGTTATCCAATACATATCTGGAAGATGCCGACTTGGTGGGATGGTGGTTGACTGGTGAGCACGTCTGCCACACAATGCAGAGGTCTTGGGTTCAATTCCAGGCTCTGGCCTTTCTGTGAGAATTTGCATGTTCTCTCTGTGTTTGTGTGGGTTTTCTCCGAGTAATTGTTTTTTCTAATTTACGTTGCCATGTTGCATTTACCAGTTGTGGGCAAAATCCAGATTGGGGACAGAAAAAAAATCTGAATTGCGTCACTTGAACTGTACAGTGTAAATCCATGCTAATAACTGTAGCAGGTAGAACGAGGGATGGAGCCCAAGAATCCATTGTATCCCAACTGTTTTTCTAATTAAACATGAAGTGCCTTATTTGAACCAAAAAGCAGAGGAAAAGTGGAACAGCGGAATGAAAATGCGGAGCAGAAAAGCAACACAGCCCGGGGCTCAGAGCTAAATCTCTTGACATTTTTAAGAACAATCATTAGCATGCTTCCAAGACACCCAAGGAAAATTGTTTCACAACAAATCTTATTTCCAAGCAGAAAATATTTAATTTGCATCAAATGTTCTGTCTTTCTGTTGACTTTTGATAGCTTCAGCAACCAGTTTAGGCTGCAAACTGCTGCCAAGTAGTGGAATCCGTTATGCCGGTGTTGACAACACAACAGCCTCATGATACCATCAATAAAGACAAAATTATGCATTTGACAAAAGTAAGACAAACTCGAGTTTGGTTAAAATTGTGGAAGCTGTAATTGATGATTCTGAAAGATGATTCTGATTCTGATTGAAGAAGCTGTAATGTCAAATGTCTTGCCCAGTTTAGGTTCTTGCATCAGAATGGATGCAATTACAGTCATTTCAAATCCAATACATTTTTGTTCATGTTGCTACTGTAGGAAAGGAGCTCGATCCTGAACAAGGCATACTGTGTCAATTATTTATGTTTTTAAATTATATTTATAAGGAGTGATATATATTTCTTATGTATGTGTACACACACAGAGAGAGATCCTATAGCCTAGACTAAAAGCAATTTCACAAATTCCGTGAAATTTGGGTTGGGTTGCTACTGTAGGCATGGGACGATGTCATACATCACTGAGCCCCTCAATGTTAACGGAGCAAAATAATTTTCATTGAAATTGATTATTAATTGAAAGAACTGTATTCCTACCTTTTCTGTGGACTGCGAGGTGCCAAAGAAGATGGGGATGAATGCCAGCCAGATTATGCAAGTGGTGTACATGGTAAAACCAATGGGCTTGGCCTCGTTGAAGGTCTCCGGCACCCCTCTAGTCTTAATGGCGTACACGGTACAGGTGACCATGAGCAGCATGCTGTAACCCAGCAGACAGATGAGGGACAGGTCGGAGATATCGCACTTGAGCACGCCGCGGGCCATCGCTGGATTAGACGTCCTCTGATCCTCATAATCGATGATGGCCTTGGAGGGATCCACGCCAAACCAGATACACACGCCGAGCAGCTGCACTGATGCCAGAGTGAAAGTGATGATGAGCTGTGAGGCCGGGGAGATGAACCGGGGCGCACTCAAGGACATGGTGCCTTGATCAAAGATGCGGTAGATGCGGTTGGTTTTCGTGAGCAGGGCGGCGTAGCTGATGCTCATGCCCAGGCCCAAAAGATCCTCCGTGAGGAGCAGATTCCCACGTCCGGGTGGAAATCATCAGGAAGGTGGTGGCGTAACACAGGAAGATGCCGGTAAGCAGCACATAGCTGAGCTCTCGCCCGATGCCTTCACGATGGGCGTGTCATTGTACCGCACAAAGGTGACCACGACAAAGAGGGTGGCCATGATGCCGCCACTGCGATGAGCACCGGGATCACTGCCCACGGAGAGCTCCACTCCAGCTTGACGATGGGGATGGGGACGCAGCCCGTGTGGTTCTCGTTGGGCGCAAGTCGAATCGGCACATCTTGCAGGTGAACGTGTCTGCCTGGTACTGGTAGCCATCGCACCGCTCACAGTGCCAGCAACACTGGATGCCTTTCACGATCTTCTTCGTTCGCCGGCCCGGCATGCCTGGCTGCAGATTGACGACGGAATCTGACGGACAGCGCCGGGCCAATGCATCGAACGAACCTAGGAGGAAGGCACAGGAAACAGACTCCAGCATCTTTCACATAAAATTAGAGAATTGATTCACTCTTCGCTCTTTTATACGAATTCTAAACCTGACGGGATGTGAAATTCAAAACCGAGACTCACTTCTTCGGCCCTGATAGAAAGCAATTCTAACCAGTGTTGCAAACGTCATACCAGACACTACATCGCGCATCATTGGGTTCTGTAGTTTATGTTGTTTTGTAGAAGTGGTTCTTAACCTGGGTTCGACCGGACCTGGGGGGTTTGGTGAAATGGTCTCAGGGGTTCGATGGAAACTCTGCCATGGAGGTTAAGACACACCCGACTCAACATGCAAATGAGTTTTGACACGCCTGCTTGGCCATCAGTACCTGGTTCATTTTGTGCACAGTTAAAAAAAACCTTACATTTATGTCTTGAAATTTTATTTAAGTCTTTTTCTGTTTTTAATAAATGCATATTTTATTTCCTGAATTTGTAAAAAATTATACATATTTTTTATTTTTCACTAATGAAGGGTTCGGTGAATGTGCATCTGAACTGGTTGGGTTTGGTACCTCTGACAAGGTTATGAACCACTTGGTTTAGATGTTTGAGATGTCACAAAAGCAAAAAATAATGGTGCCATTCTTGAAATTAGGCTTGAAATGCATGACTGAAGCACAAGGATGTTGTACTTTACGTATTTTACCTAACGCTATCATACTAAAAAACACCCCTACAGGTTCTTCTTGTGAATGTGTCTTTTATCAACACTGAGAAAGAAAGAAAATCTCAATTTGACATTCCCAAAAAGTTGGCTTAAAAAAAAAAACGTATCCACTTGTTGCCACGCTTTCAAAAGCTGGCAGTGTCGCGTAAAGGCGCATTTAATTAAAAAAAAACAAAAACAAAGCAAACTAATTAAATAAAGTCAGCTCACTTTGTGCGCTCGACTCAACTGAAGTCAGCAGCAGGTTGTTGAAAGAAAAACAGAAGACAAAAGCTTCTCTCTCTCAAGCTGCTTCATGTGTTTCAACTTTAATCTCTTTTCGGCTGCCCAGGGCCTTCTTCTTCACATTCTCAAAACACAATTTGTTTTGTTCCCTTTCATGCCGTTGACTGGTACAAGACCGTCACTTCATCACAGCCTGCTGAGCCCGCAGTGTTATGTTTTAGCAGTTAATGACGCCGTGGGGGAAAAATGCTATTAAATGTGTCTGTCATGGCTCTCTTTTCATCATGCTCTCATTCAAGGGGGCCCTCAGGATATTTACACACGGAAGATGGCACCCATCAAACGATTTGCAAAGGAGTTAGCGAACAAGCAAAGACACAAACTTTGAGTCCATTTTATGTCACTCACATTGAGATGAAGTTGATCTGTCCAGTGGCCGATGATCTTGTACTCCGCCGTCAGGTTTCGTATCTGGTATTGATAGATCTCGTAGCGTCCGGGTGCATCTCCATTTTCGTTGAAGAGCACCGGGTTTCCTGCGATGCCTGGAAATGGGAAAATCATCGTGCCTCATTTCATTGTCATGTATTAGAATCTTTTCTGTCAAATGCACATTTGTGTTGTGTGTTGCCATTATTTGTCTATTTCAGGCTTTCCCAAACTACAGGTATATCCGATCAACACAAAAACTTTGATGACAAAGTTTCTCCAGGTATGATGGTCCAGAAATACGAGGTAACAAACGGCATGCGATCAACTAGTTTGTGCAGTGGCTTAAGTATACATGGTCACTTGCTCAGTTATCATCTTTCTCACTTAATTTCATTTGAGAGTTCTGTGGCCTTGCATTGTTATTCATACAAATACATTAATACATTATGCTCCAAATGCAAAGGATGTTTTTCTCACGGCCCGGTGGGCCAGTGGTTAAGCAGCGTCAACCTCACAGTGCAGAGGTTGTGGGTTCTATGCCAGCTCTGGCCTTCCTGTGTGGAGTTTGCATGTTCTCCCCAGGCCTGCGTGGGTTTTCTCCGGGCACTCGGTTTCCTCCCACATTCCAAAAACATGCATGGCAGGCTGATTGAACTCTATAAATTGTCCCTAGATGGGAATGTGAGAGCGGATGGTTGTTTGTCTATGGCTGGCAACCGGTTCAAGGGGTACCACGCCTACTGCTCGAAGACAGCTGGGATAGGCTCCAGAAACCTCTGTTTTTTGCTGAAATCAAAGCGATTTTGATCAAAAGCATCTCATCAGGTAAAGTTACACTCCAACACAGGACTTCGTATTTGATATCTGCCTCCCTTGAACTGGTGAGTTTTGGAGTGCTTCTGCTTGAATTTCATTCCAGGATAACAGAATAGCTGCGAGAGCTGCTGTTTGGATGTGAACTGTCTCGCGACCCCAGAGATCTTTCGCTACTGCCTCCTAACCTCACAGACCTTTTGCTTTAGGATCCACCCAAAAATCATGCAAAACCCTGATTGCAGCTCAAAGCATGACTTTTGTTACCTTCCTGATGACGTTAGTGTTATTCCTTTTCCAATACTGGTAAGAAACTGTTTGTTAATTGGATGCACACTGCAGATTAGAAGCAATTTTACTTTTCTGCTAAAGTATCGGATGACAAATTGTGAAACGCACAAGGATAAAGTCCTAAATTTGACGTCACATTTGGAGTTGGTGTCATGTCCAAATAACTCCACAAATTTCTGGCATTCGCTCAGGGTGAATTTGGTCCTCATCCACATCTGTTTATACCGATTAGAGAAGCGATTGGCCGCAATCATCACAGGCTCACGGGGGGATTAAACGCAGGAATGGATGTTATCTCGCTGCACGACTCGTACCGCCGTGAAAGGGAGTGACAGTTAATACCGACGGGTGATGACGAGGCTGAGGCAGCTGTACAGATGAGTTTTATAGGATTTTGCAGTCTCCTTCGAAGATTGCAGACCCCTTAGAAATGACTTAGAAAGGCTGACAGTCATCACTGAGCTGATATGGCAACAACTTACATATAAAACAGCATGTCATCGAAACTGGAGGTGGTGAAGAGTTTCGAGATCCAAAGACTCTGAGGAGCAACTGGCAACAACCGACCACTTAAACAATAATCATTTTAGAATTCCCAAAAGATTTTTCACACTCTTGAGATGCATGTTTCATCTCAATGAATGACAGTACCGTTGAATTGCCTGTCTCCAAAAGAGAAGCTCGCATATTTTAAAATATTCATTCATCACGTCCGAAAATATTTTTGAAACGAGCATTCCTCCTTAAGTTTGGTACTAAAACTCACTCACATTGTAAGTGATTCCCAACCACTGTAGTCTAATTTCACTTTAATTTAGATATGATGCCAACATCATTTCAGCAGCGTGCGAGTATATCTAGTATATCTAGTTTGATGCAATCGCTATGCATTAGACTAGCGAAAGAAAGTTCGCCTCCATACAAAAATGATGATGCCTACATAGTTTGATATTAAGTTGATATTAAGGCAGCCACTATTAGAATTGTAAGAAGCTTGTGTGTTGGCAGAAATTAAGGTTGCACACAGAAGAACCTACTGCTGTGTATAATTTTATGAAGAATTGTATTTATTTTTGTTTTGTTTTAAGAGACGCCCCAACGCAAAAAATACTGTAGGTATCATACACAGAGTCAAATAAATGCCCCCCCCACCTCAGTGCCTCAGACCACACCACCGTTATGCAAATGTCAGCATACACGCCGCTGGTTAAAGTCATCAAACCAGCTAGAAAGCAGGTACCGGTGTGGCCTGAGGGGTCCACAGAGGCACTCCAAGACTGCTTCTCCACCACGGACAGGAGTATGTTCAAACAGACATCTATCACCAACAGCAGCATCACTGACCTCCACGAGTATACAGAGACTGTGACATCCTACATGAGGAAGTGCATGGACGATGCCACGGTCACCAGAAACATCACCATCTGGGCCAATCAGAAGCCATGGCTGACAGGTGAGGTCCGCAGGCTCCTGAAGGCCAGGAACACTGCCTTCAGGGCTGGGGACGTGGTGGGTCGAAAGACTGCCAGGGCCAACCTGTCACGAGGCATTAGATTGGCCAAGAGACAATACTCCAAGAGGATCGCAGACCATTTCAATGACAGCAGAGACACCGGGAACCTGTGGCGGGGCATCCAGACCATCACAGACTACAAATCCTATTCGCAGACCTGTGACAGCTCCATCTCTCAGCTGAACAGCCTGAATGACTTCTTCGCCCGCTTTGAGGTAGACAACAACACCCCAGCACAGAAGACCCCACCTCTTCGTGGCGACCAAGTGCTGACACTTTCCTGGGATAGCGTGAGGTGATCCCTCAGAGGGGCAAATGCACGGAAAGCTGCAAGTCCTGACAACATCCCTGGTCGGGTCCTGAGAGACTGTGCTGAGGAGCTGACAGATGTCTTCACCGACATCCTCACTAAGCCAGGCTGTTGCCCCAACATGCCTCAAAGCCACCACCATCATCCCGGTCCCGAAGAAGTCGTCTCCCTCCAGCTACAAAGATTACCACCCGGTCGCATTCACCCCCATCCTTATGAAGTGCTTCAAGCGGTTTGTCATGCAGCACATTAGGCCTGCGCCCCCCCACCCCGGACCCTTACCAGTTTGCATATCGCCATAATCGATCGACTGCAGACGCCATCTCCATTGCCCTCCACTCATGCTGTTCATCGACTTCAGATCAGCATTCAACACCATCATCCTGCAGCAGCTCATCCACAAACTAGAACACCTGGGGCTCAACACCTCCATGTTTAACTAGCTGCTGGACTTCCTGACGGGGAGACCCCAGGCAGTTCGGGTAGGCAGCAACACCTCCAGCACCATCACGATGAACACGGGCCCCCCCCCAAGGATGTGTGCTGAGCCCCCTCCTCTTCACTCTGCTGACCCACGACTGTGCTCCCTCTTCCAGCTCCAACCTCTTCATTAAATTTGCGGATGACGGTGGATCTCATCAACAATAACAATGACACAATCTACAGGAGTGAGGTGAGCCAGGATGCTCCGCCGACCATCGACGGTGCCGGAGTGGACAGGTTGAGTAGCACCAAGTTCTTTGGTGAGCACATTTCTGAAGACCTGTCCTGGAGCCATAATACCACATCACTGGCCAAAAAAGCCCACCAGCGCCTCTACTTCCTACGCAAACTGAGGGAGCAAGAGCCCCGCCCCCCATCATGCAGACATTCAGTAGAGGCACCATTGAGAGCATCTTGACCAGCTGCATCACCGTGCGGTACGGCGCATGCACCATGTCCTGCCGAAAGAATGTGCAGCGCATTGTGAGAGCAGCTGAGAACATCATTTGGTGTCTCTCTTCCCCCACTCATGGACATCTACAACTTTCGTCTGACCCGCACATGTTTGCACTGTGGTTGAGAGAGGAAAGTAATTTCATCTGTGATATATGTTGCACATAAAGCATATTTGACGATAAAACTGACTTGACTTGACATGCAGCCTAGCATTGGTGATGAAAAGCATCACTTGTATTATTCCAACATGACCACAGTGCTACTATAGCGTCTGGTTCTTGCTGATGTCAGTAACGCACATTTGTTATTGTCAAAAATATTGAAACCTTGTGTAGCTTTGATCAAAGCTATTTCTTTTCTACTCACTTTCTGCTTTTTTCTGCTCCATTGAGGTAATGAGTCTTTTTACTCTCAACCCCGCCAACAAATTTGTTTTGCAGCCATCGCCCTGAGTCAAGTCTGCACATGCACAGTGCGGAGATGGAGTAGCCCATTGCGTGAAGAAGGAAGGGAGGGGGGCGGCGATGCAACAATCAGAACAGAGGAAACCTTTGATTGTGTTTTCAGAATTTGAGTATGCTTTAAGATTTAAGATTAAACTGATGAGAATTGATTCAAACAGAAGAAAACAAGGCCCGAGGCAACTGCCTGTGTTAACCGAATGGAAAGTGCCCTTCTGACTATCAACACCTACTGGACCTGAGTTGTGCAATAATGACCCTGAGCTACAGTCGGAGCGCTAACAACGATAAGCTTTGACTTTCCGTCTTCTGCTTCCTCACCGTGATAACTGTGTGTTGTTTGAAGACACGCCGTAATGACGTTTCACTAAAAAGACAGGCCTCGTGTCTTTACCATGCAGCGGCTTGATGAGCCTCACTGCCAGCGCGGTGAAGCGTTTAATCAAGGTAGAACATGGGAGAGCCGTCCTGAGAGGCACAGCGGAGGGACTCTGTGTTCGGTTGCTTCTGCTGTCAAGATTCACAAACGTGATGAAAATAACCTGTGCATTATTTGGGGGGGTTTGGTTTTGTTCACCCCCTCCCAAAGACGATCTATTTATTTGAAAGCCTCTCACACATCCGGAATGAAAAGGGGGCGTGTGGTAATTGCGTGGAGTCGTTTTCTTTATTTCATCGCCGAGGATGCGGCGCTCTGATCCACAGCTGGGATGACTCATCCAGATGTGGATTAGAGCTTCAGTGTGGCCTGCTTTGGTGACAATGACGCCCACACCACAAAGCAGACGGCCGTCATGGGAGGATTACGCTGACTTTGTGTCCCCAAAAGGGGGGGGGGAATTACAATGTGCATTAAACACATTGACAGCCAATATATACATTTTTTCTCTATAATTTTCAAGCTTTTTGTAAGGGCGGCACTGACTCAACATTGAAGATTTGTCAGATTGTGACACAATTTTCCCATAAGAAACAATAGAAATTGAAAATGTAAGAAGCGACCAATGCACTTCCTTTTTTCACTACGAACCCACTATTGCAACACACCTGATTCAAATGATCAGATCATCAGCAAGCTCTGCGGAAGCCTGACATTGAACCTGTTCATTTGAATCAGGTGTGTTGCAACAGGGAGACTTGGAAAACATGCAGGGCATTGGCCCTCCAGGACCTGAGTTTGACACCGATGCACCAATGAAATGATCAGCAAAGTGGGAAGCCATGTTGTGGCAAATTTACACGGCGTAGGAAGATACACACTTCACAATTTCAGGACATGCATCTAAAATAAGTGGTTTCGATTAGGTTTTATTTTGGCAAATTACCGAGGAGGATTTATGTGAAAGTAGGAGCTCTTGAATTGTTACAAAATGGCTGTTCAACGCAAACTGGATGACTTCCTGTTCAACTTCAGACATGGGTCCTTGAGACTTTTTCATGTGTTCTGTTCAGATAGAAATGTCCAGCCCATTTTGTATTGATCAGCAAAACTGGTGTTAAGGGCTCTTTTTTTTTTCCCAGGTGGCGTTTATGAATGATAGACTTTAGTGTCATGTTGTGCCCACATTTGATGATTGCAGAAATGCTCTCCAATTTGTCATCACGCTTCTGATTAGGATATGTGCTTCGGATTGGGAGTCATTTGGATACTACAGTGCTTACAAGGACAAGGTGAAAATATGAGCCCTGGAATTGGCCCAAAATGGCTGCTTCAACTCAAAATGGATGACCTCGAGCACACTGAATCGTTTATAGACAAACCTCTTTGCCATTCCCGTGACCAGGCACAGACCAGCCTTCTCTGTCGCCGCCCCCACCCTCTGGAACTCTCTACCACAACACATCCGCAACTGTACTGACCTCCAATCCTTCAAATCATTTCTTAAAACTCACCTGTTCCGCAAAACACGTTTTAATCCGTTTTACCCTTTTTGGCGTTTTTTTTCTTCTTCTAAATGTGTTTGTTTTCAATCATGTATGCTTGTGTACATTTTACCTCGTGTTTTAAAGTCTTGTAAAGTGTCTTTGAGTACGATGAAAAGTGCTTTCAAAATTAAATGTATTATTATTATTATTATTATTATTATATGTTCTTCCCGCTTATGCTGAAATTTGACTCCATGATTTGTGTGTGCTAACAGTATCCCGACATCCCTTTCATTCGCCACTCAATGATCACTTCACAATCAAGCACAAACATGCATTTGTCAATTCAGATTTTTGTGGAAACCCGCAGAGACTCACCAAGGAGCAATTTCGGCTCTAGCGGCGGGACGCTCGCGCATCAGCAATGCTGACGGGGAACAATGGGACCCATAACAAAACACGTTTATGCACCGCTGACATTCACCACTAGAGCCAGTGGTTTGCAGGATTCCAAATGGATACGTGTTAGTTACACGTCAGCAGTCACATCAGATTCCAGTATAATGGGTTGACAAACCTCGACAATAACCACAAAACCCAAGTACTGTACCAACTTCATCTTTTTTCCCCCACTAAACTGACTAGCACCAGCAAAACTCCTTTGAGCACACATATACTGTGTTAAAAAAATATATATATACTGATTATGGCACTACATGCAGTCACCCTCCCTTCTGCTTCATTAGTGGGATCACTTCTGAAACAAGTAAAAATAGAAATGAATACAGCAGTGCCCTCAAACTGAATTTGGTGTCTTAAAAATGTGGACTGACCATGACACCATGCTCAGTCACACTAACTCCTCGCTCATGGTAAGCTATCAGAGTATGCAGTCATAGTACCACATTTGTACTCTGAACATCCTAGATATTTGCCAATGTTGTCATGTTGCGAGGTGGTGGTGGACCCCAAAAAGCAGGCACGAGAGAGGAGCAGGTTGTACTTGATGATTTGTATTAAAACAGAGAAAACTAAATCCTGAACCTGAAGTCCAAAGTATCAATCAAAACACATGAGTGAAGATAAAACATAACAATGACCAAAACCTGACTGAAACAAACATGACAGTAGCATACGAACAGCCACAAACAATGACCCGACAATGAGTAGACGGCCGGGAGTCCTTTTATAAGCCACTAATTACCTGACGACCAACAGGTGTGCAGCTGCAGGGAAAAGCCCCACAGTGCCACCTGTTGGTAACAAACTGAAACATGACTAATGTAGGCTCATTTGGTACACAACTGTAGTGGATACAGGAATGGGGACGATGCCTTTTCCCACAATTTTCAAAACACTTCTGACCTAATCCCTCAACAACAGGTCACAGGTATATTCTGTTTATAAAGGGCGCATTGACCACAACACCGCATTTTCAAGGGATTAAACACAGAAATATTCCTTTGTAGTCAACCATAAGGCGAAGAAAATTGTGTCGGAGACACTTTATCGATGTGACTGATTGATGTCGGTGTGTGTGGGGAATGTGATACAAATAAAGTTATGGTTCGCATGCAGTTGTTCTTCCTGCGTTATTGGACATAACATTTTCACTTCACCCCGCTGCCTTTGTTCTTGGCAACCAGTCCTATGATCCCGGTGATGTGAATATTTTAAGACGATACGATCGGACGTCATAAACTTTCGAGGCTGACATCAAAGCCCATTCACAACCATTATTATTTTTGTACTCTGGGACGCGTACAGACATATGTAGTGCGGACTATTGCCTTGTTGGCTGGACATGTCGCTCCCCCACAGAGTGTTATAAGTGGGCGACAGCAGCAGGCAGGAGAGTCAAAAGTCCTCTGTCAATTGACCAATTGGAAGAGGAGGTGTCAAAAACACGCGAGTCGGGATTAGCGGACTTTAAGCTTGAAATATCGATGCGGAATAGTTAAGTCGACAAGTCGACTAATTGATTCAAATACTACTACCTTTTCCCTCGCATCTTACCATGCCCCTTCTGACACCATTTTCCCACAGAATTGAAGTGTAGCACCCTCAAAATGGATTTCAAAACAGGTCCTTCGATATCAATTAACCAGACTACGATATCATCATCATCTCACATTTAATAGCATTTTTTTTTAACAGAATTCTGAAGAGTCGTACCCTGAAGAGTAGTACCCTCAGATTGGAACTCAGTTAAAAACGAAACAAAACCAAACTGTACACTGACTACATGATAATCACAAATGGAGTGAGGGCACACTGTCACACTGCCTCCCCGTTTGGTCGGCAGGGGCCCACTTGCCAGACTCTGAGGAGTAGTTGGTAAACCTGTACAGTGATGATGACACCAAATAACCAACGTTTTTTTTTTCCTTTTTTGGAGGGCGGGGAGGGGAAGGGGGTGGGGCATGATACTTTAATGATGCTGTGACACAGATGGCATCATGTGCTGGCACAGCACATCACACCTTTGCAGTGGTGAACAAAATGGAGAAGACAAAAAAAAGGCAAAAAAACAAAAATAAATAACAGGGATTCAAGTGCTTGGATAATGAAACGAAATGACCGAGGGGGGGTTGGGAGGGGGGGGGGGGTGACCTGTGGTTTTTGTCGTTCTCCCCGTGTCAGTCAGCGATAAGTCCTCTTCATTAGGGCGGAGATTCTAGACCAGCTTGGCCAATGTTGGAGTTGCAAAATTGAAATGAGGCCTGTCATGTGGCACAAACTGCTTGTCTAAACAGTCTACTCGCATAATGAGCTCCACAGAGCCCCATCACCCCCCACGCCACCCTTTTCCTCCCCTCCTCCTCTTCTGCCACCACTACATTGAGCTGCACTCTAATGTGACACCGTGGGCCCCGAGGTTGCAAACGCATGCCAACTGACAGCCACCTGCTTGTTCCGGGCCACTGGGGTTAATTAACTGCTTGTAATCATATGCACTATTTAATGATCATGGTAGCGGTACGCACCTTAAGAATTAGTGAGCATTAATCCAACATGTTTTTTTTTTTGTTTGTTTGCGTGCTCCCCCCCCACACACGCACATGAACGCACAAGCGGGACACCTTGGCAAATGGAGGCATGTTTCCCCGCTACATCGTCATTAAATCTTAATGACCTTTACATCATGCAGAATTTGCCACAAGTACACATCGCTCTCCAAGTGTGTCTTGCGCCTCGATGGCTCCATCATCACTTGGTCACTTTGTCGGTAGCGGATGCCGTTGCAATCACAAGCTCTATAGCGCGTCAAATGTTAATGATAATGAAAACACGGGCTATGTAAAACAAGAAAAAAAACACGTAATTTAATTTATGCTAATGTATCTGTCAATTCCACAGGAAAATGTTCACTTGGAAAGGTTTCATAGAACAAGTATAGATAGCTTGCTTCAAAAAGTTGATACAGTTGTGGTCGGTGAAGAACAAAGCAAGGATACGTGTTTCTGTTTGCAAAGTAATCAAGGAGCAGATTTTGATCACGCCGGTTTGGATTGTAAACATGATACCGCAGTAATACGATGTCAGCAGGTCAGCACTTGCACGGATGTTTCCAAAAATGTACTTCTCCACCTCAGAGGGATAAAAAGCCGTGGCAAAAAGAGCAACAAATGCCAAATTCTCAAGATCACGTGAGCTCAAACACACTTTGCCTTTCATATAATAACATCCTCTGAGTATGTTTATGTTTGAAGAGCGGGGCAACACTGCTCTAAAAAATTCATTTTCCATGACCTAAAATGCACTTTGCTTGTGGGGGAAAAAAAAAGGCAATTTTTTTTAGCAGCAGATATAGTTTGCGTTTCATTATGCTCACGTCTGGAGAAAAAGTGAGACATTTGTGAGTTTTAAGCCTGCTGAGGATAAAAAAGAGGAGGCACAACCCCCCAACAACTACAAAGAAAACACACTCTTGTGACGAGATCTCAGGAGAAAGGAAAGACTGATGAGAAGCTGATTCTCTGCTCTTGACCAATTGGACTGAGAACAAGTCAAAGGACAGTCGCAGTGGATGTGTTTGAGCATTCGTGCTTTGTCGGCTGCTGCTGCTGCTGAATGGTCTGAAACTGAGCTGTGAAATTGATTCACAAGAAAGAAAAAGGGCTCTGACTCTGGATTTGTCAGTGTGGAAAATGTGATCGGAGAGAGTGTAAAAGAATCACACAGATATTAGCAGATTATGAGAACTATCTGGAGATTATGTTCCAGTTTTTCAAAAAGGTTATCTCTCCTCAGCTAGCTTAGTGTGCACCCTCCAGACAGTGAACTGAGATATGGCAGATAAATGGGTTTTAGTGCCAGCGACACCCTGCGAGCGTCTCGCTTTTTAAGGAGCTTTTTGAAATTTTATCCTCAGTGCATGAGAAACCCAAGAAGCCCATACATTCTTGCCGTCATCATTATTTTTAGCGGCTACCCACCAAAACTGCTGACAAACACACCAGTGTTGTACACGAGATTCTTGCTGACTCTGTTCCAATGTATTGAATTATCATAAGAAAGGTGAAGCGGCCCGGTAGTCCAGTGGTTAGCACATCGACTTCACAGTGCAGAGGTACCGGGTTCGATTCCAGCTCCGGCCTCCCTGTGTGGAGTTTGCATGTTCTCCCCGGGCTTGCGTGGGTTTTCTCCGGGTGCTCCGGTTTCCTCCCACATTCCAAAAACATACATGGCAGGCTGATTGAACACTCTAAATTGTCCCTAGGTGTGAGTGTGGGCATGCATGGTTGTTTGTCTCGTCTCTGTGTGCCCTGTGATTGGCTGGCAACCGATTCGGGGTGTCCCCCGCCTACTGTCCGAAGACAGCTGGGATAGGCTCCAGCACCCCCCGCGACCCTGATGAGGATAAAGCGGTTCGGAAGATGAATGAATGAATGAAAGAAAGGTGAACCAATTCGACAGAAGGATGACTTTCTACTCACCCAAGACTAACCATACCGCTAGCCATCTCGCAGCTCCAGCCCCACTAACCCAAACGCTACATGCACCCTATAACCTGACAAAATGATAAACTGTCCACTGCAGTAACCGCTGAGACCGTGAAAGGGTTAAATACACTCAAAAACATTTTCTGCAAAATAACAGTAAATGACTGGCATCCTTGCTGCCAGTCATTTACTCTTATTTTACATTAACAGAATAGTACGGTACAGTCAAACCTCGGTTTTTGAACGTCTCTGTTATCGACCAAATCGGTTTTCAACCAGAAAATCTTCTTGTTTACTGAGTGATTTACATGCTATGGATTAAAATTTAACAATTTTCATACTACAACAACAACAACAAAAAAACAATATGATACTGCTGTCAATTCACTGTATATTTACAGAATTTCGTTACTGTGCTGCCCTAATCCTCTAACCAACCCTCACCCTATTAACCCTAAAACTAAGCCCGGTCATCTATCACACTAACATGGAGCACTGACCCAACCATTCATGAACCCCAACCATACTAACCCAAACTCTACTGAAGTTAACTCCTGACTGACCTTAATCGGATTAAACCTAAACGAACCTTTATAAGTCTAACCATTACTTCGGAATGGTCAATATGGCCCAAGATTAATATCGGGTTTAATTGAATCCTTTCATTGTAAAGGTATGTATATCGCAATATTAATTCAAGTGTAATTAAGTGTAAAAATTCAAATGGAAGTCAAAGTAAAACAACCCTAACCACAAAACTTACCCTACTTTTTAGTCCGACCTATTTTAAACTTGTCCCTCACCCTACCCCAACCATAACCGCAGTATGCATAACTCTAAACCTGCCACCAAAATAAATAGAAGTTGATTTCTTGTCTTTTTTCATATATACATATTTACCCAACGTTTCACCTATCGTCATCACGCTATACTGTAAATCCAGTCATTATAGAATTCATGCCGTCCAGGAAATACAGCTGTAGCTCTTGTTTCATACATGCGGACAGTTTCAATATCTTGCTGTGGGCTGATGCAATTATATGGTGTGGGATGTAGTGGAACCTGGAGACAACCTGTCTGGTCAGATGAAACCTGCACACACACTGTTGAAATAAATTCATTTAAGGTTTGATGGATCAATAAAGTAGCCTCCTATCTTGTCTCATCTCATAAGGACTTGGTGCTTTCCTATTGTAGTTCCATGTAACTCCTTATAAACGCGCACACACACACACACACACACACACACACACACACACACTGAAAGATGTTTTTCCACTTTCCAAGTATCAAATAATGTGTGAGGCACATTTTCTTGAAAATATTATCAAACTTGGGAGTTTAGGAGGGTCCACACTGCAGGTTTTGAAAAATGAACATGCTGTTATTAAAGATAACAGTTAAATTTGGGTCTTTAGCGTATCTTCCTCTTTGGTGAGGGGTAACTTTTCTCGCTGGTTTGCCAGGCTTTTCAAAGCAGCAGCACACCCACACTCACACACACACACACACACACACACACAGCGACCTCTCATTCTCCCGCCCCACCTCAAAAAAAATCAAAGGGGGCCGAATGAAAGTCAAGAGTCCCTTTAGGCAAGTGTCTCTGCTCGGCAGATCTCTGAGGATTTAGCGAGATAAAAGTGTCGTGCGACACTTTTAATGGTCACTATAACATTTTAATTTTCCAAGTTGTGTCACTGAAACCCAACATACATACAAATGTAACATTATTGTCACAAAAAGAACTCTTAGCCACTAATTTCAAGCATGCGGATCATCGATGCCCCACATCCGATAAACGCAGCATTAGAATTGGTTCTCATCAAATGTGTGATTTGATAGTTTGATTGGCCTTTTTATTCTTTTGTTTGTTGTTAAGATCCAGAATCTCACCACTGTTACTCAGAGACGACTTTTTCAGTTTCTTGGGGACCACCAGAGGTCAGAGGGACTGACACTAAAATGACCCGAGGATTAAGACTTGACCCTAACCCTACTAGCAATAGCATAACCCTGATCCCAACCCAACCCTAACTCTAGCAACCCACCTAAAACAAACCCGTAAACCTCCCAATCCGAACCCCACACACCACAACTCCGATCCCGATTCACCCTAACCCTAATTATCCAAAACTATTACACCCCTAATCCGCACTAACTCTGACCTCTGATCCTAGCAACCCTCCACGGCAAACTACAAAGTATAACTCCTCGCCCTTTTTACTAGAACCCCAACTAACCACAACGACTAACCCTACTGCACCTAAACCCCATTAAATGCAAACTCTAATCCTAGCAATCCGAATCCATCCTAACCTCTAACCCTAGTCGACTGTAAAGCCTACATAAACATATAACTCCTATCATAACGCTAACCACTAATCCTTAATTTGGGTTGGAATACCCAGGATGTCCGTTTATACCATTCAACATTGGTTTCAACTCGGCCTGTTGCCCAGAGCCAAGACCATTTGACGGGTATTAAGTCTTAAAAAAAAAAAGGGGGGGAAAAAAAATCCCACTGAGAGGCTCTTTGTTTCCTTGAATAGTTTTTAAACTCTCTCGCATTTATGGATTAAACATTTAATTGACATTCTGCCAAAGTGACAAGTAGATATTAATTAGAATTGAAAGGAAAAAAAGATAGCTCGCACAGAGCACGACTTCAAATGAATAATTTATCGACACGAACGCTGCACAAACCAACCACCCACGCACACTCGCGCGCACACGCACACACAGTTGAGTTTGTGAGTTTGCGTGAAAGAATAATAATTGCCTCAAATTGCTACTCTGCATATTTTAATAATATGGAATGTGGATCAGTGGGGATTTTTTTTCGGTGTGTGAATAAGTGAGCAATTAAAGTGCAAGTCATGGATGTGGACATGACTGATAGCTGGCAGGAGGAAATGCAAAGAATAACATTATACAATCGAGGCAG
This sequence comes from Hippocampus mohnikei, assembly GCA_026261675.1. NCBI lineage: Eukaryota > Metazoa > Chordata > Actinopteri > Syngnathiformes > Syngnathidae > Hippocampus > Hippocampus mohnikei. The sequence continues at coordinate 17,321,843 of JAKGUB010000334.1, read as the reverse complement.
AGGTCATAAACACCCTTGAAATCATTGTGGCGAAGCATAACGCTCCTAAGACACGCACTTACTCGTGGAAGTCTTGCCTGCATGTGGTGATGGAGTTTTAAGAACCTTGGGTAAGATGTGCAAAATCTGACTCATTCTTGCTTTAACATGGAACGAATCCTAAAGGTGTGAAGATGATCTTTTCGGAATGAAGACTATATTTGCTTAGATGACTTTTTCGATTAATACTTAACGATGGTACGTGTAGTTTTTGTAGCACTAAATTTAAGACCAAATAAAATGCAGGAAGATTTCACACTAATTCATTTGAGAAACAGTTTTTGTGCCTCGCTCAGTGCTGCTGTTTCGTTTGTCAAAGAAGTTCAAATTGGCTCAGCAGATAAATCTGGATTAGCAGTAATGACTATAGTTTCAACAGAGTTCTGAGGTTCAAAGTTTGAATCTTGGCTCTGGCTTTCCTGCCTGGCCTCGTTGTGCTTGCGTAGATTTTCTCCAGGTACTTTGAAGACATTTTGACAGATCAACAGCAAAAACAAATGATGGAATACAATTCACCCTTACACTAAAGGTAGTTGTTCGCACTAGAGCTCGACTTTGCATTTGTTTCTCTTCAACGAGCAGGTCCTATCTTTGGATAATCTTTTGTTCTTAGAGAAAAAAAAAAAAAGCCCCCTCAAGGGTTGCACTTAACACCAGGTGCTTGCTGAACATGTGTCGAAGCAGTTCAGATGGCTTCATTGCCTCATTTGCAAGACTTCCACGACATATTACTCAGAAAACAAACAAAAAAAATCTGAAGTAGAAATGCAACTCGTTTTTAAATAAGTACAGTTTTTATTTATCTTGGAAGCTGTAAGCTATTTTTCGCTCATTATTTGGCTTGCTACCATTTTCTAAGAAACATGCTCATTTTCTTTCCTAATTTTTTTCTGGGCTGACTTTTTTCATGTTTCACGTGACCAAGATAAGCGTTTTGGCAGAGGCACAGGTGGACACCTCTGGTTTTCCAGACAAACTTCTTTGAGGCTTTTTTTTTCAAATTAATATTTTTTTTTGTATGGACTCTGTGTGTGGCGAGGTACTAAATGACCGGTGGTTTGGTGGCTGCATTCGAGGGGCCACATTTATTTGGTGAAAACCGGTAGAGGATGCATCAGTGGCGTGCCAACTCACCTTTAAAGTTGAGGCGGCGTATGTGCTTGAGCAGGTGCGTGCCATTGATGGGCTCCATCCTGGCGCAGAGGCCCACCTTGCCCGGGCACAGCTCCTGGTGCATATTGTGTAACGCGTGAGCCATGGAGTAGACGGCGTCAATCACGAACTGCACCTTGCCTTCCTGCTCATAGTTGGAGTCCTTCCCGATCCGCTCTTGATCTACAAGAAATGAGTGGATTAGGACAATGAATAAAGAAACCTCCATGACTTCATATTGAGAGACTTAACACGACTTTTATCTTAGAGCCGGTCTGAAAATTGAGTGGCTTTTGGTAGAACGCACGTCTCCACCAAGGGAACTTATCTAAGTCCAGTCAATGTATCTAGTGCCATTTCACAAAACCAAAGTTCTCTCAACTCACTTTTAGCAGGTCAAGAAGAAAATTCCTCATACAGTGTGGCAGGGCCGGCCTATGGCTCAAACAACCACAAGGTGGGAGCACATTCATTCCTGTGTTGCAATATGTACAACACTGCATGAATACTGTATGTACAACTTTTTATGCCACTAGCCGGCCTTAAGTCAACCTACTACAGTCATACCTCGGTTTTCGACAATAATCCGTTCCAGAAGGCTGTTCGAAAACCGATTTGTTTGAAAACCGAAACCACGTTCTTTAAAAAAAAAAAAATCTTTATTGAACACGTCTGCTCACAATGGGACGCTAAACGAGGAAGCGTCACTTGCTCGTGTAAGGAAGGCGAGAGGAGCCAAGTGGCGCATTCAAGTGCACTCAGTTTGGTCGAGAACCGATTTTCGGTCGTAATCCGAGGCATAAAAACCTCGAAATCTTTGGTCGAAAACCGATTTGGTCGAGAACAGAGACGTTTGAAAACCGAGGTTTGACTGTACAGTGGATTTAACCAATATAAGACGACTTATGCTCGAGGAGCCTTGTTGTGGGCATCAAGTCTCGACAATCCATCCTCACCGGGAGTAACATTTCGAATGTCCCGGAATCATTCACATTTTAAAATTCCAGTTGCCTGTGCCATTGCCCGAAATAAGCGGAGTGAGTGTCACACGTGCGCCGTGTGCACACAGCGCCGATCGAAAGTCTTGCTGAGCTTTAGTCCGTTCAATTAACGCTTGCCTCAGTGCGCAACACGTAAGATTAAATAGTGCAGAGGAGGTGAGTTGACCTGGAGGGTAAGAGTGCCTTGTCGGCTTCGGCCTACAGCAGGCACAAAGTCAGTGAAGTCATAATTGGGTGCCACAAAATACATTTATTGCCAAAACTGAGGTATCTATGGAGCAAATGGGAAGAACTAGCTCAGAATAAATTTGTGTTTACTTGAAGGTATCTGTTTGCTTATTCCCTGAAAAGGCAGATCATCTCGTTTGATTATTTCTTTTGTTCTTGTCCAATTTTTCTGTAAATGAAAAAAGCCATGAATGACAATAAAAATAATTTTGTTTTAGCCCTCAAAAAATAATTCAGCGGAAATAATTTTACACTACATAGCTATTCCAGAAACGTGGTTTTACCATCAATCCAGACATTTTTTCTGATCTGCTTATCTTCGTGCTGGAGCCTATCACAGCTGTCTTCGAGCAGTAGGCGGGGGACATCCTGAACCAGTTGGCAGCCAATCGCAGGGCACACAGAGACGAACAACCATCCGTGCTCACAATCACACCTAGGGACCATTTAGAGTGTTTAATCAGCCTGTCATGCATGTTTTTGGAATGTGGGAGGAAACCGGAGTACCCGGAGAAAACCCACACAGGCCCAGGAAAATTCCACGCAGAAAGACTGGAGCCAGAATCGAACCCTGCACCTTTGCACTGTGACGCCGACGCGCTAACCAGTTGACCAACGGGCCACCCTGGTATTTACCAGTCTTGCTAATCTAAGTCAAAATTTGGTGCCGGTCAATTGCATTTCTTAAGCACTGTGCAGTATATATTCATAGCTTCCTGTGAAGTTGGTTGTATAATTTTGTCCTAAAATTTACTAACAGAACAGAGGCAGAGACCTCATTTCCCCGGTTGAGATAAACACGCATGTTTCTACCTGAGACAGTAGTTAGAGTCAATATCTTGAGCCTATACTCAACGACTTCACTTGTCCCTGTGTCACTTAGTGGAACAGAGCATTGTAGACAGCGCAATTCCATGCCAACCCCGCTCAGAATGATGAGATACCTGCATCGGCCCTCTGCGGGTTCTCTTATTGTCGTAGAGAAAGGGCCTTGCCTATAGCAATTAGCTGCAAGCTAAATATGTGGAGCTCTGCTGACAAGAGAATCAATTCCAATATGTGGAGTGCAGGTCGGAGGTTGTTCCTTCTTCTTTTGTTTTTTTCTTTTTATGTCCTGCGGAAATCTTATCAGCGAAAGGGAAAATCTCCTTCTTGTCTCCGCAGAAGGATTACATGGATTTGTGTGAGAATTACTTGGTAAAGTCTACATGTTCATTTGCCATTATCTTTTACCTTCGGTGCATACTTGTCATCTTTCATTAACTTCAAATTCTATAGCTCTCACGGTTCGCAGACGCCAGAGCTGGGGTTGGAATTCACTCACGAGCCCTCGCGAGAGAAATTAGGCACGCAGCAAATGTGGACATACATTTGCTCAGATAATCCACTCAATGTAATAACATGCGAAGAGTGCATTAATCCCGACCCAGGCAAAATTGTTTTTTTTTTTTGAGGGAGGTGATGATTAATTGCTTGGACGTGCACACGACAAGCTTCGAGAAGCAGATGCAACACGCCAATCCTAACATATCCACCCCCGCCACAAAAGACAAAAGAAGTGTGGATTAAGCATTGACTAATTAGCAGCGGCGAGGTAATCGCCGAGCTGCAGCGACTAATATGGCAGTTTGAAAAGGAATTGCCAGTCAACAGGTGAGTGACTCGCTCTCTTTTCAATTATTTTCAATGAGCGAAGACTGTGGGGAAAAAAGTGTTGCACAAAGCTATCTTTATTTATATATATATATTTTTTTTTTTACATTTTTCATCCGTGAGTGCTCTGGCTGCTTTGAGTTGAAGATATTTTCTCCCAACAAAGGCACTGGTGACATCGCTGTTGCTCTCATTCACCGGCTGATCAGATGATTGCCTCAGAGACCAACATGCTGGAGGGAGGGGAGGGGAGGGGGATTCTTTCTTTTTGCATGATTGTTAATGACCTAAGCAGAATGGCAAGACGAGTGGCAAGTCTGCCTCACAGGTCTCAAGTTTGGGGTACTTCAGCTTCTGCCCACATTCTAAAAATAAACATTCAGCTCATCCATTCATCCATTTTCCGATCCGCGACAAGGGTCGCGGGGGGTGCTGGAGCCTATCCCAGCCGTCTTCGGGCACTAGGCGGGGGACACCAAGAACCGGTTGCCAGCCAATCGCGGGGCACGCAGAGAAGACCAACCATCCCTGCTCACACTCACACCTAGGGACAATTTTGAGTGTCAATCAGCCTGCCATGCATGTTTTTGGAATGGTGGAGGAAACGGGAGTACCCGGAGAAAACCCACGCAGGCCTGGGGAGAACATGCAAACTCCACACGTGGAGGCCAGAGCTGAAATCGAACCCGGTACCTCTGCACTGTGAAGTCGACGTGCTAACCACTGGGTCACCGGCCCGCCACATTCAGTTCATTGAAGACAAAATTAAATTGTAGATAATTATGAAAAACAATCAAACGGCATTGCTTTTACCTGTCACATATTTTCTCAACTCAACTCAACTGTATTTATAGAGCACTTTAAAACAACCCCCGCTGTATACAAAGTGCTGTACATGGAGCAAATATCATATATACAACAATCAACAATAAAACAATAAATTAATAACAAAGACAGTAGAAAGCACAAAACAGCGAAACTCAGATCAAGTCTGAGTCAAAAGCCAAAGAATACTAATGAGTTTTGAGATTAATTTTAAAGATGGGCAGCAAGGGGCTCATTCATTTCATATTCACACGTATGGTACAAAGGTTTGTTGATTATTGTGTGGTTGTGCATCTAAAGTCACGTGTCTGATCTTCAATTGCAGACAGCAATAAAATAACACGCAATCTTTCGTTTTGCCGTCGTAGCCTTTGATATGTTGATTATAAACGTTCACTTTGGAGCAATTACAGTACACATGAGGAGTTACATAGCTACATATACATATGCTAAATATGTCTTCTGATGATGTTATGTACTCCTGGCTGTGCTTATTTATGCGTTTTCTAACATCAGGTTGTTCATTATTCAACCGGCGTCGCCGATTTCAATCCCAATTTCAATCTGGAAGGTGCTAGACCCCTCCAAAATCAGCACCCGTCACCCCATCGGGGCCACATCTCATCTCCTCGCCGTTCTAACGATCATCCCGTGAGATTTTCATACGACCATCGGGAGGGTACGGCTGCAGTAATTAAAGGGCCACGGGGGCTTCGATTGGACACACTTTGGCTGATGTGAAAAAGAAGCCTCAGGGATTCTGTGAACGAGCGTGGGCGGCAGAGCAACTGCGCTCCGGCGGGGCCATCGACAGGCCACCCACGCTTAACTTTCTATCGACGTTTGACGACACTATGCTCCTTGACGTTGTTGCCGTCTCGTGTCGGCTCGCCAGTCTGGAGCTTTCATGGCGGTGTCCGTCTTTCAGGGGCTGCGTTTGAAGTCCATTGATGGCGATTTTCATTCAAAGGTAGACTTTCCTGTTTTTCATTTGAATATACTATTTCCAGATTTTTTTTTTTTTTTGGCACACTGACTCAATCGTGAGATAAAAGCATTCAATGAGATGAGAGGGGGAAAAAAAACCCTGATGTTAATGGAGACAGAAGCATTGCTCACAGGCGGCCTTGCTAAAGAGGTGTTTGCACAGTAGTAACTGGGCTGAATTTGACTATTTTTTGCCCCTTTTGGATCTAAAGTCAGCAAAGGTCGGATTATCTGATTTCTCTCACAGATAATCACAAGCAGTTATACTTTCAAAAGCCTTGAAATCAAGAGGCACACATCAAGATTTAAAGCCATTTTCCGATCACAGTCAATGAAGGCCCAATTAAGTGATTACCCTGTCGCGTGTGCTGTGTTAAGGTTGATTTGTACACCAAGGTCGCACTGAGTTTGGCTGAGGCACGGGCTACGACATTTTACTCACGCTGACAACTGGGCCAAATTGGATGATACCCGACACCCTCTGATTTATGTCAGCAAAGGCATGATTAATGAAAATTGTCCTGAGCGATTATCCCATGGTGTGGCGTGTGTTAAAAGTGATTTTTCATAATTGATCTGTTCAGAAAACAGACAGGGTGAACCATCAAATATTTAACCCGTACAATATTCGATTAATCATTAAGCTACAGACAGACAATGTCTCACACACACCCCGCTTTCCAATCAAAACCAACAAAGACTTGACTATTGAATGCCTCTAAAAGACTATCCTGAGTGATTTTCCTCTGGTGTGTGGTGTGTTCAGATTATTGCTCAGAAATGTACGATGATCGGTCCAATCATCGTGAATATTAAACCTGTTCAATTTTTACAATGGCAGATCTTGACGTGCGTGTGGTCAACATCTTGTAGGGCCAAACCAACATACTGAGATTGTGACATCCAATGGAATGATAGCTCCATAGGAAGCAACGTGGGCTTGCGCTGTTGCTAGGCAAAAATAGAGAAGGAACTGGACTCTTTGTAGAATGTTTTGCCCAAGTCACTCACCTCTATAAAAAAAAAATGGCAAGGAGAAGAGCTAATGGTGGGCTGAGTCAAGGGTAGACAGAAGAGCGAGCAGGAATTAGACTTTTTTTTGTAATATAATCCCAGAATTTCCTTCGGATCAACACGTTATCGACCTAACCTAATCCATGCCCTCCACTCGGTTAACTGTCGCCCACTTCGCAACAAGATGAAGCATGATGCTATGCTGACGTTGGGCCAAGGACATGACAAACTGCTGTTGATCAACTCTTTTACATGGCTAATATGGAGCCTCAAAGGTTTTCTACATGCTGTAAAAATAACTGACACTGCCATGTTTTTGTTTTTTTTTTGTCAATGTGTGTCAATTACAATAGTAGCCAGGTGTTCGGATTTACCCAAACTTTGTCCCTGTCTCATGCAAATGAGGGGACTGTAGACCTTGCACATATACTGCAGGGCCAATGCTGAGTCTATTAAATTCATCTTTACCATGACGACGGGGGTCAGAGCCTGACCACTGGATAGGAGTAACTCATAAATGTAGCAAGAGTGCGGGAGCAAAAGTGAGTGAAAAGGCTAAAAAAATTCTTCTCACCCATCGAGGCAGATCGTCATACACTACGCTCGTGTGTACATGTCTCATGGACACATCGCCAAAGACACAATCTGCCACCAGGTTGACAAGTTCATCAAAGCAGTCTGTGAAGTTCCGCTTATCAAAAGCTAACTAATCAATGCATCAAACAAAACTCAGTGCAGCTCTGCTTACCTTTTGGCTTTGACATGACAGCAGGGGTGTGACACGGTGTTTCAGACACCCCTTACAGACAATATTTTTCATGACAAAAAAAAACTCACAGCACACCACTGAACAAGGATGTGACGAAATGTATATTTACAGAACTGGTGATCGCGTCTCAAATTACTCATTCAGTCACTCAATGTGACATGCGGGCCTGTTCAGTTGAACATAACTATATTATTTCTGATAACTTGCATGAATAGCAAACGTTTTTTTTTCAGATTAACTATACAAAAGTACCTTTTCCCATACTTCCTGTCATTTCTCATCACTGGCATAGATCGATAATTTTCGGACCAATGAAGTTTGAATTGTTTTTTTTTTTTTTTTTTACCTTGCAGCAATGATATTAATCTATCATGTGATATGCTATTTCATGGACGAAGTAATAAAGAGAAATATCATTTGGCCAAAATGTATCTTCTGGGAGACTTTTTAATTATACTGTATTTTAATCTGTTGGCTATAAAAACAAATTCCGTCCTCTGTGATTAGGTGAAAAGGGTACAAATGGCTTTTCATTAAATGTTAACTCTGCCTGATCCGCTCGCAACTCCCCTTCTCTCTGCAAGCATCTGCCGACCTCTCAGCTGGTGCAGTTTCCTGCTTCTATTCAAATTCATCAGACAAGACTGGTCCATTAAATAATTTTGTCATGTTCTGATTGCTCCTCCAGTGCAGCCGCCCTCGCCGAGTGCTGTTAGCATCTTTTTTAGCAATACGGCATTTACTCTCCCTGCCGCTTTCTCTCTCTTTCACATCTTTAATAAGCAGCACAAATGAAGTTCTTGCACTGCACCTTACCTCCCCCTTTCAACACCAAGCAATATCAATTTTAAATCTCCTTTTCATACACAGATAAAAGACAAGTCTCCCTTTTATTCGGTCTAGAATCTAGACCGTCTAGATGGGTCTAGATCTTTTGATGAGGAGCCGAGTAGGACGCTGATCATTCTTGTTTTCATTTTTTGTTTTTGTTTTGTTTTTCCCTGCTGAGAGAGATGTCAAATCTTCTCCCCTCTGCAGAGGGTTGTCACTCTTTCACCTCCAACAACTGTTGTGAGACCGATCGTCCCTGTGAAGCAAAGGTTATAATGGTGCTTGACGCAAAAATAGCTGTAATGGCTGAGGTGAGTGACAGGGGAAATTCAGTTTCATTTTGGAGCTCCGCTCAGTCCCAACTCAACTTTGCTATAAAACCGGACACTGGTCCGCGTCATTGATTTGAGGTTATGTGTTTGAATCTCAAGTTTGCATGTACATCCTGTGCGGGTTTTTTTTCCGGCTACTGTGGTTTCCTCCCACAATCCTTAAACACGCATGTTTGACTGTAACTTCAATGTGAGTTATTTGGTTTCCTGAAATGAAGCCAAATTCTATTTGTTGCACTTCCATAAAGCAGTGGACCCTCAAGTTATGAATGACCCTTTTTACAAACATTTCAAGTTAGGCACAAATGTTTGGTAGAAAATCTGACTCTACTTACGTACGTTTTGTTATGTAAGACGTCTCAGCATGGATGAGCGGGTGTATCAGTGTTGTGCTTCTTGTGCTATTTAACCATTATTGGCTCTGTGCGTAACTCATTGCAACGGTTGTGCATTTTTTTTCTTTTTACTCTTAATTAGACCTCAGAATGACTTAAGCGTTGCTGTTGGCTGTAAACGCCTCATAAAATCTGCATAAAATTTTATGTCTGCTACGCAACAGCAGATGGAAAGGTGCTGTTTGTTCAGCCGGAAGTTCCGTTTGCACACACGCTTCTTCCAATCACAATTCCAACAGCGCCTAGATTTCTGATTAACGTGGCAAAAAGGTTCAGCATTAAAAGTATTTTACAGTATTTATTGTATTGCAGCATTTCTTAACTTGAAAATCAAAACAAAAAAATGAACAAGATGTTATGGAAGAGAATTCCTTGGATTAAAATAAGTATTAACTAAATGCAAGTTTAGTTATTGGACAGGTCAACGAGGTCACGCAATGAATTAACTTCCCACATTGAGGTACCACTATTTGCTATGTACTCATGAATATCGATTTTGATTTTATTGCAGGGCGGCACTAGTGAGCACATCGACCTCACAGTGCAGAGGTCATGGGCTTAATTCCACCTGACATTAAACTGAAACGACGAATATGAATATAAACAATTTTGTTTTGGCAGAGCACTTTAAACACAGCTCAGCGTTAGCATGGGGTCATATACTTTGCATCACAACAAACACATTGTTGCTGTTAAATACCAACATCTGCATGGCAAGTAGCAAGTGAGCGTGCAATTGTGCGGCCTCGGGGCAGAGTGGTGACTCACTAGCGCTTGACAGCATGAGGATTGCTGCCTCGATTCCCCGCCGAGCACGTGTGCACGCATGCTGCCTCAAGAAGTGTATTTCGGCTTCAACGGGACACTTTGAATTTTTGTTGGTAGAAATGAGTATGATTCTATATTCTTGATAACATTTATTCGGGCCATGCAATTCTAAAAATCTAATGTGGCCGAATTTCCATTGTGGGTCAAGGTCCCTAATTAAGACTTATTGCCTGGAATTCGATTTTATTTGGTCTGTATTCATTATGTATACAACACATAAACACAGCCAATATTCATGTTTAAGCCGCCATATAACACTTAAATTGCACATATGGTATTTAACTATTATCGTTTCAATAGCAAGCAGGAACAGCATAGAAGTCAACAATAATAAATAAATATATGGTAAAAATATTGAACATGGTGTTTATTTGGCCTTGGCTGACTTCCTCCCACTGTTTTAAATGAATGTAACTGCTACATTACTCCACTAGTGGATGTCAGCAAATATTTTGCTTATTTACAGTAATGCAGCATATTTTTACCATACAGTGGTACCTCTACTTACGAATGTCTTTTCATTCGAAATTTTCAAGTTACAGAAGTTCTCAACAGGAGAATATGGGCTCTTATTACGAAAGAAATCTCAAGATATGAAAGGTAAAAATACAGTATGGCCCACTAATCGCAGCTCTGAGTTTCCTGAATGCAACCGACTTTGAGCTGCTCTGCCATTGGCTATGACCGAGCATCATCCTGGCATCCCATTGGCTAAGAGGGACTTCTACCGTATCTGTCTCTGTGTGTATTAAAGATAGTTATGTGTCTATGGAGCGTCCTCATCATTCTCCTCTCGGGCGAAGAGGTGTTCCATTAGTTTTACGTAAATGTGAATCACCCAGAAAAAGTGTTCACCAGTCACGCAATCGCTCACTTTGCTGATGTTTGCCTTGGACATTTTCGAAGGATTGTTAAAAGCCGACAAAAGCAAACGTCCTCGGATCAGTTCTTTACAAAACACCAGACAAAAACCACTTCTGAGAGAGAGCATAGACTAAAGAGGACAAAAAACGAAGAGGACATAGTTGAAAGTCATATGACCATAATTTTTCTTCTTTACGCTATTTTTTGTTTTTTACATTATGAACAACTCAAATTTGTGCAATAATATAATTCTAACATTGATTTGTTAAATATTTTGATGTATTTTTATGCTTTCGGAAACATTTATGTCCGAATTTTAGAGGGGGTTGGAACGGATTAGGGCATTTACATGGAAAATGCGCCTCTACTTACAATAAGTTCTAGTTAAGGCGTTTTTTCTAGAACCAATTAATTTTGTGAGTAGAGGTACCACTGTATTTAATGATCTACTGTATGTTTTCGTTTCAGTTTGGATTTAGAGCAGGTGTTTCTTTTTTCTTTTTTTTTTGTCTGTGCACTTTGGCTAGATGTGTCCAGACGAATGCATCACTGATAATGCAGTGCATCCACTTAGTATGTGTTTTACAGAAAGTGGCAGCAATAAAAATAGTGTAGTTGTAGTATTTTCATGGGAAATGCCATTTTTAGTGTGGTGACTCCGATTTTGGTTGGACTTGTTTGGGCAGATGCATGTGTCTATACATTGTTTCATTGACTGATGGGGTAGAACCAATTTGTGTGGTGTCAGATGTTCATCCCCATTTGGAACAAAACCGATTCCGATATGAAGATATCAATTCTATGTCACTTTTCTTTCTTCATCTGAATCCAGCCAAAAACCTGAGAAGAACTGCTATAAAAAGCCCTCGCAATTTTAAACCGATTTTCATATTTGCATATTTCTCCTGAAGACTGAATATAAAGTTTGAGATGTAGCCAAAATGGCGTTTCTTTGTATCATATCAAGGTGTAACTACCTAAATATGACTTACTTGTGCACTTTTTGAGCCCGGAGCCTTTCTTCAGGGCGTGCCGGCTCAGCTTGCAGCTGAAGTTGTTCTCCCAGAACTCGGCGAACCAGATGTTTCGTCTGTTGTTCTCCAACGTGCGACTGATGAAGTAGCGATCGAAGCCTGCAGACATTCAGTGACATCAGTCATTACGTAGAGTGCGGCTCCAGAATGTGGTTGCAAATTATTGCATTTCTTCTCGTAGTCATCCCACGAATAGACACTTTGCCCCAATTACTTGCACTTTAGACAGTTTAAGATCTGCCGGAAAGAGTAATTCTCACAGCTTAGAGTTTATTGTTCACATACAGATACATGAGAGCAGATACAATACGTCGATCGCGATCTACCGGGACCTCGCGGACTAGTCCCGAGGGGTGTAGAGGGGGAAAAAAAAAAATCAGACTCAAAACATTTGTGTGTCTGTGTGCATGTTATTAATATGATATCTTTTCATGCACACTGCACCCTTAACATACTATCAGCCTCACTTTCACAAAAACTATTTATATTTAAAAAATGAAATACAATTTAAAAAGCAGGTCACCTTTAACCTACGGTGGCGCGTGACCCGCATTACCGGAAGTTGCTCGCGCTCAGCAGTCTGCAATTGCAGCTTGTGATCAGAACTGGTACGCTGTATCTTTTACTGTTATTATTCTTCTCATCAGAGTTTGCTTCATGTACAATTCACCGAGGGCACTGGCAATGAATGGGCATCTGGGGTGCCGGGAGATCGTGAACATGCTGCAGAATTGCGTCCTATGCCTCCACGTCAGGTCTCTACCAAGGTAGGCAGTGATTTGACTTTCACAAACTCACAAACTTTTGTGTCGACTTTATTTTTCTGTTTTGTTCTAGGGGCCGTTATGGCTCTTGCTCATCAGGGCATGCGTGTGTAAGTGCGTTCGAATGTGCGTGTGTGTGTGGTAACGGGCTGATCGCGCGAAGTTGAGAAGATTTTTGGTCAAAAAACATTGGGCTCCCCTGCACTAGAGATTTTACTGCAAAGTCTGTTTGTGCTCTGCTGTTAACCAAAGAAGCAGCACTTACCAAAGCAGATAACAGTCTCTTACTTAGAGTTTAGAGTCAAACAAAAATAAGAATGATTATTGGGTCTGGCCATACATTTGTGTCACACTGATTAGTGATCACAGAGGGAGATAAAAATCCGTAATCAACATGCATTGCCGCTGTTGGCTGGTATAGTCTAAATTTTACTTTCTTCCAAAATCATACCTTCTATTGCATACACTCTCCCATTCATACAGCCATAAGGTGTGCATTTGTGTTTATATTCTGGGGGACCACAGCTTAATTCTTCAACAAAGTCAGCCTCTCTTCTTTCTCGTCTTTTTCGTCTTCATTTATTTCCTAATATTGTTTTCACCTCCAATGATCCAGTAGACTGTGCTCGCTCTACAATGTTATGTGCATCCAAGTTTATATTATACCGACTGTCCCACTCACTTTTTCAATGCAGTCTGCCGATGTTCATGTGGTTTCTTCTTCATAATCGTCCTTTTCATTTGATTTTCAACTCCAGTTGACTCACGCGATTGCTCCATATTGTTGTGTTCATCCTCATATTCAGGTAGCTACATGACTTTTATTCTTTCAGTCCAGCTGCCTTTATTGTTGTCAATTTGATACACTTCCTCACCATAGCCCTGAACTTCAGTGCTCCAGTAGATGCTGACATGTGGTTGCTCCAAAATGCTCAATCGTGTCTGTGTTTGAATTCAGGTGAGCAACATTACTTATTTGTTCAAGACATCGTGCATCGGTTCTTGACTTTTTTGCTGCATTTCTCCACTCTAAACCTCTCTGCACTAATTAAAGCCGCCCCCCCAGAAACTATTTGCAGGAATACGGTATCCAGGATACGACTCAGAAGACTGTTTTTTACCCTTGATGGACTGACGCTTGGGCAATATGGTGACCGCCCCTTCCGCCATCTCCTCCTGGTGCAAGACAGGAGAAATCTTGGAGCCCCAGCTGTCGGAGCCCACCCAAATGAAATGACCTGTCTGGTTGGCCTTTTTACCAGCGTGCAGCAGGCGCCTGCAAAAGGGGCAAAAGAGCAGGTCTTTCTTTTTTTTTTTTTTTTGTCTGTGCACTTTGGCTAGATGTGTCTAGACGAATGCATCACTGATAATGCAGTGCATCCACTTAGTATGTGTTTTACAGAAAGTGGCAGCAATAAAAATAGTGTAGTTGTAGTATTTTCATGGAAATGCCATTTTTAGTGTGGTGACTCCGATTTTGGTTGGACTTGTTTGGGCAGATGCATGTGTCTATACATTGTTTCATTGACTGATGGGGTAGAACCAATTTGTGTGGTGTCAGATGTTCATCCCCATTTGGAACAAAACCGATTCCGATATGAAGATATCAATTCTATGTCACTTTTCTTTCTTCATCTGAATCCAGCCAAAAACCTGAGAAGAACTGCTATAAAAGCCCTCGCAATTTTAAACCGATTTTCATATTTGCATATTTCTCCTGAAGACTGAATATAAAGTTTGAGATGTAGCCAAAATGGCGTTTCTTTGTATCATATCAAGGTGTAACTACCTAAATGTGACTTACTTGTGCACTTTTTGAGCCCGGAGCCTTTCTTCAGGGCGTGCGGCTCAGCTTGCAGCTGAAGTTGTTCTCCCAGAACTCGGCGAACCAGATGTTTCGTCTGTTGTTCTCCAACGTGCGACTGATGAAGTAGCGATCGAAGCCTGCAGACATTCAGTGACATCAGTTATTACGTAGAGTGCGGCTCCAGAATGTGGTTGCAAATGACTGCATTTCTTCTCGTAGTCATCCCACGAATAGACACTTTGCCCCAATTACTTGCACTTTAGACATTTTAAGATCTGCCGGAAAGAGTAATTCTCACAGCTTAGAGTTTATTGTTCACATACAGATACATGAGAGCAGATACAATACGTCGATCGCGATCTACCGGGACCTCACGGACTAGTCCCGAGGGGTGTAGAGGGGGAAAAAAAAAAATCAGACTCAAAACATTTGTGTGTCTGTGTGCATGTTATTAATATGATATCTTTTCATGCACACTGCACCCTTAACATACTATCAGCCTCACTTTCACAAAAACTATTTATATTTAAAAAATGAAATACAATTTAAAAAGCAGGTCACCTTTAACCTACGGTGGCGCGTGACCCGCGTTACCGGAAGTTGCTCGCGCTCAGCAGTCTGCAATTGCAGCTTGTGATCAGAACTGGTACACTGTATCTTTTACTGTTATTATTCTTCTCATCAGAGTTTGCTTCATGTACAATTCACCGAGGGCACTGGCAATGAATGGGCATCTGGGGTGCCGGAGATCGTGAACATGCTGCAGAATTGCATCCTATGCCTCCACGTCAGGTCTCTACCAAGGTAGGCAGTGATTTGCCTTTCACAAACTCACAAAATTTTACTTTCTTCCAAAATCATACCTTCTATTGCATACACTCTCCCATTCATACAGCCATAAGGTGTGCATTTGTGTTTATATTCTGGGGACCACAGCTTAATTCTTCAACAAAGTCAGCCTCTTCTTTCTCGTCTTTTCGTCTTCATTTATTTCCTAATATTGTTTTCACCTCCAATGATCCAGTAGACTGTGCTCGCTCTACAATGTTATGTGCATCACAGTTTATATTATACCGACTGTCCCGCTCACTTTTTCAATGCAGTCTGCCGATGTTCATGTGGTTTCTTCTTCATAATCGTCCTTTTCATTTGATTTTCAACTCCAGTTGACTCACGCGATTGCTCCATATTGTTGTGTTCATCCTCATATTCAGGTAGCTACATGACTTTTATTCTTTCAGTCCAGCTGCCTTTATTGTTGTCAATTTGATACACTTCCTCACCATAGCCCTGAACTTCAGTGCTGCAGTAGATGCTGACATGTGGTTGCTCCAAAATGCTCAATTGTGTCTGTGTTTGAATTCAGGTGAGCAACACGACTTATTTGTTCAAGACATCGTGCATCGGTTCTTGACTTTTTTGCTGCATTTCTCCACTCTAAACCTCTCTGCACTAATTAAAGCCGCCCCAGAAACTATTTGCAGGAATACGGTATCCAGGATACGACTCAGAAGACTGTTTTTACCCTTGATGGACTGACGCTTGGGCAATATGGTGACCGCCCCTTCCGCCATCTCCTCCTGGTGCAAGACAGGAGAAATCTTGGAGCCCCAGCTGTCGGAGCCCACCCAAATGAAATGACCTGTCTGGTTGGCCTTTTACCAGCGTGCAGCAGGCGCCTGCAAAAGGGGCAAATATGAAGTAAACGTCAATGGGGATAAGGTCAGCCCCCCCCCCCACCCACTTTGCCTTATTCTGCATTCATCACACAGCCTCGCCTTCTGCTTCGGCTTTCTCTGTGTAGTTAGCCACCTACCTGATGTCATCTTCATTGGCGAAAATGATGACGACCCTTGCGTTGGGATTTTCGCGTAGGCGTCTGATGATCTTGTCAAATTCACCCTGCTTGGGTTCCTGGGAATCTTCACCGACTGGGAGATGCACACACCCTTGAATGCAAACACAGCAGCGGGAAATCAGTCAAAATGGACTCAATCGGGAATGTTTTGCAAGGACAGATCAGGCAGCCAGTGGAGATTTTTGTAAAAATGTGTTCATTGATTGATTAGTTACACACTATACATTTTATCTCGTGGACATCGAAGAGGAAGATATTGATTGATCCCTTGTGTCAATCAAACTATCTATATCCATAAATCCATCCATTAAATCCAATTCAAAGTCCATCTCAAGAGTAACCTTCATTGGAATAGACAACAACAAAAATAGCTAATTAACATTCAGGGGTACAGTACAACATGACATTGTAATACGTACATGTGTGATAACATTTACAAACGAAAGATCTAAAATAAATGGTACGTATTGAATTGAATTTGACTTTTATTTGGTCTCCTGTAGGAGGAACTTGTCTCCGAGGACAGGTGAACAACCATCCGCGCTCACAGTCACGCCTAGGGACAATTCAGAGTGGTCATCTTGACAAAACATGTTTAACTTCTCACTTTGGTGCCTAGAGGGCGGGGTTCCCCGGAGACTAAACACAGACACCCCAACAAATCTTTCGTTTGTTGATTGCTTTCGCATCTTAAACATTCTGGTGACACACTCATGTCGTGATGAACACTTTCTCACAATGTAACATGTTGCAATAATCACTCTTGTGGATGACGGGAGAAAAAAAAAATCTGATCGAGTCTCCCCAAAGGCTCCCAATTATTTTGCTCATATAGTGTCTTTAATAAAGACGACACCTTGCATTGCTCCATTGTATATTTTTAGCCACACTAACACTATGATTCTAAGAAAGGCAACACCATATGCAACACCGGGAATTATATTTTGTCAGAGCTTTGGCACCACAGCCATGTTGTTGTGACCAAAGAGCAAAGACATCATCGTGATAAGCTTCGAGTTGTCTGTGGCTCATTGTTTCTTCGACACATCGGAATGAAGGATTAATCAATTATTTTTTTGAAAAGAACGTGGGCTGTGGTTTAAGTGTCATGAATATATACAAGTGAATGCAAGATCTCTATTTTTCCATTGAGTTGAGTGATGTGTCCATTGCGGCCTCACAAGTGCAGTAGGTGCAAGGTTCGATTCGGCTCTGGCCCTTGTGGAGTTTGCATGTTCTCTCCGTGGGTTTTCTCCGGTACTCCGGTTTCCTCCCATATTGCAAAAACATGAATGGCAGGCTGATTGAACACTCCAAATTGTCCCTCGGTATGAGTGTGAGAATGGTTGTTCGTCTCTCTGTGCCCTGCGATTGGCTGGCAACCGATTCAGGGTGTCCCCCGCCTACTGCCCCAAGACAGCTGGGATTGGCTCCATCACCCCCCTAGTGAGGATAAGTAGATCAGAAAATGGATGGATGGATGGATGTTGTGTACAATGATTTACGTGTGACTTCACAGCCATATTTAACTGTAAAAGCTTAATTACGAACACTGCTTTGATATTTTTTGCCTATGGTTTGAATACACAGAATAAAATGTCAGCAAAAGAGCCTACAATATGACATTTTTTAGAAGAGCAGCAAAAGCATTTCGGCTTCTGAGCATCCATAGTGCAAAACTAATGATTACTTTATCGGTGTTTTTGATTTCCATCATATTCGGTGGATGGCTGAAATATCAATCCTAAAATAAAATGACTGGCCACCATGAAGGCCTATTTGTATTTAATATTATTGATTTTTTTTTTCCCATGTTGAAGAACGCTATTGATTTTGACCCACTGTATATCTGAGGGCCAAAGCTCAAACCAGTACTTGTCATCTCCTTGCAAGTTGCAATTTTGAAACCCCTCATCACTGAGTTTTCGGGGGAAATACTGACAACAGCTTTACAGATTTCGGACGACATTGGAGCCAAACACCCAAATTAGCTCGTCAAAGTCATATTGATGTGTGTTTCCACCCCGTTCCAGTAAAATAATTTGTGGTGTGGAGATGCCAATAGAATAAAATCTTTTATCTCTGTTCAATTTCCACTTGTTTTTGGTAAAAATGAATAAAATTTTATTTGGCAGCAGTAAGAACACACTTGCTTGTTGTTTTCCTCTTTAAGTACAGGGTGGTTAACAATTCTAAAAAAAAACCCAAAAAAATGGTTAACATGCTAGAAATCGTGTGTGTTGCTCATTTTAGTCAATAATTGTTTCAAAACAAAAGAAAGAAGACAGTGACGGACATCTCTCTTTGTCTTAAAGTCGTTTGCACTCATTGCTTGTTGAAATTACGCCAAACCCTGAATCAATGCGAATCCTGTCCCCATTAGTGACAATTGCTCAGATCATTATCACCCAAATGGAATTTGGATTTCCCCCCCGCTTGTGTTGCAGAGCTTTTAAGCATCTGTCAGCTAATTGTTTTGATTTTTCAAGCCCGGGCAAATGTGACGTTTTGGATTGCTGTCGTCTCAGTAATCATTACAGCGTCCTCATCGAGCTGGCAAAAAAAAAACAAAAAAAGCTCGAACACGACTGACTGCCTGTCCTGGAAGACAAAGTCAGTAATTAGCTGCTGGACAGAACTGAGCATTTAAGAGCCACAGAGAACCAAAATCAGAAGTGTTTATACCAAAGCAGGCAGACACGTGATTGCTCAAGTTTCTGGAGGAACATTTTGACTGAAATTGGGTTTGTCCTGGCATTATTTATGAACTGCATGCTGGATACATTTTTGAAGTAGAGTATACATCTATTTAAATTCATCTGAATCCAGATAATTGTAATTGTGTATAGCCACTTAACAAAATAAAATGGAGTAAATTCAATACCATTTTTTTTTCAGTCTGAGATGAATGCTTTGTTTTCTAAAACTTCAAATTACAGAGAAAAGCAGATTCATTTTAATGTAAAGCACAGATGCACCAAATGGCATTTTTAGGGCCAGGGCCAATTCATTGACATAAAAAAACCCCCAACAAAATACGCTAACATACATCTCTAGTGCTCACATATATTTCTGTGTTTGCAAAAAAAAACAAAAAACAACAACATTCATATTCGATGAATTGCAGTTGATAGGCATTTTTAAAAATCTATTTTAAAACGGACCTGTTGAGAATCCTTATCCGTCAATGACTCATTTGACAAAAACAGAACGAACCTTGCGATACTTTTGGAGGGGACTGTATGTGAATAGCTTGAACTGTAAATACACAAGAAACTAGGATCCAAATACAGTTCATCATTTCAATGTCATATTTATGTATATCATTACCCTTCAAAAAATATTTGTCTTCCAGATGATTTGGTTTTGGAAAAAAAAAAGTGCCCTAAGTGCACTTGTACTTGTTTTGTAATCTGCATGTACAGCTCAGGCTAAAATGTTGCACCTCCCTGACAAAAACAAACGTGTCTCAGGGGAAATGTATCACTTCAACATACTTCCTTGACATAACTACTGCACTATTTTCCGATATTGGCGTCCTTTGGCAGGAACTTGTATCATGATAGAGCGCGTCATAAAGAGATCAGTAGGTGAGTTTCATTCATCTTCTGAACCGCTTGATCCTCACTAGGGTTGCGGGGGGTGCTGGAGCCTATCCCAGCTGTCTCCGGGCAGTAGGCGGGGGACACCCTGAATCGGTTGCCAGCCAATCGCAGGGCACACAGAGACGAACAACCATGCACGTCCACACTCACACCTAGGGACAATTTAGAGTGCTCAATGAGCCTGCCCGTGCATGTTTTTGGAATGTGGGAGAAACCAAGTACCGGAGAAAACCCACGCAGGAGAACATGCAAACTCCACACAGGGAGGCCGGAGCTGGAATCGAACCCGGTACCTCTGCACTGTGAAGCCGACGTGCTAACCACTGGACTACCGGGCCGCCCTGTAGGTGAGTTTATTGATGGGCAAAGATCCAAATCTCTCAGTTTGTGGATAGTGAACCACAAATATGATTAGTGCACAGTATTTTGAAAAAGAATTTATGATGTCATACAGGAACCTTTAAGACAACCAGCTACTTAACTTCCCTGAAGACTTGCTCAACAATCCACAGTTTCCATTTCCATTGATTAGTTGTTATCCATCAAGATAAAGTTGGTTGATTTAAGACGCGAGCTTTACGGCCACGAGATGGACCCTTGGAAGGAAGATCTTCATTTTATATCCCCTCTTAACTACATTATAACTGCCCAGTTTGCTTTTAACGACGCCTCACCAGAACCTGCACAGCTACAGATGTACCGACAATAAAGATCCCCTAATTGGATGAATGAGGTTGATGATCCAACACGGCTCGCAAATGAACTCTGGCGGGCTATCGACGTTTCTACTGACAAACCGTTCTCAACAAACTGCAGAAAGTCAGTCAAGTTCACGTTGGAGTTGCCCCCATTTCCAAATATTCATCAAGGAAAAGATTAGGTGGGTTTTTTTTGTGTGTTTTATTTTAAATTCCAAAAAAGAAGTAAGGCTGCCTTTCTAGTGCATTCCAAAAAACGATCACTTCAGTTTGTTGCTTCGCTTCAGGAGCTTTATGTACACGTCTGTGAGGAGATTTTAAAATAATCTTTGCTTGGAAATGATTCGCCTTTTTCTCTTCAAGTGCTCCCCAAATAACTAAAAAAAATGCTTGCGTGGGTTTGACGCGGTGCATCCACTGTTGATGCTGTTCAAAAAATAAATCCCACAGTCCTTTGCAAAAAGAAAAAGTCACAACCGCTGCTCCCCGTTAGGCTTTCATCTCGTCCGCCGTGTCCGTGCTCAGCTCATGTTCAATTAAAGCATTCCAAATACAAAAGCGTGAGATCTAAATAGTCCATTTGTCATCCTTGCGCTCCGCTGACTTTCCCTTTTGTACACATTTCCCCTGTTGTTTGTTAGCCGCATGTCTTTTTGTGTGTGTACTTGGTCTTTGGAGCTACCCAAGTAAATAATTAAGAAGTGGAACATGCAATCTCCGCTGCATTTTCCCCCCGTCAGTTTAGCTTTGGCGATAAGAGCTTGTAAAAACAAGCGCGAACGTGTACGTCGCAGACAGAAACATCGCTGAAAACACTCAACGGCGTGACAGTAATACGGATGATATTGAAAGTGGTGCGGATCTTGAGTTTGGCACACATTCGGTACAGTAGGATCAAAGATTTGAACCCTTTCAGGGACAGCGGTTCCTACAGTGGACAGCTCATCATGTTATCAGGTTACAGGGTGCACGAAAGGGTTAAACCGTGAAATGTCTTTTTTTGTTTAGATTCAATCACAAGGTAACATACAAAAAAAACCTGCCAGCACTAAATGCTCTCCGAAATACATAAACAAAACAAAGTGATGTTTGTGTCTGTGACACGACCAATCGAGTGTGTACCGTAAATTCCGGACTATAAGCCGCTACTTTTCCCCCAAACTTTCAACCCTGCGGCTTATTCAGTGATGCGGCCAATTTATGTCATTTTTCTAACGGCCGCCAGGGGCGCTCGAGTAGAAAAGGTAAGATTAAGACCGGTCTTTATGACACTGTTTAATTCCGACACTGAGGACGGTGACTTCTATGGCTTCAGTTCACAGGAGGAAGATGAAGACGGCTCACCGTGATTTTTACAAGTACCGGTATGTTCTTTTACCAGACCTGTTATACTGTGTTGCTATTCTGTTGCTAGCGTGTTGTTACCATGTTGCTACCGTTTTACTGCCGCGTCACAGGCACCGTCTGGGAAGAAAGTTATATTATTATTATTATTGTTAAGTTATATTATTAAAACTTTGAAAACTCTCTGTGTACCGTCTTTCTTTGTAAATATGTTGCCATGTTTTAATGTGGGCACATGCGGCTTATATACAGGTGCGGCTTGTGTATGTACAAAATTGGTTTTCCTCAAAAATGTAGTGGGCGCGGCTTATAATCAGGTGCGCTCTATAGTGCGGAAATTACGGTAGTTTGACTTTCTGCCAGCTGGCGTTGATGAATTATTAAGCTTTAAAAACACAAATAAAGGCATTTGTTATTTTCTCGGTTGTGCTTGAAAAAGCTGGAAGAGACTGTTTGAATGCAGCTTGAAGTTGCGTTGACATCCCGCTAGTCCCCCCACCCTTTGTGATATTGTTGCAATGAATAAGACCACCTGCGCTTTGCCATGACATCCGCTACATGTGACTTTGATCAGCCCACATGTAAGCAACCGTGTAACCAATTTTCGAGACGTTCCAGATTGCTCTCCGTTTTCTTGAAAGTAGTCATTTTGTTTGGCAAGTTCTTCTTGCTTGGTATTTTGTTGTGATGTGATTCTCTTGTCTATATGAGACAAGCACTTTCTGTTTTCCTTGCCTCTTTCATCTATAACTGCTTCAAACAACAGAGTATGCAGAAAAGTGGTTAAGATTGAATGACTGTGTCTTATGTGTTGTGTTGTATTTTGTTATTATGACTTCAAGATGGGGCTGCGAGAGTGGTTGCCTTTACAGCAGCTCCTTTACTTTTTATTGTTCTACTTTCTTCCTTTCATAAGTTTGCTTGCTGTAAAATGGGAATTTCTCCATTGTGAGACGAAAAAAGCTTTTCTTATTCTTATTCTGCAAGAGCATTTTGCTACTCTCGTTTTCCTGGTGTGTTGACCAGCGTCATTATTCGTGCTTTATCGGTCTTGCGTTTGTTAAGAAACCTTTTTTTGGACCATCATCTTATACTTGTCTACATTTGGATAATTCCGGAACGTTATAATCTGTGTTTTTCGATGTATATGTGTTTTGTTAATTAAACTTTTTGCAAAAGTTGTCTTTTGACCGATCAATCAGAGGTATAATCAAGTTTGTGAAAACGTTGACGTTATTGTGGGAGAGCTAGTTGGCACTTTGACCCAAATTTGAAATCTGACTGGTGAAAGAGAAAGCCCCATGTCTAGCATAGTTTGGATTTCACTACATGGGCCAATCCGAGCCATTCCGAAGGCCCTGTGTCGATTAAATTGACATGACAACACGTAGAGGCTGAAATCTGATTGGACTAACAAGCTATCATCCCGATACGTATACTGGCAACAGTGCACCCAAGACAAAATCAAATGAAGAGAATAGACGAAATGAATAATAATAAATGAATATAATTTCGGCGGACAAACAAGGGAATTTACCTGGTAACCAGTTCAGAGTGTACCCCGCCTACTGCCCCAATACAGCACGCCCCCTCGACCCTCATGAGGATAAGCGGCTTGGATAATGGACGGATGATTCAGAGTTGTGTAGTATGTGGCTAACTTCTTTTCCTTCGCATTTTCATTCACAAAATATTTACCCATAGTATTGCCCTTACATTTAATAACAATTCGATGATTGCGGTTGTTTGAACCCAAGTTGACGTCGTTAACTTTACATGGCGTGTATTGTAATTGCCCACATACAACATCAAGCATGGCGACGTGTTCCCTTTAATTTCCCTTTCTCTCTCAGAGAGGGGCGTGTTGCTTTCAATCAAACCAATTGACTTGTGGCTGACCTCGCCGCCGCTATGACTACGAGTTTAGAATAACGCCTCTGGCTCGCTATAAGCCTGAAGAACAGGAGTGCTTTACACTCGCGCCCACCTAATTGACTCTATAATAGTGTCATAGTCCAGTGGCACTGAAGAGTGATTTCAAGCATGCTTTGGCAAACACAAGCGAACCCCCCCCCCCAGAAAAACCCAAAGGCCATGTTTAGCACCCC
The DNA here is from genome assembly GCA_026261675.1 of Hippocampus mohnikei. Lineage (NCBI taxonomy): Eukaryota > Metazoa > Chordata > Actinopteri > Syngnathiformes > Syngnathidae > Hippocampus > Hippocampus mohnikei. The sequence continues at coordinate 17,297,707 of JAKGUB010000334.1, read as the reverse complement.
CAACACCCAATAAACCAACTGTGATGCAAATTGGCCAAAACTATTTCATTATGAAGCTAATGGTACATAAATACTCATTTTGTTCGCTAAATAATTCAGGCAAACACTGTCTACAATTTTGTGGTGTCTTGACTTGCAAGGGACCGTAGTTCACATTTTTGGGACGATTGATATTTAAGATGATGGGCTGGTGTTGGTTTTATGAGCACAAATTTAAATTCCCGGCACTAGCAAAGTTCACACCAATTGGCAGCAATTTGGCAGAAAGTAAACAATTGTTCTGTTTTCTGCTTCTGTGCCGCTGCCAGTTGAAGTTGAAGTGAAACATAACACAAAGAGAGACATCCATCCATTCATCCATTCATCCATCCATCCATTTTCTGATCCGCTTATCCTCACAAGGGTCCCGGGCGTGCTGGAGCCCATCAAACCCGACTGTGGTTGTGTTGGCAGCTAAATGCTATGTTGACCCTTAAAATAGTTGTAAACAATTCAATTCAGCCGGTTAAGAAAGCTGGGTGTGTTGTACGCCTCTAGGTCCCGTCTATATGCGGTTGTGTGTGTGTGTGTGTGTGTGTTTGACTTTATTTGGCTTTGACAGCTCATTCATTTGCATGCGTTGTATTTTTTTTTTTTTACTTTATTTGGCTGCGTCTACTTATTCATTCGCAGGCCAACTGTTCATTTGAACCTGCTCGGTCAAAGTGAGCAATGTTACAAAAATTGCCTTGGAATGCTTCAAACGCGCCACTTGTCACACAACCACCTCTACTGCATTAGAACGTGCCGGTGGGTGGGGCACAGGGAGGCGTGGGTGGACTTATTTATTAAATACAACACCCCCACTCCCAAACTCCGCTGCTGTGGAGAGTTTTTTTTTTTTCCCCAACAGCCAACGACATCCGCTACATGTTAAAAGGACAAGGACAGAAGGTGTTGGAGGACGTTCATTTTATGAATATGGAGAAGAATGATGATGACGGAAAGGTGCCCATGTTGTGGAGAGAGGATGAAGGACGAACCAGCAAAAGTGGGTAGTGCCCAACTACAGAACAATTTTCCAAGGCATATATTAAGATATGAAGTTGTCTGTGGAGTGGCACCGTAGCTGACTGATTAGCACATCCGCCTCACAGTGCTGAGGTGCAGGATTCAATTCCAGTCTGCGGCCTTCCTTTATGGAGTTTGCATGTTCTTTCCGTGCCTGTGTGTGTGTGCATGCCAAGTTCATGGAACACTAAATTGTCCCTAGGTGTGATTGTGAGCACAAATGGTTGTTTGCCGATGTGTGCCGTGCGATTGGCTGGCAATCAATTCACCTTACAGCTGGGATAGGCTCCAGCACGATCGCGACCCTGATGACGAGAAGTGGATTAGAAAGCGGATGGATTGATGGAAGTTGTCGGTTTTGGTTCAAAGCATCCACTTTGGCTGAATTCTGGGGCTCATAACTTGGGAGAAGATTATACTTGGGAACTTGCCTGAACGAACACTAATGAAGACAGGGATACATGACCGACAGGCAACACGAAATGGCCAGGCCTTTTGGCCTACGCCATCTGATATGGGAGCAGGATTGTAGAAAGATTGATGATTAATTTGAGGTTTTGCCATAAAATGAGTGGTGTGAGGTTGTGTTCTAATTTCCGTTCTTTCTTGAGGGAAAATTACCTCACAATCCAACAGCCTTCCATTCTTAACAAGTGCCACTCTTATCAAGACTATACGACGAGTTAAAGAGATTCAGGTTTCTAATTTGCCAAACTCCAACAAGGGAATTGTGCCCAAATGTGCCCCAATCAGAAGCAGGTACCGTAATTTCCGCACTATAGAGCGCACCCGATTATAAGCCGCACCCACTACATTTTTAGAGGAAAACCAATTTTGTACATACACAAGCCGCACCTGTATATAAGCCGCATGTGCCCACATTAAAACATGTAAACATATTTACAAAGAAAGAGAGAGTTTTCAAAGTTTTAATAATATAACTTAACAATAATAATAATATAACTTTCTTCCCAAACGGTGCCTGTGACGCGGCAGTAAAACGGTAGCAACATGGTAACAACACGCTAGCAACAGAATAGCAACACAGTATAACAGGTTTGGTAAAAGAACATACCGGTACTTGTAAAAATCACGGTGAGCCGTCGTTTATGCCAAGTTTACGTGCAGCAGCTCTGTTTCCTTCTTTATCGGACAGCTCGATTGCTTTTAGTTTGAAAGCTGCGTCATATGCCTTTCTTTTTGCATTTTCCATGATGAGGGTATGTTCACGCTAATTTAATTTATGCACAAGACAAGAAGTTGCAGTCTTCCTCGACGCATATATTCCACCGGTCTTAATCTTACCTTTTCTACTTGAGCGCCCCTGGCGGCCATTAGAAAAATTACACAAATTGGCCGCATCACTGAATAAGCCGCAGGGTTGAAAGTTTGGGAAAAAAGTAGCGGCTTATAGTCCGGGATTTACGGTAACCTAGACAAGATTGGTATAGGCTCCACAGAAAAAAAGAAATAAAAATGTTAAATGAAGCTGTGAAAGGTGACTTGTTATTATGTGGAGGATTACTGCAAGAAAAAAAAGGCAGAATTGAGCACCATGGATCACCTTTCGGTTGTGAGAATTCGTTTTTTTTCCTATTTCTTGTAATGTGTCCGCAAAAAGGAAGTTGGTGAGACATGCAATGTCTAAATCCATCCCGACCGATAATTGTATTTTTCCACCTCTTCTCTGTGTCCAACGTGAGCGTTACCCTCAAAACCTGTTGATTAAAATGAGGAAGTGTGCAAAGGTTCCATCAGGAGGAGGCTCGCACTCCAGCATTGTTATTATTTCATTGTTTGATTTATTTATATATTTTTTTATTGCCACCACTTGCATATGAATCGTCACTCCCGGTCTGTCGAGATGACTCATCTGCGGCGGCAGATTGGTAAAAAGGGCCGCTGCTGCTAATGCTGCTGGCTCATTCGTGGCTCACACACAGTCCTGCTGTGATGTTTGTCTACGACGTTCGGCATCATGACTCACCGACGAGGAAATGATTTGCCCCCGCCCCTCCCCCCAAAAATTGCTTTGTTGAGCAGCTTTGTCAGGAGTCATGTGAGTAACCTATTGCACCGACAAAATGCATATTTTAAAATCGTTCATGTGTTCTTCGTCTCGCTGCAACTTAGCCTTATTTGGTTGGCACATGCAGGGAAATATTCTAAACTATTAAGCAATTGAGTGCCTTCAATAAACAAAGGGAACGAAACCTGAGGTACTGTTGAAAACCCACAAAAAAACGGGGGTGAAATACTTTTTTACATGCAGAAAGGCTGGAGCCAAGATTCAAACCTCAGAACTATGAATCAGATGTGCAGCCGCTACTTCAGCTTGTTGTTGGTCGCACAAAAATCCTGTATAATTAATTTATTATTTTTGGTCTGGCAGCATAGTCGTCTCATGGTTACAATATCTGTCTCCTTTTTTGGAGGTTTTCAGTTTAATTCCCAGTTCTGGCCTTTCTGTGTGGAGTTTGGACTTTGACCTAAATGAAAATGTTCAAACATCCATCCATCCATTTTCCGATCCGCTTTATCCTCACAAGGGTCGCGGGGGGTGCTGGAGCCTATCCCAGCTGTCTTTGGGCATAAGGCAGGGGACACCCTGAACCGGTTGCCAGCCAATCGCAGGGCAGCTTTTCAAACAAGACAAGATGTATTTATTATTTATTTTTTCAGCATCTGACTCTTAATTTGGCAAGTATCAAGTCATCCTGCTGACTTTTTGGCTTTGACTTGCAAGAAACTTGAGATATGACAACAGTGACTTCAACTGGTTGCCAGCCAATCAAAGGGCACACACAGACGAACAACCATCCACGCTCACAATGAGCAAATTTGAGTGTTCCATTAACCTGCCATGCATGTTTTGGAATGTGGAAGGAAACCAAAAGACCCAGAGAAAACCCACACAGGTACGGGGAGAACATGCAAACTCCACACAGGAAAGCCAGAGCCGGAATCGAACCCTGCACCTTTGCACTGTGAGGCCAACGCACTAACCAGTTGACACCGGACCGCCCTTATCAAATTCACTATGGACAAAGTACTGTTTTGAATCAAAACCAGTAGTGGTTTTGGCACAGGGCCACAACCAAAAAGCATCTATTAGCCGCAGCACAGGTGTCCGTCATGAGAGAGGAACCGGTTGTCCGGCAGCTCCTAAAGGAGCGGGCAACACAGCCGCCGTAACACAACTTACAGCAAGGTGATGCGGGCCAGAATATGCGGACGTCCAAACAAGGCCTCTCGGCCTGCTCATTATTCCGCCTTGTTGGTGCTCACATCAACCTTGATACATAATGAATGCACACCCCGGGGGAAGATTTTCATAGAAATTCTGCCAAGCGATGCAACCTCAAGAATGATGCGTGGCGTGTTTTCAAAATGCTGAATAATTGACAGATGTTTTTTCTCCCTCTTCACTAGCTCTCTCTCTCTCTCTCTCTCTCTCTCTCTCTCTCTCTATTTCCTGCTCTCCCATCTTCAATCCTCCGTGCTGTCTTGACGACAACCGTGGCTGCGGGAGATAAATGACCTGCGTCCATTCATCATCATCGTCACATCACCTGTCGGCGGGGATGAGGTGCTTTCATCTGCTCACTGACGGATTGATTCTCCTGTTTTGCTCGCCGCTCTCAGACGTTTGGAATTTGATTTTCACAAATCCAGCTGTTGTGCTCGGCGGTACATTGATGCGGATTCAAACTTCAAAGCGGTGGAGACAAAGTAAAGATGAGTGTTTTGTTTTAGTAATTAGCACCCCAATCCCACGCCATCCGTTACTCTTGCAGTCAGACTGGTTGCGATGGAACGTCTTTTCTCGTGTTTGTCTTAATTTTGCACTGTCAAGCAAGGCTGGAGTTGTTATTTTATTTCTTTATTTATTTTCATAAAATCATAATCAAAATGCACAAGGCAGGTTCGGCGGATAAAAGGTTACAATCAACGAGGACACAACATTGCGGGGCGGCCACATTTTCAGTTGACTGCAGTTTAAAACAAAACAAAATTGATGATTATGAAGAACCATACTAAAATCGAAGTAGCAATAAACATGGACGGACACAACATTGCAGAGCAAACACGATTGAAGGGAATGCTACATCGTCGACAGTGTCATCACATACTGTAAAATAACAAGGATGTTTTGTTTTATTTTATATTTACATTGTTTTACTATTTTAAACAACGAGATTATTGCTTATTATTTTATTAATATATTCATTCATTCATTCATTCATTTTCTGATCCGCTTTACCGTTACAAGGGTCGTGGGGGGTGCTGTTGTCTTCAGGCTGCAGGCGGGGGACACCCTGAACCGGTTGCCAGCCAATCGCAGGGCACACAGAAACGAACAACCATCCGCGCTCACACTCACACCTCGGGACAATTTGGAGTGTTCAATCAGCCTGCCATGCATGTTTTTGGAATGTGCGAGGAAACTGGAGTACCCGAAGAAAACCCACGCAAGCCCGGGGAGAACATGCAAACTCCACACGTGGAGGCTGGAGCTGGAATTGAACCCAAGACCTCTGCACTGTGAGGTCGACACACTATTCACTGGACCACCGGGCGCCCCTTATTCATAGATTTGTTTTACTATTATGTATTAGATATTTGATACACAATCCCTGGAGTTGATCAAAGGTAATGTCACCAAATGTCGATCGCCTTTTAAGAATTATTATTTTTTTAAAGGAAATTTAATCAAACACCTCCTCGCTAACATTCAGGGCCTTGATAGCTGAGTGCCAAAAGATAATTTCATCAAAGACCGAAATAGACCCGTGATCTCACCTTTTTGTATTTCTCTCACCATTACTTTCCCCTCTGTTTTCCAGTGAGAAATTTCCTAGAAAGTGATAACAGTGTTGTCGTCATTTGGACAGAAATAACAGATGGAATACAAAGGGATTTTTAGAATAATAATTTCTCGGAAGAACCGTTTTGACCCACAGGTTCTTGCTCAAGAGTAAATGTGTTTGGTGATAAGCCTCTGATGTCACTGCCATCCTTTTAGGGACCTTGGTGACTACAGTGGACAGCTTATCATGTTATCAGGTTACAGGGTGCATGAAAGGATGACTTACAAACATGTCAACCTTGCAAATAAAAGCACAGCTAAAAGACTATGAGACAAATGAAAATCATGAAATCATGAAAATCAATCAACAATAAATTCAAAACCACCGTATTTCTGAAAATTACGACTGTTGATCTTCCTAACGCATGCCAAACATGACTTTAAAACTACCTCACTAATGACTCACAATGCTTACACTGCCTCAATGAAACTACCTTTCGAATACAAAATATAGCAATAAGACTACTTTAGTAAGTGACAATCATGGCTATAAGACCACCTTTCTAATGTTAAACATGGCTGTAAAACAACTAAAAGACGACTATTACCATAAGACCACCTTTGTCATGACAAACATGGCAATACGACTACCGCATTATTGGCAAACATGACTACCGTATTTTCACGACCATAAGGCGCCATTAAAAGTCTTAAATTTTCTCCAAAATTGACAGGACGCCTTATAATGCGGAGCGTCTAGTGTATGAGCCGAGTTCAAAAGCCTGACTGAGCGCGCTTCTGGCTGACACGCTGTTTATATAGAGAAAAGGCGGGCGTGAGTGACAACAGGCATGCGGAAGTCCGCCAATGAGTGAAGGGTGGGCGTGTAAGAGGATGCTAAAGGCACGTCCGTAGCTTGTACCAGTTGGTGAGCGTGTAAGAGGTGAAGAGAAAAACGTGAGTACATTGTAAAATGGCTAAATAAAGTACAACCGAACTCAGTTTTGCTTCCGTTGCCTTTTTAAAAACGTGTTTTTAGCGTGCGTGCATGCATGCCGTATGTTTAAGCTGGCGTATGTTTTACCATGCCTGGCTGTGCCCAATAATACAGTGCGTTTTGTGTATGTGTCAAACACAGAAATAGCACCCGTTACTGAGACTGCGCCCAACAATACAGTGCGCCGAATGGTCGTGAAAATACGGTATATAAATCCATCCAGAAAATTACAATTACGACTATACAATTGACTCATGAATAACAAAGAATCCATTAGTCTGACGCAGCGCTCTCACGCTTGTCGTAAACCCCTGATTCCTTTTGGACCAGACCCTGTTCACAAAACACCTCTGAACACACCTCAGACATCTATCCATCCATCCATTTTCTGATCTGCTTCATCCTCACAAGGGTCACGGGGGTGCCGGTGCCTAGAACATGCAAATTCCACACAGGAAGGCCGGAGCTGGAATCGAACCTGCTACCTCTGCACTGTGAAGTCGAGGCGCTAACCACTCCATCACCGGGCCGCCACATCAGACTTCAATCTTATAAGATAAACGGGTGACTGCTGTCCTTGGTCGGTAAGGGAAAAAATCCAGAACAAAAACAGACCGACTGTCATTGTGGGTGCACCTGCTCCAAGCCTAACTTTAAGTAACTTTAAGCTAAACTTTAAAACGATCTCACTGGTGACAAACATGACTTGAAGACTCCTTTACACATTACAGCCATGCCTTTGAGACCGAAAGACTGTCTTCCTAATGACGGTGTGCTTTGCTAGCAGGCATTCTGACAGTCACAACGTATCCAATACTTGAAGGGGTTGCTCAATGTGCCAACGGGAGACGCAGCCAGCCGCCGCCCATTTCTGCGCAGCATGCCCAAAAAGCATTCTGGCAGGCTCTCGGTGGGCTGAGCGACGCGCGCCAACTTTTAAGCGGATCCAGCCTTGCCGCTCGTCGTGTGAACTGGCAACGGCTTGCGAGCGATTCCGTCAACGCACCACATCATTTCTTTTTAAATCTGTTGAGGTTACCCTCGGCTAAGCGCTGTTAGTCGGCTCACCGATCAACTCTGTGTGCTTCTGAGCTTTTTTGGAACACATTTGTTCACTGATGCTTGGTTGCTAACCAAAACAGCAGAACTGACCAGGCTTTCCAGAAGATTTTTTTTTTCATTTTAAATTACAGATTTACTGAATGTATTGTTTTTAAAGATATTACTGACTAAATTAAATAATATATTAATTGACTGTGCAGCCTGGTGGTCCAGTGGTTAGCTCGGCGACCTCACAGTGCAGAGGTACCGGGTTCAATTCCATCTCCAGCCTCCCCTGTGTGGACTTTGCATTTTCTCCCCGGGCCTGCGTGGGTTTTCTCCGGGTACTCCGGTTTCCTCCCACATTCCAAAAACATGCACGGCAGGCTGGTTGAACACTCTAAATTGTACCTAGGTGTGAGTGTAAGCACGGATGGTTGTTTGTTTCTGTGTGCCCTGTGATTGGCTGGCAACCGATTCAGGTGTCCCCTGCTTCCTGCCCAAAGACGTCTGGGATCGGTTCCGGCACCCCCCGCAACCCTTGAGAGGATAAAGCGGATCGGAAAATGGATGGATGGATCAATTGACTGTTTCAAAATACTGTAGTTGGGTCTGTGGAGCGTCTGCCTGCCTATCACGTCTGAAATTAAGCCGAGACCGGAACACAGAATCTCATGTGAGCCAGACATGCTAATTCATTCACCACCGTGCCTAAAATTCCAATTGAAATGCATTGTGCCACAAACGTTGCCATGTATCATCAAATACTCGCTGGCAGATTGGCGACAGCTTGAAGGCCATTTTTTTTTTCGTCCAAATTTGATTTGGGGTATGTGTGTGTGCGTGCGTGCGTTTGTGTGTGTATGCACAGCCTGTGCATGTGATGAGCTGTGATTGGCTCAGCTGTCCCAGCCGGAGCTGTGAAAGCAGCCAAGTGTGAGAAGGCTCGAGTGTACTAATTAAACGGCAACACCTGCGGATTGGCGTTCCACCTTCATTTTAGCCCTTTTGCACTTGGGCGCCGGCGCCCATGAGGTCGATGACTTGTAGTAAAGCGCCCTAAGTGTCACTTTACACTCAGGTAATTACTAAAGCCCCTTCACACCTTGACGATTTAGCCAGCGTATGCCGGCGTGGGAAAAATTTGGCAAATCGCTGGCGTCGTCGAATAAGTTATGGGTAAGTTTTGTATACGTAACAGCACGCTGAAGCACGCGTTGGTATCGTCGAGAAATGCGTCGAGGTCGTCGAAAAATTTTATGCATGCTAAAAATTTCTCGGCGTATGTCAGCGTATGGCTATCGTCCCGTATCGCAGGCCATAAGTAATAGGTAAGTTATGCGATCGTTGCACGCGTTCAAACACGTTAAGTGTAGGTTACTCATAAGTCCAAATCGTCGAGAATACCTACTAGCTGTTCTCCAACATCCGTGCCTTTGGAACTTGCGCTTGGACATGCTGACCAGGCTGTCACGCACGTAGTTGGCGAAGGCTGCAGTGGCTGTGATGGGCTGAGGCTGTGCGAGACCTTTGACGAGCTCCCCAGACTTTTCTTTGGCATGGCGCTGATGTTGTTTGGTTTATTAATGACACAAGTCATAATGGCGTTTGATTGCTGCTTTAATAGCGTGAATAGCAACTCACAGTAACGATGGCAAGCCGCACCTTGCCTCTTGGGTTATACCATTTTAACTAGACCGGGGGGGGGGGATAGTCCCCAAACAGATGTTGGTACTGCAATGTCTAGTGCAGTTATGATTTGAAACGTCGAACGCCAGCCTTTTATAGACTACGTCACGTGATGCGTCGACAATACGCTGCTGCACGCTATGCATAAATTAGACTATCGTTGGGCATAAGTTGTGTACGCCGGCAACACGCTAGGCATTCGTTGGAATAAGTTATAAGTTATCGAAACGTTCTATATAATTTACTGATACGTTATGTTTACGTCCAACCCGTTACGAATCGCTATGTATCGCCCAAAATTGAAAAAAATTCGATAATTCAGTGTATGCCAGCGTTTTAGGGAAATTCTGATACGTTAGAGAACACTTGTGCTCTATCAAGAAGCCCTCCACACTTGAAATATGGTAATTTACAAGAACATTTGTTAGGGGTAAGGTGTTTATTTGAGGTGGAAATATAACTTAATTTTCATCCCCCCCCCCACTGAGAGTTAATAATGCAGAGGGTCATGCTGACCTATGATTTTTTTTTTTTTTTTTGCGCAAGACCTAAACATAACAGATTAGTTCAGACACATCGGTTGCCATTCGCTCAAGCACTGGAGAGGTGCAAAAGTAGCCTGGCAGCGAACTCATACATTACATGCTAACACCGTAATTATGTCTCGGGCTCGGCCCACTCAAGCCCCTGCAGCCTATCTTCAAAGTGGCCATTCGTTCGCTCACAAGGTGGGCTTCCATTTCCCTCTGAGCCACCGCTGCTGCTCAGCCCCCTTTTTTGTCATTGGTGAGAAATAGATTTCATGAAAATGTAGAGGAATAACGTGAGTCAAAAGTAAGCCGTCAATGAGGCTTTCATTTGCTGCCGGCCCAAGGGCTCACGACTGCCATGTCGTGTGACGTTCTTTTTCAAAACGCCGTCGCTCGCTTAAGTCACAGTTTTGTGTGTGTGCATAATGGAGTCAAAAATCACAATATTATGACTTAAGGCCAGATTCGTGAACAAGTGATGAATTCAAATCTAGTTGGCTTTATTAATATTTCAAAATAAAACAAAACTGATTTCCTGCATTTTTGGCGTAAACAGCAATGTACTGTAAATACATGACGTGTCCCATCATCGCTCTTTTATATGCGGCAATATGATATTCTCCTTTTTCTTGATGCTCGCTTTGTCTTGCACGCCTCACGGAAAAAAAAAACCCGATGTATTATTTACAGACAGAAGCACGCATTGTTCTGCTACAGAAGGACATTTTACGGGGAAACACAGCAGCGAAAACGAACGGCGGATGACTTTTAGAGCGAGGTGGCTGCATCGAGAGAAATAATCGGTGAGGAGGAGTCTCTATCCCTTCTTTTTATCATGTTATCACTTGTTTTTAATTAAAGCCTACACGACACGTGATTTGGTGCGTGAACCCACTGGCAGTCGTTGCTGAAATTTGTAACACCGCTTTTAGACTTTAAGTCACGCAGATTTATGCATTCATTATTTCTATGCAAGGGAGCACGGTGGTCGAGCGCAGGCTTCAGCGACGTTATGTACACAAAGCGCCACTTGAACCCTCCTGAAAAGAAGGGAGCCACAAAGTCCTTTTGACATCTAAAATGAAGATTGTTTTTCTTTTTCTGTATGTTATGGGGGGGTGGGGGAGTTCTGCATGCAACTAAAACAATTGCAGATCTGGGGGGAAAAAATACACTGTGTTGAAGTGTTCTTCCACATAAGATACTCTGTTTATTTGAGCCCTCGTCCTATTTATGAAATAAAAACCCAACCTTTAGTTGTCCAGCTACTGCAAACCAAAAATGCAGTTTGCTCCTTTATGTGTTGTCATGTTATCGCGTGTTATGAAGTGCGCACCTCAGCGCACATCGGGCCTGTAAAAATGCAAAGAAATACGGAGACGCCGCCTTAACTGGTTAGTACATTGCCGTTTCCACTCTTCTGATTTTACTGTGGTGAATGACTTGTGAGATATGTGCAAACAAACTCTCAAGATAACCACAGACTGTTTGGCTATTGCTAACTTTCACAGCATAGTCGCAGAGTTTGTGGTTGGGTCCAATTTGCCATCATAAATATTGACCGTGTTTAATGTTTTGGATTGTCAGCCTCCTTTTTCGAAAACAATCTGGGTAGAAAAATCTCTTTGAATACACACCACACCGTGGGACAATCAGGATAATCTTTGACAGACATCCACTAATCTGGCCTTTGCTGACTTTGATCACCAGGGAAGGAAAAAGGCTTACATTTTGGCCTGATTGTCAGCATGTGCGTGTGCTGCTTACCCCGCTATAGCTTGAAGGCAAAGAGATTTTCCAGCCAGCCATCCATTTTTTATGGCTTATCCTCATTAAGGCCCTCAGGTGACCTTAAGCCTATCCCAGATGCCTTTGGCTGGGAAGCAGGTTACACCCTGGACAGATCGCCAGCCAGTCGCAGGGCACATATAGACAAACAACCTGACATTTGAATCCGAATCCCAAACTGTGAGGGAGAGGAGCTAACTGCTTGCCCACTAATTTGTCAGGTTATTTAAACAGGTGGATTCAGCCTTTGAAAATCATGAAAAGTGTATTGAGCTCCAGCATGATCGTGCGTGAGCGCTTGTGAATGTGATTTTGACCACCTATTGAATTATTTCCTCAACGCAGCCCTTAGAAACAAACGCCGTTCATTACATGATGTCTCCATCCTTTTTTTTGTTTGTTTGTGTGTGTTTTCTTAATTTTTTTTATTGATATGAAGTCATTGGAGACGGCCTAATCTGTTGCTGGTAGCAACATGCCTCTCCTTCCCCAAAAGATTGCTAACTGTGCGAAATACTGCAGTCAGCTCACAACTAAGTCATTAATAAGGCCTACAAATGATGATAGCTGTCTTATCGATTCCGCTTTTATTTTTTTATTTTTCCCTCGCACACCACGACACTTCGACTCATTAAACACCCTAGTCACGATTGTTGACCTCTGGCAGCCCTTGTCTATTGATCACGCCGCTGATGTTGGTGAAGCCGCATTGTCAAGCAGAGGATAGGAAATACATAGGCGCGGTGGATCGATGTAAGTGATGAATTAGGAAAATGACATTTGAAAGATTGATTGTGAAAACACATGGTGGCGCACAGGTTGACAAACATCTTTGCTCTGATGAGTGCTTTGATATCGTTATAAGAATATTCTTCACAGCTATTGACGCTTTCCATTACCTCGGTTCGCTGGTGATGGTCAATTTTTCAACGTATGATGGAATAGCAACATCTAATTTTGACTGCTGGGGTTGAGAACTATGATGGGAACTCGATCTTATGAGTCAAACGTCTGAATTGTTGTCTTTGGTTTCCCTGCAAACCCTGAATGAAACTTGGCTGCACGTACCGCTGATTAGGCCAAATGCGTATTTTTCACTCCTTTCTGATCAGCGTGAGCAATGGTCCGATTGTTGGGTGTCTCTAAATGATTATCCCAAGCACACATCCCAATAATCCGGCAACATTTATTTTAATTATTTTCCCTTCTTCTGATCATCAGCAAAACTCTAATTGTTGGACGTCACTAAAAGATTATTGAGTGATTTTCCTGCGCTCCCACCTCCCCCGCCCGCCCTCTCTTAATCTTTCCTGACGAGCCTCCATAGGTCAAATAAAGTTGTATTCAATTCAAAAATAGCCTGAACCAAATGTTTCAGGTCAATCAAACAACATGGTTAGTTGAAATTTTGAACCATTTTTCTTTATAATTTTTTTATTTTAATTTAAATTTAAACCTATCTTCTGTTAAGCTTCATTTGGCAGACAGGTGGTCTTGTGTTCTCTCGCAAAATATCTTGATAGACTTGGGTAAATTTTTCTGTTAATGATTGCAATGAATCCAGGACCTGTAGTAGCAAAGCACTTCCAAACGTCATGCCCTCTCCACTACAATACGCAGTTGTGATGAAGTTTTGATGGTGGTGTGCAGTGCTTTACTCAACTTTGGTTGGGCAAGGTAGCTTTAACAAACACCTTCAATTCCGTCACACTGATTGGCCTATAGGCTGGCTCCTGATTACAATTAGCCCTCGCACAGGTGATTCCAGCTTGGAATGTAAATTTTTACCAGGTGTGCCCAATATTAATTTTTTTTTAGAAATCTATGGAAATGCTTCCATACTTTTTTCTTGCAACTGTGAGTCACGTCGTCTTATGACTCATCCCCAGTTAAATTACCTCCCATAGCACCCACGACTTCAAAAAAGACGCCGGCATAACGTGTCTAATAATGCACTAATAGCTTTCCTCCCCGAGTTGAAAACATCCACAGCTTGAAGCAGGTGAATTATACTTTAATGGCAATAAAGCCGACATGTCTTTTCCTCATTTGAACTCTTAATGGGAGCTGCATTCTTCACCAAGCTCACACTTTGATGGGATTTCCTGTGCCCCGCCGATTGTGTTGGCAACTAAAGAATAGGGACACAAAAGTCAGTTTTCTCTTTAAGCCTGCATTTATGAAAAAAACGCAAGCCAGATAAGACATTCCAGATTCATTTAAACCCACTATAGTGGAAATAAACGTGCATTTATGCTCAAAAATATATATCCACAAGCAATATCCCCATCAGGTTATCCATTTTTAAGAGTGCGTATCCTCATTACAGTCATGGGTGAGGTGGAGCCCATTCCAATTGACTTTGGGCAAGAAAACAGGGCGAAGCCAGCAAATGGCATGGCCCATAAAGACAAACAACAGTTGACACTCTAATTCACACCTATGGACCATTTACAGGCTAATATGAACCTAACAAAAACATTGGGAGAAGATGCAAGCTCGAGATTTGACGTCCTAAACAATATTAGTTCAAAACACATTCGGGCCTGACATGACATCTTTTCCATAGCTGAGGCTAAGAATCAGCCTGCTTCTGCTGTGAATCACTTAAATCCACCACCACCCTTCCGCCTTTTTCCTTTCAGATGTTTCATTTAGTGCTAATGGAATAATAGCAATCCTATCTGTATCTCACTGTGCTGCCTATTACCATATGGAAATCTTGTTTTTTTCCACGTCTCTCTAAATGCAATTCGGTTCCTCGCGTCAAGGTTACTTTGCACTCTGTGACGGCAAATAGTCACGGCGGTATTTTTCGCCAGCGTGCGTGTCCTCACTTGCTTCACTAACATGATGATGTCTTCATGGCACGCCCCTTGCACCCCCTTCAGGTTTTTCTGCAACTCAATTGCATTTATGTGCCATTAGTGCAGCACACGCTTTGGCAAATGGACAAACTGTGCCACAACGGTAGTCGTGGGTGCTGCCAAGTAAGTGAATTATGAATACACCAGAGCAAAGTTGAGTTGGATGTTAAAAGGAGCCAAGGATGCCATTGTCCCTCAGCAGACACATGAATCACAACTGTCTTGCTACTCTTTATATTACTGACCTCCTCAAAATAATAATAATAATAATAATAAATACATATATTAAAAAGCTCAAAAGGGCAAAATATAATGATATAATGGAGGATTTACATGTCAATGGCTTGTATACAAATAGTTGGGTATCTGAAGTACCTGCTCACCCATCAAATGTGAAATAGAGGTGGCAGTAATTCACATTCAGTATGTGCAATTCCTAAATCTTGAGGCTTAACCCTCAAGTTAGGACTGGTAGATAATGGGAAAAAAAATAAGATTCATAAATATTTTTGATTAAGATTGAAATCATGATAATTAAAACAACTACTCATTTATTTTAAAACGTACAACTGTTCAACTTGTGAGACTCAACTACTCAAAGCTAAAATTGTAGCCCCTGCACAACGACAATTTTATGCTTGAACACTGTTTTTTTTGTCAAGTACAAAATGACCTTGCAAATATCATGTGAAATTCAAGCCTCTTGCGTTTTCATTTTCTGCTACATCCACACCCTTTGAAGCCTTGCATCTTTGCACACATTGAAACCTTGAATAAAAGCATTTCCCCCCTTATCTATTTATCATATTTATTTTATTATGTTTTTTTTCCACAAGTCCTGGGACTTACTGGGCTAATATGGGATCTAGAAAATTGTATTTCTTGCCATGTTGTGTGGAAATGTGTGTTGGTACCAAATAAAAAGTCCTTGAAGGATCTTTGTATCTTTCTGTGCACTAAATGATGCATTCAGGGACTTTTCACAATGCTGGGAATTTATAAATGCTGTTCTGCAGATTAAATGTTTTTCTTCAATTTTAATGTTTTACAGATCGAAAGAAGCCCAAATCAAATTTATGATTACGTTTCAATTAATCCTCCAGCCCAACCCCCTTGCTCTGTCCCTGGACGGCCTTCCAACCCATCCCCAGACCGCAGCCTTAAAGGGGCAAAGGAAATACGTGGGGGGGGGGGGGGTTATAATTAATACACTGCAGACAATAGGTCCATTTTTTATGCTACTGTGTTATGTTCTCGCAGCTATTAACGGTCAATAGTTTTGAATGCCGCCCTTTGTGAAAAATGCTGGCATGTATTACCATAGACGACATTTACGGTACATATACAGTACATTGATCCCACCTAGAGTGCGTTAACACCACAGCTGTAAAGTGAGGTGATTTGTGAGGATGCCTCGTTCACTTGCTCTTCGGAGATGTATCATCAAGCCAGAACTCATTGGATTAATACTGAACCATTGCTTTGGAGATTGTATTATGTCATTCTAACTCAATTTTACAAATATCATTTGCTGATTTCATGGCTAATACGATGGCTGCATCCCATATGGCATACGTGCCGATAAAAAAGCTTGGAACGGGCTACCCGACTCAATGTGGTGTCTGCAGAAGAAGTAAAAAAAAAACAAAAACATCAATCAATCTTCATTTTAGGCAGTTAAAACCAAAAAGGTTTTAACTCTCCCGCAGTTTCCTTTACGAAACGGGTTCAAATAGCCGACCCCAATGTAATATGTTCCTCCTAACTTATTGTCATACTATGATTGTTACAGGGAGTCTTAAATGCATAATGTTGGAAACTTAACATCGCCTAATGTCCAAAAACGGAGTTCATTCATCACCAAAATTCATGTTGACATCTCGACTTATGCTCACATCAACTTCTGAAAATATGAGAACAATCGCCCCAAAATGTCCAATATTATGGATGGT
Organism: Hippocampus mohnikei; assembly: GCA_026261675.1. Classification (NCBI taxonomy): domain Eukaryota; kingdom Metazoa; phylum Chordata; class Actinopteri; order Syngnathiformes; family Syngnathidae; genus Hippocampus; species Hippocampus mohnikei. The sequence continues at coordinate 17,280,983 of JAKGUB010000334.1, read as the reverse complement.
AAAGCCCCGTACGGCCCATCTGTGTCGACCAGTCTCTCTTTCGGTCAGTCACAATTTTTTTCATTTATTCATTTATTTTTTTATCATTTATATATAGATTTTTTTAAACCTCCAAACACGGCGAGTTAAGTTCAGGCTCACCTTTGGTTTCATTCAAACTGCTCAAGTTAATTTGACCTTTTGTCCCAGTTGACATAACCCGCATTTTTTGAAAGGAAAAAAAAACATTATGATAAACTAGTTCATAAACAAAAATAAAATGTTCACTTTTTAATATACGTTTACCTGTACCAAGAGCAGGAGTGCCTCACCAATCAATCACAGTCGAAGGGTAGGACTATTTCCAAATCAACCACGATAGGTGTAAGGCAAAGAAAAAACATGCTTTTGGTGTGTGTGTGTGTGTGTGTGTGTGTGTGTGCCCTGAGCGTTCCTTGGGCCACGGCGAGCAACATCAGACATACACACGGTGGCCAAACACGTATCACACCGGCAACAAGTGACATGATGCAGGTTTGTGATGAAAAAAATTCCAAACAGCAAAACATCAAAATCGAGGATTTCATTGGACAGAGATTTGAGAGCAATGTAACACATATGCGGTAAGAATCGGTAAAGATTTTCTGCCACTTGTTCCGTCAAGAACTGGCCGAAATTGACTTGGCCAGAAATCATAATGTTCAATAAATGATGCATTCAATATTTGTTATTTTATAATTCAAGAATGCATGATGTGAAGAGTGACAAGAGTGATGCTTTTATCGACAATATGCAAATACAAAATGGTCGAAAAGTTAAATTCTAATTAATTGTTGAATAATGTTATTACTAACTTCTGTAAAAGTGTTGGAAATGCTTCACTTATTAGAAACGGTATTCGGATTTTATGGACTTTATCTAGCTCAGTAAATGTGACAATTGTATCAAATTCACACTTTTTAGATGATGCAAAATATTTTCATTCAGTTTAGTGGTAAATATTAGGAAGCTAACGTTTTTTTGATCATTGTGGCAGATTTAAAAGGCAGAGTGTCTTATATGAAACAACTCTGAGGTGAGCAAAAGTACGGTGGCTCTGACTATGATTGTCTTGGACATCCAAACGACTAGCTCCGGCTTTGTACTGAGCCAGCCAAAGTTTGATCTTTCCTGGCTCGTGCATCGACGATGCGAGGTAGCTTGGCGCTGCATGTGAATTGCACCACTTGTGTTGGCTATTGACACTTCATACGTACGTCACAGTAATATGCTTCAATCGTGCAGAGATGTTCTCACTCAAGCGTCGGGTTTCATTTCCCTGTCGCTCATGAGGGGATTGGCCAGGTGATGAGGAGACAACGCGAACACCACATCTCCAGTTGATGTTGTCAAACAGATCGGGGGGGTATTATTCTGGGGTGTGTGATATTCACTGGAAATTACTATAAGTGAAATTACATTGGCCACCAATACAGTACATGTTATTTTTTCCCTGAAAAATCTGTACGACATTCTCATGCATTCTATAGATTTACTTTAACTCTTGACAAATTAATAGTCCACGCATTTTGGCATGTGCTACTTTTTATTGCATCCCAGTGCGCCCCCCCCCAACACACACACACACACACACACACACACACACACACACACACACACAGTAAGGATAGATAGCCCAGTTTTCGAATCGATAGATCATAAATCAATATTTTAATTTCAAACTAATCCTACGGCAGCTCTGCCACCTAAGTGGTTCCACGGGCCTCCGACTCCACATGCAGGACGACAAAATTGACATATTTTCTTGGCAAGAGTTCTCGTTGTGTGATAGAACTAGGATGGTTTAGTGTTCATTATAAGAGTCAGTTGGTTCTAAACTCAGTCACTATACGTAGACTATATGAAAAGTCTTAATGCCCTCCCACACCCTGTCATCATTTAAACACACTTTTTAAGCACAGTGTCAATGTACTGTATATCACCTCGGGCTTTCAAAGTTAAAGTGTTAACTTTGGAGATGAATTTAAATTATTTGAAGGAAAAAAAAAAAAAAAGGTTTTTACTTCCTGTTGGGGCCGATAGCCTTTGCTCAAGTGTGCAGGCAAACCTATCTTGAGTCACTGGCGCAAAGATGGACAAACACGAACTATATGTAGTTTAATTTTTAGTTTTACTTTCCTGATGCTTGGAGAAATACAAAGTCATTTGCACACTTTGCGAAGCTAAATTAATACACCATATTAGTTATATTTATATTTTACAGGAGAAGCTATTAGAACAGGCTTTCAAAGGTAAATGTAATTCTATTTCTATTTGTAATTTCTTTTTGACATTACTTTTGCTAGTAAATATTGGTTACGTTTCAGGAAAAAAAAAGTGTATGTAATAAGGGGGAGAGTAGCAAAATGTGATTGATCGTGATTATTTATGGAAAATGGTATGATTAAAAAATGGTGTAAAAAAAGTATAAAAAATTAAACGTGACAGCATTTATATATATACATATATAAAAAAAAACATATATATATATATATATATATATATATAATATTATACACACAAGGTGAACTGCAGTAAAAATACTTTTTGAGTGAAGTGTATCCACTTTTCTGTCATGGAAATCCCAGCTATATTGCAGAAATTTTTGGATCACATTGAGTACTTAGTGTAATGCCCTTGCATATGGGAAAGGAGAGCAAAAGTTGCCAATGCACTTGCCAGCTGTTTATTGAACACCGGAAGAATGGAAAAACACATGAACGCAATGAGCACACTCACGCAGGAACTGCTGTCGGCCACAGCTCACACCCAGACACTCACACACAGTTACATGGCACCCTCCCTTGTCCCAGCTCTTAAAGGCACATATCCAACACAAGAATACAAACCGTATTTTCTAAACATAGTTTGTTTTTAAATGAAATGTGGTTAAACGATTCTTTTAATACATTTAAATGTGTTTAAATTGTGTGAGGTACAACTGTAGGCCTGTCACTTTTGCACCTTAGTCTTGTACTTTTTTTTCCCCAGGCCCTTGTTCAATGTGCACTGGTTTAGGTTATGGGGCCAAAAGGGACATGTTGTTTGGAAAAATGGAAACATAATATAATGTAATGTACTTTTTTTAAGCCTTTAACATGAGGCGTGAATCATCCTTTCATTTCCATTTCTTTTCCACTCTTCACATACTGTCTAGGCTCACCTTGTCTGTCGTGATTCACGTTGCATTTTTAGGGCAATTCATGCAGAATCCCCCCCAAGGGTACTTCAGAACCAATTAAACAACAGCACGCTCCCCAGCCGCCACCACCCATATCCTCCCCCATGCCCTAATCCATGGCTTCTGCTTGCAACTTTTGCCGCATTTCAATATTTCCTTGCATGAAAAATGAAGAGGCGGGCAATTACTCCCACATAGATCACGTGAGGCGCTGAGCTTTTCCCGGCAGAAAGACATGATAAGTAATGTTCCAGATCATGGTTCATGTGGCCTTACTTGCTTTAAAAAATTGCCTGGTGCGATACGTCTCCCACCAAGAGGATCTCTACCATTAAGTCGGCGAGGCAGCCAGATCATCATTCTGCATGTTGTGACTTAATCTCCCAATTAAGTCACAACGCATAATTGTTTAAACAAATTGCGACAGGACAAATCTGAAGGGACTCGGATGGGGTTATTTTGGTCTTGCTGTGTAATAAAGAAGTTGAGAGGGGTACAGTGTTCAGATATCAGCCAGCTTTGTGGATGGAAGCGAGAACGTCACGCTTGATCCTTCCCTGGGGGGGTGAAGTCTGCGACCGAGGTTTAAAAATCTTGCTCTCATTGCTTTGTGGCAAGTAAAGACAAGGGACATCTCTCAAGTGCCATCTTAGGGGAGAATTCACATGAAAGTCAACTGCAGACGAAGGCTGGATTTACATTGCGGGTCTGAGCGGCTGATTGTAACTTAATGCCTGTTCTTTTCCATGTCGTTCGTTGACGGTGTAGACTAGAGGTACACTTCGCCTGACTTGTGAGCGGGCAGTGTGGGATCGGTTTCCTACTCAGTGGCGGCATGTTTGTGGGTGTGAATGGATGGCCGTTGCTACATGTGCCCTGTGACTGACTGGCGACCAGTTCAGGGTGTAGCCGACCTTCCATTCCAAGTCAGCTGACATGTGCTCCACGACCCTGTTCAGGATAAGCAGTGTTGAAAATGGATGGATGGATGGATGTACCTACCAGTACATTTCAAATGATCCACGGGCTGGTTGTCCAGTTCAAGGTTTGCCACATTTAAAAAAAAATGTATAAGGTCTTTTCCGAAATATTGTTTTCAGGAAAGTGCAACATCAATAGCTTGTCTTTTCTCTTCAAGAAATGAATAATATGGACAAGTGCAAGAGGAGCAATTTGAATAGTGTGAGTGACTGAGCAATAAAAACCTGAATGGCATTTGTTGTTGCTTTGACATAATCGGAAGAGCTACTCGGAGGCTGTTTAAATGCTGCTGGAAGTTGCTTTTGCATTTGACGTAATACCATAAGCATATTGCAAAGCCACTCGCCAGAGTCTGAGCTGCACTGCATTTGCTTGTCGAGTAATGTGGGATTCAGCATAAGATGGCTACTGATGTGGTTACAATGCGCCATGCGGGAGTTGAATGCAAGAAATGTACCGTGACACCCCTACGTCGCAACTTATTGGATTTTCAACCGTAACAGTTTGGGGTACTCGTGATCCTATTTCGACAGCCACCGTGTGTTTGATTTCTGCTACAAGTCGACATTTTATGGGGAAATCCGTACCCCCTTAGGGTGACTTGGCATCATTTCAGTGACCGCCAATCTTTTCATCGAGAGCCATCAAGTCCCACACCCGAGCGGTAACTTGTCCTTTCGTTCATGACAAATACGTTTCTTGGAAATAAATCACCTTAGTACCTTCTCATTTCATTTTTCATGGTTGATTTCATGAGTGTCAATGAGGCATTTCAATTTTTTTTCTTTTTTTTTCTCGTACAAGTTGAATACTTTATGTCAAATCAAGTCAAGTCAACTGTATTTATAGAGCACTTTCAAACAGCCATCGCCGCATACAAAGTGCTGTACATGGAGCAATTTAACATATACAATGAACAGTAAAACAAATCGGTAATAAAGACGGTAGAAAGCACCAAACAGTAAAACCAAGAACAAATCTAAGTCATGCTGAGTCGAATGCCAGAGAATACAAGTGAGTTTTGAGGAGGGTTTTGAAGATGGGCAGCGAGGAGGCTTGACGAATGTTCGGTGGGAGGTCATTCCAGAGAGAGGGACCGGCAACAGAAAAGGCTTGATCCCCTCTGAGCCTCAGCCTAGTTCTTGGTACTTCTAATAATGTCTGGTCGGCAGACCTGAGGCGCCGGGCAGGTGTGTAGGTGCGGATGAGCTCAGAGAGGTAAGGTGGCGCGAGATTATTTAGAGATTTGAAAACAAATAAGAGGATCTTGAAGATAACTCTAAAATGTATGGGGAGCCAGTGAAGGGATGTGGCGAGACAGTAGCTGTATATAAACTCATTCACTCCCAAAGACGTTTTTAAACGTCTTTTCAGACTTGGTCCAGAATTGGCTGGTACTGAATGAGTTAATGGGCTGTTTGGTTGTTAAAGGGACCAAATGGCTGAAGGTTTGAGACCTACTACGAAGCAAAATACGGAATTTATGAGAGATTATTTATTTATTTATTTAAATCAATGCAGTTCAATGTCTTCAGAAAATACATTATTGTAGTGGGAAAAAAAATCATGAAAGACAAAAAAAAAAAGCATTGCCCTTATTTTTTCTTTTTACTTATTCTCAGATAGAGTCTTCCTTGGAGCAAAGCAGTGCTGTTGGACTCCCCCCTATTCATTTTGCATTCTCTGCATACATCAACTCAGTCACCCAAATTGTGCAGCCGATGGATGTAATCCTCCCCATCAAACGGGGATGGCAGTGACTCCATTAGCAGGCTTTCTCATGTGGCAGCAGGCCGTCACTTTGCCGGGGAAATCTTGTTAGGAGTCTTATTGACGCTGCGTTTCATTAAGTTGATTAATGACATCTATTGGGGAGTGTGTGGGGGGGGAATGTTCCAAAGTAATCGACATGTCTGAGAGGCTTGTCTGCAGTTGGGACTTAGTCGCGAATGAATACAGTATTTAATAATCTCATTTTTATCCATCCATCCATTTTCTAATCCGTTTATCCTCACGAAGGTCACGGGCTTGCTGGAGTCTATCACAGCTGTCTTCGGGCAGTAGGCGGGGGACACCCTGAACTGGTTGCCAGCCAATCGCAGGGCACACACAGATGAACAACTATCACACAATCACACCAGCGACAATTTAGAGTGTCCCCTTAACCTGCCATGCATGTTTTTGGAATGGGGGAGGAAACATGAGTACCCGGAGAAAACCAAGGCAGGCACATGGTGAACATGCAAACTCCACACAGGAAGGCCACAGCCGAATCGAACCCTGCACCTCTGCACTGTGAGGCGGGTGTGCTAATCAGTCGACTACTGTGCCATGCAGCTCATTTTTACAAGAAAACTGAAATTAAACATCTTTCTTGTTATTTGATTTATTTTGTTTTACTGAACATTATTCAGCAAAGTCTCTACCACGCTAACACCGTCTTAATTGTCATCATTCTAAATAATCTAAAACCATCCAAACATCTGTCCTATCTTTATATCGTCTGAACTCTTTTCAAATACTATGTGACAGTTTCTTCCACCCTAAAATTCTCTTGGACCATCCCAGCATAGTCTCTAAAATCCAAGCAGTCGACAACTGGTAGCCTGGAACCATCCACACATGATCTCTACCAGTCTAACAAGGTCTGTAATTATCAAAAGACGGGTTTTTTTGTTTGTTTTTTACCCACCTAATATTATTTTAAAGGATCCTAATGTAGGGTCTCATTTACAAATGTCCTTAAGAGCAGAAACTTTTTTTTTTTTTTACTAGGATCCCACAAGAGTGGGCTCTCAATTGTGTGTTCCCTTACTTGGAACAGGTTATTGGCAACAGGAATAAAAATTGCAGGGACAAAAGTATTTAGAAAATATTCTTTGCACTTTTGGCAGGACTCACTCCGGAACATTTTGAGAGCACCTATTAACCTATTATTGAGTTACCAAAAAAAAATGAATTGATTATTCTGCTAAATTTAGGGAAGCCGTCAACAATATAAAAGCCATGTTTTGTTTGATTTACCTTGCCCGTAGTGCATGTAAGTTGGATGTATCTGCTCATCCTTGGCGCGGCACTCCTGGAAAATTGCTCCAGGAGAGACCAGCACTGTCTCAGTGCACTGAAATAAAATGACACACTGCAAGGAAATGCAGAATGGAGAGGAGTGTTTTCTCGTGCCTGTCTATAAATCATTTCTTAGATCATTCAGAAGCTCCAAAATTGCTTTGTTGAATAGACGATATTCTCAATCGTTTTTGTTTTGGACATTTCACTATTGTTTGCATGAACCAGAAATGTTTTCCTCACCGCCTCATGTTCTACATGTGCAGTGCTAGTGTGCTGGTTGTGACCTGTCTCTCTCTCATCATAGAATATCATCTCTTTTGTCTTGCAACATAATGTCTGCCACCCTAATGTCATCCAAAAATGCTCAACTAGGTTCTAAAACCGACACTGACCACTCTGAATGTCATCGGCAATTGGTCTGTGACTATGCCATCAAGGTCTAAAAACTCACAATGCTCTGTCAGAATTGTAGTACAATTGTCTGTCTGAAGTACCCAACCATAGTCTCCATAATTTTCGTACTAGTCCGTGACCACCAAAGTCCAGCAGCCTGGTCAGACCATCCTACCATAGTCCGCCACAATCCCAAATCAGTGTGTGAACATCCTATCATAGTCTGCAAGCATGCCACAAAATTCAGTTCCCTCGCAACATAACTTCTCCTGCCCCAAAACTGTTCTGCAACCAGCCCAAAACAGTCTACAGACTTCCTGATGGAGTATAACCCAAACCCAACTCTCAAAGTGTTGGTATTATCTGCTACCGTCCAATTCGGCAAACTTTCCAGTCGAGTCTACTTTGATGCTAGCACAGTCTCTTACGACGAAACAGGTCTCGACAGCCAACTGGTTGTTTCTGTTTGGACAGCAGACACATCCACTGATGTGATGTTTTTCCAACTTGTGTGTGTGCTTTAACGGAAGTAATTTCACTTTATCGCAGTGAGAGGATAGCATCCTGGGTCAGCTCATGATAGATAGCAATCTGCTGGAAATGTACCGAGAAAGAAAGTGTTCAAGGCCACGGTGTTTACCAGGCGTGATAGATTGAAAAGCAGAAATCAACCCCTCCTCACACTTGGTCTTTCTATTTCTTCTCATATTCAGCACCTAACTCACTTTGTTCTCTCTTTTATTACCCGTTTCTCTTAAGGGAGGCGAGCGGACTATGAATTCAAAGCAGGTCACTGCGGGGTTGTTGCTGAAGCAGCTGACTCTCGTAATACACTGGACTGCTTTCTCTCAATATTAAGCCTCAAACAATGGCGCAAAGTGAATCAAGCGGGCGAGTGTGCTCGTGGAATGATTACACAAAGTGAAATATCATCTTAAATTTGTTCCGCAGTCTTAACTCGGCAAGTTTTTAATGAAGATTCATCCTCCCTGGGAGGAAATATTGACTCTGAATTTAACTGCCGATGAGCCCCGATTCATTCCTCAAATTGAATTCTGTTGGTACAAAATGACAAGCCGAGTGATGGGCGGGAATTAAAGGTTGCGTAATACTGTGAAAAGCATATGCTGGAAGTGCTGGGTGGTGACTCCACAGGAGCCTCAGAAGCGAGCGCCGCAGAGGAGTTTGTGGCGTTGCCAACCCGGTATCGTGCTGTCGTTGTGGTGCCAAGAACGGTTTCATGGTGCGCAGTCAGACACCCACCCTCTAGGAGCAGATCAAAAGCTTGGAGAAGGCATGTTCTTCAGCATTCTGTTCCTTTATTTCACCAAGCTACACACAAATAAACCTCGACAAGTTGATGGGCTGTCTGCATGTTACTGTTAGGCCCTGGGCGGTGATGGACAAGTTTCCTCCAACATTTGTCACATTTTGTCACTGTTGGGAAGATTTGCTCAGTTGAATATATTTGCACAACCTCATACTTTTGCTAGGTCCACACGTGGGTCTGTTTTGTTTGTTTTTGTGTGTGTTGCCGATGCAACTGTTAAAATGCCTGCAACAAAGCACGTGGCAAAATGGAAGACTCCCTGTGTATTTTTTGGCAATTCTCTCGGTTCTAGAGACTTTTTTTTTGTAGGTCTACACATGGGAGACAATACATTGCAAAGTAAACCTGGGTTCAGGTGATTGAAATCAAAGCAGCAAGAGAAGCGTTTTGTCAGTTATGGGAAATCATCCAACTTTGCAAAGCACTGCCGCCATACGCGGTAATGGGCAAACCCGAACATTCATTCATCAAAAGGGGTGGGCGTTACCTTTTTGGTAAAATTCCAGATTTCCTTTACGTGTGCCCTTTTAATTCCATTTTTATGAGTAATGTTTTAAATGACTGCATTATAACAAAGAGTAGTAGTTAATGCAATGGCGTTACTCTTTTATTGCCAACAATGGTGCTGGGTGAGCATCTTCCATCGCCTGCAAGTCAGTTTCAGGGTGTTTTCCACTCCCTGCTAACATAATATAGAGAGTGCAGTTTTACACAAGGGGGATGTGTTTTTCAAAAAGACAGTGCTAATCAATACACAAGTGGATCCTATTCCTCATTCCTGGATGTAACCCAGTTTGCCAAAAAAAGAAAAATAGCCAATTGACAGGGCAGTGCAGTTGTGGTTCAAGTCTCACTCACAGTTCTGCAGGTCGGTGTTCGGATCTCTGCTCTGGTCTTCGTGAATGGAGTTTGCATGTCCTCACCATGCCGATGCGTATTTTCATCATCATGTGCTCTGGCATTCTTCCATGTTCCAGAAATGTGCATTTTAGGTTCATTGAAGACTCTAAATTGTCCCTAAGTATGAGTGTGAGTGCGGATGGTTGTGCATCTCTGTGTGCCCTGCGATTGGCTGGCAACCGGTTCAGGGTGTCCCCCGCCTACTGCCCGGAGGCAGCTGGGATAGGCTCCAGCACCCCCCGCGACCCTTGGATGGATGAAGACTCTATATTGTCCTGATGTGAATATTAATGTCAATCATTTGTCTTTGATTCTTGTGATTGGCTGGTGACCAGTCCACGGTGTACCCTTGCTTGTCTTGCCAAAAGTCAGCTGTCCACACTAATGAATGGCTAGCAGAGTGTGTTTGACACTTCTAACCCATTTTCATGTCACATAAAGCCTTACCACATGAAGCCTTACCGGTAATTTTGAAAGCACCATGAAGTCTTCCCAGAGATTCTATCAAAGCACTTTCAACAGTTCCCGTGGTCTGGAACTAATTAATTTGTGCCTGGGCAATTTTCTGCAGCAAGGTACAATATGTTCACTCAGGTGAACTGATGAAGAGGAAAATTTGCCACACCACCTTTAGTGCTCACACCCCCCCCCCCTCCACCCCACACACATAGATTCAACTGACTCACCGTCCTCCCGAGACTTCTGGATGAACGCCTCGACTCCGCTCTCGCCGTAGTTGCCCTCTGAGGCCACAGTGGAGACGTAGTTCCAGCGCATGGCTTTGACGATGTCCACCATGGCCTGCGCTTGGTACGTGTCCGGCGGCACCACCCGGGAGAAAAAGTCGTAGCGAGTGTTGTCACTCAGTTCCGGAGCCGTGGAGGCGTAGCTCACCTGTGGGATCTGGACCAAAGAGCAACACTGACGTTATTCTTTTTGGAAAGTGTTTCGAGCTTCTCGAAGCCTCTGCACCGTCTTTGATATTTACCGTATATTCCGGACTATAAGCCGCTACTTTTTTCCCAAACTTTCAACCCTGCGGCTTATACAGTGATGCGGCCAATTTGTGTAATTTTTCTAACGGCTGCCAGGGGCGCTCGAGTAGAAAAGGTCAGATTAAGACCGGTGGAATATATGCGTCGAGGAAGACTGCAACTTCTTGTCTTGTGCATAAATTAAATTAGCGTGAACATACCCTCATCATGGAAAATGCAAAAATAAAGGCATATGACGCAGCTTTCAAACTAAAAGCAATCGAGCTGTCCGATAAAGAAGGAAACAGAGCTGCTGCACGTAAACTTGGCATAAACGACGGCTCACCGTGATTTTTACAAGTACCGGTATGTTCTTTTACCAGACCTGTTATACTGTGTTGCTATTCTGTTGCTAGCGTGTTGTTAGCGTGTTGCTACCGTTTGTCGGGGTAGAAAGTTATATTATTATTATTGTTAATTTATATTATTAAAACTTTGAAAACTCTCTCTGTGTACCGTCTTTCTTTGTAAATATGTTTATATGTTTTAATGTGGGCACATGCGGCTTATATACAGGTGCGGCTTGTGTGTGTACAAAATTGGTTTTCCTCTAAAAATGTAGTGGGTGCGGCTTATAATCAGGTGCGGAAATTACGGTACAAAAATGTCTTGTAGATCTTAGGTCAGTTGAGACTATGTCACGCAGCTGGCCTGGGAACGCCTCGGGATCCCCCGGGGAGAGCTGGAAGAAGTGGCCAGGGAGAGGGAAGTCTGGGTTTCCCTGCTAAAGCTGCTGCCCCCGCAACCGGGCCCCGGATAAACGGCAGAAGATTGATGGATGGATGGAAGTTGTCTTTAATGGTTATAAAACCATGTTCGCTGGGTTCACTGAAGTTACAAACATGCGCACAGTTAGGTTCACTGAAGACTTTCCACTGTCTTTGATGTTTACAAAAATATATATGTAAGATAGTGAAGGCACGGGTCTTTGAGAGTTTTCCGTGCAACCTGTTGCAAAAGACATGTTCACAGAATTTACTGTTGGATTGGTTATGTTTGAGACCCATAAAATGCATTTTCACCAGTAGATTTGTGTTGATGTTGAAAACTGTTGCGAAAGTGACTAAATGGGAGTGGCAGAGGGTGGGGGGGGGGGGGGGTTGAATGTGTTTTTCATCATTTAAGGTGGTGTTGGATTGAAAGTAAAATGAATATGGCACTTTTTCTGTCGGAGACACACATAAGACTGCAATTTGGAGTCTTGATATTTACACCACAGCAAAGAGCTGACAAGTGCACAATTATTTCTTGTCAGCTACAGTACGTTACAGGGTGTAAGCTCTTCAGCGGGTACACTCGGAAGCCCAAAACACTTTTTCCATTTATTTATTTATTTATTTTTTATGTAGCAGGCACACTCAAAACCTGTCAAAGCGATGCATGGTTTGCTGAGAGAAATGCACAAATTGCTCATTGTTTAATATTTCCACACGTCGCTCATTAAATGTCTGATTTCTTGTTTTGCAGCAGGTGGGAATCACACCAAAACAAGAGCAGGTTGTATGACAACTAACCATGTGCGTTTCAATGTATAACGTGTATTCCATTCTGTGATTCCCGCCCCACACCTCATACGCAATAAATGGGTTTGACAATGACACGCTGCGCCCTGCTAAGCGCATTGTGAAAGGAGCTTCAAAAGCCGCATGAAATCTGGCAAGGGGCCGCATGCGGCCTCTGGAGCTCTGGGTCAGCAGGGTCTGCTTTGGAGCATATATTAGGTAATTGAAGACTTACGTGTTCTTTGATGCTGTGTTTACAATCTCGTATAATTATGTTAGGTCTAATTGAAGACTTCATAAATTCTTTGATGGCTTGGGACCTTGAGACTTCTCGCGTGTGCTGTTCTGATGTCCATCCAATTGCATTCTTTTTTTGCTGCTGTATTCATCTGAATCAGAATCTGCTATTTGGGGCGTCAGCTCTACGTTTGGATCCCTCTCCAAAGTTGCACCAACGGCTTTCATCCCAAAAGTTAAGTCCGGAAAACTTCATCCCTCGGGTTTGTTCGTGTACCTGGCTTTGGCAGGAGATGTGGGTTTGTGTCATGTGCAGCCATATGCTTTCACAGCGCACAGCTCAGTGGAGACGCTCGAAATAAAGTGTATTTACAGGGGAGTTGTTTTTATTTTTTATTTTGTATTTTTTTTTTAGTTCATGCGAGGGGGCCACTCTGCTTACTAACAGACTGCGTCACAGTTAGTGCCTGATGATCAGTAAAGGAATCCCCCTTCTCCTCAGAAATGGTCATAGTTTAGCATCCTGACATAAGGGTAGCATACCGTATTGGCCCGAATATAAAACGGTGTTTTTTGCATTGAAATAAGACGGGGGGAAAAAGTGGGGGTCGTCTTATATTCGAGGTCTAGACATTATACCCAATCACGACGCTAGATGGCGACAGATATCATTGAAGCAAATGCTGAACTTGACTCCCCAGGCCAAAGTGAACCCCTGCCACGAAGAATAAAAATAAAAATAGCGGTACCACGAAGAACAAAAAAAAAAAAAAATGGCGGTAAGAATAAAAAGAGAAGAAAATAATAGAAGAGATAACAGAAAATGGAGAAACATAGGGACAATCTGGAGAAAAGTGGGTCAAAGATTGGCCAGGTTGACCGGCAGCTGAGGAGAAGTTATGATGTAATTTAAATTTCAAAAAACAAAAGCCATTTACGAATGTGATTGCACTTTAGATTTGAATGAGGCAAAATAACATGATTTTTCTCTCAAATATGTTGTTATAATCATTTGTTTCAGATGTACTGTAATTATTTTCTGTATAAAAATTAATTTGGTGTTCAAAAAGTCTTTTTTCAAATTTGCGTTTTGAAAAAGAGGGGGTCGTCTTGTAATCAGGGCCATCTTATATTCGGGCCAATATGGTACTATGTGTGTATGTTTTGCTTTTTCTTTGGCTTTTTTGTCATGCCACTAAATAAGTGGAGCAGCGATGCCCACGCTGAAAAGAAAAATAAGAACCATAAAATCAGGCAATTGAATATAGAATAGTATTTAAGTGGAGTAAAGAGAATACAGTACCTAAAAATAATGGTAACAAACAATGTTGAAACAGACTGGGCTGAGTGTTGTAGTTCTACTTATCCTTTCTTTGCTTGACACTTTCTGCCTTCCTTTCTTCCTTCCTTCACTGCCTTTCCAGTGCTGGGGTAGACTCTACCTTATTTTTTCCTCACTCAATTCATTTGCTACCCCCCCACCCTCCAAAATTATTTAATTCATTTATTGTATATTTATGTTTTCCCCACCGTGTATATACTGTAGTTCTGAAAAGTAAATCTTTACGTATATGAAACGTAACACATAACGGCTGTTATTTTAACAGTATTGGTGATGCTTTACAGTGTGACCTCATGCTTCCATTGACTCCAGTACATGAGTCATGTCTCCACCAAATGAAGGTGAAAATCACACATGAGCCGACCATCATTCATCCCTGCGGTAAAAGAGCATGCTAGACACAAGTGAACAGCAGGCGGGTACACCGACCCCGCATTGTTATGCTAATGACATCCCACCTGTGCTTTTTTTTCCTCCTGTCTTCGCTAATCCCTCCACAAAAACATCTCTATTGTTTACTGCGCCGGTTGATGCAAATTGAACAATTACACATTGTCATCACCGAGGCTTAATGCCAGCCGTCTGTAGAGTTTTAATGCCGCGTGGCGAATGGTTGTTCAGGATTAAGTTTTGCCAGAGCAGTTGTCATCCTATCTTTCTGGTCTGTGATGGCATCGCAGAAAAGCCAAAGAAAAAGCAAAACAAGTACACAGTACCACTTCGGTTGCTACACTATGGGCATTTTGCAATACCTCTGTGGTTATCAAATTGACCTCAATGTAGTGGTGTCACAAAAAAGAGAATAAGCATAGCACAAGCACATAGTACGGCTACTGATGCTACACCACTGCAATAAGTTACTTCCCGTGGTGTGTCTGTTGTTACATGCTCAACATTTCATTTTTTCCAAGGGTGCATCACAAAAAAGCTAAAGAAAAAGAATATTCACATGCACATATTCCTGTTCATGTATGCTAGGGTGCTTCTACATTACAATAAGCGACACTATCATTTTATTGTTATCGTCATCCTTCTCTTGGCCAGCATTGGTACCCAGTCTGTGGTTGCATCATTAAGGCCAAACAGAAAAAGCATAACACATGCACAGAATATTGGTCCTGATACAATGCCACTTACTTATGTCTGTCTTTAACAGATAGGGCTCTGCTATGTTAAGTACACACATGAAGTGCTTCAAAGTGCCTGCGGGGCTATCAGACACTCAAGGGGACCACTGGGGAGGCCATCGAGCACTTTAGATGGGAGCGCAAACGAGAAGCTCAGGTGCGAGTGGAGGGTTTATAGCCTGTTGGCAGATAGTTTATTACGGCGAGTAAAAGATTTTGATGTTCTTACACATGAAAGACTCTTTTCAAGTCTTGGGTAGCACTGCTGGTCGAAATCTCAAGCCTGGATTACAAGCAAAATAAAACATGGTCTCACAAACAAGCAACGTGTGCACACCGAGGGGGCATATTACCGTGCGGCTCACATTTTAATCAGCGTAATTCTTTGAAAAGCACCTCAAAGCATAGCCTGTGGGTTGCTTACCACTTATGAGAAAAGTTCAAGCTAGGCTTGGCCAGCAAAATACATGTCAGCATGGTCTGAAAGCTATGTCGCAAGTGCTTAAGCCAGGTAAGCAAATCACAGTACGGCTCACGTTTGAATTACCGCAATGGTTCTGCAGGTACCTCGAACATGCTCCTTTTGGGTTGCGTCCAACTTTGAAAGCTTCAGCTCAACGTTTAAACCCCGGTACTCTTTTTAGTTGGGGAACTATTTGAAGAAATCTGGCAGTTTTTGGCCCTACCCAGGATTGAAGCATGTGAAAGACAAAGCCCTCTTATGAATTAAATCCTATTCGCTTTGTCTCATCGTCTCAATGCAATCTGCTGTCAAAATATTAAAGGTCAAATGTGAGCTATGGAAATGTTATGGAGGAGTCCAAAGCTGGCCGAGTAAATCTCCAGCCTTTTTTTTTTTTCCTTTGGTCAAGCAATATACTTTAAAGAGACACTGCAGCGACATTATGAGAGTGCTTTATTGGGAGACTTTAGTAGTTTATTTATTTGAATCCCGTTCAAGTGCCATAAGTCTACTTCCCCATTCGGTTTGGCTGAAGATGACAGACATTCAGATATATGACCGCGATATTAAATATGAATCATAAATACAATTTTAAAAAATGATTCTTTTGATTTTGTTACAGACATCGTACATAGCAACATTCAAGATTCGTGTATTCAAATATACCGAAACTGTCAGATTCAACGGCAGGTGGCATATGATGTGAAGTCATTCGAATCAATGTGATGGATCAGAACAAAACACAAAGAGAGACAAATGAGGTGTCTTTCGGTAATAATATAATGGAGATAATAAATTAATTTTCACCACTGCACACCTAGGTACTTCATATCACAACGCCTCGATTGGAACGACAGCATAAAGTCCCCATTGTTTGCGGCGCAATCTCGCAGCGGCAAGAATCTGATTTGTGGTATCATTATGCGGGGATTGCTTTTCCATTCAAGAGGTTCCGCTATTTGCTGCTCGGCTTACTCCGACAAAGTCAAACTTTCATCTGCGCCAGCAGGGGCTGACGGCAATTAGGATGATGTCTGGCTACTCTACTGGAGAGGTGTTGCCTTTGAGCTCAGTGTAAACACTGTTGCCTATAAAGCGTCCAGCTGTTTTCCACAACCTGTAAAGTGTCCAGCTGCTATCACAACAAAATTAAGGTCATGGATAAATCAAGAAGTGTTGAAATGTGTGCAATGCGCAGTAGTAAATAATGCAAACACGAAGGAAATTTGTATCTGTGTCGTTTTTCGATAGTGGTACCTCCAACATCACTTTGTTGGAGTCTGACCAACTTTTTGTCAACTAAGGGACAAATAATTGATCTTTTTGAGCTGCGGACAGGACTAGGTTTTAGGTATAATGAAGACCCTAAATTGTCCATGTGTGAATATAATTGTGAATGGTTGTTTCTTTATTTTTAATGTGATTGTTTGGTGATCCATCCAGGGTGAAGATGTATAAAAAATAAAAAGCTCTGGACACTCTTTGAATGAACCACATCGTGTACACTCTACAATAGTTTGAATCCAGGTCGTATAATTTATGACTGCCATATTGTGAGCAGTCTGCTATGTTTACTACTGCTATGTTTATAGTACAGGCATGCAGTCGCTCGGGCTCTGGGCAGTGTTTGGCCTTTTGTAAGAGGGTTTTTAAGCAAAATGGTTTGTCCACTCATCCCCGACATGAATTGTTTACCGGAAAAGCCAGAAAGACGACACCTGTGGGAGGTATACCCATCTATCCATCCATTATCTGAACCGCTTTATCCGGATGAGGGTCGATTGGGTGTCCATGTCTGTCACCGTGGAGACGTTATATTAATAAGACTTTGGTCCAGGGTGTACCCCACCTTGTCACCGCCCATATAGAGACAGACAAACCATTCAGACTTACATTGTGAATGCGAACTCTGAACCCACACTGCCTCAGTGAACATTACAGAGTAACTTTTTCCCAATAGGTCCGGTTCAATAGAAGCAGCACAAGGGAGGTCCTCATTTTACAAGCTTCAAGGTATTCCCTGCTTTGAATATGAAAAGCTGCGTATGAAGACATACTGTACACATTGTTGGCATCCACAATGACTGAATGACGGCTTTGGTGCCAAGAGAAGAAGAACGCCAGCACTGTGCAACTGCAACAGAAAGGCTCTGATCAAACACCTCGGAAAAAAAAGGAACAGAAGAGCCTCTCCACAGGTAAAAATATTCTTTTATATTCTATTCTATCTTTTTTGTGGGGCCTTTTTGTCTTTCCTCTGTTGAAGGCATTGATTGTAGGTTACCGGGGTATCTGGAGATACGGTGGAGGCAAAAGGTCTTGTGGCTTTGTGGCGGGAGACGACAACAAAACACATCCGTGTCATCACGGGGTGGGGGGAAGCCAAAACGGTGGAAGGAACTACGTTTTTTTTCCCTGTGAATGCAAGGAAGGGACATTGTCAAAGTTGTCTGTTGTTAGGCTGGTATTTGTTCAAGGACACATACTGCAGGGTGAGGATATAAATGAAATAACTGCACATATCCTGTCTGCGGCCTTGTAGATAATGTAGGAAAAACATAATTATTGTTTTTTTTTTTGTTGTTGTCGTTCTGATTCCATTCGCAGCATGGAGGATTAGTGGTTAGCACATCTGCCTCACAGTCGACAGGTCTCAATTTTGAATCTTGGCTCAGGCACTCTCATGTGGAGTTCGCACATTTTTTTTATGCTCACGTTTTCCCACATTCCAAAAACAATCATGTTAGGTTCTTACGAGGTACTTACGAGGAGTTTGGCATTGCGGCAGTGGGGTATCCATTTTTGGTTACATGTCCATGTGCCACATATACTCCTTCATGTGGAGTGAATGAAGAACTAGGATGTGTAAAGTGTGATATAATTCTTGAACCCTGTGCTGTTTTGATTAAAGCATATCACAGACATGTTATTGAAGAGGAAGTAATAGTCTTTTTTCCCTTTGCAATACTGCTTTGTAAAACTGCTTCTGGAGCCCCACAAGGCTGTGTGTTGAGTCCTGTCCTATACACACCACTCCACACCACTGACTGCATCAGCCCATCTGCCAGGACCAACGACTGAAAATACAGGCATCCGCGCTCTTCTCACATCATTGTTACGGTCTTCTGACTGGACGCCCTCAAAAGAGCATCAAACAGCTGCAGCTCATTCAGAACACTGAAGCCTGGGTTCTGACCAAAACCATGAGATCAGGACATACTACTGTCATCCTAAAAGCTTTAACATCGGGCTCCCCGTCAGCTATAGAATAGATTTAAAATTATTTTAATACTCTATAAATCACTAACCGGTTTGGGTCTTGAAAACCTTAACGAAATTCTGATTGAAGATAAACCCATTATGGCTCAGAGGTCTGCAGACTTGGGTCAATTAGTGGGGTCCAAATTTCATAGCAAATGTGGGGGAGCTTGATTTAGCTGTTAGGCTGCACACAAATGGAACAAGTTGCCAGAAGTTGTTAAGTCAGCCCCAAGTGTAAATGCTCATAAATCCACATTTATTTCTTGACTTTACTTTGAAATGTTCATCATGTTTTTAAAGTCTTTTATTAATGTGTTTGAATATCGTTAATGTATATTTTTTGTGTAATTCTGATAAGCCACTTTTGATTTGTCCGCTTTGCTTCTGAATGTCGTTCGCCGTTTGTAAATGCCTTGAGATGATGTGTCTTTGCTTGTGTGAAGCACGCTGAGTTGCCTTGTGTATGAAATGTGCGATAAAAATAAAGCTGCCTTGCCTTGCCTCACAGATGACCTTTCTGTTCTGGACGAGCTCAACATCAACATTCATTCCAACCAGTGGTGTGAGAGCAGCCCCCTCTGATAGCCTCTGTGGCTATCAGCAAACTCAGAAGACTAAATGCCACTCCCCAACTACTCCCATTACTATATCAAAGCATCATCCGATCAATTTTAGTGTCTTGATTTTTTTGGGGGGAAAAGCCTCATTCCCAAAATCATAGCTGCCCTGAACAACAAGTTGTGCTGTGTATTGTGTTGTGTTTTAAGATTTGTTGACTTTTAGACAGTATTGTCTGTTTTTGCTGATGATGACCTTGTGGAGTCATTTGCATGGCTTGTGGATATGAATTTCCATACACAATTAAGTCTACGTCTTGTGCAAAAAGCAATGAAACATGGTAAAGTTGGACATGTGCATTCAAAATGAAACGTGGCCTCCCGTTTTGTTATTGTGAGCTAATTTTAATTGTGTGTGTGTGTGGTTTGGGGGGGGGGCACATTTAAGCTTTGTCGAAGGTCTTCAACTCCATAAACGCTCCTTGTTTTTATTGTGCTTTATTTAAAATGCATGCACCAGTGCTCTGGGAAAAGCAAGTCTTGACATTCAGGGTTCTTAGCCTAGACTTACAATGAGTTGCAGCAGCCAGTGAGCCAAGGTTCTTAAAAAAAAAAAAACATAGAGAGTGAACACAGCGATTTAAATTGTCTGTTCTTTTTCTGCTGTTCGCTGGTACAGCGGCTCCCTGCATCCCTTGCACTGCATGGATAATAGGCATGGCAAATGGACAGATGGGTGGAAGTATAATTGAGAATGTAGTTCCTGTCTCTGGTAACACAATTACCGGGAGACAAGGCTGCAGGAGGAGGTCTGAACTTGATTTTCTCAACTTGAGCTTACCCTGACTTTAGTGCTGCTCACATCTTGTGTTTATTCTCTGTTGACAGAACGCTCCCTCCAATTTCAACCACAATCTGCTTTCAAAACAAAAATTTCCCATTGAGATCAATTATATTCTGAATAATTGGCTCTAGAGTCCAAACTGTCACCATCATCAAACATTTATAAACTGTATAGGTAATGTTTTAAGTTACACATCAACAGAGATGCTAATGTAGCAGTCTACATCCTTACTCGGTGCTCCTTTTGTCAAACAGAAGAAACAGATGGAATGAAATGTAACACACCAGTCACAGAATAGCCAGATCTTAGTCCAAAGGTTGGTCAATAACGACTCGGGCAAAGATTCTTCCCGAAACAACTTCAATGGAACAGCAACAATAAATAGCAACCTCCCATCCATCCATCCATCCATCCATCCATCCATCCATCCATCCATCCATCCATCCATCCATCCATCCATTTTCTGATCCTTTTAATCCTCACTGGGGTTGCGGGGGTGCTGGAGCCTATCCCAGCCGACTTTGGGCAGTAGGCGGGGACACCCTAAACCGGTTGCCAGCCAATCACAGGGCACACAGAAACGAACAACCATCTGCGCTCACACTCACACCTAGGGACAATTTAGAGTGTTCCCTTAATCTCCCATGCATGATTTTGGAATGTGGGAGGAAACCGGAGTACCCGGAGAAAACCCATTCAGGCCCTGGGAGAACATGCAAAACCCACACAGTGGTGCTGGAAGTGAACCCGAAGTACCTCTGCACTGTGAGGTCAACGCGCTACTTTGACACCATTTGGTTAAACATTGTTTTTATTTTTAGGTTGAATTTATCCATACATTTTTTTCCATCTTTACTTGAGATGCCCAGTTTTATTGGTGGCCCTTGATTGCACCTTATGCACGGTGTTTTTCTGCCTCTCTCCTGAAGCAGCTACTTTTTTTTCTTATAAATTGCCTGTGTTCCCTGACATTTATGATTGTATGTGAATGCCAATAGGTGAGTTGAAAGACTTAATACACTATGTAAAAAAAGTGTGCATAGTTGTTTGCCCATGTTATGTCAAATCAATTTGTGCGAGCGTATGATTCCAAATAGTATTTTAGCAAATATTATTAATGTATCCCATGTGAAGGTGGGTTCCATCTATACTTGTATCCATTGTGTGTAGTGCTTATCCTCGCTCGGGTTGCACTCCCGTTTACTGAATACAGTTGTTGATGTAACATGTGCTCCCGCTCAGAGTCTTATCAAGCCACTTCCTGTCGATGAGATTAAAAATAATATTATTCTGTTCCATCAGTAGTCCTTTCAGAATCAATCCCGTAAGACTGGCTGAAACAAGGTCCACCAAGATGAGCTGACAACCAGGGAAAGCTTGAAAAGATTCATGTTGTAATTACAATTGACCTGGGGCTAAGTTAGCCTTATGTGTGATTTGGTTTGCAGTCACAGCCACTGACAACGTCATGGTTCACTTAGCCAACTGGTGTGCAGCCGGCGTGGCTATGTCTGGATGATAATGGTTTCCGACCTACCAGCAAAAGATAACGGGAGTGCTGAAGAAGACAGCTGCAGAAGCGCTTCCTGTTTGGATCCAGGAGTAAAACAAACTCGATTTTGTGTGAGAGCAGCTGGTTACTGTGTTCGCCATGAGAGCTTTAGCCGATACCAGCCTTATTTGGGACTTTTTTTTTTTCTGCGGTGTCACCAAAACCATGAACCATGGTCTGCTGATATTCGCAGGGGAGAGGGACCGGCAGACACATCCCCAAACCACGGCCCCAAGGGGTGCAGTTCAAATGCAGGGGGGCCCAAATTATCAATCACTGCCATTGACAAGTATACTTGTCAATTTTATTTTTTCAATGAAGATGCAAAGAGTAGCGTTTGATCCTACTCCATTGTACATTTCAATCTTGGCAACAGCGGTACTAATGTACAACCACCAGTAAATGACATAGATACCCCATTTTTGAAATGAGATCAGGACAGTTTGCGATTCCACGGGGAGAAACGGCCGCATTTTCTGCAGCCTAACTTTTTTTCTCATGCAGATTATGAAGACTGAAATACTTTCCCTGGTGAAAGGAGAGATTCTTTCATTTGGTAGTTTGTTGTATAAATAATCATTAACCAATATATCCCGTGGGTCTTGAAAATGTCAAAATGCTCTAAAATGGCAAGCAGTGGATTAATATCCGACAGACTTACTTATTTTGATGCCATCCATCCATCCCTTTTCTGAACCGCTTATCTCTACTACAATCACAGTCAATTCTTTTATGGTGCCCTTTGCAGCCACCACTGGCAAATATTACCATAGCCCGGTTGTCCCCAACCACCGGGTGACAGACCATTACCAGGTGAGCTGCACAGATGAAAACAAAAAAACTGTGATACTTTCGGTGTATTTATTATCCAAGGCTATTTTCAAAAGCGACTGGATTGTCTCTGTCCATCCATCTATGACTGACTCCTGCTAATTGGCTTACGTAACGTAGCACGAATATTAAAGCCAAAAGCTATCAAAATGGGGGGAAAACATGTTTTTGCATTGGAGAAAAGGCCCAGTGATGATTCAACGCAAGAGCCAATTCCCAAGAAGAAATAGAAAGGTGCATTTCACAGAAAATATCCAGGAGACCTACTTGAAATATGGATCTATTACGACAAGTGATTCCCACGCACAAAATGGCTTGCCAATGAGTTCATGAAGATTTCAAAACTGATTTGTCAACATATATAAGTGCCTTTAAATCGTCAAATAACCTGAGATTTTCAGAGGTTTATGTGGGCATACGTAGAGATGTCCACATACCGTATTTTCATGACCATAAGGCGCCATGAAAAGTCTTAAATTTTCTCCAAAATGGACAGGACGCCTTATAATGCGGAGCGTCTAGTGTATGAGCCGAATTCCAAATCCTGACTGAGAGCCGACACGCCGTTTATATAGAGAAAAGGCGGAAGTGAGCGTGAACAGGCATGCGGGAAAGCAGCCAGCCAATCAGTGAAGGGTGGGCGTGTAAGTGGCCGCGAGTGAGGCCAGGCAAGCGGGAAAGCAGCCCGCCAATCAGTGAAGGGTGGGCGTGTAAGTGGACGCGAAAGTCAGGTGCCAGTACCTGTATATAGTGTGAATTTGTGCATTATTGCAAAACAACTTCGGTTTTGGTTACTAAGAACCCCCGAAAACGAATACATGTTTAAACTGGCGTATGTATGTTTTCCCACGCCTGGCTGCGGCCAATAATACAGTGCATTTTGTGTATGTGTAAAATATAGAAATAGCACCCGTTACTGAGACTGCGCCCTACAACACGGTGCGCCGAATGGTCGTGAAAATACGATACATTTGGTGACGATTGATTGCAGTATGGGACATGAAACGACCTAAGATGGTTGAGACTTACGTTTCATCATTTTAGACTATTCTGTGTGCCAGTCTACCACTGTGTCTTCAACTCTCGTTCTTGAAAAATATGAATATATAAACATAATTGTTTCTTGATATTTTTAATGTCTTAGTTAAAGAACTCAAGTGAAACAATGTGAAAATAACTACCATGATGAAAATAAAACGGAAAAATGGAAATGCAAATGTATTGACATCCGTGCCTCAAGTGGGGTTGCACAAATGTCTTGGCAGGTGGGTGTAGCCACCTATGGCACGCCCATAGGGATGAGTGTGTGGACTGGGCCAGCCCCTAAAATTTAGGGGCTAAATAGTAAAAATCCATGTATAAGTGATGTCAAATATGGAGTGAATCCATTGAAAGCACTGCTACTTCAACTATAATATATAATATATATACAGTATACACCTGTATTTAATAATAGTAGGGCAACACAGTGGTCGACTTGTTAGCACGTCCACCTCACAGTGTGAAGTTGCAGAGTTCGATTTCGGCTCCGGCATTCCTGAGTGGAATTTGCA
The DNA here is from genome assembly GCA_026261675.1 of Hippocampus mohnikei. Lineage (NCBI taxonomy): Eukaryota > Metazoa > Chordata > Actinopteri > Syngnathiformes > Syngnathidae > Hippocampus > Hippocampus mohnikei. The sequence goes on along the minus strand of JAKGUB010000334.1, from coordinate 17,256,808 downwards.
TGTTCTCCCCATGTCCATGTGGGGTTTCTCTGGTTACTCGGTTTTCTCCCACATTCCAAAAACATGCTTGCCAGGCTGATTGGACACTTCAAATTGTCCCTAGGTGTGAGTGTGAGCGCAAGGTGGTTGTTCATCTATGTGGCTGGCAACCAGTTCTGGGTGTCCCCCGCCTACTGCCCAAAGACAGCTGGAATATACTCCAGCATGCCCGTGACCCTCGTGAGGATCAGCGGATTAGAAAATTAATGGAATAATAACAGTAATCATAAGAATAATATTTGGTTATGATGTGAATCCGAAGTGCTGTATTGCTTGCTCACAGACACATTTTCCTGAATAGGTTGATAAAAGATTTCCTTGATGAGTGGGCACGCAATCCAGGTACCCAATTTGTATTCAGGTAATGCAATTGTAGGTGCCCTAATACAGTATGCCCCCTTTAAAAAATAAAATAAAATAAAAAGAACATATCACTTTACTGTTATGAAATTTACAATCTTGTCCCTATTGATGAACTGTGTTTGGAGGTTCTTTGCGCATGTCTCAACTAATCTCAAACATACACATATGGGACTATTTTTACAATAAATGTAGTAGATGACCCATCTTTGCACAGTTCATCCCAAATAAATAAATAAATGGATGGTGTGTGCGGTGCTAGCGGTGAATATTTAGCAATCATAAATATCCCTGAAGCAACATCAGTCTCACTTTCCCTGTTGGTCAATAAACCATTATCAGCTGCCGCTTTCAGTTGAATAACTGGGTGTGCTTCATTTCTCAGACTTGCGAGATAACTTTTGGGAGTTTAAAAAATGGTGTCTTTAGTTTATAGAACTCCAGCAGTCGGTTTGACTAATGACATCGAGTTCAAACAAAGTTCACATTCCAGTGGGAAAAATGTTGAGGCTTTTTGAGGGTTCAATAGCTTGATGAGACGAAACAGGTTGTTTTTACAAGACTTGTGATTCTGCGATTGACTGGTGACCAGTCCGGTTGTACTCCTCCTCCCTTACCTGCGACCCTACTGAGGACAAGTGCTACGAAAAATGAATGGATGGATGGATATGCAACACTTTTCGACTGACTTGGGACTAGTCAAACACGATGCGGGAAACAAACGCAATGTAACTCAGCCTCTGACATGAACAGTGTAACACAAAATAAAGAGCCTTGTACAAATGGAACTAACAATTGCTTTTCAGCACTCTCGGCCTTTCGGATAAAGCCAAAGAAATAGCAAATGGCAGTGATGATTACTGAGCATAATAATTCCGACTATTCAAATAGTACCTTGCAGCTCACAGACAAAAAAACACTTCTGATGACGCAAAGAATGAAATCAGATGGTTGTTTTTATTCATGTCGTTGATGCTGCATATGGGCAGTATAAGTATACAGGTACCGTATTTTCCACACGATAAGGTGCTTCGGAGTGTAAGGCGCACCTTCAACGAATGGCCTATTTTAAAACTGGTTTCGTATAAAGGGTGCACCACATTATAAGGCGCATAGGATAGAAGCCACAGCCGTGGCTGCGGTTACGTTATGCATCCACTAGGTGGAGCTACGATAAAGGGAATACAATACAATACGACACAATACAATACAGCTTTATTGATATAGCACTTTCACAACCACTGCAGCTGTAACAAAGCATTTTACAGAACATTTAAAATACTACATCCGTGAAAACAGAATATTGATCCATATACAAGGCCCATCAGATTATAAGGTGCACTGTCGGTTTTTGAGAAAATTGAATGCTTATAGGTGCGCCTTATAGTGCGGAAAATACGGTAAATACACTGGACTACTCGAGTGTCAATTTGTTTCCAAGACCAGCTATTTTATGAGATGTTCTTTGAATAACAACTCTGTGTAAATTTTACCAATCTTTTCTTATTCCCTCCTTAAAAATAAACAAACACACAAAAAGAAAAAAAAACAGTAATAGCTTTTGATTTTCCATTGCCTTGAAGTGACACACATGCCAGTTATTAGCATCTTAGCTGATTTTTAAAATGGTAGATGCCAAAAATAGATGCCAAAGAAATAATAGGCACATGTGTTACTTCCTGTTTTTAAGGGTGATTTTGTCAACATGACCAATACAAGGGCACTCCACACTCACAATAGTGAATCTCCTTCCCAAATCGAATGTCTGGTAATGGTTTCACATCATAATCACGGAGACCATGGCTCAGCTGATATCAGAGTTGACCCTGCACCAACATCGTAAATTTTGAACTTTAACATTGACAATTGTCGCGCCCAAACCTGCAGTAGATCAGGAGGGATAATCTGTGTGTCACACCCGACACCACAGGATAATTACTCAGAATAATCTACAGACATCAGACCTTCAAGCCTTTGCGGTCTTTGATCGACAAGGAAGGGAAAACGCTCAACTACGGTATTTGTGTATTACACTTTTCATAAATTACAAGGGGGAAATGCAGGGAGACAAGTTATCATCTTTTATGTGAAATTCTTCTTTCTGGTCATTGCAATAAATTAAAATCTATGCTGTGAAACGAAAATGCTATTATTTGCATTCACACACTCCGGTGCAAACATGTTCCATTTAGAGCAGCTCATTTCACTACCCAGCTTGTAATTCAAGGTATAAAGTTCTTCTTTAAATCTGTCTGTCTTTCAATACAGAGGACAGCTGAAGATTTTTAATCTTGAAAAAAAATGAAGAGTACAGGCAAGGATGCGATTAATGGTATCTTTTCCCAGGGCGGGCTGCCGCCCCGCTCTTAACTGCATTTGGGGTGCAATAATAAATATCCTCCCTGTGAATTGCATTAGTATGCAAGGTGCTGCTGGCATCTGGTCTGCATTTATTAAAAATATCCACTTGGTGCTTACAGCCGAGGAGAAATGCGGTACAAATGAATAAATAAAAGAGTGAAGAAGAACACAGACAAATAAAAGATTGCTTTCAGCCTAGTGGCTCCATCCTTTTGGTGCTGCACTTTGAAATCAGCCTTTTTGCCTCAAGAGCGATCAGGAGGAGACGGAAAGAGAACCATATAGCTTGTGTCCTTTCATGCAATAAAGGCGGGCAGTAATATAGAAAATGGAGGGCCGCTCCGTCAATGGACAATGCGGCCGAGTGGCGGAGACGCTCAGAATATAAAACAAAATATACTTCATGTCGTAAGTGACAATAAGACACAATCGATTTTTATGAAATCGAGAGAAGGGCGTTCGCCGTGAGCTGTCAACTAAAAAGCAGATCATCTCCATTATGTGTCTTTGTGACGTGAGTCACCAAGCCACACATCTGTCAACGCAGCACTCTGCAAGAAACACTATTCCCATTTCAGTCGAAATTCACAAAGCTCAAAGATCAGGCTTTTCTGTCCGGCTGGACTCTCCCTCTTGCTTTGCCTTTGTTGTTTAATGAATAAAAGGCTCAATTATTGATGGTCTTCCAGTGCCTCCGTGATGAAAATGGTGCCCCTTCAAAGCCATGCTGGGGTTAATTCAGGGTATAGTAGCCAGGGTGAAAAAAAGAAAAAAAAAGAAGGGGGAAACAGGAGCGGAGAAGACAGATCCTGATTAATTTTTGATGTTTACTGAAGGGTCCCCTATTGGGCCGATTGACAGTCTGACCTCGAGGAAAACTGTAGGAAGGAAAGTGGCGATGCAACGGCAATCGATGAGCCGTTGACTCTTTGCTTACAGATGTCAGCGTCATTGGTTTTATTTAACTGATCACCTGACAGTCACATTTGTGAAATTGTCGCTCGTAAGGCATCCTCATTGCACTCCCAAAATTTTAGCCAAAAAACATTAAGTGCCGAGCAAAATATTAGGCTTACAAAAGGCAGTCAACAAGCAATTTTAAGCATCTAAACCACATGTGTCAAAGTCAAGGCCCGTGGGACAAATCTGGCCCACCACATCATTTTATGCGGCCCGCGAAAGCAAATCAAACATGGCAACTTCCATGAAACTTGCTAAAATATGGACCAAAAAAAGAGTTTTCTTGTTGCTAAACACCTCATTACAGTAACTGAAACAATAGTTGAATACATTGTTATTCTTGACTTCTTTATATGATTTCAGTCACAATGGCCCTCCAAGGGAAACGGTAACTAAAATGTGACCCGTGACGAAAATGTTTTTGACACCCCTGATCTAAACCAATTTTTAAAACGTGAGAGACCTTCACACATGATGAGGAGAAACATCGGCATGTGTGTTGTTGCTGTTCTAATGGTCTGGTGTACTCTGGATTGCAGCTCAACGGCACTGATGAAACTCTCAGTGTCAAATTAACATGTCAGCTATATGAACAGATATGGCTTTGGCTCCTGAATTCTGATAGTGTTTTTAAATAAATCTGATAGATAGATCGATAGATCGATAAGGAATGTGCATTTTCTTTTCCAGATTTTCCAGCTTTCTCCCACATTCCAAAAAACATGTTTGTTAAGTTAATTGAAGACTGAATTGTCCATTGATGTGAATGTGAATGATTCTGTGCCCTCCGATGCTCTGACAGCCAGTCCAGGGTTTACCCCGCAACTCTCCCACAGTCACCTGGGATCTACTTCCGCTCACCTGCAACCCAAATGAGAGAAAATGGATGGATGGATGAATAGATGGGTGAATACAAGTCCTATGATGCCTGTAGTAAAGCATTTCTGCACTGGTAAGTCAGAAATTTGGCATTGACACCCAAACCAATTAGCCGCCACAGATGAGGCATCTTCACTCTCCCATCACGTCTCCAACTACAATGAGCACCAGTGGACGTAATGCAGGCTCTTGGGCGTATTTTGTCACCATGTATTATAAAGCAGCTCAGAATCAATAAGTGACAGCATAATGAGAAAAAAGCTTGGTACTATCATGTCCGTGGTCATGGTACTCACCGATGGCTGCAGCCAATAGCGGCAAGTGACAGATGAGAAGAATCAGACAGCAATGTTTCCATGACAACACGGACCGAGGAATAACCGTTCGCAACCTGCGGTGTCACTGACAAAGCGTTGACTGGCAGCAGAATTGGTGCCATAACCTCTTTGGGGTTACGGCTGGTTGACAAATTGGTTGAGGGAAAGGTGACGAGAAGCTGATCACCACCACGTAGCGTTCATCAAGCTGATAAAAGTAAGAGCGACTTTTACACTCTGAAGGTGTCCTTAACGCATTGTATTTGTGCACCTGTGAGAGGCAAGATGTATCGTTCACAACATCAGAGTGTTTCGAGAGAGTCAAGCTGCTAGTCAAACTATTTTTAGCCATCTCTGTGACATCTTTTTCAGAGAAGCAAGCAGGTGCCGGGGAGCCTTTATTGCTACTCTGGCATCATTTCAAGCCAACAGGCGGCCGCTTAATTACAGGGTAGTTTCCCCAAAAGAAACCTGCGCGTACTGCAGCTCAGTATTTGCTCTGTGACTGATACTGAAAGTATCTCCATCCCAATTTGCAGGACAATGCTGCAAACGAGGGTGCAGAACAACTGGCGGGCTTCTGAATGGCAGATCAGGACGGGCGGATTTACGGCGCGCTCGACTCGACCCCTCTCGACTTGAAATACACGGGTCCTTTGATTGCCTGACTCGGGCTTTCAATCAGAGCCTTTTGAGAGCAATTCCCCCAGATGGGCTTTGTCGTCTATATTTTCCCAATTGTTTGGAGTCCTGATTTGGAGGAGCACTCAGCAGCGACGATTATTTTCACCCCACCCACCCTCTTTTTGACACTGCAGATGAAGAAATTACAATTTCTTGTGCATTAGACATCTCCTTTGTAGTCATCAGGATGTGTCAGATCCAAGGCTTAATAGAGCGGCTAGATTAAATCCCAACATAACAACTAAATCAATCAGTGGATGTTCAACTTCACGTAATTAACTGCTCAACAGGAGGGTTTTTTTTTATTTATTTAGTAATGGAATGATGACTGATGTCTTTTCTATGTAGGTACAAAAACAGGGAAAGGCCTCCATGAAAAAGAAGCGTAAAGAAGTCGGCGGAGGCATGTTTAAGGTAGATAAGACGGAACCAATTGACAGTTCTCGGAAAGAGACATTTTATTGGCAAGCCAGTTGATAGTCCACCCCTCGCCCACCAGCGCAGCACATCGAATAAACTCCACTGTTGCAGCAACTGGAGAAAACAGCATTGGTCACAGTGAGGCGTTGGAAATGGAAGTCGTCCAGCTGCGAGCTTATCCCCGGGGATTTCTTTTTTTTAAGGCAAGAACTGGAATGTTTTTTTTGTCTTTGTTTTTATCTTTTGTTTTCTCACATGGTGTTTGTTGTTACTTAACGGGGACCCAATGTGGACTTTTTTCAGCATTTTTGGCCACAATATTTGTTAAAAGAGCAAAATCTGTGCTTGTGGGTTGCGTCTTCTCGGCAGCACGCACGTACCATCACTGATTTTCATTGGGAAGAATGTTAGCGCTATTTGATGGTCACAGCTGGCCAGCTGGCTTGTTTTTTTGTGCCTGTAATGGGCCACATTTTTCACAGCCCCGTTTTGTTTAGCGGAGTGTCGGTGCTATTGGACAGTCTGTGCTGGTGCAGTTGGATGGGATGGCTTGTGGAACCAAGGATGAGGAGAGAGGAGCGTCGGCGCTGAACATGGATTTGAAACGGATTTACATGGGACAGGAGAAGTGAACCAATCTCTTTTTTTCATCAATGGACGCTACAACTTCTTGTTTACTTTCAAACTTAGCTTGTAGCAGACGTGCACATTTTGAGCATGTCTCCTCTCATCCACTGGTGAAAGGACACTTTGATTCTCTCCTCTTTCATCTAGAACTGCTTCAAACAACAAAGCGTAGGCAGGAAAAGTGGCTACTAAGCTTGCATGACTCTCTGTCTTTTATGTTACGTGTTGTGTTCTATTATTTTTTTATTTTATTTTATGTTAACTGTTTATGTTATATTTATGTTAAGAAAACTGCTTTGGGACTACGGCTGAAAACTAGCATTTATGCTAAATCAGGCACATTTACACTTTTTATTCCTGTGTTGATTAATGTGCGCTGTCCCAATTAAATAAATAAATAAATAAATAAACACATGTATGACAAGAAAATATGCCACCCCCCTTCAAAAAAACAAAGATTCTCGAATATTTTTTGTTCCTCGAAAAATATCTGCTCCACACTTTATCCCATTTATCAGCAATATAAGGAAAACAAATGTTCCCATTACACCATTAAAATTTGAGTTTAGGAGGCCACTGTGCTCTGAATTAAAATAAAACAGGTGATAGGTTGTGAACAGTTGAGCTTCGCTCTAAAATATTTAAAACGGTTATTTCGTCGACCATCTGCCTCCAGCAAGACACATGTTTTCCCTCTGTGCAATATCAAAAGGAATGATTCCTACTACAGTACTTTTCTCACTCATACCAATGCAGTGATACTATAGTGATCAGTAGAAATCAGGTGCAAAGCTGTCAAAATTTGTCACGTTACTAAATTAGAAATTGGATCGGACAAAGTTGTTTGCATCAGCATTCACAAAAGTACTTTTGTGAAGTCATTGACAGATCAGACTGTGTGGCTCTGCTGCGACGTCATGACGCAGCTAGTGTCACCCTAAACATATGAGGGTTGGGCTGTTCTCAAATACCGTGGTCCTCGGACGATGGCTCAGTTTGAGAATCAATTTTTTTTTCTCTTTTACATAAATTGCTAGATTTAACTGTGAAATAAACAACCTGACAAGATTTGTGTTGTTGTTTATGTGTGAATGTATTTTGAACAGTGAATAATAGTTGTCGGGAATACTTCCTGTCCGTTAGAGATGAAGCATTTAATAGTGAGACTCCGAAGCCCGTGTCTGTTGAGTGAGACAGATTATTCGGAACAGTGCCTCAAAAGCCCGGATCAAGTTTCCATGATCATGTGCTCATGACATATGAGGCTTCATGCACGCCAATGAGAAACCGGAAATTACGTAACTGATTCAAATATTTTGCATTTCCCTCAGAAATGCACTAAATACAAAATTGCACGAGAGTAAAATGCTAAAAGAAACAGAAATTCTGGTAAAAAGGCTTAATTTTGCAAAAATGTCGACACCCTCAGGAGGTGGTTTATGAGATGTGTCGATATGGAAGTACAGTATATGATGTATGGATTGAAAACACATCTTTTGCGTTTCCACTCGTCATGTGACTCCGCCCGTCACGTGCATGGGAGCATTCCTCTTATCTTTGGATTCATGGTGGCTGCACATGACAAACGCCACGTGGACGCAATACGACAATAACACCTTGGAGGTTTTGCAAACAACTCTGGGCGTCTATCTTCCGTAAACAAACCTAACTGAACCCTTCTGGGGGTTACGCGTATTTCTCACCTTTTTCAGTCCTGTCCCATTTTCATGCCTGGCAAAATTGTTGACTGTTCCTGATTTCAATTTTATTTATTTGTTAAGCTACGAGGCGGCCCGGTGGTCGACTGGTTAGCGCATCGACCTCACATTGTAGAGGTCATTAGATTCGATCCTGGCTCCGGCCTTCCTGTGTGGTGTTTGCAAGTTCTCCCTGTGCCTATGTGGGTTTTCTCCGGGTATTACGGTTTCCTCCCACATTCCAAAAACATGCATGGCAGGCTGAGTGAACACTCAAAATTGTCCCGAAGTGTGAGTGTGAGCGCAGATGGTTGTTTGTCTATGCGTGCCCTGCAATTGTCTGGCAACCGGTTCAGGGTGTCCCCCACCTACTGCCTGAAGACAGCTGGGATAGGCTCCAGCATGCCCCGCGACCCTTGTGAGGATAAAGCGGTTTTGAAAATTGATGGATGGATGGATGAATGGATGTTAAGATATAAGTTTCATTTTTTACTTTTCAATATTATCTGTTCTCCCAATATTCCTAGAATGGCCTAAGTACATTAAAAAAAATTGAAACCCATGTTTGAAAAAAAAAACTACTACAATCAAACTGCTGAGACTTTCTTGTGATTTTTCACACCTGTGCTTGGCGTGTTGTCTGTGGTCTGTATGCACTGTGGTGATGTTATGCGAGTACACTCCTCACTTTGCAGCATTCTTACATCCTGCACACATTCCACATTTCCAAGTTCAAATAATCACACAAAGTCACAGATTTTGTTTTTCCTTGTCTATATGTTTGTGAAATAGGTATTAAGTTAAACAAAATGTCTTAAGTAGGTCGGAAAAAGTCTTACATTTAACTTGAAGAGACCTGTACCAACCTTGATATCGGTTCTTCCAGACTTGGACCGAAACAAACCAAGTGACATTCCCACTTGTCCCCTCAGCATGCATATTTATGACTTTAAACATCTGCTTAAGCATAAAAAAGAGCCACAACTGCAGGCTAGCGACAGTATGAGGGGATATATCTTGTCAAACCCACATTTGTGGCCACGGAAGACAGTTTAGCGAAGGACGGATGAGCAAACGTGTCAGCGCAGCCCTCAAAGAGCCCGGCAACAGTGTCCTTGGGCGCTCTTGTCTTCTGCCACAAGAATCGCATGATCAGTGGGCTCAAGCCGCCACTGACCAGTCCCCAACCGCCACGCTTTGGGGACTGGTTTTAATGATTAAAAGCGGATGACGGGCAGCTTTACAGCAGAGACAGGGTCAGGTGGGTTTGGCAGGTCGGAGACAGAAAGACGGAGAAAGTGAGGGGAAGAATCCACACATAGCAGCCCCAAGTTTTCTGAATCTGAATCTGAATCTGAATTGATAATTAGATTTGACTGGCAGTAGAAACCAGGAAAATAATTTCAACTGGTGATATACAGTGAAAACATCTACCGGGGTTATCCAACTTACTCCAAATTACTGCAGTAACCTCACAAGGTTAAATAAAATGTGAGCCGACACTGAAAAAGGACAACAATCACTTGAAATGACACTGGTCCGGTGCTATTTGACTTTGAAACAATGACATCCATTTCAGTTGGAATGTTTTTTCCTGTGTCCAAATTGTCTGCATTAAGGCTGGATTTACACTGCAGGTGCAAGTGTCCTATTTGTGGGGGGATAAGGACCAGGCAGGTCTCCGAATATCGAAAATCTGCATATAATTGAAATCCACATAAAAGCAGTGGGAAAATGTAGATCGATAGATAGATATGAGTGTTGAAATCTGCCTGGACATGATTCCCGCAACTGGCGCAGAATAATATGTCCATCCATTATCCATTCTCACGAGGGTCTCGGGCGTGCTGGAGCCAATCCCAGCCATCTTCAGGCAGTAGGCGGGGTACACCCCGAACTGGTTGCCAAACAATTGCAGGGCACACGTGGACAGACAATGTCCAATTAACCTATGATGCATGTCTTTGGAATGTGGGAGGAAACCAGAGTCCTCGGAGAAAACCCACGCAGGCGCCGCAAAGAGCCTGCAACTTCCATACAGGAAAGCCGGGGCCCAGATTCGAATACTGTACCTCTATACTGTGAGGCAGATGTGCTAACCAGTCACCCATTATGTTATATATAATGGATGCATGATTTTTTATTTTAATTCATATTGTATTATTTAAATCATTATTATTGTTTTTGTACATATGCCGGTGGCGGATAGTGGCTGCCATCCTTCAATTAATTCTCTTCACTCGCATGGCAAAAGGCAGAACCAACCTGTGTATTCATCCGTTGTTTTGTTCATACAACAGAATAAGTCATGGTTCACTGCAGATACCTCAACTTTGTGTCAATGTGAACTTCCTTAGGCCTTCAGACGCAGGATTGCAGGCCCTGTGCAACACAGCTGGGAGCCGATGACTGTTCATGACTGAAAATTCATTTTCAAGGCGAATCCCCCTCATCCCCCCAAAAAACTGAAAGAAAGAAAAAACCTGGACATGGTGAGGATAAATCGGAGAGCGCTTGGAGCTGGCTGGCTTGCCAGCAAACGATTTATTTGCCACTTTCACAGTGGCCACATAAGTATGTAGCGCTCCATATTAACACTTCTACGAGCAAAAAACGATGGAGTTTGTCTACAAACAGTAAAGTTGAGAACGATGTATTTCATTTCAGGTTTTATATTCTTGTGACATTCATTCTTATTAGATCATGATTGTGCACTGTTTTCTGTAGTGAAGCAGTCTCAATATGTGGACCGGTCCACATCGTCTCAATATGTGGATCGGCTGATGCTGGACTGTGAGTATGCGAGGTATTAAAATGATGCTGAGCTAACATTGTCCAATCCATCTGTTTGGGCTGCAGTTTAATTGACAGATGGATCATACCTATCAGATTTTTATCCACATTTAAATGAGGCCTTATGACAATATCAGGGTATCTCATTCTTTGCAGTTTTCTCTCCTTTACATTGTCACGATACATATCCCAATTGTAACATTAAAACATTTTCTAACTCTGAACAAAAGTACTTCAACACAAGCAGAGCCTTGCCTTGGACCCCCCCCCAAAAAAAAATGCTTTAACTTCAAATCATACAAATGGTGGACCTATTGAAGTAGGTGACTACTTAATTCCAGACAAAAGAAGGCTTTATTGAGCATGAACACGATTCCAAGTAAATGCTAATGCTGTGCCTGCTGGATGACTAAATCAGCAACACTTTGCTAATTGGATGACTTAATTAGTTTAAGCCTTAAAGGTTATTGTGTGTTCTGATTGCAGATTGATTCTCCGTCCAGTTACGATGGAAATATGTCATGCCAGTTCAAGCCACACTCGGAATCAAATGAGCATCGTGTACAGTTGAAAAAAAGTCTGGGACAAAGTCGTCAGATTCTGTGCAAAAAGCAGAAACTGGAAACATTTACCAACAATTTAAAGATGACACATTTTACACACTCTATGCAATAGCAAGATACAGTAGAATGAAAAGAATTCAATATAATGTACTATCTGTTCATTGGCGTGTGAGGGTGGGGCCAGTTGAGTAGACGCTGACGTCAGTGAGAGGGGACTAGCCAGGTTGGGGAAGATTGGCAGTCAGTCTGAATGTGTAGCGTATGGATGTTTATTTTGGCCATCGGCAGCTCGTGTGAATGTGTCCTATTTGTTGTTTATTGCATCAGTGACTGTGTGTGTACCTGACCACACCGAAGAGGATGCACGCAAAGGAATCCAAACTATTTCTCGATTTCCTTTTCATGGCTTTCGACTAATATTTTGGCTTGTTATGACATTTCCCTGAATTAAACGAACGAAAGTCATGTTATGGCTTTAATTTAAACATGCTAAATGTTTGCCTTGGTATCAGTAAACGAACTTTCACACTGTGATGTGCTCGTTCAGAATCCATGAAAATTTGCCAGTGACTTCACAACATGACACTGCATTTTCTCGAGGGGTGGTCCGATCCAATCCACGGTATTCAATACAGGCCAAAATGACCGGTTTGAGATTAAATAATTATTATTAGAACCAGTCCGATCTAGTAAATGAGCCTAAACATAGCACATTTTTCACATGCGGGAATTACTCTAACTATTTCCTGCTTCCGTGTCTGAGAATCGTGGGTCAAGGTAGTCCTACTTTCGTATTGCTGCAGTCAGACAAACGCAGGTTCAACGTGTCTGGGTCACGTTTCCAATCTGACAACAATGTTGCAATCAGCGTAAGCTAAACGATACAGCCAGCTTCCAATAGCGAGCAAAACAGTTTGGATAATGCGGAGTGTTTACAGCTGTTGAACTGTCAACCAAACTGTCACAGTAACAACAACTGGTTTCCAGTAGCGATGTTCAAACTTTTATTTTTTGTCTGCCTGAGGGTCCCTTCTGCTTGAAAGACCTCCCGTGTAGTTAAATGCCGAAAAAAAAGCAAGTGAGGCACGTGACCCGCAACGCAGTACTTCCCGATATTTTCATTGTCCGGTCCGAATATTGTATAATAGCGCTAAATCTAACAATTAAAGTCAATGTATAATTAGAATAAACTATTCAACATTCTGTAAATGCTTCACAATGAGAATGTGACTTCTAATGCAGAGCAGTGAAAATGTAAATAGACTCATTCATTGTTATTCAGTTCCATTCAAAACACTTTATTTGTCCTCTAGGGATTAATTCAAACCCCATAAGGAGCAGCGTTAAAAATCAAGCAGAACACCAACAAACATAAAAACATACATAAAGTGCTGCAGTTAAAATGTGTCCAGTAAAGTGCTTATGTGCATTCAGTTAGACACTCAGGAAGGGGTCAGAGTGGCCCTCCTCCGCTGTGTTCTACAATGTGGACGTCTGGTGTAAGATTCTATGAGCAGAGCGGAAGGTTTGACGATCGCCAAAACAGACGGAGCTCTAACACGGTGTCCAATAATTTATGAGCAGACGTTGCCGGAAAAAAAAAAACAGGCAAGTGATATTGCACCAAATAATGCCATGCGCCGAATGGCCCGTCAATTCCATGACTTCTGCGTCTTTTCCATTCTGTCTTTCGGGGACCAGAATAGTTTGTACAGTGAACGTGGTGTTTTTAAATGTCAGTATCAAGCAAATGGCATCCACATATTCGTAATAACTGACAAAAAGAATTGGATCGCTATAGGTGTCAGCCAATTCTCGAGGCTGCAGTACCGCTGTCTGTATCCATTATGAAAAAGTGGTATCGAGCCATCTCTAATTTTTACAACATGACAGTGTATAAGTGTTCTCTTGGAAATGGTACTGCTCCACCTGGGACACTAAGAATTGTCTTTCGAGTGTTTTCCTCCCAAGTAAATTCTCAAGAAATTGCACAGGGCAGACATAGAATGCAGCATGTGAGTCTTCTCGTTATCGGAGAAGCTGCTGTCCCCCTCAGACTAAACACTGGCTACCACATAATCATGAACAGAACGTACAAGAATACTGTTGTGGAATGAACAATGTGCTGCTTCACCAAATGTAAAGATGTTAGTGTCTGATCACATGTAACATCGGGTTTTGTCATATTTCTATTGCATTTTTTTTTTTGGTACCATATCTAATTTCTATTCTCTGTAGATAAGGCAGTAGAGTAGAAACTGTGGTTAGCACACACTTCTCAGTCTGCTCCCGTGAGAATTTTGCATGTCATCCCAGCTCCGTCATCCCACTGACGACTAAAGTCTACACACGAAGGTGTGTGGATGTGCCTCGAAATGATTCTGTGTCTCAATGTGCCTCGTGATTTTTTTCGTGACCAGTTGAGGGTGTGCCCCACCTCTCACCGTAATATATGAGCTCGGACGGGGTCCAAGCCCACCCAGGAGCCTAATGAACAAGCATCACTGAAAATGGATGGACGGTTGGTTGTTGACTGTATGTGCTGTGCTGCGCAATTGGCTGGCAGCCAGCAGCCAGTCCGGGGTTACCGCGCTTATCTTGCCAAAAGTCATCTGTGATATGCTCCATCTCGCCCACGACACTAATGAGGACATGCGCTATTAAAAAAAAAAAAAGATGGAGGGATGGCTGTTACATTTTTGTGTGACTCTCTTTACAAATACTGGACACCAAAAAAAATGAACTACACATTGATGTTTCTTCAGTTTCTGTCGAATCGTCAGGTGTCAAAGTCAAGGCCCGGGGGGCGACATCTGGCCCGCCACATCATTTTATGTGGCCGGCGAAAGGAAATCAAGCATGTCAACTTCTGTAATGCTTGCTAAAATCTAAACCAAAATTTCAAATTGTCATATGCAATCCGTAACAACATACGATATTGCAAGCATTTTCTCATTTCCAAACCCCTTTTTACATTCATTTAAACAATGTTGAAGCAAGTCATTATTCTTGACTTCTGATTTTAAAACTAGTTATCCATCAATTTGTTGTGCGCTATGTATGTAATATGGTGATTAAAAAGGTATATGCTTTCACAAAATTCAGCATCATAACGGCCCTCCAAGGGAAACCGTAACTACAATGTGGCCTGTGACAAAAATGACTTTGACACCCCTGGTCTAATCTGAGGACCTTGCTCGTCTACACTCTCGTTCTCATACAGACAATGCCACATTGATATTCGTCAGTCATTACAAAAAGGCATCAAAACATCAGCAAACCTGCCCCACATTTTGATTTTCGTCTCCCATGACCTCGTTTTTATGGAGTGCCAGCGCCTTGTGCCTTTCATAAGCTCATTTGCGAGCGGCCATGTGGATCAAGGAGGCTCGACAAGGTGAGTAACTATTGTGGAGTAAGTCACTTCATGGAAAACAAAAATACATTTGTCAATTATGAGTTCAATCAAATATGCATTGTTAATTATTGAGCTGCTGGATTCAATCGGGACCTGAACTTCCAACTGTCATTGAGCATTGTGCAGATAATCAAGTTCATCTTACTTTCTCTACATACAAAATATATTTTTTTTAATTGAGAATTTCGAAGGACTGATTTGAAACTAATAAGTTATATCAATCATTAATTATGCAGTTTTATAAAGACAAGCATCCCACAGACGCGATACTCAAATAGGTATACTGATTTAGCTTATACATAAACTTGGGTGTTATACACAATTTTATAAACGGACTTACCGTAAATTCCGGACTATAAGCCGCTACTTTTTTCCCAAACTTTCAACCCTGCGGCTTATTCAGTGATGCGGCCAATTTGTGTAATTTTTCTAACGGCCGCCAGGGGCGCTCGAGTAGAAAAGGTAAGATTAAGACTGCCGCGTCACAGGCAACGTTTGGGAAGAAAGTTATATTATTATTATTGTTAAGTTATATTATTAAAACTGAAAACTCTCTGTGTACCGTCTTTGTAAATACGTTTACATGTTTTAATGTGGGCACATGCGGCTTATATACAGGTGCGGCTTGTGTATGTACAAAATTGGTTTTCCTCTAAAAATGTAGTGAGTGAGGAAATTACGGTAAGTAAAATTAACCATTAATAATGAATATCACTTTTTATAGTTGTGTTAATTGTAATACATTTTCCATACATTCTTAAAAATCAAACCATCAACTGTACTTGGCTCTATTTGAACTAACTGAACAAGGTAAGTAGCATACGTAAAATAGTGGTGTGAGGGCTTAATCACTGCACAAAAACATGATGATGTCACATGCAGCCTCCTTGGAGAAGACACATTTATTTTTATATTCATACGTGACGCACAACAAGAGGGAAGAGGAAATTTGACAGTGGGGGGCATAAAAAGATTGTTTTTCCATGCTGTATCACCGAAGCTCATTATGCCTGGCGCTTAGAAGACCTTTTGACACATTGTGCAACGATGACATGAACGTTATTTTTTCCTTTGACACATTACTCCTGAATTTTAGCCGGAAAAAAAAATCAGCTGAGCTGAGGAACATTATATTTGGTCTAGTAGGAGTCAACTCGTAAAAAGAAAAAGTTCTCACCAACCCACACCTGGAAACATGCAGGAAGTATGCAATATTGGGGTCGGTGGCTAGCAACATGAAATTTGATAGGTGAGTCTAGCATGAATGGAGCCACAAAATGTCTCATGAACCCGCGCCTGAAAATACACAGCGAGTTTGCCACTTTGATTTAGCCCTTTTGGGCTATTTAATTGGGTCCCTTAAAAGGAAGTTGCCTACATATTTTTTGAATGCAGCCCTCAAAGCCTGTCTTATTTTGATACATTTTTATTTAGCCATCAAAGCCAGTTGCACCAAACGGCGTGAAATTCAGTAGGAATTTCTGGCATTAGCAAATCCAGAAAAAAAAGAAAAGAAATAATATCTGAAAACTGCGATATTATGGTTTCAAGCCGCCTTTCGTAATGCGTTTGGCTATTTCTAGGTGTCCCTTAAAAAAGAACTTGCCATATGATTTTTTTACTTTTTTTTTTTTTTTTTTTTACGCAACCGTCGTAGCCTGTTCCATTTTTGATACAGCGAAGCTTGTGGTAAAAATATACATGAGCGGCGTATACGTACTGCGCCGGTTACTAATATTAGTGGGAGCAAGTCCTGTCTTTCAATGCATCCCCCATTCTTTATTCTCACCTCTATCATTTTTCTGCAGCAACTGGGGTCTTCCTTGACTGATACGCCATCTTTTTATGTATTAAAAAACGTGACATACTACAAGAGTACATGAGTAGGGCTTCTTTAATATCCATTCATCTATTATCTGGGAGGCTTAGGGGTCGCAGGAGCTGGAATCAAACCCTGTACCTCTGCACAGTAAAGCGGACGTGCTAACCAGTCATCCACTGTGGCGCCTTGCATTAATATAACAAAAAATAAAAAATAACCAACAAACCTGTGTCCTCAAAGTTAGTTTCATTGAGCAATGTGAAATGGGTCGCCGTGTCTCAGCAACCAATATGCCAAAACACACAGGAAGTCTTTCATTTCTGTTTGAAATCTCAATTTTGGGTCATTTTGGTAATTTCCAAGGATCCTTCAAAGGCAGCTTTCTCAGTGTATGAGTTGAAAATGCAGCCCTCAAAGCCAGTTTTACGAAGCAACATAAAATTTGGTACTCATCTTAATCACAGATAAAGTCTAAAAAAAAAAATCTTGGCTTGAAGCAGACATTTTAGGTGTGTTATGGCTCTAATCACATTACTGTACTCCCTCCTATCTTTTAGATCAAGGGTGCCCAAACTTTTTGGACCATAGATTGACTTTTCAATCAACCAACCTCCCGCGATCGACCCGTTACCGCACATGCACATACAGACGCACGACATGTAGAGCAATAGCCTGACACGGAGACATGCGACGTACTTTTGCAGCCTGTTAACTATCGTAGCTCACACGTACCGTTTTAAAGTGCTTCCCTGGGCCCTCTAGATTGCTATTCTTTGCCCGTGCCCTCGGTGAATTGTACACGAAACAAACTCTGAATGAGAATCATGATAATGATAACAGATAGAGCGCAACAGCTTTGATCACAAGCTGCAATTGCAGACTGCTGAGCGCTAACAACTTCCGGTGACTCAGGTCACGTGCCAACGTAGGTTAAAGATTCACCTGCTTTATTTTAATTGTATTTTTTAAATACTTTTAGTGAAAATGAAACTGAAAGGATGATTAAGGTGCAGTGTATATTAACACAAAAAATATATTACAGTACTAACATGTACAAAGACACACAAATGGTTGTTCGGTTCTTTTCTCTTCTACACCCCTCGCGATCGACTTGGGACCAGTCCGCGATCTACCGGTCGATCGCGATCGACGTAATGGGCATTTTAGATAATCTTTCGGAACATACAAGTTGACATCAAGTAAAAGGCTTCTTTTTTTTTTTCCTTTTTGTTCTGACTCATCTGAAAAATGACATCTTGTCGACAAGACAGCTTTGATAGAAGTAACCCAGACGATGTGGGGGGATTCTTTATTATAAAATATGAAAAACACCATTTCACTCTACGGCCACAGGGCAGAAGCATCGATCCAGTGGCCCGACTCTTTGAAATGGAAAAGATCAATCAAAAGTAAAAGGGTTATCAGATTCTGTGGAATCTAATAATATGACTCCCACAAGGAGAGCTTGCCGCCACCACGTAGCTATCGATCCCCTTTGCTGTTTCTATTCGACTGCCCCCATCAATGGTCTGTTCATATGGAATAATGGTGGTCCGAGGAGATATTATTTATATATATATATATATATAGAGAGAGAGAGAGAGAGAGAGAGAGAGAGAGAGAGAGAGAGAGAGAGAGAGAGAGAGAGAGAAGAGAGTATTTGCCATGTGCAGAGTTAATGTTAATAAGTTGATTCCAATGATCAGTATCAGTAAAATGCTTCTGCAGATTTTGTTGACGAGCGATCATTTAAATCCGGAGTGTTGGAGGAGGGAGACATCGAAAACATCCTAAATAGCGGTTCTTGAAGTTGGACATCCTCGGCTTTGCCATTTTGTCTATTTCTAGGAGGCCTTCAATAGGAGCTTGCCCAGTGAATGTTTAGAAAATCTAGCACTCAAAACTAATTTCACTCAGCAATGCAAACTTTGCTGGATTTTCTTTCATGTGTAGACACACAAAAAGTCTCAACAACCCATGCCTGAAAATGCTTCGGAAGTCTGTTTTTGTTTTTTTTTGATGGGTTTTGTTGGGGGGGGGTCTATAAAAATGGAATTTCTCCTTGAGATTTTGTCTGAATACAGCCAAATGTAAACCTAATCCATCCAGTTAATACGGGTTTCAGGACTGTATGACTGGAGCAAATTCTACTTTTTCAAAATTCAAAATAACCTTGTAAATCAGGGGTGTCAAACTCATTCACGGCGTGGGCCACATTTTAGTTGACCATTTCACTTGAAGTCAAGAATAACTGTTGATTCAACTATTGTTTAAGTTACTATCATGAGGGCTTTGGTAACAAGAAAATGCTTAGAATATATCTCTTTATTTATTACATATGAGAAATAGAAATCTTGGTCGACATTTTAGAAAGGATCATGGAAGTTGACATAGTTGAGCCGCTTTCGCGGGCCTCATAAAATAATGTGGCGGGCCAGATGTGGCCCCCGGGCCTTGAGTTTAACACCTGTGTTGTAAATCATGGGGCGGATATTTTGTCGTGAGTGAACTTTTTTTTTTTTAACGTTCTTTAACTTGCATTTAGGTGCAATAATCGTGTAGGAAAGCACAGTTGTTCAAATAACTGTGCGTGGATCCATTGCATGCATGGGACTGGGATGAGTCACAAAAAGTGCGTCGAATAAGAAGGCGCCTTTGGGCACAAAAGTGGAAAAAGTGAGCAAATGCATTGCAGCAGACATGATTAGATTGACCTGGATTGCACAAACTTGCGACGCTCTTGGAGTAGAAAGGAAAACATTAGCTTCCCGACACTTCCTGCCTGCTAATTAAACAGACGCACCCGCTGGCGTTTTTTTCTCCCCACTGGCAAAATATGCAAATTTCAGATGCCGCTAACCCTAATAACTCCATGCCTCCGCTCTTGTCTCGTCATCACTTCACGATGATATTGGCACTGTCACTTCAGCGACCCGCCATTTCTCCCCTGGCTCGCTACAAGCGTTGTCTAGACCGCTTGGTCTTGTTTCATTTACTGCATTTCCCGTCGGAAGGCTCATCGAGCGGGTCTCCTGGTAATTGGAAGGCTCCAGCCTCCATTCCTGGGCTCCTCTTGGGGCCAACTTATGTTCTACAAAAAAAAACAAAAAACCACAGTGGGATTTTCAAAACTTGAGTCCTCGCAAAGGGGTCCGACTGGCGGCTGTCGCTCAACACTGGCCCAGCGTTGCCTTCCTATATTGAAGACGTGCGTGAGTCATAGCTACTCTCTGTTGCAACATCTCTTTGAAAAACTACAAACTTTTGCTGCTGTGCTGCTGTTCAAAACCGCAGTGCTTTGTTGTCAACATTCTGTGCCAGAACCATATTGATTCTGAAAACATCAATGCAACAACGTAGGTAGCTGAGGTCAGTCGTACAAGTGGATGACGAATGTTTATTCTTATAGTTCCAATAAAATCCATCAAGTTCCGTGTCACTGTTCAAAATAAATGACCTGAATTTGGTCGATGATGTCAAGCGGGCAAAAGCGCCATCACAGGTTGGAAACCTCCCGTGTGTCATTCGCCTTTTACACTGCTTGCAAAAATCAATACGGTTCCGCCTTTTTCCATGACCACATGAAATGAATGGATAAAGTCAACCCGCGACACGTTTCCACATTCGGGGGTAGTGTCGGAGCCATGACAGATGCGGGGAGTCGCATTTCCTTTGAACCCCGTTTACGTTGCGTGTACTAAAAGACAGCGTTTTTCTGCCTCAACGGGGAATGGATGGATGAAGTTGATCCGACAACTTTCTGCTTTCAGAAATGGTATCAAGATGTGACATCACTGATGTTTTAAATCCCTTCTGCACTGTCTGTAAAAGATGGCCTTTTCCGTCTTTCTCCATGTGGCTGTCAAGAAATGGTGACATCAAGTTGACCGGACAATGGCGGCCTTCAGAGAGAGTTTGGACACGCCCTGTATGTCAAGCCTTTTTACGCTGCCTGTAAAAGCCAGCCGTTTTCCCGATTTTACTACGTGTTGCTAATCAATTAAACAACGCGTGATGGATGTAGGAAAGTCGATCCAGCAAATATCTGCCTTCAAAAGTCGTATCAGTGCACTGACAAACGTGGGAAAACCACCTGTGTTTCAAGCCACGTTTACACTTCCTGTAAAGGCCAGCATCTTTCTGCCTTTTTCCTCAACATGGAATGGATGAAGTGGAGGTAGTATCTGAGTTCTGACACCAACAGTGTCAAACTCCTTTCACACAGGTAGTAAATTATAATATTTTCCACTCTTTTTGTTCCAAGTTGATATACGTATAAATGGTATCGACATAAAATGGAAGAACGGAGCAGACCCGGCAATTTTCCACCATCTTAGGTAGTAACATGGCATGTGTCCACCTGTTTACATTGCAAAGGTTCTATAATTGGCACGAACACGGAGTGGATTGGGTGCGGGGTGGTGTGTCAAGTCTACCAAACAATTTGCGTGGGTGTAGTTTATCAGAGTTGGAGCAGAGCTGTGGGACACCACCTGTAACAGCAGCTGGACTCAGCAACTGAAATGCTGATTGGAGTAATGTACTGTACCTTTGTAAATTATTCATTCTTTTATGCAATACAGCAGCACTTGGTCGAAAAAGGTGGGGGGGGGGGTGGCCTGATTTTATCGCTTGTGATCCCATTTTCCTAACAAGCAATTTTTTTTCCAATAAGTTCCATTCTATCTTTTTGGATGAATCTGCTGGCTCCCTGCACCACATATCACAGGCTGTGAAAGCAAAGCAGCATGGCCGCTGTATAGATCACAGCCTTTTCCAAAAAAAAAACAAAAAAACAACGAGAAACTCCAATAGTGGTCGTCATGAAAGATGCATGAGTGTCAGCTTATGCGGTGATTGTAACCTCACAAGATGTGACAGTGACAAACAACGTCGCCGCGTCTCCGCATTCATTTTTAAGGGTCATTTTGTTTCAAATGTCTGAAAAAATATACCAAAGTACCTTACCACCACAGTTTTTGTTCTATTTAGCTTCTAAACTATTGATATATACTGTAGGCAGTTCTAAACATTTTGTGTGTTAGTTGGGGGGTGGGGGGGGTGTCAATTTCATTTTTTGTGTGCATGTGTGTGTGTGTGTGTGTGTGTGTGTGTGTGTGTTTGTCCTGTAGCATAGGTATTTGCAGTCACACGGAACAACGCTCACAGTTGTTGCCATAGTTTTGACTTTTGTTTTTGATTTGATTGTTTTATACGCATGGCCTCAAAGTGTTTTTACAAGAACAAATATTTACTAGAATTATGACTTTACAACTACAGAAATGTAGGTAGGGCATAACACGCATATAAATTAGCTTCTAATGCCACCTTGGAAAAGAAGTCTATTGTGAACTGGGGTGCCCCCGTAGGGCATTAAAATCTCAACTTTTCCAACTGAAAGCTCTGAAAGAAAGCGCAACCTCTGATTTTTAGTGCAGCTGACAAGGGGAAACCCTCAGACTGCCTCTGCTTGATTGTTTCGGGATGGTTACTGTCGTGCTTTTGGGAGAACTGCCTTATCACATCACACAAATCATACACACACAAAAAAAAAAGCACACCCCGATTGAGTTAATTGCTACCATTGTCTTTGAACGAGGCTATTCATGAGGAGAGCAAACTTTGGCGGCATTCTTCAAAACAAGAGCCACTCCATCACTGTGTGCAACGGAACCGCTCATCAAATTCACCATCATCAGTTAGTAGCCTCTTACACACAGAGATCCGGCAAACCTCCCGCATCAGAGACATGAGAGGAGATACTGTATAGCATTCACTCTGCATGTGTGCACTCAGGGCTAACAATGAGGTATTCTAAAGCTTAGAATAGCTTCAGACTATTCAAAGGGAAGATGTACAGTGATCCTCGCTACTTTATGTTCACTTATTCACTTATTCAGTGCATCGCGGATTTTTCAAAAATATTCATCTAAAAATAAATAAAGAGCGAAAATGCCGCAAAAGTTCCGCGAGAGGCAGCGAAAGTCAGCAAAACAACAGAGTCACATAGAGCCACATATACAGTACTACATGTACATTTCATGTTTGCTGTATTTTGTTAAATATATATATATATATATATATATATACACACACACACACACACACACACACACACATATATATATGTCACACACATATATATATCACACACACACACACACACATATATATATATATATATATATATATATATATATATATATATATATATATATATATACACATAAAGTGTTGTATACATAAAAAAATGTTAGTATATAGCATAAGTCATGTTAATTATGAAAACATTTACTTCTACACGCATGTATACCATTCAAATTGGCCTTATAAATATTATATATACTCATACACATGTACATATACCTGTACGGGGGTACCTACTTCGTGGATGTTGCTCTTTCGAGGGGGTTCTGTTTGTTTTGTTTTTGTTCTTGGTTTAAATTTCAGTTTTTCAGTTGACAACATATGGTCACTTGGCAATTTTATGTATCCATATATATATATATATATCCATATATATATATAATTTAAAAAAATATATATATATATATATATTTTTTTTTTTTAACAAACATTATGTATTTCCTATACCACAGTACTGGCTTTCACGCTTAATTGGATTGTTAACAGCATTGTTTTCCATTGTGTTATTATACATTCTGAATGCAGGGTAAACTTCATGAACCCAAATAAGCCACATTTGCATAATGTCCAAGTATATGGCTGACAACTGAATTATTACATCTTCATTTCACACACTTCAATGCTACATTATGCTTCAACAGCCAAACCGTGCCCGTCAGCGGTACATTTGGAAAAAGTTTCACTCGAGTGTCTTTGATTCGACCGCCGTTTGGGGAGCTGTGTGGCACCGATAGCATCCGCGCCTAAGATCCCCTTTTTCCCCCGGCAAATCTCCCCCCTTGCGTGTGACATCATGACCAGAGGTGACCGAGTCATGTGGGGGGATCCTGCAAAGACGTGATAAACATGTCTGCCAACAGCCTGACTCAGACTGAGTCTTTCATATTGTATCAATTATATTCCTGTTTTAAAGGTGACATGTAATGCAATCATTTTTTTCCTCCACAATTTAAGACAATTCCCAAATGTGTTCATGCAGTTTCTGACATTGTTGGTTCAAAATCAAAAAAGAATAAAAACTAACAGCATCTGTGGTCTTACTGGAGACTTCTGAAGACTTTCTCGAGATGGAGATGTTCACTTCTCTATGTCCAGACTGCAAATTAGTTGTAGTATTTTAAAAATAATATAAGTCCTCTTTGCTTTCAGTACTGTTGTTAATGACAGGTGGAAGATTGTAACTATACATGTTTTGTACTGTAATTCTCCATCAAAAAAAAATAATAATCCAAATTAAATGTTTGACGTCATCGTTGGAATGTGGCATTCCCGTTTACTGGCCGGCAATGACAGTCTATTTTTTTCTATTCATGATTTTTCAATACAAATTATTCATGTCTGTAAAGTATCCAAGAAGTATCCTGCCCTGCAGCCAGAACGGTTTTCAATGCACTTTTATGACCTCCAGACAATCCTGAAAGGGCAACGGACTCATCAGCCCAAGTGAAACACGAGCATGGACTTTTCTGTTGACGGCCTAACGTCAAAGGCGACATCTTTTGAAGGCTAATTGGCTCGGGAGGGGTGGAAAAAAAGGGTGTTGCTTTTTCACAGGGGGGCCGTTATTACTTTTTCCTTGTTAGTTTTATTTTTTTGTCAGACATGTTCTGTAAAAAAAAAAAAAAAAAATTTTAAACACCTTTCAGAGTCTGCCGCTGCCTCCTATATTGAAGCTCATTAAAAATGGCTTGTAATTAGTGTGAATTTTTAAGTAGGCGCACGAATTGACCTTCACCGTCTTTCGTTAAATGTTGCTCAAACATGATTATTTTCAGCTGTTGATTACGGCTCTGAAAAAGTGAAGTGATGCTTGTGTTTATTGCATTTTATTGGAGGGGGGTGTACATTATGACTCATAACGAGTGGGAATGTGTAGAAGAGATTTTAACGCAACATATTATGCAAAATTGACTTTTTAAATGCTTGTGTACAAATAGTTGGGTCTCTGGAGTACCTGCCCACAAATCATGTCTAAAATTAAACACTGAAATAAATATTTTGTTATCCGCTTACTTCCAAAAATGTTTCTCGTGAGCCATCTGTTTTGCTGAATTTCTCTACTGGAGGCTAGACTGGGTGAACATTCAGAGCGACTGTCGGAAAAAAGAATCCAAGTTCACTTGTTCTTGTTTTCTTTTTTTAGCCAGTGCTGGATTCATACAAGCACCATTAAATCGACAATCGGCAATCGACTTTGTGCGCTTGCGCGTCATATGACGGACACGTTGCTTTCACATTAGAAGTCACATTTGCTATTGTAAGGTGAACGAGGACATAAAAGCTGTTTTGCTTGACATGTTATTTCTCGAGAATGTTATGTTCATGTTTGGAACCCCTGAATTAAGACATGCGCCAAAGCATATACATTCACCATGGAAACCTCACCATCACCATAACCACTGCAGCTTCTTTATCCTACATCTACACAGCGAACGAGCACCTGCTCAGTTGTGTCTTCACGCTTGTCTAAAACCGTCAGCTTGGCGGCATCGCTGGGCGTTGCTCTTTCCGTACTTGACAGTGTTCCAAAAACAGGAACTCAACAAAACCTCCGACACACTCCACTTCACGCACCATTCAATTAACATGTCGCAGAGAGACAGAGGCCCTCTTTGTACACAGGCATTAAAATAGTTTCATCAGCGTCTGCACGTTGTGTTTCGTAATCATCCCAATATCCCAGTGGCTGGAACAGCTCGTAACCTTATTCCAGCTGACTCTTAGCGAGAGAAGCAGGGTACACATTAGATTGGTCACCAGCCTATTTTTGGGCACAGATAGGCAAAAAAACCTTTCACGTTCACACTTATGGACAATTTTGAGTGTTCCATGAGCCGAACATGCATATTTTGGGCATTTTGGAGGATCGGGAGCACATGCAAACATGACACAGAAGGGACAAAGCTGAGAGTCGAACCCAGAACCTCAGAACTGTGAGGCACACATGTAAACCACTTTAATGACTATTGATAACATCCAATTTTAAAACCCCAAAAAACTGGCATTCAATCATGAACTGTGCTCATAAGTTTGACAAGTCGTGCATTATTTTTATTTTTTGTTGTCAACTTGGCAACTTCTCGTTTGTAATTAAAGCAGCACTCACTGTTTTGTCAAACCGAGACGAGTTGTCACCAGCGGGTCCAATCCTCCATTTTGTTTGTTTGAGCAGAGTTACCATTTGTTTTTTTTTCTCTCTCAAAGTGACAGCTTGGCAGCATAAGATGCGACGCTTGAGACGGACGACGGCGAGGAAAACCTTTCAAGCTAAGATTGTGTTCAAAGACGACAGCTGTGGCCACTTTGGTTATTCACGGTTGACTCAGTTTCCAGGAAAGAGGATTATTATGTTATTTTCATATAGTATACTTGTTTTATGCTATACATATTATTACTATTTAAATGGCAATTTAACCTGAGCAAACTGGCATGTGTGTACATTTATGAAAAAAAGTTTCACAATGAACATTGGTCATCTGGTCATTCATTCCAATGAAGTTTAGACGGTGTGTTGAACAAAAATAAAAATAGAAGACCCTGATTTACAAATCATGTTCAACGTGTAGTTAATTGAGTGCAAGACAAGATATTTAAAGTTCAAATTCATAAACTTTATATTTATTTTTAGCAAATCAAGTATCAAGTACAACTTTATTGTCAAATGTGCTGTATGTGCGTAGAGCACAGATGAAATTTCCTCCCTCTGAAACAGACAACAGATAACAAGAGGAGCCGCTGCGGGTGCCCGCGCCACCAATTAGCTTCTATTTATTTCCATTTTATGGCTGCATGCAACACATTCCCATCTTTATGGGAATTGGGGTTTGTATTTTGATAAAGATTTTGTAAATAAATATATTATTATTTTCTTTTATAAAATCATCAGGCGCGCCAATGCGTTGCTTATTTTTCCTTCTCATTTTCAGCCTGTCATCTGGTGCCACAAACAGTAATTATAAGGTCACTTGAGCCAATCAGAAGCATGAAGATCGAGAAAGTAATTTCCAGAAAAGGCATGGTAACGAAAATGCCAACTTGACAGGGAATTACAGGGGTGAACTGCAGAAATGATTTTCAAATATGACGTATGAATATAAAATTAAAGCAAAACCATAAATCTGAAATAATGGTGCATACAAAAAAAATAAAATAACAGCAATTTTGGACATTTTCTGTCACAGTTGCTGAAAGTCACTTTTCAGTATTTTTAAGTGGACTTTATTTTGAAAAAATGTGGTATTTGTTTGGCGATTTTTGATTTATTTTTTTGCCAATCAGAAGCTTGAAGAGGAGTTGAAAATAGTTGAATCATCCAGGAGAATTAATGGAATTAATGGAATGCATCTATATAATACATTACATTAGTTAAAAAAAGAACCTTATCAAAGATAATGGTGCACAACTGTTATTTTTCATTACCCCATGAAAAAGGAAAAGTGAAAGGAAAGTTTGGTAACTGTTTTGGTGGAGATGTTGAAAAAGTCCATTTGTAATTTGACTTGAATCAAAAAAATTGTTGCACATGTGTGAACATGCCTGGAATAAACACCGCACAATACCTTTGAAGAGGACGGGTAAAGTCCACCTTTGAGGTCGCTGACTTGACTTGCGTCTTTTTGTTTCTTTTAGTGTTCCCAAATGGTCAGTGAGCAGAACACGAGAAAGCTGCCGACCTGTTCTTTGACCCACAATGGTGGACATAATGACATAGTTTCATGTGTGAATGAGCTCGACTCTGCAGGCAGTCGCTGCCACCATTTTTTTGATGGGCAAGTCACAGAGGCATGCTGCCCTCATGGCTCTGCTTGTGTTGCTAACCTTTTTTTTTTTTTCTTCATTTTCCTGGACACCTCCCCTCTGCTGTACGAGAAGACACACTGGGCATGACAGGGGAGGGAAACAAGTCACTGTCATCGTCTACATCCGGTCAGGCTTGGCTTGTATCTGCGCAGCATCCCTGCCAGAGGCGTTTTTCTACGGGAGCGAGACGTTTGCGAAATGCTCACTCGCATGCCTCACTGGAGGCTGCCAAACTATCCCGAATAAGACGATAGGGTGGCGTGAGATGACCAGTTTTGCTATTTCCACCTACCGGTAATCTGGTGGCATTTTCAGCAGCCGACACCATTTAAGGATGAGCACCTGCACGTCCAGATTGTCAATATAGTTGTAGGTGAAGGTAAGCGAATGCCGACACGTGCTAGCCTGTTTGTCTGGCATTTGTCAGACTCCGTGTCAAACTGACAATCACAGTAGGTCAGAGCTAATTGGCTGCTGTCTAAGCTGACTTGAGAACAACATTGGCTGAACGATTAATCAGTCAACCAAATGGCAACAGACTGTGAAGAAGGTAATCTGACATTATAATGGCATCAGACACCTTCAGTGTCTTAAAAGCCTGTCGTACGTCTTCTTGAAAACTTGAAATCACAACACAAACGTCCCCAGTCTTGTCTTTTGACTGTCTTTTACAATTATAAGCATGGTGGAACCAGTATTTCCATTGGCTGCCAAAATGAGACGTCGGACTCTAACTCTGGGTATGATGATTGGCTTCAGACCAAAATAGTAGACTTCCTGTTTCTTTTATGGCATGGCTTTTTCCTGAGACTTTTCTGAGGTTTTTCTCCCAATAAGTCGTGTCTACCAAATTCAATGTTGCAAAGGAAAACTGAAATCAGGCTCTGTATTTTGGAGTGGGATGGATGGATGGATGGATGGATGGATGGATGGATAGATGGATAGATGGATAGATGGATAGATAGATAGATAGATAGATTGGCCCATGCAAGACGATGATGCCTGTTCCTGGTGGTGTGGTCATGTAACCTTGCACGCAGACCGCACTGATATAAACAGTTTCGAATGGTCTGACGTGACACTTGAGTGCCTGCATTTGAGTGGCATTCATCATCCGGTTTCTACCGGCATTGTTCACAATGTCGCGGTCGTCAGCGTGGGATGTGGCCAAAGAACGTCCACTTCTACATCTTTCTGTGACTCTTCCAGTCTCTCGGTATCTCCGTTGCAATCTGCTGATGACACTCTTGAGGTCAGTGACCACTTCCATTTGAGAACATCCTGTTTGAAGCGTCACAATGGTACTGTTGATCCACTGGTCGGGGGCGTCTTAATGTGAACGGTATGATGAAGACGACTGTTTAAACGCCAGCTCGAATTGAAACGGGGACAGCTCTAATTAAACCAGGATATTTACCGGTCGATTCAAGGATCAAACATCCGTTGTGAATTTTGCCGTTAAGCTCCTCATTAGAGAACAGCAACTTGTGCAAAAAGTACTGAAGCATTTAACAGTTGGACACATGCATTCAAAAGTTTAGAGAAGGTCACATTAATGAAGTTCACCTGTAAAGGTTTAAATGCATATTGGGCTCATCCTGAAATTTCACCTGAAAGCCAGATATCACAAACATTTTGTGAGTCGTGTAATAGATCTCTTCAGCAAATTCCAGGGTGCAAAGTGAAGCTGGCTTCAGGGCAGAATTTTGAAGTGGAGTTAAAAGTGTATTGCCTAGTTTGGTAGCAATCAGACCAAATCTGCAGCAAGATCAAGATGAAACACCCCTGAAAATGGCTTGAAACTTTCTGTTTGAGAAAAGCCTCAACTTGTTTCTCGTGTCCGCCATCCCAAAGACAGCTGGCCTTTTCCCAGCATATTAGAGGAGCGATCAATAAGTGGCTGTAATCAGCGAAATTGGTAACGTTGGGAAGATGAGCATCAAAAGAGTGTAGTTACTTTGAGACAAAACGCAGGAGATCGATACATCATCTTGTCCGATAATGGGAAGTCTCTTTGACCTTTTGGCCTTGTCAAACCACGTATCAGCTCACACCTGTATTCAGGGCCCGGGTTGTAAACGGAGGCGTTAGATATTGGCGGGCGATTCTTCGCTCGTCTGTGAGTAACGTCCAACCTATGCCTTGATGACAAATCAATACACGAAAGTGAACGGATGCCAAAGATCGCCATGGTTACAGAGGAGCTGACACACTGTGAATGCTCCTCCGTCACTGTTTCACCATCTACAAGTTGGCCGCAGCCTTACTTAATCTCCCCGACGGTGTATTCAAGCCTCCTTCCTGTTTTTGTGTCCATGACATTCCTGGCTTAGGTGCTTTTTATGAGTGACACGTATAGCACATGCTGTGGCTGATCCAGCGTTAAACCTCAGGCTTTGCCATTTCAGCTTGTTTATGGCTATGTAGGGACATAGTCTCGTTTTTCGGGGGGATTTTTTGTTCTGTTTTTTTTTTTTTTTTGCTTGAAACTAACATCAGCTCTTCATTAGTCTTTGGTAGAAGTTTAACAGTTAACAGATTCATCGCCATATGGACGTCAAATGGCAATTCATCATTTGGGAGCCATTGTTCAAACTAAAAAGTGTCCAAATCATCTGATTCCAGCCTCTCGACAGTAAATAATGTTGGATTCCTGCAGTTCCCCGTGTACTTACTTTTGTATTATGTATTACTTATGTTATTATGACTTCAAGATGGTGCCGCGAGAGTGGCTGCGGTTACAGCAGCGCTTATACTTTTTGTTCTTCTACTTTCTTCCTTTTCATAACTTTGCTGCTGTAAATTGGGAATGTCTCCATTGTGAGACGAATAAAGCTTTTCTTATTCTGATTTCGTCGCAGTATAACATTACTTTGTAAACCAATGATCACTATTGAAACCTATTTCCCGACACGTGATGGACCAATCCAGCAACTGAATGGAAAAGTTAAGAGTCATTTCGGTGTATCAGTAACCTGTATATCACTCCCTCTTCTATGATAATTGTTTATTGTTTAATTGGTTTTATCATCAAACAATATTAAATAAACAACAACAATCATTGAAGAAACAGCTTTGAAATCACTAAATATAAATACATACAAGTAAATTTAATGCGTCAATCTGCCGCAGGGTAGCGCCAACGACTGCTGAGGAGAATTTTGTTGATGTCAGATTTTTTTAATTATGGCTGGCTGGCACGCGCCACAGATTTCGACACTCATTCCTATAGTTTATTTTAGGGATGTCCCATTCACATTTTTTGGGGGGGGGCCGAGTCACCTGATTTTGAGCATCTGCCAATAATGAGTCCCAATCCCATACTTTGGCAATGTGTTAAGGCGAAAAATAAGACCGCATCAAAATTGTCTTCATTTTTTATTTAACAAAACTATCCCAACATGACACCTTTTATATGGCTAGTGGAGCAGCGATCCAACGAAGCAAAAAATTTGAATCGTTTTCATTTGATTGCATCAGCGTTTTCGGGTCTATTCTTTCTGCTCTGCGTCGTCGTTGAACTGTCTGCGCTGTCCACGTTAAAATAGTTCCAGACTGCAGACATTTTCATTGCTACACGATGCCATCTTCACATTAGCGTCCTACCAAAACGTTCCCCCCACTAGCTGTGTTTACTTCCGCTGTTTTACAGCTGTGTTGCGATGTTGTGCCAGACAGAGAATGTCCAAAGTTTGGGATAATTTCACACTTCAAAAAGAAGTGTAACGTGTCTACTATGAAGCAAGACTCACAATACATTATATCACAATACACCATTGTTTTACTCGTCAGGTTGATCTAGCAACTCATCCTGGATTGAATTGAGAAAGAATACGCAATAAACATTTCTCACTTGACTACAATATGACCGATTGCTCGATTGCCGTGTTTTTTCAATTAGTAGCGACTGTTTTTGTTTTTTCTATGATGGTACCTTATGTTATCTTACATGCAGCTCGCGACTTTTCAATTACACCGAGATAAATTGAACAAATTAAATCAACAAACTGGAGGAAATATGGACATATGTGTGCAAAGGCACCCTCTCTCTCTCTCTCTCACACACACACACACACACACACGCAGTCTGGCGTGTGAAGAACAGCCGCAGATGGTTAAAGGCCTGCGCTTGGATTGGCGATGGACGCTTGTCAAGTTAGCAGGTACAAAAACAAAAGTTGTGTGACGAATCACAAAGTACAAGTGTCATCAAAGAAGCATTTTTAGGTTGAGTGGAGAAAAGGCATATCTTTCTGAATTCAGTTCCAATTTTGACGGTCCATTATTGCACTCAGCATTTTGCCTCATCAGTGCAACATTGGGCCAACATCCCAGAAAGTGAGCTTGAGAAATTGATAGGAAGGTAAACAGGGCTTTAGCTTGGGTGCAAGTGCCTCGGCATGGTAGTTATCATCTTTCAGGAAATTTACAGAGACTTGACAGATTTTTGGATTTTTGTTCTAATCCCAGTTTGGTTGTTTTCTTTTGGGCAACCTCTTGGACACTGGCCAGAATCCACCCTATGAAAAGACATATGATGACACTAACGCAATTGTGGAGAAAAGCCTCATAATATGCCATTAAAGTTAAAATTATTGTACTTGGCAAAATGATATAATCTGGGGAAAATCACAATTTGTGTGAAATCAAGTATTCAGAACAAGCAGCTATTGCCCGATAAATCATCACAACATAAATCCCCCAGAGTTGGCGTTCTCTTTTCTTCAAGTAATTTTTCTCCGTGTAACATCATATTGTTTTACATAAGGTTTTTATTCTTCTACTACGTCGACTTATTCCTTGTAAAAATAAAACCCCATTCTTGTAAAATTACGACTTTTCTCATGCAGTTGTATTCTTGTGAAATAGTCATTTTACATGTAATGTTACATCTTTTTGCTGGTAAAATGACAATTCATTGTTTGTCAGCTTTCTCTTGTAATATTACATTTCTATTTTTTTATGAATATTATTGAACTTCTGATGTGACATTTTTGCCCCCCCCCAAAAAAAAACTTTTTTTTTCATATCTTAAATGGATTTTCAAAAATAAAATTATTTTGTTGTCATGTTGTGGTTGAAACTATCAGTAAAATGTTGCATTTTTTTTTTACCATAAAGATGATTTTTCTTTTATGATATTGCATTTTTATTCTGGTAGATTAAGAGTCTTTGAAATTCCTTGCTCTCTTGTAATGCCAGAAACGTGTAAAATCTTCTCATTGAAGTATGACTTCCATCCTTCCATCCGGGATCTGTTCTGCTTATCATATTACTGTAAAATGATATTTTTTATTATAATATTGCTACTTTTTAAAATAATATAATGATGGTTTTATTTAAATAAAACATGACCTAAGTATTATTAAATTGTGATTTTATTCTGGTAAAATGCCATCTATTTTCCCATAGTATAATGACTTTATTAACATGAAGAAAATTCAAATTCTTTTGATATTACAAATTTGGGGGGGTAAAATGACAACTTTTATTCAGATAGAATTTTGAGACTTCTTTCCCTTGTAACGTTACAACTTTAAAAATCCAACATTATCCCAAGCCACCAGTCCCATATTTGCATGTGAATGAAATCCCTCAAGGTCCCAAATGCAGATGAACGGAATGTATACGTGTCACATGTTCTTCCAGTTGTTTGCACAGAGTGTCTGTCCCGTGGCCTCGGGTGTTGTCACAATATATCTTTTCTACACAAATGGGTCACCGACGCAGGAATCAACACGCTCATCGGCCAGCAAAGTAACACAAACAGAATATGAAGCAATAATAAGAACAACAATAACAGTAATACGGCCACGATAGCACAACACCCACACAATGTGATCGCTAACTCCATTTTGTCAATGACCTGTAAGGGAAAATGTACGCATTAGCCTGTATTTATTCAGGTTTATTTATTGTACACATTTTAGAGTGCTTTTTTTTTTTCCTAAGGCTAATTAAATAGCAGCCACTTGCTGTTGTTGACACAGGAAATTAATTTGACTTAATCACATAACAAGCTGTTGAGAACGCAATTAAGAACAGGAGCAGCCCTTCCTTGCTCTCTTCAAGTCGGCACAATTGGCAGAAAAAAAAAAAGGATAAAATAATCCAACAGGCTGCACCAACTAAAATGTGACGTAAAATTTAAATGGCTGTTCTAATAACGTTACAACTTGATTCTCCGACAACTTCTCTACATCTTGCTTTTCAATGTATTCAAAATAGGCAGGCTTAATGAGTGGCAAAGATAAGATGACCGCTGGTGGCTTCCTTCTCCCAAGGGCAAATCAGCGGCATTGTTAGTCCATTCATATATCGATGCGTGGGTTACGTTCCTAAGTCAGTAATCACAGCCTCCATGGCGGCAAGAAGCTACACTTCTTAAAAACATCGCTTTCACAAATGGATTATGAGGAATAATTAACAGAGGGAAAGATGAAGTAGCCATGCTAATCACCAAGATAACCAATGAAAGACCAGAACAAAGTGCTTGGGTGACTAAGTACACTTCACAGAGGTCTCGCTGGAACCGCGTTAAAATGGAACATATTCAAATGTAAACAGATAAATAGCAAGCAAATTAAAAATAATGCTACACACACAGCTAAAGAAGAAATGATTATTACAACATCCCCTATGTCAGTTGGGGGGAGTGAGGCAACAAGATTAAAATTATTTTATTATTGAGGATTAGCAGTTCCGAAAATGGATGGATGGATGTATTATATTGAATAGATGTCATTTCACTAACGTGATTTGATTTCACCTTACAGTCCTGAATTTGAATTTTGATTTTGGAGATCTGCACAATCTCAAAATTACATTACAGTAGAGTTCACCTGTTTTGTTTTGTTTTTTTTAATCCATTTCTGTCTGAAAGATTTATGCCTCTTTGTTATAATGACATCTCCATTTGTGCAAAAATATGCCGGCTACTCAGCCTCTTCTCTTTGCATTTGACAATGTAATCATGTGGCACTACTGGATGCCTTTCTCATTTGATACAGGTACATTTAATGTCACTTTGAAGTAAAGTGAGAAAAGGGAAGCAGTTATATATTCATTTATTTATTTATTTATTTATTTTACAGAATAACTGAAAATATATTTATTTGATATATCATGATCGTGACATATGGCCCAGATCACGGCAGATTTTCACTCAGCTCTATTATTGTGTATTAATGCCCAAAGATGACTTTAATGACTTCATATTGTTTGTGGAAAATGCTCGTTTTGTGCGTATTTGTAGGTGGTGTGTTTGTGTTGAACAATTTCACTACTGAACACAGCCATATTAATATACAGGTATGTGGTAATAAACACTTCTTGGGGAGCATCAATTATTATCAGAAGCTCACTCTTTGCTTTCAGCCTTAGCCGCTGTACCCTGGCAAATAGCGGGGGTCCTCTGTATTATTAAAAAATATATATAAATAAATAAATAGATAAAAACAATCCCCAACGGGCTCCATAAAGTAAGTCGGACTATTAAATTTATGGCCTAGCATAGCAATGAAATGAGTCCCGTGTGGAAGAGTTGAATAATGACACACTTGAACTGAAGCGCGTCTGCTCCTGCATGGGTGCGTCACTTGGCATTAGCATGGGAAGATGTCGGTCGCACCTTTGAGGCAGCGCTTGAAGTGCCGGATGAACTTTGATGCGCTTGATGTGCCCTCTTATATTTCCTTTCTTTGTTCCTGCAGTTGCCAGCATTTAGCACTTCTACTGCCTCGGCCTTTCACGCGTGACGTGATCAGCACCAGAGGTGGTGACAAACAAACAAACCACGTACGGTCATATCAGTTGCACGTCACACTCGAGAGAGGTCGCACACGATTAAATGAGACCTCGTTGGTCTCTTTACAGTTTACAGGCATCCAATCAAAGTCATTTGAGTACTGAAACGTAACCCAATCCGCATTCAAGTGGCACAAATCAGAATCAGGAAAAGGATGTTTCTTCAAATCAGAAACAAATAAAGTAGGTGAAATTATTGCTTCATTTTCTGGTGAAAAAGTGAAGCAGTGCGCACTCTACGTATCTTTCCAAACACACCGAAGATGATTAGGGAATGGGGATTCGAGGGGCAAGTTCTAAGCTTATTTGTCTCGCTTTTTGTAAAATAAATTGGAACTTTTACTATTGAGCCATTTATAGTCTTAAAATATGGTATATAATTGATTGGTACTTTTCTTTAAAAAATATATATATATATATTAAAGAAATATAGTAAAGAAATAACAATGTTAATGTATATATATATATATATATATATATATATATATATATATATATATATATATATATATAAATAATTTAAATTAACATTTTTATTTCTTTACCTATTATTTTTATTTCTTTACCTGTTTTGATCAATTTACAACCATTCTCTATCTTTATTTTCCATCTAATACAGGACATGCATATTGCTTATTATGGAGCAGGACAATGTGCAGCTTTTGATTTTTGACCTTTTTTTAAACGACTTCATTGATGACCGCATCTTTATCCTCTTGGCCTGAATGAATCTTTGTCGCCGCAGTTGTTTTCCCTCAACCAATTGATGTCTACAATTGTTCTTTACCAAAACGCAAGTGCTGAACTGTTGACATTGGCGAAAATGAAATCAGCATAGAGGTTACAACGGAGGCAGATGGCGCTCACCTCCGCGAAGGGAAACGCTTTTGACTGGGAAAACACAAAGACGCCGTCTCATCTCCCTTTGGTACAAATGCGACATTTCCGAGGTTTTCCACGTGGACAAAATGTGGAGCTGACGAGCTTGAACAAAAGCTCTGTGGGTCAGCGTCATCTCCACCGTGAACGTTGGGGGCGAGAGGAAAAAGGAGTGGGATGTGGAGCGCTTGTGTGCTCTTGCATGATAAACGCTCTTCTTCAATGCTTCTTCCTCTCAATTGCTCTTATTTCACTGAGGCCTCGGGGTGCCTTGTCTGCTATTTCAGGCCCACAGAGGAGTTTTAGGGCCACAGAGACATGGAGGAAAAAAAGGCACGACAGCGAAGCCCTGCAAATTTGCGGCTCGGCAGTCGCTAATTGCACATTTGTGGATTTCTCTTTTGAGCCTGTCCTGTTATTCACTGATTTGGTGGCATGGGTTCATGATTCTGGAAACATGGCGTCGATGCCTTATGGTCATTTCTGTTGTCGAGTGCCTTTTTTTGCAAACATCAAACACGACTTAGTTTCAATGAATCTAACCTATATTTGTTGTAAACAATAACTGAGAATTGTCTTCCACATGTCTTCGGGCAGTAGGCGGGGGGGACACCCTGAACTAGTTCCCAGCCAATCGCAGCGCACACATAGACAAACAACCATTCGTGCTCACAATCACACCTAGGGATAATTTAGAGTGTTCCATTGACCTGCCACGCATGTTTTTGGAATGTGGGAGGAAACTGGAGTACCCGTAGAAAACCCACACAGGCACGAGGACAACATGCAAACTCCACTCGTATAGGAAGGCCGGAGCCAGAATCAAACCCTGCACCTCTGCACTGTGAGCCCAGCCTGCTAACCAGTCGACCACCGTGCCGCCCCACTGTAACAGTGTGTCAGATTTAAATAATAACTCTCACATATCGGAGCAAGTTTATCTGCCAAGCTATCGGACTACATTGTCTGAAAGACTCATTGAGTTTTGTTGGCTGCACAGCACAGATTGAGGTTTGCTCATTTCTCATAAGCGGTATATACTCTATTCCATTGCTCAATGAAGTTTTCAAAGGTTGGCTTGGGGTATTTGGGTTGAATGACGTGTCCACGTGTCACACACAAACAGTGCAGTGAATGAAGTGCTGCCTCCACAATTGAAAAGTCTTCGACGGTCGGTGTGGGCATTCTCCTGCACGACTGCAAGTAGAAGCCACTCTAGTAGCAATGCGCATGCTGCGACCCCGGTTGTCATAGAAACAAAAGCCGGACTCACCATTGGCCCTGTAGTCTATGGGGTGGGGAATCCAGTTTCTCAAACGCTGGACTGTGAACCTGTGGTGCTGACTCGGCTGCCTTTAAGCTGCATGCTGTGCAAAATTGTAGGTGGGGGGAGCTTCCGCCCAGCACATGGACTGTGTCCGACGACTCTCACCGGGGTGCTCTGGCACATTTGGCGACACGCAATTTCAAGCAAACATTTAAGTCCCGACACTTGGTCTTCTCTTCGCATGGGAGCTCATGAGGCAAATGCCGTCGAAATTGGATGAGTGAGCTTCCGGAGCCATCAGGAGGTCCGACAGAACGCCATAACTTGTGACCCAACCTAAATGACCGCATTGCACTCCCCATTAACACTTTATTGCGTAATCCATACAGGTGACAAACCTGCTTTACATTACGTTCACAACGTTCTCTCTCCCTTTCGCGCTCTTTCCCTCTCATTCCCCCTCTCCCTTTGTCTTTCTTTCTCTGCTATTTCTCTCTGTCTCTTTCTTCCATCTCTCTCTCTCACTTTCTCCCCCATCTCTCTCTCTCCCCCCCTCTCCCTCCCTCCCTTCCTCCCTCCCTAATTCTGTGTCGACCACTCAACTGAGGCCGATCATACTGCTTAGTGGTATTAAATAGGACATATTTTGTAAAATTGACTTTTTAAGTGCGTGTATACAAACAGCTGGGTCTCTGGAGTGCCTGGCCACTCCTCAAGTGTGAAATTAAACTTCCAAGTAGAGCTTGCATTTCTTTATTTATTTGATTTCTGAAAATGTGTCTGGCAGAGAGCCCTCCTGCACTGTTATGTAATATTGGGGATACTTTACCTAATAAGATCCCCCACACCGTATTTTTTTCCGCCCATGACTTGATCAGCTAGGCTGGTTGAAGATGGAAAGCCACTTTCAATTCTGGCAGTCTAACCTACAGTGGCACTCACATTCTCATGCTACATGTATGGCACCACTGCTCTCATGTCAAAGTTAAGCAGAGCTGCAATGACTTTTGTAAACCAGTAGAAATACCACCAAAAATATCAGCATGTCCCTGTTGCACAGGTCTTAAGAGGACATATGAAGGAAATTGTACCTTTTCGGTTTTTGGATATAAATAGGTGGGTACCTAGAATGCCTGCCTACCCATTGACGTGGAAATTAAACTACGGTAACAAAATGTTTTGGCGTCCGACTGATTCTGAAAAAGAGGGGAGCTAGGCTGGGTGAACATCTGCTCCAGGCAGACCCCACAGTCTGGTACACTCTCATGTCAAAGCCAAAAGGTAAGCGCTGATTTTTGGGGGATTCTTAAATTGTGTTCACTTCTAAAACGTGGAAAGTACATAAACCAGTAGAAATAGCACAGCGTTCCTCTGACCCTCCATCTGAGTGCAGCAACATAGTCACAAAATGTGGAAATACACAAAGTAGAGAGGAATGCTAATGCCTGCAATGAGTAGAAAAGAGACGGGCCGAGATCAGAGAAATGCCAATTAAATATGCAAGGATGCCGCGGACGCGCATTAATGAGGAGAGAATGCGTGCTGTGCTTTCACGAGCGAGTGAGCGAGTGGGATGGAGGATGCTCAATACCTGCATGAACGTGTAGCGAGCGGGATGTTGCGACACACACAAAAAGAAGGGTCCGTCCGCTTACGGCAGCTGCCTTGAAAAGAAGATTGCAGTCGGCGTGGTTTGACAGACAAAAGGAAAATCTGCACTTTATGACCATGTCCTTCCGCGTGTACTGTTGAAGACGACATGTTGTGCTCCCACATCCACAATTAAAACAATACTAAAGTGTCTTGTGCCAAAAGACCCCAAGAATCAACAATTATTTCCCCCTTCGGATGCTACTTCTTCGACCTTCAACCAAAATGAGCCAGGTGCTCAGGAGCTCGGATAACACGCACCAGCTCTGAAAAGAGAGCCTTTTCACAGTGAGTTTCCCTCCCATGTTTCTTGGTGTAGCATAAATACTTAGTTGTCACGAAAGTTTTTTTACAAATCAGGAACTGAAACTTGCCACTGGTCTGGTACATGCTGAAGGTGTTGTGGTCATAAAAACTCGCTGGCTTGAGCCTTCCTAATGACCACTCAGCCAATTTTATTGAGCAATCAGCATACACGCTATGATTTCCCTCAGCGAGAGTTTGGGCGGGGGAGGGGGGGTGCGGGGTTGCGGATTAATAAGTGATGATTGGTTTGACCAATGTCTAAGTTGACGTTTGGGAAATAAGTGACTTTTTTTGCACATTCGATGAGTGCAAATAAGCCATCAGTCCGCAGCGAGATGAACGTTATTTGGATTGAACATGTCCTGGAGCGAAAAAAGTACAGACTCTGATATGTACTTGAGTACAAAAGGAAAGTGTTAAAATGAATTTTTACTGTCAGTAAAAAAAAATATATATATATATATTTATACTAATTTGCATAACTTGGTACAATAAAAAAAAAACTTCACTGCACTGCACATGAAATTGTTTATTTGAATGTGAATTTGAATTGAAAAAAAAATTAAATTAGCTAATGATACCAACCAAATAAAACTGTTTTTTTTTCTCCGATTGAACAGAGAATTTTTGAACACCATCATCTGTTTGCTGCTTCCTCCACTGTTTTCTGCCCAAGAGGACCCCAAGATCTCAATCAATCAATCCAAAGCTCACCTGCGATTGACTTTACCTTGCTCTATTAAAGTCCTTTTTACATTGTGTCATTATCCAGACTGGGTGACAAATGCATTTTTTTTTCCGACCAAGTCAGTACTAAGGAAAGTTAGGAAAGAGAAAGGAGAAAAAGTAAAAAGACAAACACACAAATACAAAATGAAACCACTCACAAGGAGTCACAATTGGCCAAAAGTCATGCCCAGGCACTCACATCCACATGAACGGGGCCAAGTTTGGCCAACCCGACTTCTTATTGCCATCCAAGTTACAATGCATATTTGGCATCAAGAGCCGTCAATGGCAATGAATGGTTAAGCTCCTGACGACACTTACTAGTCCACGCCTCTTAAAGGCACACATACGTACAACACTGCTATTATTTTGACTTGTGCTTTATTTCTGTTTGCTTGTATTATGTTGGATTATGCTTTCATACATAGAGTGCTATTTTTCTTCTCTTTTTAAAAATTAGGACCTGACCCATTATGGAGGCTGATGCTGATTCCAATATTTGGCATAATAAAATTCTGATCACTGATTCATTAGCTGATTACTTCAAAAATTAATAAAACAGGAAATAACTTGTTTTGTTGGTGCCTTAACTCTGACGACCATAAAAATATGAATTACGGGTAGAACAGCTGGGATAGTCATCAGCATGCCCGTGACCCTCGTGAGCAAAAACGCTTGGATGGAGTACAGGTAGAACATTTGACAGTTTCACAATACTTTTAACTTTGGCATTTGATTAGCTTTACACAAAGAGAAAAATAAGAACATATTTGTACTGTTACTCATCATGTGTGCATGCATGTTTTCTTTCAAGTATGCAACATGTTTTGCTACCCACAACCCTCATGGACTCGCCCACTGACACGATGATTAAATCCGCAGCTCATTTTTCATAAACGAAGGCTAAATCAAGACAAAGTACCGCCAACTGTTGCTGTAGCCTACTGACTTGCATCAAGTAAAAACGGAGTCAGAAAAGCACAATTCACAGTTAGCATTCCAACAATGGCAAGCACAGTTTCAGGTGATGTATCAAGGAGCTTGTGATAAACAGCCTGCTGAGATCTTTTACTTTGGGAAAACACCCAGATTTTTCTCATTTGATACAAAGGTGACGTTTCATCATTTTTCTTGGCGAGAGCGGCGCAGATACAATCAGGGCGACGCTTGCATTTGAAGTCTCGGGAGAAAAAAAAACAACTTTTCTTTCTATTATCACAATCATTACTTTAGCATAGTGTGCGATTTCAAGAAACAAAGAGACCTATAAAAATAAAAATCGGATTAGGCTACACATGATTAATTGTAGGCAGTGATGGGATGCCAGAAAAAAACAGAAACGTGAAACATCGGCCCTTTTCCAGAATATAACTGGCCAGTCAATCCGAAACTGGGCAGCATATTTCACTTCAGGATTCGTAGATAGTCTGAACATTTCATTTGAGCTGACGCAGATTCAAGACACCCTGTGCTTGATGTAGCGAAGCTAAAAATTCCAACACCGGGCAGCACACTACACTTCAGAATGCCTTGATTGTCTTGAGAAGGATTTCATTGTGTCCCGCACATATTCAAGACACGTCATGCCAAATGTCGTAAAGCTGCACTGGAACATCACGGAGCCCCTTCCCTATTTTCACAATATCAACTGTGTCTTTTTCTTCGCATTTGTAAACATCAACTGTTCATGTGCGAGTTGCCAAATCGGCTCATTACAAGTGCTTTACTTCCTGTGCAGAATCCTACTTCATGTACGTGAGATCTCGCTTCTGAGGACTAAAAAGTAACTGGCATTCAGAAGGGACTCTTTGAAGTGTTTTCATTGGATGTGTATGAAAGGGTGTTGTTTTTCGATAGCATGAGCACATCTAAACAGTCAACTTGGAAGAAAGGCCACAGTGGGTGGCAATGAAATCCACGAGTAACATATTAAGCGCCTCGCTACTGTGACAGGCAATCCCTCTCACTGCTTAGCAACCAACCCCTTGTGGGCAAAGTAAGAGTGATAAGATTTAGCAAAGGAACCCCTCCAACCCCCACCTCCCCCCGCTCGCTCGCACCATCTAAAGTTACGAACATGTCCACTGGGTTGCAGCAGGTATCACACGTACCATTTGGTGTTTCTCTTGTTTTCGTGCTCTGTGTTTTTCTTTGTAGTGAGAGCAAACATAGATAAAAGAATCTATCAACGGACATCTGCTCATATCCAAGAATACACAAGAGCAAACACTGCGCGAGGATTTGCCAGGAATTGACATTGGGAGGACCGAAAAATTAGACCAGGACAAAACACTATAAAGTTAGAGCAGCTCCAGTATTCTCAATTCTCGGAGATTTCAAATTCTGTTTGATAAATGAATAAATATATGTACAGTGATCCCTCGCTCTAATGCGGTTCACTTTCCGCGGCTTCGCTGTTTCACGGATTTTTTTCGTGCAGTTTTTTAATGCTTTTAACCCCTTAAATCAGAACGCATCGGCGGCGCCGCGTGTCGACAGTACTTTATTTCCAAAAAACTATTATAGTTATTTGTTGAAAACGTTTGTTTTTGTTGTAATTGGGCCTGAAAACGGGTTTTGGTCTTTGATTTCATTGTATATATAGTAAAGTATTGTATAATAACTGTAAAAAAATAAAGTTACCATTTCACTAGTCACTACTTCACGGATTTCACTTATCACTGGTTCTTTTTGGAACGTAACCCCCGCGATAAAGGAGGGATTACTGTATTTGAATTTGAGATCATGATGTGAAAGTAGTCTATTTGTTTTTATGATGAGCGTTCAACTACACAATTATTTTTAGATATAATTGTTTTAGAATCTATAGTCCCAACTTTTGAAGACCTGTCTGACTTTGTTCAATGTAATCTGCAACCACATTTTGGGTTGAATTAGTTGTAATTAGGACATTTTTTTTTTTTCATTTTTGGCCATACCAAAGCGACACAAAGTCACAACTGTAGAGGTGCACCTTTTGTTTTCAATTAAAACGTTAATCCGGTTAGCTGTTAGAAGCGAAACACAAAATTTCAGCAGCATTTGTTTTCATCATTTCAGTTTTGTCCTAGCCAAAAAAAAACTGGTTTCCAAAGGCTGCACTGCCACGGACTTGTGTACACTACTGTCTGATGAAGCTCGTTAACGAATTAGCCTCGTGCGGCAACAAAAGTCGATGAGAAAGATTTTGGGATGTCACTGTGTAACAAGCTGCATTGTGCCGCGGGGAGGGTGAAGTATTTACTGACGTTTAAGGTAAATAAAACTTGGGGGCGAGAATAACATCTCTATGGTCTCTCTCTTTGTAAATATGCCATGATATAACGTGGACCTACAAACATGTAGGGGCCAATGTACCGCCATTTCCGCACTATAGAGCGCACCTGATTATAAGCCGCACCCACTAAATTTTTAGAGGAAAACCAATTTTGTACATACACAAGACGCACCTGTATATAAGCCGCATCTGTCCACATTAAAACATGTAAACATATTTACAAAGAAAGACGGTACACAGAGAGAGTTTTCAAAGTTTTAATAATATAACTTAACAATAATGATAATATAACTTTCTTCCCAAACGGTGCCTGTGACGCGGCAGTAAAACGGTAGCAACATGGTAACAACACGCTAGCAAAAGAATAGCAACACACTATAACAGGTCTGCTAAAAGAACATACCGGTACTTGTAAAAATCACGGTGAGCCATCTCCATCTTCCTCCTGTGAACTGAAGCCATCGAAGTGACCGTCCTCAGTGTCGGAATTAAACAGTGTCATAAAGACCGGTCTTAATCTTACCTTTTCTACTCGAGCGCCCCTGGCGGCCGTTAGAAAAATGACATAAATTGGCCGCATCATTGTATAAGCTGCAGGGTTGAAAGTTTGGGGAAAAAGTAGCGGCTTATAGTCCGGAATTTACGGTATGTAGAAATTAGTTTTTATGGCTAAATTGAGCTGTTTTGACTTTTAATCAGGTGCATTGTATTGTCCAGAAATTCCATCCATCCATCCATTTTGTGATCCGCTTTATCCACACAAAGGTCGCGGGACATGCTGGAGCCTATCCCAGCAGTCATCCGGCAGTGGGCGGG
Organism: Hippocampus mohnikei; assembly: GCA_026261675.1. Lineage (NCBI taxonomy): Eukaryota > Metazoa > Chordata > Actinopteri > Syngnathiformes > Syngnathidae > Hippocampus > Hippocampus mohnikei. The sequence continues at coordinate 17,212,191 of JAKGUB010000334.1, read as the reverse complement.
GGGACACCCTGAACCGGTTGCCAGCCAATCGCAGGGCACACAGAGACAAACAACCACCCGCGCTCACACTTTAGAGTGATCAATCAGCCTGCAATGCATATTTTTGGAATGTAGGAGGAAACCCACACAGAGAACATGCAAACTTCAAACAGGAAGGCCAGAGCCGGGATTTAACCCACAACCTCTGCACTGTGAGGTCAACATGCTAACACCACTGAATCACTGGGCCACCTCCAGAAATTACAAAACTGGTGAATTCATGCATCACCTGTTCTGAATTTTGCTTTTTATGTCCTTTAGAATACACCGATTTGTGCAAAAAGTATTAAAATGTCGAAGAGTTGGACATGCGTATTACACCTAAGAGAAGGTTGAATGCAGTTCACCTTTAAAAGTTTTAAGCACGCTTTGGGTTGATCTGGAAATTTCTCCTGAAAGATGAAGCCCGAAACTTTTTGTGATTCATGATGTTTTTTTTTGTTTTTTAATATAAGATCCAGATCCTGATCAAAAGTAAATCCATGTACTCTATCTGTAGATCATATCAAAGCTAAACATACCAACCAAAACTCATTAAAATTGATTCACAGCCTTGTGTTTCTCGCCCTACCAACAAAGCAACTCAGCCAAAAACACGAGCAAGTATTCTGGCATCCGTCCTTACCTTGAAGAGCCTCAGTATGTTTGCCACCATGATGGAAACGGAGCTGGACGACGCTCCGATGACGCCCACCACCCTCTCCGGTTTGGTGATGATAGGCGCCCCGCCACCCAGACACTTGACGTCCGTCCCATCCTTCTCGATTAGCGCCTGCACGAAGGTGAGCGACTGCTCTAAGGCGTGCGTGTCGCGGGAGCAGGTGTCCAGGATCCGGGCGCCAAGCGTGATGTTCGGCAGCAGGTTATTATCGTTGTTGATGCGGTCCAAAGCAAAGAGCATGGCCTCCAGCCGATGAATTCCTTTCTCCTTTTTTAGTTCCCCGCATGGCTTCCCCTCGTGGCCCCTGGCATGGACTGGGAAAAGCCCGCCGAGGGAGATATCCCCGTCGATGCGGATGGAATTCAGGTGGGTGTGACCTGGGCCTTTGGGTTTGGCGGCCTGCGCCGCCTTGAGGGAGCTGTCGAGGAGCAGCAGGAGGAGAACCACGCCGTGTCTCTGGCCGCCCGTCCCGTCCAGTCTGCAAGGCGGCGGGTGGAACATGACCGCAGCTCGTACAAGCAAAACCGCCGCAATCAAGAAAAATAGAAGCCAGGTAGTCGCTCGCGCTGGCCACAGGGTTAATTGCTCTCCAAGCAGTTGGCACAGCGAAGGCTTCCTCTCATGTTTTCTCTCACTCAGACAGTCACTTAATGTCCAATATGAGCCTGGCTCTTTCACAGAGCTGTAATCCTGCTCTCCTCACGTCCACTCCACTCCCTCACTCCATCGTCCAAAGAGGCTTGTCGATGGAGATTCTGCACTCGGGCGTCGGGAAGAACAAAAGGTGGAAGATGACCCCCTTCGACTCCCTCGGTCTACTCTCAGGAATCTCGAAGGCGTCCGCGGCAATCGTTAGTTTTAATCTTCACTGTCCCCCTGGGCGGGGATTCGTTACGTGTCAGAGCCCGTGGGCCTGTTTGGGTCCGCGAGCTCCGCGATGAATTCCTGCAAGATGAAAAGAAAGAAGGCAGCAGTGAGGTCGTGTCGGGGAGAGAAAACAAGGCAAAGGGATTTGTGTTGGCATTTCAATCCTTTATCTTCTTCTTTTTCTTTTTCAAATGTAACCTTGTATCTGCGGTATTAAAGGCGATGATGCTTTTTGAATTCAGACTGAGCTGTCACGCTCTCTTTCAAGGTTGATGGCCGCATCCCACGTGCTCGCTTTTCACCCGTCAGCCGTCAAAGAGGTACGCGCCGATAAAAGAGAGAAGGTTCACTCACTACTATTCCATAAAATAAATAACATTAAACAATTTTCACATTTGAAAACAATAGAAGAGTGAATGCATGCGATTGTGTGGGTGTGAAAGACTGTGAGAGGCTGCGAAAGACTGCGAGTGTGAGTGATTGATTGCTGACCAAAAGACTAGTTGTAAAGTTTTGGGCATTGTCCCATACTTAATGGAGGACTGTTTGAGTGACTCCTAGTTTGGACTTGTTTTTGAATTAATTTTGGCATTTTATTTGGTATTTTATTTGAGGCATAATGGATCAGGCTCAGAGAAAAGAGTTGGAAGCCGATCCAGATGTGAGGTTCTGAAGTTGCGAATATTGAACTTGAATAATTCGCCGGTTCGATAGTAATAGTGATTATTCAATTCGGCGCAGGTATGTAACATTTTGGTTTGAAAACATACCGGAGCAAGAGTGCGACTTCCTGTAAATTCCCGTGAATACTTTTGGTTGTTGCTAGACACCAACATGGATGCGAGGACATTCATTGACTCCTTGCGATTAAACATGTCGCAACGGGCGACAGTGCGTCAAGATGAAGAAAAACGTTCGTCAAAAACACGCGATTAGCTGGGATAGATGATGATGGACCGATACGGGTTGTGCAAGTAATTAATGATTATGGCGCCGAGGGAAACCAAAACACCAAAGTCCTCGGAAAAAAACAAACAAACATAGAAAGCCGTCTGATTCCTCCAAATTCACTTTTGAGGAACTAAAACTTTGAAAGAGGGTAGATGTTTTCGTTGTGGCGCAAAGGCCTCGTAAAGCGGCTATGCAGACTTAGACAGAATGAGGAGGCGAAAAAGAAAAAACAACAGACCTACAAGCGGCTTCGGGATCCTCAGATTTCAGGCAGTTTTAGGGGTCCTGCATTAAAAAAGGCGACGACACATTTGTTTCTGCTTTGGCGGGCGAAGTGTCGGAATGTGGTGAAGTCCAACAAGGACCGATCAAATCAAACTGCCCTGAGTCTGGAGGGGCCGAATTGACAATAATGAATGAATGCTTGTCGGTGGCAAATACCAAATCGATAATGCGACGTAATGATATATATTTATTCAAGAAGCAGGATAAATTTAGTCTGACGGTGATGTTTATTGAACTATGTTTATCAAAATATGAGGGTTAAGCGAAAGATAAATAAAATATATATGAGTAATGATGATAATTCTGTATTCTGTATAATAAAAGGAGAGAGACCGATAATCATACTAGTGATGAATGGCATTCTGTTGGAATTCTTATGTGACATTGGCACATGTAGAACGTTTCTTATTAGAGAAAATAGACACTAAAGTGAAGTGAGCAGTGTAATGAGTAGTCAGAAATTGTTTTCTGATCTGGGAATATTATTTGTGTTTTTTCTCTTATAGCCTATAATATTTGATATATATGATGATGTTTGACGGCCTCGATGAGGAGCCAGAATGTAGGGAGAGGAGAAAAAGGCGTTGAGGATTCTTCAGTCCCCAGAGAGAGGGGGCTGGGAGGATTGGGTGCTCTTTTGAAAGTAAAAGTGTGAAGAGAATGATTGTTTTAGGTTCGAGTCAACTTGTATCCAGATGTGCTCTTTGCGTGCTGCAATTTCTCTCCTCTCAATCACAGGGGAGAGAAAAGCAGTCTTGACCGCTTTTCTGCATACACTTTGTTTTTGAAGCAGTTGTTGACGAAAGAGGAGAGGAACAGTCTCCGTTTCGACAGAGGATCAAAGATGTCATGCTGAAAATGTGCACCTGTCTGCAACGGGCTAAGTTTGAAAGAACTCAGAAGCTGAGATTTGTTCTCAGGTGGTGAGTACTGATGGTTCGAAATTGAAAGAAGTAGCGAAATAAGTAAAGCGAACATATGGTTTAAAGAATAATGTGTAAGAATAAGGCAAGAGTTTGGAAATAAAAAGGGAGAATGAACAATGCCAATTGGAATGCAATTAAGGCTATACAGTATTGCGTTGAGTGGACGGTTTGTCCATTGCTGTCCACAATTGAAAGGAAAATGATTGATAAAGTAACAAGAACAAAGTTATGGTAATCAACGCAGCACGGTTCCTAATCCACCGCATGGAGGAGGGAGCGTTGAATTCCGTGCCACCCCCCACATAGACAAGGCAAGAGAATTAGGAGCGTATGGCCAGCCTGCGGGCAGGAGGCCTGCACTCACCGGACACATGAAGAATGGGTCTTTATTTTTCACAATTGAAAAAACCCTATTGTAAGCTTTTGAGATATTGAATGAATTAAGAAAATATACACACAGCGTTTGTTGACCGAGGGGCACTCTAATCACTGTGTGAGCTCTGCAGGGACCCTCCATGCAGGTTGTAAACCGCATGACAAAAAGGGGGGGGGCACAATCAAGCAATTCCACAGCCCCCACCCTCAGTTTGCCCAAGACAAGTTATTGACAATTGAAAATATTAGGAAAAATGCTGTCCACGTTTACTCGAATGATTCTGTTCGACAATGCGTGGGTGGGTAGACATTGGCTAGATAAGCCACCTGGCAACCTTGAACAGTGCATGGGGCAAGCTCTGCATGTTGAAAGAATGTTGAGGAAAAAAAAAGATAGAATGAATGAGCTGCTGGTGCACACTAACATGATGTTTTTGTCACCCACTAGACATTAATCTCGCATGGCTTGTATTCTCGATACAATTTAACACTGAAAGATGCACAGTATTTAACCCTGTAACATTACCGCTTCCTATTGGGTGTTTGTTTGTTTGTCTGTCTGTCTGTTTGTTTGTTTGTTTGTTTGACATATAAACAAATTGTCAGGAATTGGCTGAAGAAAAGAAAAATAATCACAAATCTGAAAAACAAATGCTGTTCAGCTACCACATCAAATTGGGATACGTAAGTGCACAGCACACACAACAAGCGCTGATAATAAAATAACAAAAGATGCAGCTTCTAAATTTTTGGAGGAGAAATTACTGACTGTAGCGACGGGATAACATGTTACAAATTGAATTCTATTTCATCTGCGGCAACAAATTCCAATCACTAAACAAAGATAAGAGGGGACTACATTGCAAGATGGGGTTTATGTCAGCATTGACAGTGAATCCATTTTGCCCAAAATTCTTTTGACGTCATGGATGACCTCACGCGTTGGCAGGGGAATGGTGTCTCTGGTTGGGGAACATTATACAACCTACTGTTTTAACCTATGTCGAGAACACATTGTGTGAACAGAGTAATTGATGAAATTGAATGCATGCTTCATATTGATTTGAGACACCATTGCTCCTGCCGTCCAATCTGCAGGATTGGTGGGGAGTATTAATTCTATGGTTTGGATTTATTATCGTTTATTGATTTGTTTAATTTTGTTTTTAGAATGGTGAAATAGTTATTGTTTACGGTACTTACTTTTTTTTTTTTGGGTATTGTATTGTTGTGTTTCGGTTCTCTTCTGTTTCGGTCTAAAATCTACGTTGATATAGTTATTCTTTGCTGTGAGTGTTACTATATTTATTTCTTTTGTGAATTGGGTTTCTATTGAATACAGAAGTACAGTATATTTTTTTAACAATTTTATAGGCAAATATCAATTATCGGCAGAGTTTTTCTTTTTCTTTTAAGAAACAAAAATAGAAAAAGAGGGGAATAATAGTTAGCGCAGAAAATAATTGGAAAACAATTGAGAAGTTTCTTTTACTCATGACTATGCTTCCGTTCACAGCAGAGGATATTTGAGATTCCATCTACATTGGTGCAATTGGAGTTCCTCGTGGCGTACTGGGTGGGTATAAATTGGTTAACCAGGTTGCTGACAGGATCAACTGCCTCCACTACAGTGTCCAGAAGCTTGCAAATTATACAAAGGAAGCCGTTTTGGCTATTGGAAGTAAAACAATTGACAGTCACCTCTCTGATGGCGCTCCGGGACCGACAGCGGTCAATGTGCTCTTGGCTGAGGCCAATGGAGCGTGTGCGATATGTGGTGAACGGTGCTGTTCAACCACGCCCTGAGGGCCTCGTACACTGAACCGGACCGTTCCGGCGTGACCACGCCCTTGTCGTCAGAGAAGTGGTGGGTAAGACCTTCGTGACGTTTAAAAAAAGAAAATGCTCTGCTTATCCGGTTTATCACTACGATTAGTACGCCCACGACGTCTAAAGTGAATGGAATGTACCTCTGCTGTTACTTATTGGATGGTAAAGGTTCTGATGTAGAAAACGGCTCGGCGAATGGAGACATGATTTCAATTCAATATCGAAATGTGATAGATGATTTTAACCCTCTTTTCCTATATTGTTTCTATGAATATAACTCTGTTTACATATACAACATGAGTCCACTGAATAAAGTCCGACAGGTAGGTTCTGTGTGATGATATGAGTGTAAAAACAAGGGAATATTAGGTTGCTTGTTTTTAGTTAGCATAGAGCCCCTTCCCGTTTCAGAACGAGCTCGAAAACTCTCTCCTGCCACAAACCTCTCCCTCAGCATTCCTGCTCAAACTTACAATAGCCTCTCTCACCTGATTGGTGTATCTGTTTAGACTCTTGAAACAAAAATTCAATGTGAAGTCTGTGTCTTCTCCTCCCTTGGAAAAAGAAAAGAAAAAGGGAGGGGAGATAGGGAAGTTTTCTGTTCTACTTGTTTGTGAGCTAAGGTTCCACATGTGGATTTACACATTTTTGCCCAAAATATTTTTGAATAATATGTTTTTATTGATGTCTCTTCAAAATGAGAACTGTTTCCAAGTGCCCATGATGATTCGAAAACTGTCGTGAATAAGCAAATTACTGAACATTAATTTAAAACAACACATTTTCTCTCCAACTCACACAATTGCCGCCAGATTAATGTAACTTTGAATTACATGATAAAGAGGTGGGAATGATGGAGAAAGACGAACTTAATCTTATCATGTTTTCAAGGTTAATTTCAGTACTGTATATGCTTGATTGACCTCGAACGGTATGTTCTCACAACTTGTACACAATGGAAGCATAGAGTCAGAGAGATTGAGAGACCGGAGCAGATGGTACCTGACCACATCATTAGTAGACACACTGGTGCCTGTTATCTTATAACTTGGAATGTACACATGTCTGGAGGTTGGTGCAGTACCAGGAGAATGCTTTGTCTGAGGGCGACCCAATTGGGCCGTCCAGAGGTGTGACATGTGTAGAAGGGAGTGTTTTTCTGATATATCACTTGTAATTTGCATACACAACCGGACGGTTCGGACATTGATGAGGACTCTGACTTAGACAGCGTTGTCTAGTCACACATGGACAAACACCCTAAGCCCCAAGGGACCCCCTCATTGCACACACTTACTGACAACACGAAGAATCCGAGCGGGTAAGGCCAGGCGGGCCCCTGCTTACGCCGCAGCCGGCGAGCTGCCTGTTACCTAAGGTCACGGGTAGGGCCTCTTCAGGTAACCACCATGTAGGGAGGTTCGTTGTATAGGCTTTGTGTGAGCCTATTTTTCTTTTTATCATTCTTTTCTTTTAAACTTCTCATGAACATTTTCTTTATTTAGGTTGATTATTTTTGAGCGATCTGTGAAAACGATCCATTACGTTATTCATCTGCTTGTGTGTTTTACTACTATTAAATTTGACCCTATTCCTGTTTTTCAGACACAAGGTTCTCGACCCCAAGCGGGGTGGGAGGAGTGGAATTTTTTCCCTATTGAGGGTTTTCGCCACTCCTGAAAAACAACCCTGTTGTTTTCGATTTATGATGTGTTAACTTGAATCCAAGGGAATTGTTTTCACTGATGTTTTCGAAATCCACAACAGGGGGGAAATGTAAAGTAAGCTCTTATATTTGTGTGTATTTCTCAACACCCTATTGTATTACTTGACCTTGCTTTTCTGTGTTCACATAAAACTTTCCTCACACACTATCTGCCACACATTCCATCGCAGCCAAAACACGCACCCACACACCACATCACACCAGTACCTTTCCATTGTTTTGACTGCGCATGCTCTACACAAACGCAACATTCCCCAGCAGAAACATTCACACGTTTTCTGAACGCGTCGGCTTTGCCTCGGTATGTCACACAACAACACTCACATTTTAAGGACAGTCCAAAGGCTGGCAAAATCATAAACAGTAAACCTCTGCTATTTGCAAAGGATGGGGACCGTGCCCTGCTGTGAATCAGGAAAAAAAAAAAGACATACCGTAATTTCCACACTATAGAGTGCACCTGATTATAAGCCGCACCCACTACATTTTTAGAGGAAAACTTTTGTACATACACAAGCCGCACCTGTATATAAGCCGCATGTTCCCACATTAAAACATGGCAACATATTTACAAAGAAAGATGTTGCAGTCTTCCTCAGCGCATATATTCCATCGGTCTTTATCTTACCTTTTCTACGCGAGCGCCCCTGGCGGCCGTTAGAAAAATTACATAAATTGGCTGCATCACTGTATAAGCCGCAGGGTTGAAAGTTTGGGAAAAAAGTAGCGGCTTATAGTCCGGAATTTACGGAACATGAAGATAAGGGCTATAGATAATGGATGGAGAAAAAACTCCTTGCATCTTATTTGCTAAAAATGTGTGCTGGACATAATCCTGCAGTTAGTACCAAATGATTCCCATTGTCACTGCTTCTCTATGTTGCATGGATCTACTACACAGGAAACCATTAAAGCTGTGTGAAAATGGGTCCAACATTGGTGTATTCTCTCATCGTGCCAAATGGACCATTACCTTGGTATGTCCGGGCACTATGACTGGCAAAATCAATTACTATATTATTAATGGAAGTCACATGTAGGTCTCACAAGCATGTACATCATGCGCGGGGAGTCCTCGCGGGGAAAAGCAAACAGTCAGTAATGGAAATGGTGCTATTAGCAATGAAAATAGACTTTAATATTAAAAGGAAATTGTCCGATTTAATAGACCTGCTGCATTAAACAAGAAGACGCTTGGTTCTGAGCAATCATGAACACACCAAAGCATTATTATGTTGATGTCGGTGAAAAACCCTTCGGGCAGCTATTCCGAGCGGATACGCGACTCCTGGCTGGAGTTCTGTACATTAAGTTTTAAAAATGTTCCTCTACATGCACAAACTTGATATTGAGTCTCAGTAAAATACAATCAATGATGTATTCGAAGTCAGATAGGATGAAAAATGTTTAGAACACACATTTAAACTTATTAAAACATTTTTTACACACATAATTATCGTAATTGAAAACAAACCCACAAAAAAACTGCAAGTGTAAAATTTATAGAAAATTGAATCAATATTTTAGTGCCCAGGCGTTCGCTACAATAACTCTGTATGCAGTTCTATCAGATTTTATTGCATACTGTAGAACCACTGCTGGGCATGTTTCTATGTTGGACATCTGAAGAAGGCTTGGTATTATTATTGTTTTTTCTCTGCTGCCTTTGAATATTTTTTTTCCTCATTTGTCTTGTAAATTGTTCTGTGACATTAGTCACCGAGGGTATGAAATGAAGAACATAGTAAGCAAGTTTGAGCCTTGTGACCTCGGCAAGTCTGTGTGTGAGTATTTGGGCATGAGCTGTGGCCAACAGCATCATGTGAGTGTGCTCACAGGGTTTCCAATACAAATTGAAAGGATAATATGTTAACATTACTTTTTGAACTACACTATCTATGCTGAGGATTCACAAACTAAGGAAAGCATGACTGATCATTGAAAAAAAATCAGGTTGGATGAAACACAGACACACACACACACACACACACACACACACAAATAAAAATAATATTGATATTAAATAAAAACATGCCATTGGGGCATTTGGGACGCCAGTGTGGTGTGTCACCAGCATAGCCTAATTTTTGCACAATTTCAAGTCCACGTCATACACACTCACACGTGCACATTTGCTAGCATCATTGAACACAGACATTGGACCATTCAACCAGAAGCTGTGTTGGAAGCACTCGTCAGCACTATGCTCGTGGCTGAAGCCGTAATGGGCTCTGAAGGAAACAATCTCCCTGCGCGCAGTCAATGCTCATGCCCTTGTTTTACCACAGCGAACGGGTTAAAGGATCAGCAAGCAGCTTAGATTCATTGAGAGCACATGGGAAGTGACAAGGTCCCGTGGATACACCCGGCTATCTCCCCGCAGAATGAGGACAAGTCATTTTTCATAGGTGATTCACTCCATGTGCCCTTTGACTGTCGCCGGCCGGCTGTGTAGAAAATTGGATGAAAAAGACGACTTTTGGATGGGAGGTGAAAAGTCACTACACTTTTTATAACCGTCCTGACAATCAGGCCAAATTTGAGTATTTTCCCTCCCTTTGGATCCAAGTTTGCAATGACCCCATTCTTAGTTCATCTGAAAAAAAATGCTAATGACAAGAAATGAAAAACCATACCTTACTTGTATATTAGGAGTGTACATCTCTCCAATAAAAGATGATTGGATAGACATCTTGATACACGGGATGGTTCGTTTGAAAGGGGAACTTATTTGGTTCAATTCAGTGGAATTACGATTCAATATGGTGTTACTTATCTCAAGAGGGTTTGATGAAATTAGCACATTTCATACAGCAGGACACTGATTGGTGGATTCAAGGACCAAACGCATGTTGTGAATGTTGCCGTTCAGCTCCACATTAGAGATTAACTTGTACCAAAATTACTGGTCACATTAAGTTCACATGTAAAAATTTGAATGCATTTTAGGCGCGTCCTGAAATTTCACCTGAAAGCCAAATATTCCAAACTTTTGGAGTTTTGTAATATATATATATTGCCAGCCAATTGCAGGGGACACACAGACGAACAACCATTTGTGCTCTCAATCACACCTGGGGACAATTTAGAGTCTTCCATTAGCCGGCCAGCATGTTTTTAGAAGTTGGAGGGAATACATATATATATATATATATATATACATATATACATATATATATATACACATCCCTCTTCTGACGATGCTGCCCATCTTGCGGTGGAAGCTCTCTCTCTCTCTCTCTCTCTCTCTCTCTCTCTCTCTCTCTCTCTCTCTCTCTCTCTCTCTCTCTCTCTCTCTCTCTCTCTCTCTCTCTCTCTCTCTCTCTCTCTCTCTCTCTCTCTCTCTCTCTCTCTCTCTCTCTCTCTCTCTCTCTCTCTCTCTCTCTCTCTCTCTCTCTCTCTCTCTCTCTCTCTCTCTCTCTCTCTCTCTCTCTCTCTCTCTCTCTCTCTCTCTCTCTCTCTCTCTCTCTCTCTCTCTCTCTCTCTCTCTCTCTCTCTCTCTCTCTCTCTCTCTCTCTCTCTCTCTCTCTCTCTCTCTCTCTACATACATCTACCCTCTAACATGCTAGCATCTTTATCATGCGCTCAAGGAGAGTAACAAGGATTGTGTGAGGTCTTGCTGCCAAGAAAGTGTCCAAAAGGAATCAATTCTGCAACACTGCAAATTTCCCACGTCAACATGTTCATCGGCCTAACATGAGATTTAATACCTGGGAAGATAACGCCTTGGGCTTTTATCGTTTTTCACCATTGCGGCTACAATTTAGCCAGGACAGATTTTGATTCTGTGAAATAAATGAAAATAAATCGGAATAAATCACAGCAGTTACAACCACCCGTCTGAGGCATTTTAATGAAAGCACCTCACAGAAAGCTGTGTTGGTCATGACATGCATGCATTAGTACACAGGCTCTCTCTAGTGGTACATCAAAAAATAACTACGGTACATTAATTGTTCCAACAGTGGTTTGAACTTTTTTGAAACAGTACAGTGTAGCCTTGTATAAAATATAAAACCCTAGGTTCAGACTATTACCTAATATCAATTCGATCATCATGAAAGGTTACGGTATTAGTCAAAGTATTAAAAGACAGTTTTAAAAACAAAGTTGTATTTCTCCATGTTAATGTATGAAAGTTAAGGAAAATTGCTTAGAGTTCAAATAAAAGTGTGTAATGTGATTACATCTCATTTTTTTGTGATATTTGAGGATTTTAATATTCATTTGACATCATTCTCTGGTATGAAAGGTCAGAACATCAACTTTTGAAAAAAGCATTTTGCACTTCATGTACCATTGCGGGAGACGTCATTACGATTAATTACATAATACTTTTAAAAGGTAACAGTGTACAACAGTTGTCAACGAAGTGCGGCCCCCAGGCCAAAAGTTGCCCACTGCCATTTATATCTGGCCGCTAGGTAAAGCTGATGAAAAAAACAATTAGGGATGTCACACTATTTACTGTCTTATAAGCACCTTGATATTGCCATGGTCTTGTTTCCGTCCAGAATAAAGAGCCGTTCAAATGAAATTTTGCCTGATATGTCGCTCCATTTCTGTGTTTCACTTGCATTTTTGTATTACACGGCCAATCAGGTACCTTTATAGACATCTACCCTGAGTGGAGTACGTGCACAACATCCTCGTCTCGTCAGCCACAGGTCGTCCTCCGTTCATGTCTGCCTATGGTTACCAACCTCCGCTGTTCCCATCTCAGGAGGGGCCGGTGGAAATTCTGTCTGTACAGTTCGACCTGAGACGGTCCCATCGTGTGTGGATGGAGACTCGGGCAGCTCTGTCACGCACCGCATCAAGGAACCGTCAGATTGCAGACCTTCGAATATGCCGTGCCCCTAGCTATCAAGTAGGGCAGAAGGTGTAGCTCTTGATGAGGGATCTCCATCTGGCCGGTACATCAGGCAGGTTGGGACCACGCTTCACGGGACCATTAGAGACGGAAGCAGTTATCAACCCGGTTTCGGTCAAGCTCCGGCTGCCACTCCCCATGAAGGTTCATCCAGTTTTTCATGTATCTCTGCTCAGACCTGTGGCACCCAGCCCTCTGACGCGGGTGCTTGACGGCAATTCTGAGTACAGAGTGAGAGAGATTTTTGGACTCTAGGTGCAGGGGTAGGAGTATCCAGTATTAGCTCGACTGGGAGGGCTACGGACCAGAGAAGCTGAGGGTGGATCCCCCGCTCCCGGATCTTGGACCCGTACCTTCTGCGAACCTTCCACTCATTCACTCATTCGAAAACAAGTAGTCCACCAGGAGGCGTCCGTTGAGAAGGGGGCAGGGGGTGGAGGGGCTGTATCCTGTCATGATCCTGTCTTGTTTGTTTTCGTTTTTCAGTCTACACCTGGAAATAACTGGCTGTCGGATAATTAAACCTAGCTCACGACTCTGTCCTCAACTGCTTCAATTTTCTAGATATTTGTCGGCATTTGTCCCAATAGCCTTTGCTTAGTATACTATATACATATTTTTGTTCAAAGCCTCTTATCGCTGTCTACGCTTGTGGTATCCTTGTTCTGTCCAGAATCCTTCCGGACACCTGACAGGTACGACAATTTGCGAAGCTCCACATCAGCATGTCCCTTATCATCACCGGCATTGTTGCGTGTCCTTTTTCCAGACATCCGGCATGATGGAGCATATGGCTCACGCTGCGGATGGCCCAAGTGTGTATACGGTAGCAGCTCTGTGAGAATGTGCTTTAGATGCATGACAAGTGCTTACCGGTTTCAAAATGTCAGTGGCAGATTCCCTGAAGATTGAGATCAAGGAACAAACTTCAAACATGTGCGAAAAGCTCATTTTAGCATTGATTTTTTTTAAAGGTCATTCTATAAGCTTCAGGCAAATTAGCATGTGTCATAGCAGAAAATCACGAATTGATAACTTTATTCTGGAAGTAAACCATGACAACTTGTGGTAGTACAACTAAAATAGTACACACTGAGGCGCAGTGTGGGGTGCTTATATCGTTTGCATGTCGCCCACACGCCTGTCACTGAGTCAAATCTTTTGGTTTTTGATGTAGAGGCAACTTAGCAGCAGAGAGAGTTGATGCTTCAAGGAGGTCTGGACGTTTGTGCTCCAGCATGAGATAAATGACTGGCTAGCGGGTGGGGGGTGGGGGGGGCAGATAAGACCACATCACGCAACTTTTAACATCACTATTAAATGTCTTGAGTGTGAAATCCTCCCAAAAACCCAAGGAATCTTGTTTTCAATTGAGCTTTTTTTTTGCATTGTTGTCAATTTTTGGGTGAACATTAACTATCGATACCTAGAAAATGATTCAGGCCAATGACCCGAATGAGAAATTCATTATTTGGGTTTCAGGTTAGGGTTTAACGCAGGCGTTGAGGATGCAAATTTTCAAGACAGGGTAGAGTCACAGCTGACCTTAGAAATTGTCATTAGTGGACTTTTTCAAATCCATAATTGCAAAGGGCTCTATTTTCCAGCGCAAGTTTAGCGCAGAGCACAGTGTAACTATGCGCATGGGTGGAGTTTTCTTTCTTTTGGTATTTTGCTGGACTTGGCACAAGACACAGATAAGATTATTGGGCGTAACGGTTGTGCATCATTGTAGGATGGAATGAGCCTTTCCCCGGGCCAATCGTGGGGGCATCCCTCATATGCATTGAAATTATCGTGGTCGGAGTGCATTTTGCCCGAGTACGCTGTGCCTGACATTGGGGAAACAGAAACAGTTTGACTGGAGTCTGGGCATGATATTGGCAAGTAAGCAGCTAAATATTCCTTTGCAGATCCTGGTGGCCAATAATGTAATAATTTCCTGAAAATGTAGTAATGCCTGAAAATCTAATAAAAAGTGCATGTAACTCAATTAAAAAAAAAACAGATTTCATAATTTCACCAACAAAGTAATAAAAAAAATCCTGACTGATATTGTAGTAACATTTTGACAGAAGATATTATATTAAATTATCGAGTCCGCTTTGATTGTTTAACAATAAAACATGAACATTACATTCTTAAATAAAAAAGAACAGATCCTTTTAACTGTAACACGTAGCACTCCAGAAGCCAACTACGCAATGGGTGCGGAGCTTACTTTGAATAACACTTTGCACACTTGGTTTAACACAAAATAAATCAATTTAAATAATACAGTATTAAAAATACACTGTGGGTTGAAATCAACTCTGAAATATTTAACTCCAAAATGTGAACACTCCAATGTTTGGTCTGAAATGTATATAGTCTTAGATACTCAAAACACAAAATGTAAAACTTTGGAACGGAAATGTTACGACAATACCGGTCAGGATTTTTTTTTTAAATTAAAGGCATAATTGGTGATATTATATTACATGATTTTTAAGGTTAATCACATTTTCCGTGCATGCACAGAGGCAATTGGAGCCACAATTTAGTCTAATTTTTGTCACCAGATTGCAAGATGCGCAGGAGGCTTGGATGTAATATCAACAGAGGCATACCGTGTCTACCAAATTCACAAACACACTGAACAAGACCATTGCTGCGGCATTAAAATGACAATACATCCGTTGTTACGCCAAGTGCAAACTACTTTCTGTTACCAAACTATCAGATGAGTCGGGGGCAAGGCAACTCTGCGCGTAAGAATGCCGGGAGAGGTGCAACCCAGCTTCAAATAAGGTAGACTAGACTTGCACTGGCATGAAGATGAAGTTACAGCCCTTTTTACACCGAGCACACATACGCCTGTCTATCAAAATAGAGACCAATTTCATTTTGTTTCAAGGTATGGTTCAAAGCAAAGGTCAGGATTACAAAAACAAAAAAAGGAACACGAAAAGGTGGATAAATACCAAGGTGCTGAAGGAAGAATTTGAGAAAATGTGCAGGTTAAAGGCGACAGTGATGCCATTAGTGATCGGGGCACTGGGGTCAGTAATCCCCAAGCCAATACCAAAAACATCCGAAATTAATACAGCGCAACGCTGCACAGAACCCTCAAGCATCCAGGTCTCTGGTCAAGGACCCCATCTTGAAGGAGATACCGCTCAGCTGGTGAGGAAACAATTTTATTTATTGAATGGAAATTCATATAAATTGTTCTGGAAGACGATTTCTATGGTTGGCAGCTCTGTATATCTAAATTGTGGCCATAATTATTACCCCTCTTCCCCATTGAACGACTGGGTCTCTGTAGTTTTCAGTCTATGAATATGAATCATATTTAGATCACATCACGTTGGCTGTCCTGCGTGTGAGTCGTGAGCATCTGTCGACGGGAAACATTTGTTGTTGTTGGGGTTTTTTTTTTTCTCCCCGAGTTGCGCTCTTGCGACAGATGGGCAGGAGGGCCCTTCTAATTGACACTCGAGTATGTTGACGCTGCACAGCAGATCAATAGGTGGGAGGAGGACGGCTGGCTGAGGAAAATGAATGGGGAGTTACGCGGGCGCGAGCACACACACACACACACAAGAAGGACAAGAAGAAAGGTGTGGGGGGAAGCGGGGTGAAAACAGGCTATCGCTATGTTCGGGCTGCACGGAAAGGGAGAATCCCACTTGAGATATTCAATTAATTTGCGACCAGCCGCTTCCTTTTTTCCCTCCCCTCCCATTTGGGATGGCAATCGAAAATGTGTTCTCTGTGAGAAAGGCTTCCCAAACTTTCAACTGCTTGACATCGTTTATCGTTTCAGTAGACGACGCCCTTATCAATTCCAGGCCGAAAGACATGCTCACGCACGTTGCGTAGCGACGTTATTTACGAGGGCAGTTAGCAAGAAACATGGCGCCAAACACTCGCAAGTTTGTTGACATAGTACAAGAGAGGATAACAACAGGACAACCCGCAGTGCTTGAAAATTATCTGAGCGAAACACGATCAATATGCAAAAACCATTTGCACACACTTCATGCGATAACGTGTACAGGATAGTTGCGCTTTTGATATGCGCTGGAGTACTCAACCCAGCAGCGGCGGTAATACAACCATGTCTTCTACTGAAAATACTCAAGATAACTACCGTATGTTAGTGCCATTTCGACCTTATTGGAGAACCTGGTGCGTGCTGAGAGACAGAATCTGACACAAAGGCTGGCAGCACTTGCCCCGGTTTACCGCTGGCTTCTGCTTTCGCCGAGGCTGGGAAGAGCGAGTTTCCCAGAACACAGCTGGTCTTGAGTTCATTGTATTTGTTACAGAGTGACGTCGTTATATTCATAGCATAGATGAATGTTGAAATCTGACTTTTAAAAATATTTCCAGTCAGGGTTAGCGTTTCAAAAGTAAAGGTTTCACATTGGTAAGGGTTGTAAATTGAGGTTTTAAAACAAGGTAGGGGTATCGAATTAGGCTTTCAAACCTGGGTTAGGGTTTCAAATTAGAGTTTGAAGTCAGGGTATGATTTAAAAAGTTTCCCAAGGGTTAGGATTTGGGTTTTAAGGGTTAGAATTTCTAACAAGGGTTAGGGTGCCAAGGTTTGGGTTTCAAGCCACGGTTAGTTTTTCTAAATACGGTGTGAAGTCAGAGGTTTCAAACAAGGAATAAAGATTTAAGTATGGGTTTGAAATTACCGTGTCACACGCAGCAGACAAACAACTTGTCCAATTCTAAATTCCCTGACTGCATGTTTGTTTCTGCCATATTTGCATAATTTAGACAAAGCTCGCCCGCGACCGGTACTACGCAAAGTCATCATGACAGCCTCCACTGCCAGCTGTTCCACGTGTTGTCTTCTCATTCTGCGTGATGCGGAAAGACAACCAACACTCAACTTGGGGCCTTTCGATGCGTCGGCGCCGAACAATTTTATTCAAGCTGCGCCGCCTCTGCCAAGCCTCGCAGCAGCAAAGGGACGCCTGCCCGCCCGCCTGCCTGCATGCATGCATTCGGCCCTTTCCAGTCTACAACAATGACAACACGCCACAGCTGTCGGAGCAACTATGGTTGGCGAATTGGAAGTGCCCCCCGCGACCGCACACCCATACTTTCATCACATAAAGATAAATACCTCTTCCTCTGTCACAGTAGATTAAATGCACTTCGTACTCGACACCACCAACAATGTTTCATATTTTCTTGGATGGATGGGTGGGTGCATGTGGTTGAGGCAAAGGTTGGGATTGTATATTAAGGTTTCAAAATCCAAAGAAGTGGTTAAGGATGGAAATTATTGAAATTTCTTTAAAAATTCTTGGAACATACTCAATCATGTAATTTGTGTGAGTATCTGATTTTGCTCACCTTGGTACAAGAAAGGTGGTGCAAGACTCCGGCAGTTTGTATGGATGCTCAGACAGATGGCGAATGAGAGGAAACATTGATTACCCCAATATTTTGGATTTTATCTACATTGAATGTGAGCTTCTGTGAGGAAGAGCCATCATATCCACAAAATCTAAAATATAGTGCCAACTATTTTTATACTCTGACAGGTTGAACTGGACAAGACGAGAGAGATGTGCATATGAATTTTGATAGCCATTAGTCATAGTCTTGAGGTATTTAGTGGAGCAAAGGTTTTTCTTCACCCCAACTCTGACCGCTAGCTCCCGCAGCTAAATTTATAACACCACTGCAGCTGTCGAGGCTCCGGTTAGCATTCGCCCGCTGAGGTTAGTGGGAAAGCAAAATTGGCTTCGTACCAGCCAAAGGACAGATTTCAGACTTTAAAAAATCCAGCAGCACTTCCATGACTCTCGTGAAGATATGCAGTGCAGATAATGGATGGACAGATGGACCGACCATGAAATTTTTGAGCACTGGAACTCCAGCGAGGGAGCTGCCCTGTATCAATATTACAGACTGAAATCAAATATATAATGACCTATGAAGAATTCAGCTTGCATTGTGTTTGCATCTTGGGATCTTATCAAAGAGAGCAAATCCGGCAAACTGCATGTAAGGTTCACAGATTTCCTCATTCTCTCGTAAGTGGCCCATGGTGAGACTGATCGTGATATTTTTAGAAGCTAAAATGGACGTGAGTAGAGATGTCCACAGCAATTCTGATGCAGACTTTTTTTTTTTTACATTATTAGCAATGGATGTGCAATGATTTTGAATTGACACATTGTGTATGCTTCCTCCGCTGACTTCTACCAGACATGGGAAGAGGAAACGGGATTTATTTCTAACCAGAAAGGGGTGTTTTGAGACTAGTTAGTTATTCACTGAGTTTTTTTTTGGTTAAAAATTGGTAATCCTCGATGTACCGGTCCTTGAAGAAGAAAAATCCAACCGTTTTAATCCATCTCAAAGCTTAGCTTTGAGATGAAATATTAATCAGGATACCTTGTGGGACTGCAGAAAACATATTATTGTACAGAACATTTTTACATTTTTGACTGACTTCCCCTTTAGAGCGCGCACACGTGTGTGTGTGTGTGTGTGTGTGTGTGTGTGTGTGTGTGTGTGTGTGTGTAGTGGGGCGGGGTCAGACTATTAAAAAAAAATGTTGTGGTGTCAGACTTCCATGTGTGGCCTTATCCAGTGAGGAGAAGAAACGTGGCGTGCAGTATCAATTTTGTTTTGTTTTGTTTCCTGGCACGGGCTGCTTTCCCACGCAGGCCTAATGGAGGTCTGCTATTGCAGACCGGGGGATAAATGGAGTGAAATGTGAGAAGGAGCCATACTTCTCCTGGATGGTAGAGGCCTTGCAGGGAATCCATCAGGAAGCTATGGAAGTATATAATAAAATTGCTTGAATTTCCCCTCATCGGATTCAATCCTTAGCATCTTCCCGTCTTGATTTAAAAAAAGCCTTCCTCTGCACGAGACAACCTTTTATGCAGTGGCTCATTTGGGGAATGAAGCCCCCCGAGCAATAAAATGTGAGCCTATTATCATCACATGTGCACCTTGTGCAGGAATTGAGAGGGTGGGAGGGACCATGGTGGGGGCGTTGGGCTGGCTGAAGGGAAGTCCAAAGGCCAGATGATGGAATTTACAGGTTAAAAATCCAGGGCTTAATTTTCAAATAAAAGTCCAGGTTTCAGATGTAGTTTTGAAGCCTGGCCCTAGGGGTTTTGTGCCAGGGTTAGGGTGGCAATGATTTCCTGGGAGTGGGCGGTCAGTATTCATCGTTGATTATGTGCCCATCTGTCATGATGTCAGCATGCAGAGAGCTGAAAGCCGCAAGCAAGGATGTTGTTGGGGGAGCTCTCCGGTCGATACGAGAGGCCGCTGCCGCTACCTCTCAGACGCTCCCATTGATTTACTGTATCTGTTGAGCTCCACCTGCCTGCCTGTCAAAATTAAAGCCTTCTTGTCCCGTCAAAGATGCCCCGCCCCTCGTACTCTCCTCCCCCACACCCCGGAGAGAAGTGCTTTACGACAGCATGCCTCCAGGCCACCGCGGATGGAAAAGTAGGCCACCTGGGCAAAATAAGGAGCTGCTTGCGAAGCGTCGAGATTGTACACAACCGCTCGAGATTGTTTGTTTGTTTACGGAAGATTCACACAGATTTGGTCCGAAGTAAAAGTCCAAAAAAACAATGTAAAAGAAGAAGGGGAAAAAAACTGTCATATGGCACAGTTGACATGTTCAAAGGAAGTCGGAAGAAGTAAAAAACTCTTTGTTTGTTTTAACTTGTTTGATATTAATACAAGGATAGATGTAGAGTAGATCTTCAAACGCAAAAGAAAATTAAAAAAGTCAACATATAGACCTACTCAAGTATACAACTAAACATATGTACGGTAGGCATGAAGCCTATGCCTACAACATACGGTAGGTCCAGGCACTACGTAAGCACACATTCTAGGACATTGATAAGCGACACTTCAAAACTGAGGATTGGATTCAGGTCGAGGATGACATCAGAAATTTCTGATTGAATGCCTAAGATGAAGTGGTCACATGTGTTGAATGGCATTGCTTTAAAATAGATGTCAAACATAAGGCCAGGGGGCCAGATCCGGCCCACCAGGTCCTTTTACGTGGCCCGGGAAAGCAAATCATGTGTGTCAACTTGCTAAAATCTTTACCGAAATGTAAAATTGGCATGTGTAATAAATAAGGTTGAGACTTTGCAATAATTTTGTAACCCTGTTTACCCCCACTAGAACAATAATTGAACAAACTATTTTTTTATCGACTTGACTGATTTCAAAATTAGTAATCTATTAATTTGTTCTATAGAAGTAATAATTTTGTGGTTTCGGCCCTCCGAGGGAAGATGTAACTCCAAATTGGCTCGTCACTAAAATGAGTTTGACAGCCCTGCTTTAAAACATCATTAAAACCGATAATATTCTAAAAATAGGACTGAATGGTTAGGGTTACTAATTTAGCGTCTAAATATAGGGCTGGCCTTTGGTTTCGCACACGTTTTAAGAATTGAAATTGGGGTTTGAAGGCAGAAATAAGATTTGAAATTCGGGTTTCAAGCCCGGATTTAGTTTGAGATGAGGTTTAGGATTTTAAATTAAAGTTTCAAAACAGAGTTTGGGCTTGAAATTGAACTGTGATAACAAGGTTACAGCGTGACATTAAGGTTTCAAGAGAGGGTTAGGCTTTGAAAATAGGGTTTCAAGCATGGGTTAGAGATTCCAAAGGGTTTCAAGGATGGAAAGGGAGGTTTGAAGACAGCGTTATGGTTTGGAACTTGGATTTCAAGCCTCAGCTAGGCTTTTAAGCAAGCGTTGGGGTTTCAAATTATGCTCGGAAGACAGTGTTCAGGTTTGAAATTAGGATTTGATGGGAGTGTTAGGGTTTCATATTGGGCCTTTAAAACAGGATCAGGGTTTCAAATTGCGGTATGAAAACAAGGTCAGGGTTTTAAACAACGGATAGGGCTTCAAATGAAGGTTTCAAGTCAGGGTACGTGTTCCAAAAGATGTGTTTTAGGATAGGAGTAGGTTTCAAGTTACAAATTCAAATTTCAAGTAGTTAACATTTTAAACTAGAATTTTAAATCCATGTTTAGTAAGGTTTCTAGACAGGATTAAGGCATTAAACATGAGTCAGGGTTTCTCACCTGGGCCCCCGGAGATGGATTTTACTGCTTAATTCATATTCCACAAATGCAATATTAATCAGGATGCCGCGTTTAGACTAGTGTGGGTGGCATCAAACGTATGATTCAGCATGTATTGTATTGTATTGTATGATTATAAGGAACATGTTTTACTTGACTCTTTGAAGAAGGGATAGGATTTCAAACCCGGGTACAATTTTCAAGCCCTCTTTGATCAAACAAGGGTTAGGGTTTGAAATCAGGCATTCAATGGCACGCAGTGGAAATGGGGAAAAGGCCATAGCGTGTTGAAATGCTGAATATTTTCAACCTTGCCTTCTCATTTCGACTCTAGCTTATGTCACCAAGAGAGTCAGGGCCACTCATCATAACAAAAACTATTGAAGTACCTTTTGTAATGCTCGGCTACAATGGTGCCCGCTTTCCAAGTCAGAATGACATTTAAATAGAGTAGACAAAGTGCACGTATGCACAGATATCTCCGAAAAACACACTTCCATTCAGCCGCTTCATTACGCAACAAAGCGCACAACTCGGCTCCAACGCCGGTGCCATTTTGGCTCCGGGGCTGCAATATTGTAATTCCTCATTCCCCGTCAGGCAGATCCAAGTGATCCGCAACTGCTGTCGCTTTGTACTGAATTCCAAAAAGAGGTCACATCTCTCTCCTATCGGCGTCTCTGTAGAATTAAGAGCTGAACTTTTCAAACTTCCCTGAGCACCTGCAACTGCTTGCTCGTTACACCGCTGGAGGAGCGGCCTCAAAACGTCTCCCTTCATCGTGTGGGAAAACAACACTGGGAAAAGAGACGTTTCCTTACAGTATGTTTGTTTGCGTGGGTTGGTTGGTTGGTTGGTTTTCACATCTGGATTAAGGGTGCAAATTAAGGTTTCAAATCGGGTTTGGTTATTCAATCAAGGGTTACAATTTCAAATTAGTGGTTCAAAACTCTGTCAAATAGGTATTCAAGAGAGGATTAGGGTCTCCAATTAGGATTTACAAATTAGAGTTTATAATCGAGGTTAGCTTGGGCTTGTGTTTCAAATTAGGGTTCGAAATCAGGAGCTATTGAACTAAGGGTTAAGTTCATCAGAAGGCTTTGATTTTTAAACAGGTTTCAAATTGGGGGTGTAAAACAAGATTAGGGTGTCAAGACAGGGAGAAGGTTTCAAATTAAGGATTCAATATGGACAAGAGTATCAAATAAAGTTTAGGTTTTCTTGCTCTCGTTTCAAATCAGTACTAGGTTTCGGGTTTCCAATAAGGGCTACGAACCCGAATCAGGTGTTCTACTCAGGTTAGGGTTTCAAATTTGAGTTTCAAGTGTTGGTTTAGATTTTTGACAAGGTTTACGGTTCCAAATTAGGATATTAAAGCCTGGGGTAGGTTTTCAAAAGAAGGTTAGGGTTTCAAACCCGGATTACATTTTCAATCAAGAATGAATGTTTCAAATTTTTCAGATTTTCAGATTTCAAGACAGGAATGAAGATTGAAAACCACTTTAGGGTTTCCAGCCATGGTTCGGGCAGTTTCAAATTACAATTTCAACCCTGGGGTAAGTTTTCAAACGTGTTAGGGTTTATTGCGTGTTAAGTCAGGATGGAGTTTCAAGTCTCGGCTAGGGTCTGAGTTTCAAATTCGGCTTTCAAGACAGACTTTGGGATTCAAAAACACTAAGGTTTTTTAACCAGGATTAAGGTTTCGATTACGGTTTTCAGGTCTGAGTAAGGTGTTCAAATGATGGTTCCTTGCCTGGATTCGGCTTTTCAACTTGGGTTTCACATTCGGGGTTGTAAATCTGTGTTAGGTCTTGCAAAAAAGGGTTTGGGTTAAATTCCAGAATTACAATTTCAAAAAATAGTTGGGGTTTCCGTATTAGGGTTTCAAGCCAAGAGTTAGGTCTTCCAAGAAGGGTTCAGGTTTAATGCCAGGATTAGGGTCTGAAACAATCGTTAGGGTTTCAAATGACGGTTACAAGCCAGAGTCATGGCTTCATTGATTTATCCTTTGCTTTACCTTCAGAAGGTCTTACCACCACTGCCACAGCGGGCGAAACCAAGTGATGTCATGTAAAGAACAGGCTGGAGTCAAGTTTTGTTTTCTTATTGTTCATTTTACCCGCAACTCAAACAGTTGATAAGAGTCATCCAGAAATAAAAGGTGTGAGCTGCGCTATAATCAACAGCGTTCTGATTTGTTTATGCCTCAGTATCAGGTGTCTACCTTGGTGACATTGCACTTCCATCCATTTCTGCCCGTAGGACTTTCCTCACTTTGGCGCTACATGATATTGCACGAGAAAAAAAAAAGTCACTGTTTAGGAATATACGCGCTCCAGGTGGAGCTATTTTGACATTAGGCCGTGATGCTGACAAATGTGTCAGTGCGCACATTCACCCGAAGATTTAGGTTGTTTTTGTCTTTGGCAGATCCCACACATAAAGAGTTTTGGTCCTATTGTGTGTGGGGTGCTCAAACCATCTCAACACGGTTGTCCACATGCACTCTCAGACTTCACTGAATCACACCTTTTTGGTGGATGCGCACATCTTTCTAGGTTACGTATGGCGGGTGTGACAGAAGCCTCGACAGGAGAATCGCCACATCTTTACAGCGCATAACAAAGACTCAAATGAAAGTGACTGTAGGGTGAATGGGAAAAATATATGCCCCTTAATTAGTTATTCAGTTACTTCGTCAGTCATTCCGTAAATTGGTCAATTCAATCACTCCATCGGTCATTCGGTTGAGTTACTCAGCCGGTTAGTTATTCATTTCAATCGTTAAGTTGGCAAATTTAGCGCCCTATTCATGTAGTCAACCAGTTCATTAGTTAGTTGGTTAGTCACTGAATTTGTTTACTTGCTTAGCAAATACGTTAATCAGTTAGTTTGTCAGCCATCTTGTTACTTGGTAAATCAGTCAGTTTAGATGCGGGTTCAAATCTTAGTTGGAACATCTCTGTGTAGAGTCTGCTCCAGTTTCGACCTACATCCCAAAGCATGCTCCTGAGAATAATTGCTCTGCAATTCACTGGCGACCAGTGTAGCGCGTGCCCCGCCTCTCACCTATAGTCAGCTGGGATAATTACCAGTTTCCCCATGACTCTCACAAAGATGCAAATGGATGGAGAGACAGAATTGACATGCAGGAGTGGTGTTGTTCTCTCATAAGGTATTCGACGTGCTACTGATACAAATCAGGTGTGTTTGGCCTTGGTGGAGGTTTGAAGTTCCCCTGATTTTTATTCTCGTTTTCCCATTTGACCAAAGAATGTTGGAACTTCCACTATCACCATTGTGCTTCTCGTGTCACATTTCGTGCTCCTTTCACTTCTGTGGGAAAGGGCTAAATGACAACTCCCCAGTGGCCAATATCTATTAGAGAAACCGCCTATCGCCGAAGCACCGCATCTTGTTCTTATCGCGCAGCAGGTAAAAGTTAAACAGCGTCATTTATCTCCGGAAATCAGTTCATTCACAAACAATCAACCCTACCTATTAAACTAAGCGTCTTTAAGTTAGCACTGGAAGTTTTTCCTCAGTTCATTTCCTACTGACTGATAAGATGATTTCAGAGGCTCCGCTTGTTTTACTTCTGCAGTCACACAGCTTCTAAAACAAGCCAGCAGAAGAAGAAAACAAGAGAGGCGTGGGGGGGGTCGAAAAATCAATGTAATTGAACACCGTGTTGCCTACTGCCATAGAGAGTGTCGATACGAGGGTGTGACGCTAAAAAGGGAAAACGTGTTTCATCATCCTGCAGTTAACTTAAAGCCGCCGGCCACCAGAAAACAAGTCACCCGGTTCCAGAATCACTCCAAAGTTTCAAAATCGCAACACGACAGCATTACGGCAAGAGGGAAAATATCGTTCGATGTCGCTCGTTAGGCTGCTAATGACTTACTGATGGATTTTAGGTGTTTGTCTGTTCATGTGCTTGTCCGAGCTCCTTTACTTGTCCTCAATGCTGTCATTTACGTCCCGCCAACAGAACCAGCATGCCGCGTCTTCGCTCACCGTAATCAATGCAAATGCCGTTGTGTTTTTTTTTCCATATCTAAATATTTTGATCCCGTAAGGATGAAGACAAACGACTGTGTCCTTTGCTCCTTTCCAAGAAGGAAGATAACCACTGCAAAATAGAACTAAAATTAGGTAAGCATACACTTCTTTTGATCAGTTGGCCGATTAGTCAGTCATTCAGGTAGTTGCTTGTACACTGACCAATATTCTTTACATCAAATCCACAAGAAGCTATACCTTTGAACACCCAAACCAACTTTAAGTTACGGGTACATAAAAACATCCTAAAAAGTCCATGCAAACACGTGGCCTTAGCAATGGTTTTGCCTTCCCTGCCTCTTTGTGTGCGATGTAACGATGCCATCTGAGTTGCAAATATTAAAATGTCAAAATGGTTTCCGACTCTGCCATTTGGAACTGTCAAAGGTGCCAAGCGCGGCTTTAA
This sequence comes from Hippocampus mohnikei, assembly GCA_026261675.1. Lineage (NCBI taxonomy): Eukaryota > Metazoa > Chordata > Actinopteri > Syngnathiformes > Syngnathidae > Hippocampus > Hippocampus mohnikei. The sequence continues at coordinate 17,186,095 of JAKGUB010000334.1, read as the reverse complement.
AACAGCACTATGTTGTGAATTGACCTTACAAAAGCGGCATCACAGTCACACTGATACGACGCTGGCTCCGAATAATAAGAAAAGGCATCGCTGCCATTGCCAAGGCAATCTTGGATCACTGATACATATGCAGTCGATGATAGGGGCAGAGCAGACAGGGCACCTCTGTTGTGTTGTTAATGTTGTGGTTAAACTTTCACGCGATGGAATGATCAGGAAGTCTTAGTTCATTAATTTGTTACGGGTTGCTTACTTAATCAGTAAGTCACTCAGACACACATACAGTCAGTTTGAAACACAGTCCGTTAACTGGGTTGATACCATCAACTAGATATTCAGACAGTCAAGTGGTGTGTTAATTAGTTACCAGTAGTTAGCTGGATGCTCATCTGTCTATCTGTCCATGAATTAGTTAGCCAGTTAGTTAGTGAAGCCAATGTACAGCACTTTGTCTACAGCGGTGGTTGTTTTTAAGTGCTCTATAAATACAGTTGAGATTACTGAGCAATAGGAGAGTTTTAAAAAAAATGCCCAACTGTTGCTTCCAGCTGCTTTATCCCGTGTATGCTCACGAGCGCTGCAGCATCCATATTGTTGACAGCTTGCGACAACAATTGGAGTATCCGGCAGCGACGGGACCTTTGCCTTCGCTTCTGATCTGAACTGTTATAAATTATTCATCTATGCACGGCCCTGACATATTTGGCTGCTCTCCTCGCTTGGACCTCAAGGGTTCTCGTCCCTGTGACATTAAAAGTGAGGACATCCGGCTCCTTCCTTCTTTTTTTCTCTTGAATGAAAGTTGTTCATCATCACTTGCCAGCAACAGGTTGACACCACTTAGTCTCCCCCAGGGAGAGCTGTCAGGTCCAATTCTCCATCCTGACATTTTACTTTGACAGAGGGACCGGCCAGCGCCAGGACAGACCTGTACCGGGGTGGCATGACAGGGTTTCGGGGCATGGAGCTCAATCAAATAGCAGCGCAGTTTGTGAAATATGCTTGACTTTCAACATAACAGAGTCTAGTCATTTCTATTAGATGACCAATTCCACAAATGAAAAGGAATGTCCCAATCCATATGTTGGAGACTGTCCCAACACTTCTCAACATAAATATACTTATATGTATAACAGTAAATATGGACAACATGTTCTACCTGGGTGACCCGGTGGTCAAATGGTTAGCACGTCGGCCTCATAGTGCAGAGGTGCAGGGTTCGATCCCGGCTCGGGCCTTCCTGTGTGGAGTTTGCGTGTTTTCCCAATGCCTGCGTGGGTTTTCTACGGGTGCTGCGGTGTCCTTCCACATTCCAAAAACAGGCATGGCAGGCTAATTGAACACTCAAAATTGTCCCTCGTGTGAGTGTGAGCGGATGGTTGTTTGTCTGTGCGTGCCCTGGGATTGGCTGGCAACCGGTTCAGGGTGTCCCCTGCCGACTACTCGAAGATAGCTGGGATAGGCTCCAACACGCCCGTGACCCTTGTGCAAATAAGCGCATTAGAAAATGAATGGATGGATGGATGGATGGATGTTCTAACTGCTTGTAGCCATCCATCAATGCTTGAGTTAAAGTATGCATCGTCCATGTTGTCTCCAATTTTGCTGAGTTGCTTCTAACCTTGGTGTGATTGATTGGTTGGTTGGTTGGTTGGTTGGTTGGTTGGTTGGTTGGTTGGTTGGTTTCATGCCTGCTTGCTTGCTAGGGTGGTTCGTTCATTGGTTTCTTTGGCCCATTTATCAGTCAGTCAGTCTGTCGTCTGTCCGTCAGTTCATTAATTAGACAGTCAAGCATTTAGTCAGTCAGTTTAGAAATTATTAATTGCATAATTTGGCCACATTGCACAAAGGCTTCCCTGAGGTCAGTCACAGTAGAGATGGCAAGTGTTGGTTTTGCCCCACTTCCCCTGCTTAGCTGGTCTCAGGCATGCAGCACTGTGTGTGTGAGTGTGTGTGTGTGTGTGTGTGTGTTGGGAGGTGGAGGCTGTGGGGGTTACAGTAATTCATACTGACATCCAGAGAAGCCGTGATTGCATTCAGGGCTTTGTGGGCGAGCTTCATGTGGGCGGTGGCAGCAGAAGGATCGTGCCGGTGTCCCCCACCGAATCTTTAAGAGCTGCAAGATGGTCCCCGTCCCCGGCCCCACGCCAGCCGCCCAGGGGAGGAAAAGAGCCAACGCAGCCAAAAGAGGAAGATGGGGTTGGAATTACTGGAACACCATTCATGAACTGCCCGGCGATCTCCGGCCCCACCGCGGTGCGGACGCAACCTGGTCTTCAATGACCCCCGCAGTGTGTGCAGTCAATCCGTAATCACAACTGTTTGTGTTGAATAATTCACCAGCGCCGGAACAACATCCAGCACTCATTCCGTACGGCTTTCCACCGCCGCAGTCTGCTTGGACAACACGGCCGCCCAGATGGAAACACAGAAAGCTCTTAGGAGTTCAACTCAGTCCACATCAATTAACCGTCTGCCTTCAGCCAATCACAATGGCACAAAAACAACAATAATGACTTGAAGTTTCCATATTTACTGGCATTTGTTGAACCCTGTGTATTGTTATTGTGCAGCTACATCCATCAAGCGCAATGCAGGAGGAATTATTTCCTATGGGGAAATTGTTGGGTGGTTCCACATTCCAGTCCATTGATTTCAACCTACACAATGCAATGCCTGATAGTTCACAGTGTGTGTTGCTACCTCCGCCATGTTTGGCAGGGGCAGATATTGTTTCTTTGTTTTTATGTTAGTAGCACAACGAAAAACTTCTAAAGTTCTTTCCGCAAAGCTTCCACGATGGGTTTGGCTAGAAATAGGTGCAAGTTGGTAGATTTCCATTTTTCCCCTTTGTATTTTATTGATTTGTCATCTATATTTGATGCATTTATTTTTTGGCTTGAATTGTGCAATTTTTTAATTCCTTTTTATCTGCATTTATTGTACATTTTAAAATTATTCTTACAATCATAGACATTTTTTTTGTTTTAATAAAACAAGTGCAGAAAACCTTGTATTGTGAATGTTATGTTTTGAGCACTTGACTTGAAAAGCAGGACTCGAGCAAGTCAACCTTGCGTGCAGCCGCATTAAAAAAAAACGATGCAGTATTTACAGATCACAGTTGTTTTTACGAAGAAAGCATGTTTGGATAATGAAGGTATTATGTCGACAATAAAAGGTATATTCTGTCTGCCGAATGACACATTGAAGATCAATTCTGCAGTTCTTTTGGCTTGAACAAACCAAGTGCAGAAATCCTTGAGTCAAATTGGAAGTGTCCAACCCCACCCACCTCCATAGCATCCACCATGAACCAGAAAATAGCCCGCAAACTAACACAAACACAAACCCTTGAGCTGTGGATGATTACAATCACAATGCCAAATGAATTCAAAATACAAAATGAATTTATTCACAAATGTACTCACTCAGTATAAAACGTGGGCCTCTTGTGTCATGTTTTGTCTAGACTGTGTTCCAGCTCCAACTGGAGTGAAGGGCGGTTCCCTGCAGCAGGTGCACCTGTGCCTGATTTCCTCATCAATACTGGCTTTGTATTTAAGGACTCGGACTCGTTTTACGCCTCGTTGGATTATTGACTTTGCTTGCTGTTGTGCTTCAAGTGCGAATATTTAGCCCTCTCGATACCATTCATAGTCGCTCTCGTTTTGTTCATTGATCCTTGTTGTATTTTTGTGATTGGACTTTGGGATATTTCTTCTTATTCTCTGTGTTCTATTGAGCCTTGCACAATTGTATTTTTCAATTGTATTTTTTATTGTATTTTAGATCACTTTAGGAAGTCACAAACAGCATGGAAGACTTGATTGAAATTGTGCACTTCCCGTTCTTTCACTGCATTACAGCATTGTTTCAGGAAAAAAAAAATCTCAAAGTGTAGAGGTTTTTTTTCCCGAATCTCCATGGACTTCTGGCCTCAATGATGTCTTTTTTTTTTCGGCGGAGGGGGGGGGGGGGGCCACAGTAACCAGCAGGCTTGCATCCCCAAAAGAGCATTGCAGTCCAGGTCAGCACCATTCATGCTCGTTTCACCAATAACTCCCTTACACTTCCAGTTGTTTGTCAGACTCCACACCGGCGAAGGAGAATGAGTTTTTCTGACCATGAGTGTGACAAATGTGTGAAGACACAGTGGGCTAGAATGTGGGGAGATGGTTTGGAGGGTAGCAGGGGGGCTTGCTGTAGATGGGGGGGCGTGGGGGGCAGCCTTCCCACAGATGATCACAACAGCGGCGGTGAATGCATCACAACACAACGCTGTAGGCGACTGCAAGTCAACGGTGCCTAATGCGAGCCTTTGGCATGCAGGGTGTTAAATAGATTGTGAAAATGCTCTTTTCATGACTAAGATGGAGCTTTTCATTAATCCCGCAGCTCAACATGCCTCTGCATCACAGGCGCCCCTCAAGGGGGCGGGGTGGGGTGGACTTAAGGAGTGTTGTGGTGGTGGGTATCGGGGGTACAAAAATGCCTACTCGTGATCCTTGCATATCTCCAGCCGCCCACCATCCCGTGACGCCATTTGCGATTTGCATGTTAGGAGATAAGCGCGTGTATAGTCGACATATATACAGTCCATGCAGTGTGCTTTCGGCGTCTCGCTCCCTGAGCATGTGCCATTTTGTGAAGCCTTTCAACAAGCACGCACATCTGCTTTTGTATGCTGCCTGTAGGTGGATGCGCTTGATATGGCGGATATTCGCTCGCCTTAAATCTCGTTGTGGCTTTTATGCAGCGAAGATAGAGCGTTTATTGATAGATTTTATTTTTGGGGATGCCGCCGTTAATGATACCCACGCGAGGATTAGAGCAAGGGAACGTGTGCGTGTGTGTGCATGCTGATAATTGCTATGCCATGATAAGCATGGATATCACATTTACATTTGTATTTTATTTATTTATTTATTTTTTACAGGAGAGAAACAAATTGTTTGATCAGCACGCAAATAGTAAAACCGTTGTCCCCCACTTGATTCATAAAAACGAAATAACTGTAATTTGCGCATAGTTTATAGTTTTAATCGAATGTTTAGTCATCTGGTTTTGACCTGCATTGCATCATCAATGCATTACTTTTATTTTCCAAGGTTATCGGTACGAGGGTTAGAATAGTATGGGATTTTTGTCATTGTAGTTTTTATTTCGGTTGGAGTTTTATTTTTTTAAATGCAGTTAGTTTTCATTAGTTCTCAAACCAAGTTTGTTCATTTTTATTATTTTCTTTTTTTTTTTGTTTTGTCCAAAATCCTTTGTTTTAGAATAGTTGTTATTAATTTTTGTTTGGGGTTATTTAATTTGTTGTATTTCTTGTGAGTTAAAAAAAAAAGCACCACAATAAGTATTGTGAAGTAAAAATATGACTTAAAAAAGAGCTTTTCATCCACAAAACAAATACAGGTACGATATAGCATTCCACAGACTCTGAAATACAATAAATGTTGACCTGTGAGCATAAATTTGATTAAAAAACAAGACTTTATTGTGAATCATCTGCTGAAAAACGTACGTCAGTAATCCAAGGTTATTTGCACTTGGTCAAGTAAAACAAACTAACTCAAAGCGCTGCATATTTCCTAGCCACCAAATTTCATCTGCATGCATCCATCAGACTACCCAATTTATTTTTATTGTGATTCATCTCCGCTACAACTCATTCAAACCAAATAAGTGCGATAAATGCATGCAGAGAATGTGACTGTTTTGAAAATGCGGATCGTCAACATCGCGTTATCCGCTGCGCTGTGGGAAGCCGCAGGAAAAGAGGCGCATTCATTCCCCCGGTTTGTGCTCGCCGTCTTCGTTGGCATCTTGCATTAATTATAAATCCAGCGTGAATAAATGAACAGGTGTGCAAACAAATTGAAGCCGCAATTGCAATATCGCCGTTGCAGATGAGCTTGGGAGTACAGGTGAATTGGAGCGACGTGTCCGACTTGGTCGCTGGCACCGGTAGGCGACCGAGCCAGATGTCTGTTTGTCACGCTAAAGCTGATATACGCGCATGTTGTTGTTGATGGGTGATCAAGTGTCATTTGACACGCGGAGAGTCACGACTGCAAATGATTGGCCAAGCAAGACACCGTGGCACTGGTTGTGTGCGCCCCTGTGTGTCCTCGCCACTTTTGGCATCCAATTAAACTGTATCAATGCCTCATTTGAAACCCTAATCAGGGCGTGCAACGTTAATTTGAACTCCAAAGACGGGCTCGAAAGCCCAATTTGAAATCCTATCCTGCAATTTAAATAACCCTGGTTTGAAATCCTAAATTTAAACTCTGGTTTGAAACCCAAACCCTGTCTTGAAAAGTACATTTGGAACCCTAACGCTGATTTCAAAAACCTAACCTTGGCTTGAAAACAATCCTGTCTTAAAATCCAAATGTGAGAACCTTTTGAACCTGGACTTTAAAATCTTAATCCTAGTTTGACTCCAGCGTATGTAGAGTATGTGAAGCGATCGAGGTTGCTGTGAAATGGAAGGTGTATGCATGCGGCGTGCTCACTCATCTCTTCCACTCGTTCAGTTGCACCCACATTCAGAGGTGGAAAGATGTGAACAAGTGTGATATTATTATTATTTCGTGTACCACACCGGGGCTCTTTTGAAAAAGGAGCACGTGTCTACATTCCAATGGCAGCTTTCCTTTTGGCTCCATCCCACAGCAGCGGAAAGGAATGGCGTCGACATCACAGCAGTGTCATTTTGACACGTCTTCCTGAGATTCCAGGTAAGGCTTTGCATTCATCACATGTCTACTTGAAGAGTGTCATCCATAAAATACTGTTCTAACCAGTGTAGTTCATGCTAAGAAATATAATATTGAAAAGCAAACCTAGGCTTCAAACCCCAATCCGTCTTCGAAACCCTAACCCATTTAAAACCCAGACCCTGACTTAAATCCTAATGTGAAACCTTAACCCACATAAAATACTGTTGTAACCCGTTTAGCTCATGCTAAGAACAAACAGAGCAATACTAAAAGCCTTATGTGAAACCCTAACTCGAGCTTGAAAGCCTACTTCAAAGCCCTAACCCTGGATTAAAATGCTGATTTTCAAATATAACTTTTTTTTTAAACCCAAACCCTAATTTGAAAATCTAACCCTAATTCAAAAAGTCATTTTGAAAGCCTCACACTGGATGCGAAACCCTAACCCGGGGGTCGGCAACACGCGGCTCACGAGCCGCATGCGGCTCTTTAGCGCCCCCAAGTTGCTCCCTAGAGCTTTTTCAAAAATGTTTGAAAATGGAAAAAGATGGGAGGGAAATATATATTTTTTTGTTTTAATATGGTTTCTGTCAGAGGACAAATATGACATAAAGATTATTGACGTTTTTCCGATGCTGTAAAAGTGTGTCGATTAAATATTAAATGTCAACATTTCGTCAACGAATATTTGCATCATAGCCTGCGACACACGTTTCTATTACCAAGGCGGTATGTCAGTCAGGGGATTGTTGTAAAAAAAAAAAAAACAGCTGCCTTTCATGTGCGATTCACCGAGGGTACTGGCAAAGAGAATCTGGAGAGCCGTGAAAAGCATTTTTAAAACAGTACACGTGAGCTACGATAGTTAGCACGCTGCGAAAGTGCGTCCCGTGCCTTGTTCATCTTAGCGGCCGTTATGGCTGTCGCTCATTACGGCATGCGTAAGTGTGTGCGTATGTGCACATGTGCGGTAACGGGTCGATCGAGGGTTGGTTGGTTGTTCGAAAAGTAGATCTTTAGTCAAAAAAGTTTGGGCACCCCTCCTCTACAGCAGGGGTCCCCAACCTTTTTTGCCCCACGGACCGGTTTATGTCAGACAATGTTTTCACGGACTGGCATTTAAGGTGTGGCGGATAAATACTACAAAATAATATGGTAAGTGCTGCATGAACACTGTGGTGTTTTCGAGAGATAATAATAAACACGAGGAGCGTCTAATCTGGCCGCAACACTCTGATCGCCATGGTAATGTTTAATGCCTTCAAAATACGATACAACGCAAATTCAAAGTGCATGAAAATGTCAACTCACCTGAATCAGTGCGAGCTCCGAGCTTGATTTCCTGCAACCGGGCGGTCCCATCTCGGGATAATAGGAGACAATGACACTTGAAGTGCGTGCTTTATGTCGAGTCTACTTCGTAATTTTGTTTTAGTCGCCGTTGCACAAAAACCCCGCCTCACACAGGTAGCATGTCGGAAATAGCAACCGTGCTATTGTGGCGATCTCAGAGTATTCAGCCATAACTTGAATCCAGAACACCGGCAGAGTTGTTGTCTCAAACTTAGTTTTAAGGCCGCCGTCATTTGCGATCTCCAGCAGTTTATTTTACTCATTTAGCAAGCTCCGGCGTTTTTTTTTTTTTTTTTTTTTGCGTAGTCAGTCACGTGACGGAGAAGCGTGGTTTGACGTGCGTCAAGAATGACACAGGCGGATGTAACGGAGAATCGGGTAATTTTTCAAAATGAAATATCGGAATCAATGTAAGAATTAATGTAAGTTCTCATTGTGCGGCCCGGCACCAAATGCCCCGCGGACCGGTACTGGTCCGCAGACCACTGCTCTACAGGATGAACTGCAGGGGGAAAAAAATTTTTAATCATGAATGCTCCTTGTGTATTTGGAGCTAACTTAGTAATGTTGATAACAGGCATATACTGTAAATACAGATAGCAAGTGTTGCCTTCATTATTCATTCATTCATTCATCTTCCGAACCGCTTGATCCTCACTAGGGTCGCGGGGGGTGCTGGAGCCTATCCCAGCTGTCTCCGGGCAGTAGACGGGGGACACCCAGAATCGGATGCCAGCCAATTGCAGGGCACACAGAGACAAACAACCATCCACACTCATACCTAGGGACAATTTTAGAGTGCTCAATCAGCCTGCCATGCATGTCATTGGAATGTGGGAGGAAACCGGAGCACCCGGGGAAAACCCACGCAAGCCCGGGGAGAACATGCAAACTCCACACAGGGAGGCCGGAGCTGGAATCGAACCCGGTACCTATGCACTGTGAAGCCGACGCGCTAACCGTTGGACTACCGGGCCGCCCTGCCTTCATTATAAGGCTTTTTATTTTTTGCGGCTCCAGAAATATGTTCTTTTGTTTATTTTGGTCCAATCTGGCTCTTTCAACGTTTTGCCCGAACCCTTACATTGAAACTCTAATGAGTGCTTGAAACCTTAACTCTGGATTGAGATCTCCTTTGAAACCTTAACTATGGATTGAACCCCACATTAGAAACCCTACCCTTTGCTTCAAACCCTCATTTGCAACCCAAATCCATGGCTAAAAGGGTGTTTACATTCACTTCGAAGCCAATACTCAATGCATTTCGCAAGATCAATCAAAATGCTGTCAAGCAACTCGATATATGGAGGACTGTGCTTTTCAAACAGCAGACAGTAAAAGAGTTAAAAAAGCATCACAGCCGCCCAAAGTGTAAAAGCCTCTTTTAAATACAGCGACCTCCATGGATTTTACACCTGTTGCGAACAGCACGCGCAACCCGTTAGACTGAACATGCAATGCAGCGCCCGCTAGTTTGGATCTTAGTAAATCAGAGCCCGAACGTGTCAAAATGTGACGCGTGTGGCTGCACTCAGGTGTGGAACTAAATTGTGTAACAAATGGACTGAGGCATGTAGGGAACATTAAATGGACACGCGTGGAAACAAATGGAACTGGGAGGCAGATTCGCAGGCAAAGATGCTCTTGAACCCCGGTGTAAGATAACGTGTATAATCCACAGCAGGGATGTTAAGTGCACTCATTTCACACTCCATTTCACACAACGCTGCCCAAGGAAGAAGAATGTGTGTGCGTGTGTGTATGTGCGTGTGTGTGCGTGTGTGTGCGTGTGTGTGTGTGTGTGTGTGTGTGTGTGTGTGTGTGTCTACGATGACTCAGGCAACGCACCACATTACACTTCTTGTGATGCGCCGCTCCCCGCTCTTGTTTCCCCTCCTATGTTAATAACCTGGAAACCTATAACAATAGTTACACAATATTTCAACATTAATGAAATGTCAGCTCCATAATAAGAGCCAGGTTACGCGTGAAATTCATACTTGTCGAAACACGCCACCGTCGTAAGTGGCTCACCAGTTGTCTGCAAAGACAGTTACAATGCCAATTTCTACCCGTTGCTTTTTTATGAATGTAAGCGTAGGCTTTTATTTAAGATTTTGCTGATTGGTGTGCTTGTCGAACCGTCCTGCAACATGCTCGCCGAGCTTTGTCAAATATTTAATTCACCATTTTTTATTAGTTAACAGTAGTCATGGTTTTTATTTTATAATAATAAATACCATTGTGGCCGAACACTTCCAAATCATGAAATATATGCCTTTGTACCCTTCCGTTTACAGTATTAGAGTATGAGCATATTTTTAAATTGGTTCAAGGTAAGAATTGAGTTTTTATTCATAAAAACAATATTAAACATTCTCTTTTGTGGAATAAAAAAAATATATACCGGTATGTATTATTATCCATTCATTCATCTTCCGAACCGCTTGATCCTCACTAGGGTAGCGAGGGGTGCTGGAGCCTATCCCAGCTGTCTCCGGGCAGTAGGCGGGGGACACCCTGAATCTGTTGCCAGCCAATCGCAGGGTACACAGAGACGAACAACCATCCACGCTCACACTCACACCTAGGGACAATTTAGTGTGCTCAATCAGCCTGCCATGCATGTCTTTGCAATGTGGGAGGAAACCGGAGCACCCGGAGAAAACCCACACAAGCCCGGGGAGAACATGCAAACTTCACACAGGGAGGCCGGAGCTGGAATCGAACCCGGTACCTCTGCACTGTGAAGCCGACGTACTAACCACTGGGCTACCGGGCCGCCCCGGTATGTATTATTATCCATTCATTATCTGATCTGCTCATCCTTACGAGGCGTGCTGGAGCCTATCCCAGCTGTCTTTGGGCAGTCGGCGGGGGACATACGTCTTTTTTTTCTCTCACTTCTTTGGAACTGAGAGTCGCCGCTTGGAATTGAAACGAATTTTACATGGGTCAGGAGAAGTGAACGAATCTCTTTTTTTCGTCAATGGACGCGACAGCTTCTTGTTTACTTTCAAACTTAGCTTGTAGCAGACGCGTGCACATTTTGAGCATGTCGCCTCTAATCCACTGGTGAAAAGACTCTTTGATTCTCTCCTCTTTCATCTAGAAGTGCATCAAACAACAAAGCATCTGCAGGAAAAGTGGTTAAGATTGCATGACTGTCCGTCCGTGTCTTGTGTGTGTTGTGTTATTTTGTTAGTTTATGTTCACTGTTTTGTAAAGCGCTTTGTTTGAGCTCAAGCTGTTGCGAAAGCGTGATATAAATAAAGATGTAGCAAATGTTTAGCTGTAAGTGATTTGTCTATCCTGGTCTATCGTCTTGTAATTGAGTACTGCAATTATTTGTATTGTCCGTTTTATGATGTCATACCGATTTTGTTCTTATTTCTACCATCGTGGTTTTCAAGTTTTATGTGTCTCATTATGCTCTTTTGGGACTACGGCTGAAAGCGAGCATTTATGTTAAATCTGGCGCATTTATAATGTTCATTCTTGTGTTGATTCATATGCACTGTCCCAATGAAAAAAATGCATCAAATAAATAAAAAATAAAGATCTGAACTGGTTGCCAGTCAATCGCAGGGCACACATAGACAAACAACACTCACAATGAACTGTATTCCATTGACCTATCATGCAAGATTTTTGCCATGTGGGAGGAAAGCCACACAGGCATGGGGAGAACATGCAAGCTCCACAAAGGAAGGGCAGAGCCCGGAATGGAACCCTGACCTCTGCACTGCGAGGTGGACATGCGGACAGAGCATACATCGATACGCATAGGCATGTATTGTTTATCATCTGCGGTAAACAAGCGATATCATTGCAGAAGTTCTTCATCTGTTTTCACATAAACTCAAGTGTGTCGTAGGATATGTGTGTATATTATACTGCCCCATGATGGCAGAACAACAAATTACTTGTCAAGCATGTAATTATGAAGCACAGTGTTGAATTCTTGACATGACCTGATGTTCTCACTATATGCTTTCATGAAGTACAGTCCCGCGCAGTGTTATTTTTCTTCTCAAACAACATGCCACAATTTTATATTTTGTTGGTGTGTTTCGGGTGGGCGGCTTGATGGCATTTTCATTTCATTTGATGATAGAAGATCCAAGTGTTTTGTATTAGGATGCTGATGGAAATCCAGACACGACTGTGCTTCAATTTCTATTGTTTCCTATTGGGAGAAATTTTGCTTGGCAATCCGGCATCGCTGAAATCACCGTGTCTAGTCCTATGAGCCATTATGTTTTATTATTCATATTGTTTTGACAGAGGTACTGTATAAGTGTGTGAAATAACATAATAAGAGAGTTGGATTTATTTTGCTGTGTGATGAATGGAGCTGTTCAGGGACGCCAAACAGCAGAGCTGGTTTGTTTGTAGTGCGTCCGTGTGTCTGATTCACCTTCTTTTTTTTTTTGTACAGTGAAATTGTTTGGAAAAGCTCCCCGCTGAACAGATGGTGTCTGGCGGCAGGAGAAGGAAGCACATATACACACACACACACGCACACACACACACGCGCGCACACACACACACACACACACTCTCTTCTTATTTCCAGTTTGAGTCTTTGTAAATAGAATAACCAAGGTCTAGTGGGATTTTGACCACAGATCTGTTTTCGTAACCTGTATTTTCTGTGCTGCTGTAGGTGCATGAGCTCCAGAGTGGGGGAGACTGGAGAGTGTCTCTGGTTGGAAGCCTTTCAAGCACTTTGATCAAGGTGCGACACGGTGTGTGAAGATATACGCAACACTTTTGTTTGAGGGTATGGCTAAAGTGTTCATCGTCCTGCAAAATTCATTGTAAAAGAAAAGGCTGCCCTGCAAACGATGCATCATCAGAGGAGCCGCAGCAACAGTGAGGTGGCGGCAGCAGCTTTAGGCTATTTTCTTCTTCTCCTTCAGCTGGAGGCATTTGATCAACACTTGAGACTCCAAATGAATGAGCTGGCCGAAGCGCAAACCTAAATCCCGTTGAAAATCACTCTAGACACGAGATTGAAACCCGAGCTCTGGCTTGACAATCTGTTTGGAAAGCTTAGAATATATAACCCTGACTTAAAACCCTACTTTGAAACATGAATTCTGGCTTGAAATCTTGACTTGAAGGAAGACTTTAAAACTGAAATACGGGCTTCACACCCTAATTTAAAACCCTGAAACCCAAACGCTGGCTAAAAAACTTAATCTCGTATAGTGTGGGGACAATCAAGTATCAATGTCAATCAACCCCACTACTACATCACAGTTTGGCTGAGTGCAAAACGGTTTGCTTACAGACACATTTTGTTAGAAATATGCAGTTAACAAAAAGTTTACTTTGGACACGTGGTGGATCAGGAGACAAAACAACTTGTATACAAGTCAATTCTCCATAATATTTCCACTTTAAGGGGCCTATATCATGCAAACCAACTTTTTGAGGTTTTAGCCATGCATGTAAAAACGCTAATTCCTCCGCAAAAACACGACCAAAGTGGTGTTTTCTTCCATTCACTCGTTTCTGAGCATTCCTGCTCTCTAAGCACCACCCCCGCCCATCCAAGAAAAGGTGGCGACCTCAGTTTTATACATTTTAGATTGAGTGAGCCACCCCCATACTGCCCCTGCAGAGCAAACGCGTGCCCAATTTCTCCGAGCAGCCAGCAGTACGCCTGACAAGAGTATCCAGGAAAGAGGCACTATGAGCCTCGGAGGAGGCACCGAACACCCCCGGCTGGAACTCCGCTCTTTCAATTTTTTTTCTAAATCCACCAATAGGAGGACACACGACAACCGTATCCAGAAAAAAAGACGCTATGAGCGGCCTCCCCAGCGACAGACTATCTAGGAGTTGTTTGTTTGTGATCGTCATTTGTCAGAAGACTGCCTGCTGAGGGTTGGAGATTAAACCTCAAAACGGGTGCAAGTCACTCAATCAAGCCTGCTGAAGAGGCCAAAGCTGTCAGTAAATCAAACTGCTAGCTGAATGATGACATAATATTAGCATGAAGGCACTAAAATTCGCGTCATTGTCAATCACAATATGTCGGGCATATTTTGTTGTATACAACATAAATGGACTTGTTCCATACATTACCCTGTACGTGGATGAATAGCACATCAGTGCTGTGTCAAGATTGTCACTTGACTCTGGATCGAGGACGCAATGCTCCACAATATAGTATCCATCTTTATTACGATCTACTGTTTCGTGGGCGGTGCACGCAGCAACCGGCTTTAGGACGACATCATGAAAGGGCTTGAAAGGTGTGCGGCAGCCACATGGGGAGAGGCGGGGCTTCAGTGAGCCAGGCATCTATCTTCCTTCCGGGTTAGAAAAACAGCCAAGAAAAGAACTCCTATTTTGAAAGAAATTAGATCAATATTTTGCCAAATGTAAAAGATAAGCACAGAAATGCCTATCGTTAACCGTAGAAAGCTTAAAATAGCATGAAATCGGCTATTTAAATTATCGCCTGCACAAGTTCGTAAAGGCTCGATGATAGCAGCGTTTTGTAATTAGAACATCCGTCCATCCATCCATTTTCTAATCCGATTTTCCTCACAACTGGGCAAGCTGGAGCCGATCCCAGCTGTCTTCGGACAGTAGGCGGGGGACACCCTGAACTGGTTGCCGGCCAATTGCAAGGCACACATGGACAAACAACCATGCGCGCTCACACCAACACCTCGGGACAATTTAGAGTGTTCCCTTAATCTCCCATGCATGTTTTTGGAATGTGGGAGGAAACTGGAGTACCCGGAGAAAAGCCGCGCAGGCAAGAAAGGTAAAACGCCACACAGGAAGACTCGGAGCCGGAATCATATTCCTGCACTTCTCCATCACCGGGCCGCCTTTCGTAATTAGAACAACATGGAATTTGCTCGGGAAAGCCGAGAAGTTACGTTGTATGTTAACAGGGTTCCCACAGAGTCAGTGCCCGGCCGGCCCATGGCATAAACAGTCTATGTGGTTGTTTCGGGACACAACAGCTCGGAAGGCCCACATTAATTCCAGTGTTGCGATCTACTGTAAACAGTGACACTCTAGAAATGGCCAAAGGCATTTATTGTTGAAGGAAATATGGTAATGTGTGTAAATTGTGTGCCTTAAACATGTATTAACTTTGAATGCATTTACATAACATTGTTTTTTTTTTTTTTTAAAGAGTCTAATTAATGTGATTTGCGTATGCAGTGGCACATGTGGCTTACGCGGCATTGTGATGTCGTCCAAGGCGAGGAAGACAATGTGTGCATAGTAT
The DNA here is from genome assembly GCA_026261675.1 of Hippocampus mohnikei. Classification (NCBI taxonomy): domain Eukaryota; kingdom Metazoa; phylum Chordata; class Actinopteri; order Syngnathiformes; family Syngnathidae; genus Hippocampus; species Hippocampus mohnikei. Next base: position 17,170,741 of record JAKGUB010000334.1, on the reverse strand, counting down.
TTTGAGTTAATTTGGTGGTGTGTATCGATGACGAGTAAGTGGAGTCTTCCAAATACAAATGCCATCGCCGTTGGGTTGTTTGAGAGTATTATGTGATGTTTATTAGCCTTTTGATGTGTCACAATAATCAATTTCGTATCAGTCTGCCACTGGAAGTGAGACCATTTTTTAATGACAGCAGAAGAGCTCCAAGCGGAAGTGCTGCATGCTATGACTGACACCCGGGTTTACTCAAATTCAGATGTGCGCGTTTCGAGTGTTTTCCACAATGTTCATTAGTGAAAGATGTCACGTAGCAATCGCTAATAAATAAATAACGACAAGAAATAGTCAAATTAAATATAATACTGTTGTCACGTGGTGCCCCCTGAACAAGTCTGCCCGCTCCCTCAAGTCTGCATGATACTAGAACCTAAGAGAGAACGGGGCAATGTGAGTCATTGATGTGGAACAATTTTGTGGTCATGTGACCACAATGAGATTTGGCTGCAAATATGCCAAATGTGTTAATAAGTTCACCCTACTTGTAAATGAAGACAAACGTGAATAATAACGGAGCTTTCCATTGTACAGTAATGGATTTCTGTGGCCAGTGAACATCAGAGCCAGCTCCTCTAATGTACTGTACTAAACGAGTGATTTAATTCACTTTACATTGAGAGAGAAGAACATCTTGGAAGTGATCAGGGAGATCAATTGGGAGGTTCTGATGACTGCGAACAGGGTTTCCACATACAGAGCACATCAGTCGCCTATCTGCTCAGCCATATGATCAAATATACTGTCCAAAAGGCCTTGATTAAGTCACTTTATACTGAAATTAGAACAATTAGTCCAGATATAGGACTCCTCCTGTACGTTAAACAGCAAATAATTAGCCAGTACTGTACTTGCTAGGCCAACTATGTCCATTTTTAGGACAAATTCTGAGGCTTGTTGTTGCACCAGAAGAACTTTTCGCTGACATTGCACTGGAGCAACAGATAAGGCAAAAGAACATGAAAAAATCGGTGGAAGACGCAGCAGACATTTCAAGCAGAATATCACTCGCCGGGAAGAACTCGAACAACCCAAAATGTCATCTATATCTCCTCGCAGACCGCGAAAGTGTGAATTAAAAGCTCTTTTTTTTTTGTGGAGTCAGAGCCTTGAAACTGCCAGTTGAGTCGGAATGCAGACGATGGCATATTTGCGCCACCTTCCTTCACCATGCATGCGCCGTCCAATTGAGGCTGTGAGAATAACACGGCGCAAAGCTAATCTTTGGCCCCCACGAAAAAAAGGCCGCGGGGAGTCAGCTCCGCAACCCGGGAGCGGAGGCCGACGCGGACCTCTACGGTGTGCTGTGGCGGTGTCGTGTTGCTCACAGTGCAATGACCGCATAACTGAATGTGCACATCCATCCCCTCTACTACAACTAAATAATGCGGCTGCATTAAGAGGCATGCAAGCTTTAAGAGCCCTATTAAAGTTTGCTGGGGGAAGAAGACGAGGGGGCACCACCATCATCACCACTACTGTCAGGAAGCACACACACACACACACACACACGCACACACAGACTCATCCTAGCGTTTCCACTTGTGTTCACCAGCCAAAATGTGGCACCCAAAAATAGGCAGAATACTTGGAATTTTACTATAGATGAACCATCCATTAAGGGTGCTTACCTACACGACTCAACTTGTTTCAGGGTTGTTGAGATGGAAATATGGAAGGCGTGTGTGTGTGTGTGGGGGGTCAGTTTGCACGTTGCTCCCGCTGATGTGCACCAGCTGTTGCTACCTGTAAAGCTCCAGCTATATAGGCTGATCAACTATATCGGGAGTTAAACGAATTTAAGGGGGAGTGGTGGGGGTTGAGTCGCCTCCGCAGCGCGGGGTGCTCGCATGCAGACAAGACGAACGCACATTTTTTTTAAAGCCACAAACAAAAACAATTGGGGCGTCGCACCGCATGAAACGACGCACTTCAGCACGCAAGTCCGTGAAGATTCCCCATACTTTAAAGCCGAAAAGAAGCCTTTTACGGCGTCGGCTTGTTTCTGTGCATGCGTCGATAATAACGTGGTGCGTTTTTTGCAGCACTTACCACCGGTTTTCTTTCTCCTTCCTCGCAGAGCTTCCAGTGCGGTCCACCCCGCGAAGTGACCCACATCCGATGCGCCTATCTTCGGTGTTCGTTTTCGGAGTCGCGGCGTTGGTCTTGCACGTACTATCCACGAGGAAATCCACGCAGCGCCTTACACCGAGAGAAGTGTGTGCTGGAAAGTCTGGAACTTGAGCAGTGGGTGGTTGAGTGGGGAGGGGGCGACACGATGCCAACGAAGCGAGGTTGCCTCTTTTTTTTTTTTTTTTTCCTTCCCCCACTTGGTGGACGTTTCCGCGCGTGATCGATGCTTCGCGGACCGCCGCACGGCGTTCTTATCTGCGCCGAATTGCAACCAGGGTAAGGAAGAAGGCGAAGGTGTTGACAGCAGATTAGTGAAACTGCGGCGATAACAGCGTTCAGTGTTTATCCCTTATTTTGGTCCAAATGTCAACGCGGCTTCGGCAGGGACAGCGCAGCAGCCATACCCCCCCACCCCCAGCCTCCCCTCCCCTTTCCCCCTCCGAAGCCAATTAAGACCAGTAAGAGTGGAATTGTTGCATCCACCGAAGAGACGCGCCTGCTGTTTGAGAACTCCACGCCGTGAGATGTGTGAGAGAGCGAGCAGCGGATGATGCGCGTGGTGGGATGCGTGGTGTGCGCAAAGGCGGGGGCTCTCAACACTTCTTGCAGTATACCCGAACCCCCTCCCCCTCAAAAAAAAGTGTTAACATACGATTTGTTCCACCAAACAACTTCAAATACTGTCGCGTGGACCAATATACTTTTTCAAATAAATGTTTTTATTCTTTGAGAGGAAGGGTGTCAAACTCAATTTTTGGGGCCACGTTGTAGTTATGGTTTCCTTTGGAGGGCTGTTATGATAGCAAAACCCAAACAAATGTATGATCGCCTCATCTTGTCATCCGCGACAAATTGATGAATAGTTTTGAAATCATCCATGCATCCATCCATTTTCACAGGGGGTGCTAGAGCCTATCCCAGCTGTCGGCGGGGGACACCCTGAACCGGTTACCAGCCAATCGCAGGGCACACAGAGACGAAAAAACCATCCACGCTCACACTCACATTGAGGGACAATTTTGAGTGTTCAATCAGCTTGTCATGCCTGTTTTTGAAATATGGGAGCAAACCAGAGTACCCGGAGAAAACCCACGCGGGCCCGGGGAGAACATGCAAACCACACAGGAAGGCCAAAGCTGGAATCGAACCCGCTACCTCTGCAGTGTGAGGTCGACGCACGCAACTACTGGACCAACGGGCTGCCGGTTTTGAAATCAGAGGCTTGTAAAAACAGTTGGAGAATTGGAGACAAAAAACGGCTGCAATATCTCAACATTTTTAAAACGGAAGACAATTTAATTTGCGCTTTAGGCATTTTCGCAAGAAACATGAAGTCGATGCATTTGGGAACTGGCACTTTTTTTCCACAAATGGAAAAAGAGAGACATTTATTTGAGGGAGGGGTTTATTTGTCTCAAGTAGGTGAGGCGCCCGCTCCGTTCTCCAGGGTCGCACCTGTGGAGTGGACAAAGTGGCGAACGAGACGAGCTGTGGGCGCAGGGGGTGCATCGTGCTCAACGTTGCTCTCCTTTAAGGCACCCGAGCTGGTGAATATTCATGAGCGACGAGCGCGTTCCGCAACGTCTGGGGGACGGCACGCGACGGAATCACAGCGCCAACTTGTTCCAATTATGGAACTGAATTGTTGGATGTGTCTTCATTGTGGCACAATGCACTGGCTCGGTGTTTTCAAATTCACAAAGAGAGCCTGCACAATTTCAATGGGATTCGCGTGAGTTTAATTTTGATCTGTGCAGATTTGAGGGAATTTATCCTTGTCTTATTTCAACCCGCATGACTTTTGATGGATATATGTTCGTCTTTCTCTGACACCGGTAGACTTTTTCCAACATGCACGATTTTAAGCGCTTTACTCTAATTTTATTTGAGCCTGCACAGTTTCTACCTTATTTTTTGCAGCCTTTTCAAAACACCGCAACCTGATCGAATTTACCGTCGATTTATTACAACCTGCATCACTTTTATGCAATTTAAAGAAGTCTAATGCAGATTTTACAAACTCGCAGTCGTCATATTTGAATCTGAATTGATGTTCTTGGATTTATGGTCGTCCTGTTTTAACCTGCACAGATTGTAGAGGCATGCGATTGGCTGGCAACCGGTTCAGGGTGTCCCCCGCCTACTGCCCCCAGCACGCGCCGCGACCCTTGTGAGGAGAAGCGGCTCAGAAAAGAAGAAGAAAGAAGATTATCGAGGATTTACGGTAGTTTTATTTAAAAATGGGACCGTCTCAAAATGGCCTCGTTTCAAGTGAAAAAAGGTGTGAACCCGATAACGTCGACACAGGAACGACACAAGCCAAATGCTATCGTTGACTTGTTCACACGGTGTCTTTTTCTCACGAAACTCAAAGAATTTAGCCGAAGCGTTTGACTTATCGGGGGCGGACTTATTATTAAATTATGTGCGAAGGGAGTCTTCTTTTTAAACTTTGAGGCGATTTATCTGAGTCTTCTTTTAACCTCCATCTTTTTGTGGATTGGGTTGTTCATATGTATACATTTTACACTGATTTTCTGTGCAAGAGGTTCCACAGTTACGAAAATTTGACTTACGATCATTCGTAGATAAAAACACTGACCGACGTCCATACATTTTTGCAAAATGCCGCGTTTTTAACCACGTGCCGCATCGTACTGTTCGGTATCGTAGTTCCCTTTCTTTGCCGCGACGCACGGCGAGCGACACCGCTCCATATTCACACCTCAACACGCATTTATGATGAGAAGAGGAAGGAAGCCGTCTTCTTCCCAAAGAACTCTCCGGCGACGAGGTCACGTCTGCCTCTCACCAACAATGACTTCTCTCTACCCTCCTTCTCCTTCACCGTTTACATATGCATGGCAATTATAGATCGAAATGACATGTGTTCTGATTTATTAAGAATTAATTTGAGGAACAGCCTCTTGATTGATGTTCACAGCTTGGGAACCAGCTGTACATTTCTTTAAACTAACGCAACTCTTATTAGAATCATGGAGTCTCATTCCAACCTGCAAAACCTTTATGGGGATTTATGGGACAGTTTTATTTTAGGCTGTGATGATTTTATAGGATTTACGATAGCTTGATTTGAACACGGATTTTGGGTGGAATATGCTTGTCTTTTTATGAGATTGACAGCTATTGAAATTTAGTTATCACATCTTTTCTGGGAGAGCGGCCCGGAGGTCCATTGGTTAGCGTGTCGACCTTACAGTGCAGAGGTCGTGGGTTCGATCCCAGCTTCGGCTCTCCTGTGTGGAATGTGCATGTTCTCCCCGGGCTTGTGTGGGTTTTCTACGGGTGCTGCGTTTTCCTCCCACATTCCAAAAATATGCATGGCAGGCTGATTGAACACTCAAAATTGTCCCTAGCTTTGAGTGTGGGCGCAAATGGTTTTTCATTTCTGTGTGCCCTGCGATTGGCTGGCAACCGGTTCATGGTGTCCCCCGCCTACTGCCCAAAGACGACTGGGATAGGCTCCAGGACCCCTCGCGACCCTTGTGAGGATCAAGCGGATCAGAAAATGGATGGATGGATCTTCTCTGGGATTTCTGATATATCTTTATTTTAATCTAATTAATTTGCCCAACTTTTATCTAGTAGTTTTCGATTAATTGCACAATTTAAATTTTTTTAGGGCACTTACGGTTGTCTTTTTGTAAACCACGTTAATATTCTGGGATTTATGATAGCCTTAGTTTAACCTGAAAACCTTTTTGAGACTCATAATCATTTTAGTTCAGCCTGTCCGGAGTTTGAAGGATTTTGAGTCGCTGTATTTTAAATTGCAAAACGTATAGGGGGGTTGTGGTTGTCTTATTTTAGTGAGCATATCTTTTTTGGAATGTATGGTAGTCTTATTTTAATTTGAATAACGTCTATGGAATTTACAGTATTTTTCTTTTGAACTTTGCTGATTGGAAAGATTTATGGTATACAATAGTCTCATTTTTACCCGAACCATTTTTTCGGGATTTATGACCATCTTCTTTCAACCTGCATAGATTTTATGAGATTTGCTGCAGTCTTGCTTTAATTTCCAAAATTTTCATGAGAATTACTGTAGTTCTCTTTTAATCTGCATGGTTAGGGGAACTACTGTAGGTTCATTTTAACATCCACATCTTTCATGGGGTGGACGGTCGTTTTATTCTGACCTGCAAAGCTTGTAGGGGTTTTTTCAGGGAATTTTATTTGAGCTTTTATGAGGTTTACTTGAGCCTTATTTTAACCTTCAAAGCTTTTAGAGGATCCACACAAGTTTATTATCACCTCGTCATCTTGTGTGGAAGTGGTGGCAGCCTTATTTTAACCTGAATAACTTTTACAGACTTTACGGTCATCTTATATTCACCTTGGGAGCATTTATTAAATTTTGACCTGTGCAACTTTTATAGGATTTATAGGAGACATATTTTAAGGGTGCTATAAAAGTGTCGAGGGTACAAAAGCAGATCCTTGAGGGTACCAAACGAATGTCAGAACCTCCTAAATTAATATGCAAGGCATTACTTTCCCAGGGAGCGCCTGCACAGAATGCTACATTTTCACGCCTCCCAATCCCGGCTGCTCAGCTTCCTTGTTTCAATTAGCCACGGGGCGGAGAGGATGGAAAGCCACGTTAATTCCAGTCACTCACGGCAATCCCGGGCGGCGGAAGCAAGTGCAAAACCGCCGAAGCGTAATCACCTGCCCCCAGACACTGCTCATTCCATGGACACATAATGGGAATTACTCAGAGTGTAAATTCTCCAGTTCAAAAGGTTCTCTCATCTAGTGGTGTCATTCATTACGAGAGCCAAATGTTGAGCTGCCTGTGACAGCTCGGGATTTCTTTTTTTTTTTTCTTCATCACTTCTCAATTCAACGCTAGGGGAGGAAAATTGAATGCTTTTCTAATTTTTTTCAATCAAGCTGGCAAAAAAAGTCTTCCACGAGAATGTAAAATCACCCGGGTGTCCTTCAGCATCAACAAACTGATTTGATAGTGCCAAAGAAAAAAGATGTGTTTGTTGCACGGCTTTTCATATTAGGCCCTGTGTCATCTAATATGGAACTCCTGGCGGCGCAACCCCACACTATTTCTCCCTCTTTCTCTCTCTATCACGCGCGAGCGCGCACACACACACACACACACACACACACACACACACATTCTGCTGACATTTAAGTGTAGAAAAGTGAGACTCTGACTCTCACTGTGCTGTTTGGGAAGATAAAACAGAGCAGCCATATGCTATGTCCACATGTGACTGCCTGCGCTATGCATGCACAATTGTCAGTCCTCTAAAACCGGGTATGGTAAACCTGCACTATTCCTTCGGGATAGGCACAATCCATCCATCCATCCATTTTCCGATCCGCTTAATCCTCACAAGGGTCGCGGGGGGTGCTGGAGCCTATCCCAGCTGTCTTCGGGCAGTCGGCAGGCTACACCCTGAACTGATTGCCAGCCAATCGCAGGGCACACATAGTCGAACTACCACTCGTGCTCACAGTCACACCTAGGGACAATTTAGAGTGTTCCATCAACCTGCCATGCATGTTTTTGGAATGTCGGAGTACTCGGAGAAAACCCACACAGGCACGAGGGGAACATGCAAATTCCACACAGGAACGCCTGAGCCGGGATCGAACACACGACCTCTGCACTGTGAGGTCGACGCGCTAACCACTTGATTCCTAACACAAATAGCGTAAAACTGTGAGTATGTGATGCCCCAACTAAAAATGTTGACCATTTCCTCACCCTTAAAAAACAAACTCGCCGTGGTTTCCACTCACAGCCCAGGCCAAACTGAGCTCCCCCCTTCAGTACAGAGCTTTACACTCAGTCGAGATGGATCGCTTCAACATACTTCCTTGACAACAATTACTGTACTACTTTCCAATTTAGAGAGGACTTTGGGAGATTTTTTTTTAGCATCTTGGGTCACTTTAGAAACAGTACAAAAATGAGTTTAGGTGAGTTTTCCAGCAAATTACTGTGGATAGATTCCACAGAAAAACAACAAATAGGCAAATGAAAATGTGTGGGTTTATTATACACATATATGGATTCTTAACATCTTAACCAATATTTATTTTTGGTCCATTGAGTACTCTAAATTGTACATAGAGTTGGTCTGAGTGCAGAGCCGGATCTAGCCAAAGAGGCACCCAAAGCATAACACACTGCAAAATATTTTCAAAGCTGTATCGCATGTAGCTTACACAATGTCATGTATGTTGCCAAGTTTATCAATTAGACATTCAGAAATAAAACAAGGAGAAGACAGGAGACTCAATTGTGGTACCAGGGGGGAAAAGAGGAGAAGAAGTGTTAGGTTTCAGTTCTCTGCACGTCACCCAAGGATCTCCCCGCTCGCCTTCTCATTTATTGGGAATCTAATACTGTACATGGGGGTGTCCAACCTAAAGGGTGAGGGCTGTTGAAGACACACTGAATTTGTTGGACTATGTGTGTACATGTTAGTGAAAATTACGTACATGTGTGCAATCATTACAAAAACACCAAGTTGCAGCTGGTGTTGACAGCTCCATCCAGATCCGACCTTGCTCTTGTTTTGTCTTAATACTTTGATCTTTCCACACACTTTCTCGGAAAGGTGGTTGCGTACCTCAATTGTCACCCAGTGCACTACGCATTCTTATATTATAAATGCGAGCATACCTTCATTAAAAGCATTATATATTTTTTTTTTATTAAAAGCATATGTGTTTTTTTATTACATCATAATCAATTTATCATTGCAGGCGTAAGCGTTCTTCATTGCAAGCATAATCAATTTAGCATTAATAATATGCAAATGAATGAGAACTAAAAACAATCAACCTAACATATATTAAAAGTAATCTAATTCAGCATACAGCATATAGCAATTACAAAGTCCAGAGTTAGGGCATTTGTGTGAATTTGCACCTGCTCTGTTCCAAACACAAACTAGACGTTGCCTCCTGGTGAGAGTTGTTGCATGATACGATGCCTCAAATCTAACAGTTGCTAGTTCAGCAAAACCAGATACCAAATGCAGTTGTTTTCTGGGGTGTTAGCAACATATTAGCAAGAGGCTAATAAATAACCTATAGTCTACTGTCACTCACATTTCTCATAAAAAAATTTAATCTTTTTCTTTTGCCCGTTTCTCCTCTTCTTTTCTTCTTCTTTCCAAGCTGGGCACCTGATGGCTTCTTTGACCTTTTTCTTTGATCCACGATCTTCATTTTAAATCTTGACATCATCACGGTTATTACCTTTTGTCAACACCGTCCGTTCACCTGTCAATCAACTGGGATCCGGTGTCACGTGACGTCAACAAGTTTAGGTCGATTTGTATTTTTACACTTTTCACATAACCCAATCAATAACGTCGAATGCATATGGGCCTATGTTAATTCTGCCAAACAATTTATTTGAATGCAGTTTATGTTGTGTGGCCTGGCATCAGTCTATCCCTTGCTGACTTCTGGCGGTCACAAGTTGACCAGCCCCGTCTGTATGGTTCTTGGCAATTAGTTGGCGACCAGTCCAGAGTGTACCTGACTTCTCTCACCAAGTCAGCTGGGAAAGGCTAAATGGATAATCATCTGTAGCTTTTTATTTTTTAATACACAAATGCTCTTCTATCGCTTGAATTGTGTTGGAATCCAAATTGAAAGTGATGGCCCTCATTTTATGGGCAAACAGGAAACAAATGTCCAATGTGGATGCTTTGACAGCAACTATCTTTCTCAGCTTACTGTAATGTGATATCCTAAAACATTCATTTGAAAAGCCGTGGCTGAGCACCCTTCTGTGGGTGTGCCGCGTAGTAAAAAACAGGCAATTAAGTGGCAGCGTGTCGGTGTTAAATGTGCTTGAACGTAAAAACTATTCATCTTCTGCGGCTGGCTGCACACCACAGAATCCAGTTTGGTTAGGGCCATTATGTTTTCATGCGAGGCTGGAAGGAGAAAAATGTCAGTATTTGTTGTTGTGGACAGATGGGCGGCTGTCAACAGCCAGGTGATGCGGTGTGGTTCGTCTATTATGTGCTATTACACTGCATCCTGCTGTCATTTGTACAGATTTTATCATTCATGGGAGCGTCTCAAGCTGGCGTTTGTATCTGGCTGGGTAGCACGAGGAATAAACAACATGGTGAGAGCAGCCCCTGCTGGGATGAGAAAGCAATACGTGCTGACAGTGTAGACCAGGGAAACTTTTTGTGCTGAGTTGACACATTAGATTTTCAAACTGTAAATGTGTGTGTGGGGGAGGGGGGGATTCTATATACACCGTAAATTCCGGACTATAAGCCGCTACTTTTTTCTCAAACTTTCAACCCTGCGGCTTATTCAGTGATGCGGCCAATTTATGTAATTCTTCTAACGGCCGCCAGGGGCGCTCGCGTAGAAAAGGTAAGATTAAGACCGGTGGAATATATGCGTCGAGGAAGACTGCAACTTCTTGTCTTGTGCATAAATTAAATTAGCGTGAACATACCCTCATCATGGAAAATGCAAAAAGAAAGGCATATGACGCATTGCTATTCTGTTGCTAGCGTGTTGTTACCATGTTGCTACAGTTTTACTGCCGCGTCACAGGCACCGTTTGGGAAGAAAGTTATATTATTATTTTTGTTAAGTTATATTATTAAAACTTTGAAAACTCTCTCTGTGTATCATCTTTCTTTGTAAATATGTTTACATGTTTTAATGTGGGCACATGCGGCTTATATGCAGGTGCGGCTTGTGTATGTACACAATTGGTTTCCCTCTAAAAATGTAGTGGGTGCGGCTTATAATCAGGTGCGCTCTATAGTGCGGAAATTACGGTGTATATATATATATATATATTTATATATATATTTTTTTTTTCTTTCACTAAATGAAATGTCTATACACACACAAACACACACACACACACGCATACACACACACACACACACACACACACAAACACCGAGAAATCAAAAATGGGCACTTTACCCCATTTTCCCGGTCCGTCCTCCGTCAGTGACCTGGGCTCCCTTCCGTCATCGTCCCGCCGTGCTTATTCATATCATAATAACCCTCGCCATCTTTCCTCGTCATTTTAAAGCACTTCCGTACCAGTCGGCTTCCACCCATCCCCCTCCGGAAAAACAAAGCATCCATCGTGGGAGAGAGACATGGTGGGGGGGCAATGAATACCCTACAGATGAGACATGACTTCCTTTCCTCCATATATTCCCATAGCACTGCTGATCCCATCTTGAATGGTGCCTTTTACGGTAACAAGCAAGTATTATCATAGACAACATTCATATTACATATACAAAGACGCCCTTATTGAATACATCAACGCCGCAGCCGTATTCGATGTGACAAAGTGAAGCAAAATTTAACTGTGTTTCCTCCTTGGAGATGTATCATCAAGCAAAAACTCACTGGATTAATACGGAATCGTTCTGTCTGATTGTGTGATGTTATACTACCTCAGTTTTATGATATTATTTGCTGAATTTACATCTAATATTAAAGCCACATAAAATGGATGGGCTCACATATCGCTCCGACACCGTTCAACAATTGTCTGCACCAGAATTGATAAGATAAAGGAAAATAATATTTATATTCATTTTAGATTTCCAAAGAGTTTATATCTCATATGGAATCTTGTACGAGATACTTCAAATGCCTCTTGAGTTGCCGGTACTAACGCAATATGTGCTTTCTCGCTTGCCGTACAGTGATCAGTCCTTTTTTAGGACAGTTTAGGATAGGATTATTATTATTATTACTGTTAATATTATTTTACGTGAAACCCATACAGCAATTATGTAATCATTTACACGGATAGAAAAAAGTAGTATGAATTAATAATTAATGAACCCAAAAATTTCAGGGGAAAGGCAACTAGTAATCCTAACAGTGGAAATAAAAATATACCCGGGCCGCATGCCTGTTTTTTTTTGTTGTTTTTTTTTTAATACCAAAGAATGAGATCAAGATAAATTATTGTAAAACTTTTTCTGGCTACTGAATCAAGGTGGTGTGAATTTTGAACAGTTTCAAACAGCAGAGTTAGCAAACATACTTAAGCCTTCTGCAAGAAAGAAAAAATGTTTGGAAAAGCCTACTAGAACATCTGACCTGTCCTTTTTTTTAATATATCACAAAAACTTAGCATCTGAACAGGGGTGTGTAGACTTTTATCCACTGTACATTTTATGAACTAATGTTTGTCCTTCTAATGGTTCCGTTGAGCTGGAACCTGTGCCAGATGACTTTTGGTGAGAGAAGCGAGATACTCGCTGGACTGGTCGCCGGCCAATCGCAGGGCAAATCAACAATCATTCACACTCGCGTTCATACCTTTTGGACCATTTAGTCTTCAATGAACCATGTGTGCAATCGCATTAAATTGTTGACACAGATGATGTTCATGTGACAAAACATTCCTAGTGCCAGATTTGGTCATTTAGAACAGCTTGCAGACAGACTGAAATGGGTAGACAAAAGATTTACCCGGGTGTTTAATTTCACACTTAATGGGAGGGCAAGCGCTCCACAGGCCCAACTATTTGTAGACAAACCATGAAAAAGTCCATTTAAAATAATACATCTCCTTTTAATATATATTTTCCCTCTCACATTGTGATATGTGTAAGCAATTCAGAGTCCTGTACATTGAAATTCTGTACCATCTGATGACACAGTTAAGGCTTTACGTCCTCCATTTTCGCCCATTACTTGACACCGCTGACAAATCATCAAATCTGATTTGAATAGAAAGAATGTTTTTTTTTTTTATGCTGATAGCTTTTAATAAACGATAACGTCCATCAAGAGGGTGCCATTCGAATGCCCCAGACAATCACAACACGCCAGCAAATTGCTTCTCTCGCGGGGTCGAAGCCAAGTGGGCCATCTCCTCTTTGGCCTCGGGCGCAGCAGTGTTTTCTTCTGCGTGTTTCCCACAGCATGAATGTGCATATTTAAAGACAAAGGTTCATGTCGCTGTAATATCTTTCCAGGCTTTGACTAAAAAAAAGAAAGAAATACATTCTCTGGTCATTAATGACAAGCACAAAAATCAAGCAGTACTACAGTATTGCGTCAGTTAGTTGTTGTTCTGTGTTGTACTTGACTGGGCTTTTGATCGATAGACGTTTAATAGCGCTCCTCCAATAATTCCATTTAAATGTGCGTGTCCCTTTGCAACCCAATTATGTTAATGCTCCCAAGTCACTTATGTATTACACGCGAGCTCTTTTCCCACTCGCCAAGCATTGATTAGTGACAGAAAAGCCACATTGCGGAATGATAACTTCCACCAAGGGGTCTTTTTGGTATTATTATCTGAGGTTACTTAACAGACTTATTTGTTGACATGAGAGAGATGGGGGGCGGGGGGGGGGGGGGGGGGTGCATTGGCACCTTACTTAATTCCTCTGTGAATGAAACATGAATCTTGGAAGTCAAGTCAAAAATGTTCTTTACAATAATATGTCTATATGTACCCCTATTAGTCTAAACATGGCATTCTGATTCATATTGTGTTTGTGGAATATGAATTAAGCAGTAAATCCTCTGGCCTGAAGGCTCAAGTAACAACCGTCACGACTCACACGTTTTCTTGGTCAGGTGACATGCACAAGTTGAACCCTGTTGTGTTGTTGTCACGATACAAAACTCTTGACTTGTATACTATATACGTTGAATATTTAACATGACATACCAGCCCCTCATGCTGGGAAAACTTGCAGAATGGAAGCCGAGTGATTTGATTACGTATTGTAACGTAAATGAGCACATGGACAATGGATTGTAATGAAATAAAATAGGAAAGTGATTTAATCCCGATCATTGCCCTTCATGTCATCTTTTATAGATTGATAGAAAACTCACATTGTTTAGATGTGTGTAATTTTAAGCTTTTAATGCACTGATGGATTTGTTTTTTCGTGTGAAATTGAAATGCCCTGCAGACAAAATGCAGACAAATGCATTTGCTAGCATAGCTTACAGTATGTTCGTTTGTAGTATTCTTCTGATTAGTTATAGAAGTAGTAGTCGCAGCATTTGTGGTGGTAGTAACAATGCAGTACTGTTAGCGGCATCTCTTTTTACTTTTTACTCTGTACTAACAGTAGTATAGTTGTCATTATATCACTGTTTACTCGTATTCATAATTGTAATCGAAGTGGTAGCAGTAGTAGTGGTTAGTATTCAGTAGTATTAGTCATTAGTAGTATTGTTACTACTTCTACTGATAATAATGTTGGTTTTGTGATTGCTGTTGTGATTGTTTTTGTGTTTGCTGTTGTTGTTGTTAGTAGTAGTAGTAGTAGTAGTAGTAGTAGTAGTAGTAGTTACTACTACTAGTAGTCGTCGTCGTCGTCGTAGTAGTGATGGTAGCAGTCGGAGAAGAAGTATTCGTTGTGTTGTACAATGTGTGCCCATGATTTGAGTTGTGAATCTTTTGAAGGAGATCAGCGCCTCCCTCTGGACAGATTCACGACGACTCCGACTCCATCCTGTCCATCCAGTTTGTCTTCCAGCATGTGATTGGCTCAGGCAGCAAAGAGAGGAGGTTGCCGTAGCAACTGTGCATCGTAAAAGCGCAAGCAGCTCCGCAGCCTCTTCAGTATGACCCCATTATGTACATACATTTTTATTTCAACCCTGTCAGGCCTCTGCTCGCCCTCTTCAAGGGAAAACACACACACACAAAAAAAAAAAAACAGAATAACATCTGTGCACATGAGCACAGTCAATGCTAATGAAGTTTCCTCCCGTATAACACTGTGAACTGCAAAAACACAATGATAAACATCATCTGTTGGTTGTTGTTTTTTTAATGTTGTAGTCCTTCAAGATTAGTGTTATATTTTTTTTTAGCACAAAGGTCAAATAATTGGAATGAAAAAGAAAAAAAGTTAGGTTACCCCCCCCCTCCAATTTTTTTGATAGGAAAAAAGTAAAATATTTTCTAAGGAAAAACAAGTATTTTTTAAAGAAAAAATAATAAAATAAAAGTTGTAGTCATAATTTCTTTCAAAGAAAAAGAGTACTCCGCTTGCAGAAAATATTTTCCTTGTTTTGGGGAGAAAAGAAGCATAATCTTAAGAGATTAAATAGCCTACTGGTAAATAATATGTTTTTATTTTAGTTTAAAAATAGTTTTTTGAAGTTGCAATGTTATCAGAATAATGTCATGTTTTTTCAAATTAAAAATTGAAGTAGTGCTTTTTTTAATTAAACTTCTGACTTAGCAAATAAATAAAATCAATCACATTTTCTAAAAGTGAAGAAGTATTACCCAAACAAAAGAAAACTGTATTTTGTCAGAAAAACAACTTAAGAAAGTTGATATTGACAAGTTCATTTTCAAAAGTCTGATTTGTCATAGTTTTACAAGATAAAAGTAATTTTAAAAAAACAATATGAATGCCATATAACTTTGAGGAAAATTGTCTGTTTTTGAGAAACACTTCCTATTTTTTAAGAAGTAATATATTTTTTCTTTCAAAAACACTTTTGTTTTTTTTATTGAGAGGAAATAAAAGATTTTTTCCCTTGAAATTTGTAGTTTTCTGGAGAGAAGAATGTATATTGAGGGTAAAATGACTGTTTTTACCCGAGAGGAAAAAAAAGTCATGAATTTAAGATTGTCCTTTTTTGTTTTAATAAGCACATTTTTTTTCTAAGGAATCTTGTGAAAGACGATTTTTTAGACATTTTTACATTAGATTGTGGATCCAAATTTGTAGCCACTGCCTTTCCACTGCTTTGTTGAAAGTAGATTGCAACATTAACTGTACAGACACACAAAATAAGAGCAAGTGAAACCTTTCTGTTTTAGAAGCATTACCACTGCAGTTTAATTATGTTTGCATATTTACTGCTGCACCAGCCCGGGGGCAACACTTGGCTCTAATTACATTTTTCATTTCCCGCACTCTGTAATATTTCTCAACAGGAGTCGTCTCGATAACTCACACTTCAACACACACACACACACACACACTCACACACACGCATGCACTGATCCCAAGCTTTTGGAGTAGCACATTGAAATTTTGACAGAATTGGGATTTTTTTGAATCTCTAATGCAAATTTCGACACACACACACACACACACACACACAATAAATTGTGTAACCTCTTAAGATGAACACAGTCCATCGTGTGCAATTTCTTCGGATTTCAAAAGAATGATTAATGACATTACAGTTCATGCAAGTCAAAGTCTAAACACTCCTATTCAAATGACAGAGTTTTGTGATGTTGAAAAAAATGACGCCAAGATGAATCACTTCAAACCATTAATGTCCAACTCATTTGAAAAAAAAAGAAGTTCAAATCAACAACTGAGATAAAAGGCATGCAACAAGTGTTCACACCCTGATATAACTGGTGATGTGGCTGTGTTTACAATGAACCAATCATATCCAGACTCATGTTAAATGGGAGATAACACACACCGGCCAGCATTTAAAGGGCCTCTAAATAATGATAATACTGTACATTAATACAATAAAGTGTTGACTGACCAGTATATTTGATCCTTCCATAAACGCAGCTCACTTTAGGGAAGTGGTTCTTAACCTTGCTAGAGGTATCGAACCCAACCAGTTCATATGCACATCCACCAAACCCTTGATTAGTGAAAAATAAAAATGTGATTTTTTTTACAAATTTAAGACATAAAAAACGCATTTATTAAAAACACAAAAAAAGTAAACACAATTAGTATCAGTATCAAATATAAGCATTTTAAATTGTGCACAAAATGAATCCGCCAGTGATGGCCAAGCGGGTGTGTCATAAGTAATTGACATGTTGAGTCGGGTGTGTCTTAACCTCCATGGCAGAGGCTCCGTCGAACCCCTGAGATTGCTTCACCGAACCCCTAGGGTTCGATCGAGCCCAGGTTCAGAACCACTGCTCTCGGGTATCCACGCCATTCTCCTTTTAATTTTATTGTAGAACTATTGTAGACCCTTTTGCAATGTATAAAGTCTTTAGCAATATTCAGCATAACTTGTTCTCTGATTACCTTGTCACTTTTTGAAAAATAGTTGCTCGACAAGGCTGGATGTAGTTGCTATTGAGAATTTTCTGGCTCCACGATCGACTGTTTTTCAAATTGTGAAGTTGGCAACAGTCACTACTACTTTCACAAATGTTGTTAGAGTGAGCAGTGCACATCGATGGGGATGAACTCCAAGAAAATTCAAACGAAAGAGGCATTTTTGCCCATATTTTTCAATGGTATTGAGAGACCAAATTATTAATTACGTCACCCATTATTTGTGGATGTTTAACGTAGCGCTGTCCATTACCTGAGGTGCTGAAATGGCTGAATCAGTACGACATCCCAAGACACCTTTATTTTAAAATACCAAATCGCAAATATGGTCTTTATTTTGTTCACAATAAGGCTTAGGTTAAAGCCAGGATCAAAGAAGTGACCATTGCAAGGGAGTTGGAACTAAAACTATCCGTTTCCTCCACAGGCTCACTCTGGTCGACACGCGCTGTTGCGTTTCCCCCGCTATCCGCCGCCCCTATTCCCGAACGCGACCCACGCGACTTCCGTACGCTCGCGGAGCTATTAAAGGTTAAATTACGTCGTGGGCGTAGTGGCTCCTTGTAATGGCGACCGTGCCGTAGATGCGCCGAGATGTGTAAAAATGAAGCGGAGAAGAAGTTATTTATATTAAAGTGAATACGCCGAGGTTCCTCCGGAGGAGGACTTTGCGTCTACTAGCGTCGCCTTCGAACGTGGTCGATTCAGCCGTGCTTTTCGAACGCCTGTGCAGCTCCTTCGCGATGATGAAGCTCAAGTCTAACCAGACCCGGACGTACGACGGGGACGGCTACAAGAAGCGCGCCGCCTGCCTGTGCTTCAGGAGCGAATCGGAGGAGGAGGTGAGTCCGGGATGTGGCTCATCTGTCGGGCCGCGCTAACCTTAGCATTAGCAGCATTAGCCTCAGCACTAACTGGAAATGAATATATTTCTCAACAGAGCTGTGGTAATTGAACAAGTGGTACTTTCCACTTACGTGTAGATTATTTCGTGTCTGTTTTGTTGTATGCCATTGTTATTTAAAATATTCATAATGTTCACGTTTGTTATGTAATCCTCTTCAATATCAGATTTTTACACCACAAGTAATTAGCCAGGGTTAGCTGCTAGCTGATGCTAATATGCTTCCGCCGGCCGGCTCACGCCCAGCAACTGAAACCGGCAGCCCGGGTTGTTTTCAGCAGCGACTCGCTGTCATTCAAGCGGTCGTCGAAAGTGAATTAACATTGACAATAGTTGAATAAATCGGCGTGCACTGTCTATTAAACGAAGGTTAACTGCTAGTGCTGCGAACGCGACTGGTACCTAAGTATTACTCATGCTAACTTAGCCGATAGACAGCGCAGGAGGTATTGATTGCGGGGTTTGGTTTGCACATTGGTTTATTTGTCGTTGGCCGCTCTGCAAGAATGTTTATCATCGTTCTTGTGACATGTCCTAACGCGTTTATTTGTTTTTAATGATGTTCGGTCACTTAATTTACTGCTGTATGAATTACCGTCGCTACCTGCATACAAAAGCCAGGAGGGAGCACAGGCTGATGTCCACTCGACAACTGAGGTGGCAAAGGAACTCAAACTCTGTACTTGGATAGAAGTACTGATACTTTTGTAGGGGGGAAAACGCTTGAAGTTCTGATTTAACTTCAGTACTTAAGAAAAAATAGAGACATAGCATAGCTAGGAACTTAAAACAAAGTGTTCGGTCCTTAGACAAGGTTCACTTTCTTTGATGCCACCAAAAATTGTCGACACAAGTGATGTGTAACAATTTGGCTTTACACTGATGAGTTGCAGCACATTATATCCCGTATGTTCAACTCCCCCAAAATGCCTGGACATCAAACCTTGGCATAATGTGAGCATGCTGCATCCATTCCTCCAATCTTTCAGGAATTTATCAAGACCATCAAGCCCGCCGTTTTCTGTTTGCGATGCTTTTACAGGTGCTGCTGGTGAGCAGCAGTAGACATCCCGATAAGTGGATCGTTCCTGGAGGGGGCATGGAACCTGAAGAGGAGCCCAGCGTCGCTGCCACTCGGGAGGTGTGCGAGGAGGTCGGTTTTCACTTTGGACATTGTAACATTTTTTTGTCTGTACATCAGACTGGAAAAAGTGCACAGATGAACTTAACGCTGGTCAACCTTCAATTTGATTGACATTCAAAACTAGATTTTCCTATTAGTTTACTTTATTTTACAATATTGGTAGCATTAAAAATATTTTGTCAAAAAATTACAAATCTTGTGGGAAAAAATTGGGTATTTTTGGCAGGGGTAATTTTATGAGTGTAATTAAAGTATTAAAGTAAAAAATATTCCTAAATTGTCACTATGAATAATTTAGGAATATGAAATAATAAAGGAAAAAAAACTAGCAATGTGCCGTCATCCTGTTAATAGTAATAAAGGTAGCTGGGCTCTTGTTTGTTGAATTTATTATTGTTTTCTTTTTTTCCAAGTTTTTTTTTTTCATTTTACCAAAAAGATAATGTTTTTAAAAATCCACTAAAAATAAATTCAGTTTTTGAGGGTGAGATGGAAATCTATTGTCCCCCAAAACAAAATGTTGTTTTCAAGAAATTTGTTGTTGTTTTCTTTCATTTTTAAGAAAATGTTAGCCCGTGTACCGATTTCCTCTCAACTGAAGAGTGAAAAGGTAAACAGTATACAGGTGAACATCTCGTCAATCACCCTAATTTGATTGATTTTCAAAACCAAATTTCCGGTTGAGATAAACTGTATTTGTAATTCAAACCAGACCTTCCTCACTCTTTAACAGAATAATTTATTTACTTAATATTCATATTCTTCATATAAAATAACACTCAAGGAGAAGTAGTGTATATTTATTAGGGAAACAAATTGTATTATTCGACTTTAGTCGAGTTTTATTGTAGTAGTTTGTTTGTTTGTTTGTTTTTTTGAACAAATATCTAGATTGTTGAGAGCATAATAGTCAAAATTTTAGGAGGGGGGAAATAAGCCATACTTTTTGAAGGATTTTTTTTTTTCTCAGAATAGTTGGACAACATTTTTGGAAGGAGCATGGGGAGTGAAACTGCACATGGAGTCTGTACACCAGTCAGTCATCAATTTAGTCGATTTTCCAAACTAAATTCCTTATTGAGATCAACTATATTTGGACTGCTGTATTCCAGACTCCACACTGTCGCTGTCATAAAAGCTCTATTGTGCCAGCGTATGTTGGTGGATAAGCGTGAGAGGCTAACATGGCAGTCTACATCTTCACCATGTGATCCCAAGATCCCAGTAAATCTTTGTTCACCAAAAGCTTGTCAATACTTTCTTTATCTGAGGGTCCTATTAAGCTCACAGGAATTAGGGACATTCCCAAATAACACCAGACACTGAAATGAGTCAGCTTCACATAAACAGAAAAGGTGGACAAAGCTTTACAGCGTTCGACTTGGGAGGTTGATCTGTCAATGCCTTTTACGCCCGGCCAAATACCGACAGATAAACCACGTTTCAACTGCTGTGTTTGCTTGCTCAGGCAGAGCCTAGCAACATGTTGCCACTGCCATCGTGGTCATCATGTTACACAGCCATGTTTGGGTGTCAAACAAGGTCAGCGGGATTCAGCTCAAGCCACCTTTTACAATGGTTATAAAGTGGTGAGCTTTAATTTTGAGACAGCTGTATTTTTAGTGAGTCATCCTTGATTTTCTTGAAGGATTAAATGTCAGGTAACCACTAAGTTAACACAATATGTTGCCGTGAAGCTTGTTCGGTTTGAAAGTTGTTGTCATTAAAGAACACTGGCACTATTTACCATTTACGTTTTAACTGAGCCAGGTGATATAAAACACATGAACAGAATTTAAATCATTTCTTTTAAGATACTTCTTAAAATGTATTTGCCGATGTAATTCGCTCAAATTTTTTCAATGCTGAAGTTGAAGTAGGTTTCATCTCAACAAAAAAAACAAATCAAATAATTCAAATATTTGGTTGAGGGAAAGTCTGAGTCTCAATGCGTCGCAGGGATCATTTTTCCACATGGACTGATGTTAATGCAGTCACACGCATCACTCCATGTAGCACTAATTTGGCACAATGGCAGTGAGCCAGGGGGGAATATTCATTAAAGACAGAATGAGAAAAGAAGATCAAGTGCAATGTTTACCATAAAAGCATGTCTATGTGGCCACCACAAGGAGTCAGTTGTTGCGAACTCAGTATTGGCTAGGTAGGTAATTCAGGTGGTCAGGGATAGATGTAGCCGCTGGTGCAGTTTCAATCGCTTCATTGAACAAACGGCCTGAATGCAAACACGCAAAATAATGAATTCACAAGCTTCCAATGGTCACAACTTAATACAAAGTCAATCAATACGCAACAGGTTAGCCAGTTAATAGCCAGCCAACTCTCCACTGTCATTCATCAACACCCACATTACTCACCAGGCCAAGCCCTGCATTTTAAAGTCACACAGAGTCAAAGTCACAGATACGACAGTAGAACATGAGGATGGTGACCACAAATGCCTGCACCTGACACATGCTAGTTATTGTATTTATATCGCAAAATCACATTTTATCTGATTATTCAATTACTAGGATAATTGGTAAGACACTCGATTCTACAAATATTCAATTGCTGCAGCTGTAAATGGAAGCTTCAAAAGAAGTTAGCCACGCATGCACTCTTAGTGTAAAATATGGAATCGCAGACACATATCACCGCTTGCCACAAACATGAAATGTATTCCATATCGAGGTTTTAGCTGCTACATCCTTGCTATGTATCTCCGCAACACACTGGACCTTTCCTACTTTTTGTGCTCTGTATGTGCTTTATTCTTCTCTTCTCACGGCTTTGTTTGCCTTTGGTTGAGGCTGTGTTGCGGTAAAAGAAACCAAAAGAACAAGCTAAACACACAGTTTCGATGCAGACTGAACTGCATGACTTTGGGGGCGTTTGAAGGGTCCGCTTGTATTGGCTCTTTTGTCCATCATCGTGTTCGGAGAAGGGCAGCAGTTAGTAACCAGTTGGGAGTCCCCCCTCCCCCTTGAAATCGATATTCCGCTTTTAGGACCCCTTTCATCTGTCACTTAAATGGAGTATTTCTGGAGGGTACATGCTGGTCACACTGTTGGCATTTTGCTCGGAGCGAAGACACTGAATCCTCTCGGCCGGCTGTCCGTCGTTTGGCACCATCAAAAGGCCATTCTCTGTGTAAGGTCCAGCACAATGATGGATGCTGATATCATCTCTCATCCTGGCCACCTCCTTGTGTGTGTCTGCGGTGGCTCTGTGTAGTTCCAGGATGCTGCCAGTGTGCCAGCACATTTCCACCCACCATCTCAAACCTTGTATTTGTCAGCTTTTAAACAAATGCCCCTCCTGCCTCGACGACCATTTTCAAATATTATATTTTTCGACCCTTCATCTGTCTCATCGACTAGATCGAGACTGGTTGACATTTTGCATTTTATGCAAAATCGCTGATCGACCGTCATGTCATAATTTGTGCAATCTGTCGATGAGGCTATTTATCGGATTCGTGAAATAAAACAACCTCCTTTACTGCTGGGTCGTTCTGTGCTGCCATACTATATATATATATATATATATATATATATATATATATATATATATATATATATATATATATGAGCCAAAGCTTATCTATCTTGCCGCGTGTCAATGTGAGCAGAAAACCTTTGCGCTGGGAGGCGGATGTTCCACCTCTGCACCCTTGACCATACAATCACAAAGTAATAGCGTGCGTCTACGTTTTCTTGGACTGGTAAAAATTCCCCCTAAACATTTGATATACTTCAAAATAAGAACTGGCTCCAGTATGCGCGTTATTCATTTAAGTTTAACATCACATTAATTCAAAATAGCTGTCATCACTCATCGTAAGTAACATGAATTTCCAACAATGAAAATTTAGTCAATCACAGATGCAACCAGCAGTTGAGTGTGTTTTTTGTACTAACGCGGAAATAAATCTGTTGTTGATGGACACGCAAAATGTTTGCTAAACAAGGATATGAGAGACAGCGCGGTCATTCCGAATGCGAGTTGAGCTGTTCTCACGACCCACTTACATATAAAGTGAATACAGTTTTTGAATCTTTACAGCCACACCGAATATGCTACTTCGTCACCTACACGGCACATATATGCCAGGTAAAAATTGGACAAATAATGTTGGACAAAATAATCATTGCGGTCTCTGGGCACCAGGACTTGTACAACACAGCCAGATTCCAATACGAGCCAAAATGGAGCAGGTGTAGGTTACTTGATGGAGCTGGTTGGGAGATATTATCGTCAACATTCCTTCGACAGTGTGTAATTTCACATTATTGAGTATTAATACTGTCTCAAAAGAAAACACAAATGGGTCCAATGACAGGCTGCAAAGTAGGAGGAAGCGATGAAAGTCCTCATTCGGTGAATCGGTGGAAAGGATTCAATCACTTGACTCTGTGGGACCAGTCGAGCGAAGCGCAACATTGTTTCAAATATAGAGTAGTGCCCCTGCCTGGCGATTAATTTATTGGCAAGATGCAAGACCACGTGCCTACCCTGGAAATGATTGCTGTAGAATATCATTTTTCTGTTTTCCGGATGTATGAAGCAATTTGGTTATTTAGAATCGTTATCTGTCCAACTGTTCTGTGAAGTAAGTGCAGATTTACAATATTTTTGGTAAAATGTCATGAGGTTATCGTTTGCAAATTTTTTGGAATACTGTACATCTTTCTTTTTTTTTTTTTTACCCATAATGCCCACCCCTTGCAGCCATGCTTCCTGGCCCCACCAAAGCAGACACAGGATGCCATTACATTATTTTAAATGTCGCCTCTGTGCCACTCAACATTACGAGATGAAGCCAAGCAATCTTTATTCTTGTGACCAAGGTCGGATGCCTAATTTTATTCTCTCCCCCCCAACACATGATCTTTCTTGACACCCTAAGGGTGCAACACTGTCAACAGATATTTATGGACTGTTCCTGGAAGATGAAGAAGCAGCAAAAATACTCACGCGCTGTTCACCTCCTGTCAGAGTCGCCAACTACCTCACTAAATCGGTTTGAATTTTAAGAAAGAAGAGGCCATGTGAACCCATAGTAGTTTTACTGGGTGGTTTGTTTGTTTGTAGTCAAGTTTTAACAGTTGGACAACAAATGAGACGGCATGTATACTTTTGTTCCATTTTGCTGAAGGTTCCACTGTCTTTGCAGAGTAAAAAAAATCCAAATAAAAAAGCGAGCTTTTCCTCTTTGCTCCACCGATTGTTACTTAGACAATTTTGTTACAAGACACTGCTCTAGGAGATCGTGGTACCTATTTCCGGTGATGTATGAATTATTAAATACTAATATCTGTCTGACCGTACACGTGTGATCCACCGTGTAGCCTGTATCAGGTTATTGGAATGTCTGAATGCAGCAGTCAGAATCATCAGTTTTGCTCTAATCAAACCTGAGAGGTCTAACTTGTTTTATTCGGCAGGCGGGCGTGAAGGGGACGTTGGGTCGCTTAGTTGGCGTGTTCGAGGTGAGCCGCTTTTTCTTCTTCATTGACGTTTGGATCATTAGCATTGTGTTGTTGTGTAAGCGGATTGTTTCCTCTTCTCTCCAAACCGACACACAGAACCAAGAGAGGAAACACAGAACTTTCGTCTACGTTCTGATCGTGACGGAGGTTCTGGAGGACTGGGAGGACTTGGTCAACATTGGTAAACTGCATTGGTGTATACTTGTGGCATTATTGTAGCTCGCAGGCTACAATGATGGCACTCTAGAAACTCTTGCTTTCACCATCAGAACCATTTATCATTTTAAATGGACTAAGGACATCATAAATTATTTTATTTTATTTTTTTTGTTCTGAGAGACCGCAAGGACAAACTGAGGCGCACATACAGTAAGATAATTAATGCTGGTTAACAAAAAGGGCTACTAGTTTCAGCGACACAATGTACTCAAATTAATTCACGATATTCATCTCCATTTAGACACTGATCACATTAACAATTGTTTTATAACAATGATCAAAAATGAGTTACCAAGATGGGAAACGGATAAAAATCAATGTGCAAAACCCTACATCAATAAGTTTTTCCAGATGCTTAAATTTGAAAAGGATCGCTTCGACAACATTCCTATGAAATCACAATGTCCCATACCTGATGAGCTATTTTTACATCCGGCCTGCCGGCTGCTCTCTGCTAAACTGTAAAAAAAAAATTATATGGGGGGAAAAAATGGTCAAAATCAACTTTATTACACTCGTTGTTGACCACATGTGCAATTTGTGATGTAAATTACTGAACAGTTTGAACATTTATGATTAGAGGCCTTGACTTTTTGTCCGAGCATATTACAATACAATGCATCTTTATTTATACCGCACTTTGACAACAGCTGCGGCTGTAACAAAGCGTGTGACAGAAGATTGAACAGAAAACAATACTACAACAGAACACATTAAACATTGAAAATAATACAGGATCACTTTTAGCATGCCACAGGATCATAATTCAAGATCATTTTGAAAAGAAATGTCCAATCATAGAGTCTTTGCAGACTTGGAGCGCCAGGGAGCTAAAATGCTCCCATTTAGTCCGATTATTGGTACGTCTGCAGACTGCCTTATGCTACGTCGTTGGTCCTCCGCCTTTGCCTTGACCCGCATCTTCCACCGCTGTGTCTGTGTCGCCAACAGGGAGGAAAAGGGAATGGTTTAAAATAGACGATGCCATACAGTTGTTGCGGTGTCACAAGCCAGTGCAGGCCACCTACCTTGAGGCTCTCCAGGAGAGCTGCCTGACCAGCAACGGGACCCCCTTGGCGGCCACGATAGGCGGGGAACTCTCCTCCACCTACAGCATCAACCAGAGCTCCGTCTCGGATATCAGATAACTAAAAACCCAAACTGAACACCACCCCAAACACCAACCACAGCGCCCCCTACACTCTCCACGTCAGGAGCTTTGGCCACCACTTGCGCTCTTACGTTTCTTTGTCTTCTTCTTCTTCTTCTTCTTCTTCTACTCTGTCTGCTTTGCCTTGCCAACTCCTCGGCGCCGCCGTGGTGGCACAGACTGAATGAAGAGTGTTGGCGGAAACACTTTTGACCTTTTGTTTTTCTTTTTACTGAACCTCGTTGCATGAAAACAAACAAAAAAAAAAGCTCCCCCTCCCCGCAATGCACCCTTAGGTTTCAACTGAATGAAAACGAACTACTTTTTACTGTTGTCATGTAAAAGTGTGTATCTATCTCGTACTTAAAACAGAAAAGACTTTTGGTGGTCCTTTTTAAAAGACGTCCCTTCTATTTTTCTCTTTTTTCTGTGCCCCCTGGCCTCTTGTTTCTTTGGATTTCATTCACTTTTTGTTTTCTTATGTTTTGTTACCCCCCACCCTTTTTTTTTTTTTTTTTTTAATCATGCTCATCAGACCCTAGTTATATCCTCTCCGGGACTCGCCTCACCCTTGCACGTTCACTCCAAAAAGAGAGTGGAAAGAATGTCAACAAGGCTTCACCTCGAGTGTTTTTTTTTTGTTTAGCATTTTATTATGTTGGGGTTTTTTTTTTCAAACATGTTTTCTCCTGTGATCGACTGAAATGTCTTCCGCCGCACGCCGAGGGTCAAAGTACAAACATTTCAAAAACCATGCAGCACATATCCTGGTTTCCCTCCTCATGCTCGGTTTGTTTCAATTGTTTACATTACAGGTGACTTGAGTGGGCACGTTTCCTTCTTCCGTTTTTTTCTTTTTTTGGGGGGTGGGGTGAACTTTCCTCCTGTTGTATTGACACAAATGCCAACCCGGGAGGCAGAAATCAGTGCTGCTCCCGACATTTTTTATATTATAACAACGTGCCCTGTATGATCTTGCTTGTTTGTTCTTTTACACTGGACACACAATGCATACAGATAGTAGCGAAGGATCTATTCGGTGTCCGTGACATTTGGTGTGCTACAGATTTCTGCCTGCCGGGGGAATTGTGGGAAAATTGGGAGGGATTTATGTATTTAATCTGCATCCTACCCAATTTGACATTGACAGTAAGAGAAGCAGCGATGCCGTGATTGGCAGGCTGCAGCGCAAACAAGCCTTGTACAGTGTGAGACTTTGTTTTTCACATGTCAAATGATTTTTGGATACTAGTTTATTTCCATTTCCTTCTCTCTAAACGTCTGGCAAGAGTCTCTTTAGCGCGCCTCGAAAGCTGCCGCTCCATACTGTGAAACTGGAGGCGCTGTTGTAGATAAAGCACGTAAGAAGTTTTTTTTTAAATTGTAAATTGTTTATTTCTGTATAGATCAACGACGAGCATACCGAGGTGTCGTTTCAACCGAGAATGGGAAGAGATGAAGTGCCAGTTAGTCGTCCGCGTGACGTTGAATGAACGATGAGGCTGAGATTGAAGATAGATTACCCGCCATATCCTTCATTATGACCAGTGACTCTGAACAGGCTAAGCGGTAGAAAATGGAGGGATATTGCAACCCCAAAGTCCACCACTGTCTTTTCCCCATGAGTGTTTCTGTCACTGGGCCTCCACCCTGGGTTTTGGTGGTCTTTTTTTTTTTAATCCACTAAATCATTGTTTGGTTCTGATTGACTGGACGAGCTGTTGAACCAGTTCTTAGCATTTGTATCATCCTTTCAGCCTGCAACCTTTATGATCACCAGCCAGTCACGATGCAGAAGTCGACCCGCACATTTATCAGCCTCTGAGGCAGTTTAACGATGGCGCTGTTTAAGGGGAAGGCAGAAAGAGTACAAATGGTGCTGATATGCACTAAAGTGCAATCAATGTTCAGTTTCTGGGGTAGGTTCAGATGCATCATGGCGGTTGTGGTGAAGCGCAGAGCGGAAACGCTGCGTGAAAGGTGCTGACAGGGAAGTCGGCCCACTGTTTTTTCCAGGGTAGTAAATGGAAGATGGCAGCAAGATGCATCGCTATTGTGCCAAAGTTGGTGTCACCGACTGAGGTATCGAAGTCAACCTGCTGCTTTTCAGCTTTGCGGTGGGGGTGAGATACCGTAAAACATGTTGCTGTTGGATGAGTTGCAAAATTGCAGCTGTGAGAAAGAGGACCTGCCTGTGGCTGCTATGTGTCATCATTGCCGATGTGGAATGTGGTGCTGAAGTCCGCTTGTGTGTTTTCAGGAACCGGAGATGATATTATGCTGGGGGCAGACCGAATGTGGAACATCACTTGGCCCCACGTGTCGCTTGTGTGTTAGAAAAGTGTGGCTGGTGCTTTGCTAAAACTTTGGTTCATGCTAAATGCTATCCTGGTTCACAATTCAACAGTTGCCAACAAGTCAGTATCATCACTGGATGAGCCAACTTAGATAGATGCATAGTTCAACACTTGAGCGCTTCAGATTCAACTATATGTCACTTACAGATTAATCACATTGTGACAGCTAATAAGGATTATTTTCGTAGAACAGAAGATCCCCAAGATGCGACCACAATGGGTTCCGAGAGACTGTTCGTAAGCCGAATTGTTCATAAGTTGAGACACATTAAATTTCAATCAATAATTGCTATTTTAGGTAATGAAAAAAATACTGTAACGATGGTGCCGGCGAAAAGAAGAACAGGAGGCGTGTCGCGAATTAATGTACAACTTTACTTTTCACTCTCTCCAAAACAGGAAGTCAACTTGAAGTACGCCACACACAAACAAACCACTCGTCCACAACACATCCCACAATTTGAAAGCCAACAATGCCTCTGAAAGATCAATCGATTATCAAAGCACTTTTCAGATTAGATTAATTTAATGATCAATTAATTCTGACCCTTCTACTTTACTGGATATGTAAACATGCCGTGAGAAACGCTCAACTCGTGTTACGTCTGACCGTAACATTAGAAGAGGGATGGCAGCTGTGAAACCAGGCATAGGAGAAGTGTGCATCACTGTGCTGTGTGGGCATCCCACGAGGAAAAATTGATACAAGTGGGAACCCACCAAGTCTCAGATCAAATCTGATGTATTCTGTGGGGTGTGTCAGCAGAAAAATGTCAATCCTCTTTGTGAAAAGAGCCAATGCCGAACCGGACGCTGAAGACGGCGTGCCAATTTTTCAGCTTCTAAAGTCGTGTCAGAAAGCAGAATGGTAACTGTGTGAAAGTGGACCGTAGAAAACTGGGGTCAGGGTGTGAAAGATGTTTCAAAGGCCGTTGACGGGAACCCTCCATGTGAAACCACACGAACAATCTGAAACCCAACTGGCGCAGCTGGCTTCTGTCAGGCCTCTGTGACGAGAATGACTGAAAAGTGGTGAGAGGAGTCTCATTTATTACCGCCTAATCTGAAAGGTGCGGTGGCCAAAGTCTTAAGTTTACGACGCCCCTCTCCAGCCTGTCCTCAGTGTTTCATCCGAATGTGCAATTAAGTCGCTGAGGGCAATGACCTTAGGCACACCCTGCTGGGAAGAATGAGTTTAAGTCTTTTGAGGTTTGATGCTGACTGGTGTCACAAGGCTACTTGAAAATTCATATCCGCTGATGCATACGTTATTCTTAAAACAGTCCTGTTGTTGACGCGCTAATATTTTCTACATTGCTAGCATAACACTTGATCAACAAGCGTTTGTCAGCATTTCATTGAAAGTTACTCCTTTAGTCAAACTGAACAGGTGGTTTGAAGTGGCACCAAATGGTCTTTCTATCAAAGGATGATTTCAACTGAAATGTATTACTGTAGTACTTTATTTAAGGCGTCAGATTTACCAAAGGTGATACTGCAGTTGTGTAGTAATTGGCTCCATCTTGTGGCCAAATGGCTTCAATATTGCAGTAGATTGTACCCGTTTTCCTGCTGATCCAAAACATACTGAGAGCTGATGAGAAATTTGGTTCCCGACGTTCAAGTACTTCCTTCTTTTCAGCCTACAACCATCAGCCTACAGGTTATACCCCCGTACTTTTGTGTTTAACGTGTCACTGGAGTTGTCACCCCCCCTCCCTCCCCCCTCTCGTTTGGGACTGTAGAATAAAACCAGTGCAAGAAGACTGAAGATTGTAATATAAATGTGCCAACAATAAAACACCAGTATTTCACTTTCAGCCTCCTTTTGTGTTTTTGTTCATACACTGCCACAACATATATTTGCGCTTCACATTTGTGAAGGACAACAACAATGATTTAATTTATTTATTACTGATTACTTAAAAGGGCCACCAATGACACCTGATTTTGACTTTTATGTCTGGTAAAAATTTGGGATTAAATCGGTTAAGTGTGTGTGGTGTGATAAATCAGCGGAGGTTGTGAATATTTCCGGATTGATGTGGAGAGGTACATTTTAAAATAATTTCTCGATTTTAAAGGGGGAGTCAACCCCAAAAATGGTCCTTACAAGAATGTTATTTGCAGACCCATATATATATATTTATATTGCACCTATATTGAACTGTACAGCGCTCTTTATGTACATTTATTTTTGTGCTTTCAAACACTTTGTTTTTCTTCTTTCTACCCCCCAAATTTGCTGCTGTAGACTAAATGTACCCAGTGTGGGATAAAAAAAAGGATATCTTAATCTTAATTAGTCTAAACATGGCTTTTGATTCATATTGGGTGAGGAATGGGTTAAGCAGTAAAATCCAGAATTTGCTACTTAACTTGTATTTCCACAAACACAGTATGAATAAGAATGTTGTATTTAGTCTGAGGGGCGAAAAGCGAAAAGAACATATTGTAAATAATTTTGGGGCGGTTACTTCCAAGTTCAAAAACATTGATGACAGGTTAATAGAACACTAAGTTGTCTCTCGGTGTGCATGAGTGTGAATGGTTGTTTGTCCATGTGTGCCCTTGTGATTGGATGGCAACCCCACCTAGTGCCCAAAAGCAGCTGGGATAGGTTCCAGCACACCCGCAAAACTCCCTTGTGATGATAAGGCGGATCAGATAATGGATGGATATAATTGAAAATAGTATAAGAAATGTCAGATTGCACACGATTTGCAAGAAGTGAATTATTGTGACTAATTTAAGGATGGACTTATTGTTTGCACCAAAACAAAGAACATTTTGGAATAGATGTTAAAGTCCAGGAATATAGTCGTCTGGCCCACTTGAGGTCAAGTGAAATTAATATGGTCCCAAAACCAAAATGACATTGCCCCCGCTTTCGATATAATATTCAGCTTTAGGTTCTGCATTCAAATAAAACGCTGAGGGCATGACTTGTTTTGGATTATCTTTATTGTACAGAAAGTAAAAATTTACTGAGGCTGCTGTCCTCTGCCGCGCCCAAAGCCGCCCCTCTGAAAAGAGAACAAGAAAAAAAAAAGGTTTAATAGGGGCTAACAGTAATGTGACTGTGACTTGTCAGTACTTACAAAGTGGAACTCTGTGGCAGCTCCAGCACCAGCCTCTGCTTTCTTGTCAGCACCAGCTGAAAGATTATAAATTAGTAGTCAAGCATGGCAATCCTTGAGCCACATATTTATTGCTACTCAGCATGACTACTTCAAAACCATTAATTTGTCTATGTGATTGTAGAAAGAAGTACAATACATACGTGGTGCAGCAGATCGCCTGTAAGCATCTCTGTCAGACTCTCCACGGTTAAGGCGGGCAGGCCTATCTCCTTCTGCTCCTGCAACAATTTACTCTGTTCAGTGTCTCCACAAAAAGGTCAATTAAATGTGATCTTATAACTGCATTTTAAATGTCAACAAATTTGACTCGTCTGTGAAGTGCTCCACAAATCAAATTTACAATGCAACCTCAGTTTACATATGCCCTTGTTTCACAGTATTAATTTTTTAATTCACATATGGGTGCTTGCATTGTCAACGTATAGGCTATTTTTTTTGCTTCTTTTGTTTACGACTTGGACATGCCCTGTGCCAGTGTTCCCTTGGTATTTCTGTTGACTTCACATTGTCAGCTAAAGTATGGTGAGATGTTGCTGTATATACAGGGTGCAGCAACTCCTCACCCAAGTAGGCATTCATCTGAGGTTTTCAGAATGTTTGTTTGCACTTATTTATCGAGTGTGACTCTTAAATAAGTCGCCATATGGTCAAACCAAGTTCCCCTTGATAAAAGATGACTCAAATTGAATTCAAGAACGGACAAAATTGTGGCTTCCCCTTCCAAAAAATAACATCTGCCCCAATATGCCAATAAGTGTGTCCAATAACATTTGTCAACACATGTTTACTCAACTTTTGATTCCCCCCCCCTTTGTTTTACTGCATGATTTCAAACTCAAACCTCATTGCCATTTATTTTGGACGCTAAAGTTAGTAAGCCGAGTTTGAAGTAAGCTCTTCAAAGATCAAAAGTATTTGCGCAATTTTAACTATTGCTATAAGAATTTTTCTTTCAGGGCGGGGGAAGCAAATACTTGCATTACATCACACAATCAACTCCAATGCTTTGCGCTTCTTGCATCTTTAAATGAGCCCGGACTATTTCATTAAACCCAACTGAAATGTAAGGATTTGATTCAAATCAAGCGGCGCGGGAGTCAACTGGGTAGCACCTTGACCTCACAGTGCACAGGTGCAGGGATCGATTTGGGCTCCAGACTTCCTGTGTGGAGTTTGCATGTTCTCCCCGTACCTGCATGGGTTTTCTCCGGGTACTCCAGTTTCTTTCCACATTCCAAAAACATGCATGGCAAGTTAATGGAACAGTCTAAATTGTCCCTAGGTTTGAGCGCGAATGGTTGTTCATCTATGTGTGCCCTGCGATTGAATGGCAACCAGTTCAGGGTGTACCCCGCCTACTGCCCGAAGACAGCTGGGATAGGCTCCAGCACCCCCACCCCCCACCACCACCACCCCCACCCACCACCACCACCACCACCCTTGTGAAGATAAAGCGGATCGGAAGATGGACGGATGGATTCAGTTCATTGGCCTCACCCTTGGGTCTAGGCCTGGCAGTCTCGGGGCGGGTCTGTCGACGCAGCGTGGCGGGCACGATCTCGGAGGGCAGGTGAAGGAAGTCCCGCAGGTACTGGATGCCCTCGTTGGTGAGGTACCAGTAGAAGTGGCGCCAGGCAAATTGCTCCTTGACGTAGCCGCACGACTTCAGGGACTGCACAGGCAAAAAGCATGCATATTCAGGCCAATACAGTCAGCACTAGTCGTAAAATTAAAAAGGACTCTTCAAAGTGTCGTTGCCCACACTCTCACCTGCATCGCTTTCATCACATGAAGATTGGGCACGTTCTTGTCGGCAAGCTCGGGATGCTTGGCCAGGTGGACGTCCTTTTTGGCCACCATTACTCCCTCCTTGAAGAGGAGCTCGTAGATAGCAATGCGATTCTTCTTGGGCATCAGCATCTGCTCATTTAGAAGAGAAAAAGCGCATAGTAACTCGCTAGCCGACCCGGTTACGTCGCACGGACAATGCGCGTGTGGACGTGCTTCGCGGAAGCCAAAACAATTAGCGATAATACTAACAACGTAATAACAGAGGCTGTCGTTTGTTTTTCATATTTTCCATACGCCCGGCACACTGATATAACTACAGGCGGCTCAGTTCATCCAAGAAAATGGCAGCCATCAGTGAACGTCGCAGACCAGTTGTCTTCTCGTCTTAATATCAGATGATTTATAACGTTAACGTTCGAAATTCAACGATTTCTTCAAACGAAAGGAGTATAACACTTGGATGTACGCTGTGGATTTTTATTCACATTCGCGATGTTGCAGATATATTTCGATTTGGACACCGGTAGTATCTTTACCTTTCCACTTGATAGTAGACCGGAGCCGGAAGGACCGGGCGTCGTTGGTGGTGATGGTTTATTCTCTCGTTCGGAGTCGCTTTCCACGTGTCGCCCCCTTTTGCGGTGGAGGGAAACTGCAGCAGAATTTACCGCCTGAGCAAAAATGACGACGCAGCTGTTTGATACGGATGTTTCTCCCTGTGCCTGTGTGGATTATCTCCGGGTACTTTGGTTTCCTCCCACATTCCCAAATCATGCATTGTAGGTTAACCGATCACACTAAATTGTCCATCGGTGTGAATGAATGGTTGTAACGGTTGTTTATGTGTGCCCTGCGATTGGCTGGCAACCAGCTGAGAGTGTATCCCGCCAATGCCCAAAGACAGCAAGCAGGGCAAGGCGCGACACTTTGACGGTGACGCGGTTCAGACAATGAGTCGATGGGTGGTGGTACAGTATTTGAAAATAGTGAAAATTACAAATAGCAATAAACAGAAAATAAGTAGATTTTCTTGTTCAGTCATCATTCATGGAAATTACGAATGATGACTGAACAAGAATCTATTGACAGCAGTGAATTGAATTTTCAAACAAAATTTACCTTTATTAAGAATATAAAGGTTGATGTATGTACGTACACTCTTTTTAGATGTAATTCAAATGGGCCTTGTCTACAGCAGGGTTTACAGTATATGAAAAAGATAGCAATAAGACGTACCGTACTTATTTCCTCTCGACGTCCCTTGTTTCGGGGTGCTGGACCTTGTTTTGAAATCACCGTGTGCTAGCTTTTATTTTGAAGCAGACAAAGAGCTTCCGGGAAATGCGCTTTGTCATCGCTAGCTTGACGTCATCCCTCTCGACGTCCATCCCCAGCGTCTGACGATGCTGCGCGTCTTGCAGGTCTGAAGCGAGCCAGTGGATCGTTCTCGTCGGTATGTCATCTTTTCAAGCCATTCATATGATTTTTTACGAACCATTCGCTGCTAGCTCGCTATCCTCTTACGGGCGCTGTAACTGCTATTAAAACGCAACTTATTACGAATTATTTTCGTTCTACGATAACGTCGGTGAGAATGAAAGCCAAAGGGTGTAGTGGGATGTTAAAATTAATAATAATAACAGGGGTGTTTATATAACAGTTTTTTAGACATTATGAACTAGAGTGGGTATCAGTGTGGTGTCATTTGAGCCACCGATATTCTGCTGCTGCTGTGTCACTGGTTTCATTTCCCTTTTGAAAGAATTGTTTTCAGATTCACGTAAAACAATTCATGGTGAAGAATGCACACAAGTGTACAATTGCATCTGACCTCCATGCCGTGCCTCCCGGGTGGGCTCTGTCCGCGGTTCTGAAGTGTCTCAGCGCAGGCCCACTGCACGCATTGTGGAGATCAAGCAGCTCACATTTACATTTGAACCTTTCAAAACTGGTCAGGCGATGTATGAGGTGACATTTTACTGTCGTACCGTTAGAAAAATGAGTTTGTATAAATACAACTACTCTACTAGCAAAATCTACAAGAATACAAGTATACACTTGTTGGTGACCAGCCCTTACATTATGCATGCATTTATTTATTTTAGGACTACTGTATGTCCTCGTCCTTTGTTTTCTTATTAATTTCTTTACTATTAATATATCCATCCAGGCGGCACAGTAGTCGACTGGTTAGCATGTCCACCTCACAGTACAGAGGTGCAAGGTTTGATTCTGGCTGCGGCCTTCCTGTGTGGAGTCTGCATGTTCTCCCCATGCCTGTGTGGGGTTTTTACGGGCACTCCAGCATGCCTGCGACCCTTTTCTCTGATCCATAAGCGGATCAGATAATGGATGGTCGCGGGCATGCTGAAGCCCATCCCAGGTGTCTTTGAGCAGTAGGTGGGGTACACCCTGAAATGGTTCCCAGCCAATCGCAGTGCACACATAGACAACAAACAACCGTTTGTGCTCACAATCACACTTCGGGACAATTTAGAGTGTGCCATTAACCTGCTATGCACATTTTTGGAATGTGAGAGGAATACATATCCCTTTTGACATCCATCCCCAACGTCTGACAATGGAGGATATATATATATATATATATATATATATATATATATATATATATATATATATATATATATATATATATATATATATATATATATATATATACTATATATATATATATATATATATATATATATATATATATATATATATATATATATATATATATATATATATATATATATATATATATATATATATATATATATATATATAATCTCCTCAAGATCCTATTTCATGTTTAAGAAAAGACAGACGAGGCATAATTAATTAGACTGAACCTCTAAATTGTCTTTTCCCAAGGGACACAATCATCCCATTCTGTATCTCCAGAGGTCAGAGTTTTAACATCTGCCACCTAGTCCTCCACTTATCTCTTTTTTAATACCCTCCAGAGTGCCGACAAACTGTTGACTCCAGGTTTAGATTTCATTCTAACAATTACGGTACCTGCATACCATTATATGGGGAACTTTTTTGGGGAAGTTTGTCACCCCACAGACAGACAAGGTTCTTCGTCACATGATGGAATTCAAGTACTGTCAACTCAATTTATTGCCATATAGGCTAACTTATGGCAATTGTATTTTGGCAAAGATTTGGTAATGATAGTTTTCATTTCATGTTGTTCAATTTTTATGTGACTTAGACATGAATCTTAATAATTTACTTGGTATTGGCACGGGCCGATATCTGAGTGAATGATCTGTTGTGGTGGAGTCGTACTAAAATATTTCACTGTATACGAAGTACCAGCTAAAAAAATTGTTCACCAAACACTGCCATCATGACCAACATTAAAATGCATTAGCGTAGTAGGGTCAAGTTTAATAAAAGACAAATGTTTTATTATTGTAAGCTGCTGTATTATTCTGCACAGTTGGAACATTAACGCTGTGCTGAAATAAAATAATATTTACCTAAGTAATGGTTCAATTTAAATCTATTAAACGTAATGGAACTGTACTTAAATGAATGTTTTAAAACAAACTGTTCTTAAAGAATAAAAGCAAGTGATTTGGACTTCAAAGTTAAATACAACCGAACCTTATCGTAGTTAGGCAGTGATTCTTTCATGCACATTTACAGGAGGCCCACACTGTGAAAATCACTGATCTATTCAACGCTGTAACTCAAATCAATGGTTCGTATTTGAAACACATATATAACTTTAAAGAACTGCAACTTTCAGTTGTGAGCTGTAAAAAAACTCAGAGAGTAGACCTCAACCATGGCCAAAACCGGATACAAAGAGAGAATTGTATCATTAACAATAAGACCGTTATTTACTTTTCAGTTAAAGTAGGTATACTATGTACCTGTACAGTATTTTTATTTATTTCTTTACTTCTTTTTACAATTGAAAACAGTTCCCATATGCCTCAATAATGTGTCTGTTTTTGTCAAAATGTCCCGAGGATTAAGAGGTAGAGCACACTTTGAATTATCACTAAAGGAGCCAGCACTTCATCACTACAATGTGTGAATGTGAATAGACATATCAACCCCCAGCTCGACCCCCAACCTCCACTGCATCCACAACTTCAGGTAGCAATGAAGTATGTACCTGTGGCGCTTATCAGAAGCTAAGGCTAATCGACCATCCCGACAAACTTGACGCAGTTCTCCTTACCTTTTAACTTTGACAGGATAGCATAATTATTATTGGATTTATTATTCATAAAATCTGGCCTGGCCTTGGTGGAGGCCATTAACAGCTCATCTCCTCATTGTGCTTAAACGGGTGTTTCCGAAGCTATTGATTGTATTGTACTGAAAGGCTTCAGCCATCCTTACGTACACTTACAATCTAACTTATATTCAATGATTCATAAGCCCCATTGATTTCATGCCAGCTGCTGTTTGGGCTGAAGTGTTCCTTCAGTTATCACGGCTAAAGATGACCGCAATTGCATAAACCATTCACAGTGACATACAGTACTTACTGTATTTGATTCAAATTAGAGGAATACGGTAATTTAACCGGGGCTAAAGGTAAGCTTGGCGTTGCCATGGTGCATGCACACAACTGATTCGCATGTGCATGGAATGTTTGATTGTACGAAAATGGGTGGGGCTGTGTCACGTGAATATGTCAATGTTTGATATACATCCTGTAATCAATGTAATTGACTGAAATAGGCTTGGAAATGGCAAATCAGCTTTCATTGAAGTCCACTTGGTTTTGCTTTGGTAGTCATTTTTAATTCGTGTTTTTAAATCTAAAATTATATTTGTTTTTTTGTGTTTTTAAATGATTGACATTTCAATATTATTTAAAAAATGTAATTTTTTATGTTTTTAAGCCAGTGTGCTTTTTTTGCTAAATATTTTTAATATTTATTTTTTTTCAAGAAGGTAATTTGGATTTAATTTTTTTTAGCTCAATTTTAAAAAGTAAATCTGTTTTTTAAATTAATTATTTTTAAAATTATTTATGTGTTGTATATTTTCATTCCTTTATTAATTTTCCAAACCGTTTATCATCATGAGGGTCGCATTATGGCCGTCCTTGCCAGAGGTGTCAAATTCCGAACCAGAAAGTCAAAACCCTGTCACTGTTTGGATTTAGCAACAGGTACTTCTGCTCAAAGGGCTTGTAAACAAACTCTCCTTAGTGTTATTATTATTAGTATTATTATTACTCATTCATTCATTTTCCGATCCACTTATCCTCACAAGGGTCGCGGGGGGTGCTGGAGCCTATCCCAACTAGGCGGGGGACACCCTGAACCGGTTGCCAGCCAATTGCAGGGCACACAGAGGCAAACAACCATCCGCACTCACACTCACAGCTTGCCATGCATGTTTTTGGAATGTGGAATGTACCCGGAGAAAACCCACGCAGGCCCGGGGAGAACATGTAAACTCCCCACAGGGAGGCCGGAGCTGGCATTGAACCAGGTACCTCTGCACTGTGTGGTTGACGCGCTAACAACTGGACCACCGGGCCACCATTATTATTATTATTATTTTTGTTATTATTGGTGTTGTTATTGTTTTTATGACAACCTGATGTTCTAGAGAGAAAACAAGTGCTGGTTCAGGATCAGCACAATAATCGTAAAGTTTACTTGCATCTCTGGTTGAAAAATGAAACAGAATTAAACAGAAACCCTTTAACTTGAATGTGCTGTCCAGACCTGTGGACACCAGCTCATTTTACCCTGACAAAAAAGCAGCCAGAGTCCATTTCAAAATTGCCTATCAATAACCAAGAGATAACACGAGACTTGAAGCCATTCTCTACTCTAATTTGTGATGTCATAAATTAGCTCCCACAATGGCAGGATGCAACCCAGAGGTCACTTTGAGCGATCCCACCCGCCCTGAAGTAGAAATCTGATTAGAAGACACGCAGATGGCCAGAACATCTGTCTGGGAATGAATGTGTGTGTGTCATCTCAATTAGACATTCCACTCAGATAATCAATGAATGAATCCATCAGGGGTCAGGTTAGGACAATTGCATGTATTGAGCTTCGTGGGAACGGTTTAAGAAAGCCCAGTTTGGTGTGGAAGAAGTCATTCATAGCTGAAAGTCTCGACATGGTTGCTGCGACTGGATGGTGACCAGTCCAGAGTATCCAACGCCTCTCTCCCAGATTCAGCCAGGACACGCCCCTGCTCACCTTCCATCCCAACACTCTGGGATGGAAGGTTTAGACAAAGGAACATCCACACTCACATTCACACTAATGGGCAATTTGAAGCCTTCACTAAACCTAAAGTGCTGAATAATAATAATAATAATAATAATAAGAATAATAATAATAATAATAATAATAATAATAATAATAATAATATGTCAAATCAGGTGGTCCAGTGGTGAACGCGTTGACCTCACAGTGCAGAGGTCGTGGGTTCGATCCCAACTCTGGCCTTCCTGTTTGGAGTTTGCATGTTCTTCCCAGGCCTGCGTGGGTTTTCTACGGGTACTCCGGTTTCCTCCCACATTCTAAAAACATGCATGGCAGGCTGATTGAACACTCTAAATTGATCATAGGTGTGAGTGTGAGCGCGGATGGTTGTTCGTCTCTGTATGCCCTGCGATTGGCTGGCAAACTGTTCAGGGTGGGCCCCCGCCTACTGCCCGAACACAGCTGGGAGAGGCTCCAGCACCCCCCGCGACCCTTGTGAGGATAAGCGGATCGGAAAATGAATGAATGAATGAATGTCAAACCAATGTCACATATTTAGTGCTTTCCAGGACACCCAAAGCCGCCCCTGTACACTTCCTGTCAGAAAAGGCCAAGTCATGACAACTCTCATACATGCCTCTCCACACATGATTCTCAACCGACCCGATGGTGATTCAGCACCAGGTCATCCTTCTTACTATTTGTCTCTCCTCTGTGTTCTTCCTCCAACTCCCTGTGACTCTCCTTTGCTAATTATTGATGGCCTGATGTGTCTTTGCGAGGAAATAGCAAAGTTCACTCTTGCAGTGCGTGCGTGTCGGTGTATGTGTGCATGTGTGTGTTGAAGGCGTGTTGCATACTGGCACGGTGGATGGTGAGCAGTAGCGGCGGCGGCGTCAGGAATACTTCAGGTTCTGTATCTGTTCTCATCCAGTGTCTGTTTTCTTTCTGTTATATTTACTGCTGCATTGTGAACTTGTGGCTAGCAGGTCTGCATCACAGTTCTGAGGTTCCAGGTTCGAAACTTGGCTCAGAGATCTTTTCATGCATGCTGTAATAATTGGCATGTCCACACAATTTCATGTTTCTTGGCGAAACTTGCTTTTGTTTTTTTTCTGGCTTTCCAACGGCCACTCACCGCTTTTAAGTCGCCTTAAAAAATTTCCGACTTAAAGGGCCTTTCGCAGTGGCTAAAAACTCTCATTAGGAATCGCAAGCAGGAGTAGTAATGCTAGCTGGTGAACATATGGCAGCGTACATTGCAATCCTGAATTGGCAACATTCAAATTTGATCTTCCCACAAGTATTAATTTTTTTATTGTTATGGGTTTGAATCCCTTGAGGAGTAGTTCCGAAATATCATTAGCGTGGCGGCTTGACTCTCTCCCCATTTTATGACCACCGTATATCTCTCTCTGCATGCCGTGTATCTCTCCAAAGATCGCCTCCGCCCTCTGTGTTATCAGCTTCTCAAACACTGCCTCGAGCTTCAAATGACCTCCGCTACGGTTTTTCATGCTGTGCGTACACTCCAAAGACAAAGTTATCCTGGCGGGTGATAGTTTTAGTTACAAAGCTGGATTTACACTTTCGGTGTAACTGCCCAATTGCGATTTAATGTTAGGTATATCCGCCTACGTGTTAACCCGCTCGTTTCTGTCATGAGATGTGATTGTAAAAAAAAGTAAGCCCCATGAGGTAGCAAAAATAAGTAATGTATTTCGAGAGCCTCTTCATTAAAGGCACAAGGCTCAAGGCTTTTATTGTTTTTATTTTGTTTCTATGCTGGTCCATCAAAATATTGCTTTATGTGAAAACGGTCTTCAGTGCAAAAAAGATTGGGGACCGCTGCCTTAAACTGTCCCGTTTGAATCCTAAAGGGGCAAGGCTGTAAACCAAAACAAAAACCCGAGGAGCTGAGAGGCGTAACCACCCTTACACCCAAGCAGCAACACACCCACCAAGGACCCCCCACCACCACCAACCAACCGCCTCATTTCTCCTCCTGTGTCCCTCCGGCTCAGCAGCCTCTCGAGCTAAACGACACAGGATTACCGCTCTCTCGCTAACATACACAAACACACACATTCAGCGCGTCCGGTTGATTCTGGTTCCTTTCCTCGCTGAATCTGTTGATGCTCTTGTTGCTCCGAATCGGAGGAGGTTGTTGTCCAAGACCACGTGTCCTCTTTCTCTCCTTTCTGCCGCCGCTAATGGAGGACTGGGGGTAAGCTTTTGTTCAGGCAGGGGGCTGTGCTGGTCTTTGTCTTGTTGAGTTGATGCCTCGAGCTCACCATATTGGTAGTTGTGGTTCTTTCTCTGAAGTGGCTTAGAGACGAGCACCCCGGCCTTCATTCTTTGTGTGTTATCAGCTCGGTAACGTTGGTTTAAAAGTAGAAGAAGCCGGTAGGGCTGCGAGAAACAAATGCTTCCTCTTGGTTTGCAGCTAATGGATCAAACAAGCATGTTGTGAACGCTGTCTCATCAGCCAAAACCATCAAGTGGATTTGGATCGCAAATTCTCAATGGAGTGGATTTTAAATATGAGGAAAATCCGCTCTCTGTCTCTCTCTCTCTAACTCTCTCTCTTCCCCCTCTCTCTCTCACTCCAGTGACATTGCTCTCTTGCCCCCTTCATTGTCAAAAGTGTCATGATGGTTGACCCAAATACCCACGCTGCTACCGCCCCACCCCCCCCCCCCGTCCCCCAACCCACTGATCTCCTATCAAAACACACCATTCTCTTTCTATTGTTTCCCAGCTGTCGCACTTTCCTCAAAATGTTTCTAATCTGCATTCTTTTGCTCTGTAAATTAGGACTAGGCCCGTATTTTTTGTTCATTTTTTTTTTTTTGCGGGTCGATACCAATGCCGATGGGTCGTAGTCAAGGAGGTTGATAACCGATATTTGGAGCCGAAATTCGTTTACATTAAAAAAACAAAAAATATTCATGTCAAAATTTGGAATAGTACAAACACAAACTTTGTTTCAGTGCATTTATTCAACAGCTTTTCAGATTTTCATCATGACAAGATATTTAAAATTCTCAAAAAAATTAAGTGCCGTGAGCTCCCAGGCACAGCAACATGTCAATGGAACCCTAAACACATAAATAACTCCTTAACCGGGCGGTACGGTGGTCTCACACGTCTGCCTCACAGTGCTCCTGTGTGGAGTTTGCATGTTCTCCCTGTGGCTGCGTGGGTTTTCTCCAGGTACTCCTCCCACATTCCCAAAACATGCGTGTCAGGTTAACGGAACACTTTCAATTGTCCCTAGGTGTGATTGTGAGTGCAAATGGTTCTTTGTCTGAGTGCGCCCTGCAATTGGCTGGCAACCGGTTCAGGGAGTCCCCCGCCTACTGCCCGGAGACAGCTGGGATGGGCTCCAGCACCCCCCGCGACCCTCGTTGCGGATTAGAAAATGGATGGGTGGTTGGATGCTTTGTCAATACCTCAGAAAATGAGCAATTAAAGAATGTCAGAAAAAAAATACCACTCGTCTTTGAGCTTTTTTTGCTTGGCAGAGCTTGCAGATTGTTGCTTCCTGTCTTAATGCTACGCTAACGGCACCTCTATGTGCGCTCTATTGAACAAATCATTTCTGGTATGTGAGAGGCATGGGTGGAAGTTAGCGCACGGAGCTCTGGGAGCTTATTTGTCCGGACAATAATTGACTGGATCTGTTTAACTCTCCACTCTCCTAATTAATTTGCAACAACTGGGCTGCGTTTTATTGATGACACGGTGACACTGCAAGTTTAGGCTCCTCTTGTCCCCCAGGAAATGTCACCGGGTCAATCCCAGTGAAGATTAATAGCCGGTCTTTCCATATATTGATCTCAGCCCAAGGGGAGTAGAAACGTACGGACAGCATTTGAGCGTTCACAATCTGCTTGTTTTCTTCAAAGTGTTTCACCTTTAGATTGAGACTTTGTACTGTTATCACCTTGTGCGTGATTGGCTGCGACCAAACTAACCCTTCAAAGTAAAGAAAATAACGCACAGATACTTTCTGGTGTTTTAATTAAAAGCAGCTTTACCTGTGAAGGAAATATATGCATGATTGCATAACTGTCTGATATTACTCAGCACGCCGTCTTCGGGATTAAAATATGCAACGAAGCACTCGAGAGAATCTTCTTAAAATGCAGGATTTTTCATATGCGTTCTCATCTCGCCCTCGCAGCGCGTAAGAGGAGCTAACGAAGACGCCATTGCCCCGACTGCCACCATGTCTGGCGCCTTTGACGAGTCAGCCAGCCTGGAGGAGAACACTGACAGTTTCTGGGAGGTGAGAAGGACGGGGGAAAAAAAGCCTTTGGTGATTGAACTCCTAGTGAACCGAGCTCAGTGGGCAGCTCTGTGAGGATGGATTAATACATGTATTTATCATCCTGCGTACAACATGTCCCAAATGATTTG
This sequence comes from Hippocampus mohnikei, assembly GCA_026261675.1. Taxonomy (NCBI): domain Eukaryota; kingdom Metazoa; phylum Chordata; class Actinopteri; order Syngnathiformes; family Syngnathidae; genus Hippocampus; species Hippocampus mohnikei. The sequence continues at coordinate 17,126,658 of JAKGUB010000334.1, read as the reverse complement.
TATATGTGTCACTTGCACATCGGAACAGTTTTAAACACTCTTACTGCTGAAGTCAGTGCGTGTCTCAATAAGTCCACTGTACACTCATGAACAGCATGCATCCCTTTTCTACACTACTTATCCTCATTAGGATCGAGGGTGAGCAGGGGCTTGTCCTGGCGGACTCTGGGAGAGAAGCGTTATGGACTATAGATAGGGGGGTACACCGAGAAATATTTCTTGATCATGTACTGACTGCTTCTAATATGCATCGAAAACCGCAAGTCCCCACGCCCAAAACAGAGGTCTGCTATAGTACCAAGACTGACCTATGAAAGGTAACATGTTGCCGAAAGGTATCCGGACTGCCAAAAAAAAAAAAAAGGATTTTCAACCTTAAATATTGAACATGTTTAACAATGTGATTACCAGCCCTCACCTTTTCCTGGCAGATCAAGGAGAACTCAAAAAAATCGCTCTTAAGACTCTCAACATCATTGGTCAGAGTGATCTTTCAAAGACCAGTGCTAACGGGGCCTTTGTTCAATAAGAAGTGATGAATAATGATCAAATTTATCTCAATTTGTGACTTTTCTAGGTTCAAAAAATCTACACGTGTGTTCCCTTATAATGTAGAAGTTAAGGATGCAAAAGCTCGGCCATTCCCGGCATCAAGCCAGTGCACCCCACGAGGTTCAACATTGTGTGTGTTGATCAAGACATGGCATCGCCAAATAGGGTTTCAGAGCACAAGCAGTAACTGGAGTTCCTTCCCACCGGTCATTCATTATATATGACAACCAACAAACACTGTTGAGCAACAAAGAGGCGAGATGGCAGTTTAGTGGTTTTGCTGTATTCCAGCAAACTGACGTCAATCTCCCGTATCTGACGTGAAATATATTAGCAACTAAAGTCACTCCTAACACACCACAGGATAATCTGTGAAATAAGAGAAAAATGCACCCATTCAGCCCAATTAATGGGATAGGTGTCACTAACCTCACTTTAGGTTTGCTAAAGACTAAGTCAGTGCTGTCAAACTACATTTTACCGTGGGCCACATTGTTATGGTTGTCCTTGTAATGCTGCTGTTTATGATATGACATCCCAAGGGCTATAACTATCTTCCAAAAATCACGGTTTGATTCATACTTTGCTTTTGAGATCGCATTTCAGTCCGGGAACAAAATGCTAAACAAACCGCTTATCTTTTGTATCAAGGGTTTCAGTCTGTTCTCTTCAGGAATTAGCAACATTGTCATCTTTTTAGGAAATGAACAATACACACACGTCCAACAGGAACAATTTGAACTGTCTCAATTATATGCGATAAAAACACAAAAACATTTCATTTGAAACCGCTTTAGCTCCATCTGCGATAGCCCAAGAGAGGCATTCGGGGGCTGGAATCCAGTCTGCCGACATTTAGTTTGACAAAATTGAGAAGAAACTGCATGAGCCCTCCCACTCTGCAGTGTTCTATCATCGACACATCATTCAGTCGCACGTTTAGCTGGAGCAAGCAAAGGCTTCGTATTCCAGCCTGCCGTCACTACATCACTATGGCTCACTGCATCGCAGTGCTGCTGACTCAGCTGCTGTGCCATGCCAACGGTGCATCTGCGGGTGTAATGCAAGCCCTTGTGGAGTTCATTTCAAGCAGGGGTGTGGCGTCACTCAACGTCAACATTCAAACATGTCATCATTTTGAGTATGAATGCTTGTTTCTCCATGTGTGCCCTGCGATTGACTGCCAACCAGTTCAGGGTGTTCCCCCGCCTCCTGCCCGAAGACGGCTGGCATAGGCTCCAGCACGCCCGCAACCCTCGTGAGGTCAAGCGGATCAACTAATGGATAGGTGGATGTATGCTAGCAATTCTGGGAAAGGTTTTGGGAAAGACCTTATTCTGTATTTTTGGCTTGACTGTGCCGTGGTGCACAAAAGGTTCGATGGGTTTGGTGCAGAGAAACTTGAGAGGAATTTTGAGAGGGTTTTGTTAAGATGTGGGGTTAATTTGAGGGGAGACGGATGAGTGGCTGCTCTCAGGCGGTACGGTTAGGTAGTAGGTTTGTGGTTTGGGGTTTCCGTTAGGTTTACAGGTTACGTTTAGGGTCATGGTTAGGTGGTTCGCTTCCCAAAAGACAAGAAGCTGTCAAAGGTTAAAATGGTCCGGGTTGTACTCCAATGGTGCAAACGTTTGCCTATTTTCACTTCCTGTTACTTGGCTGTGACTTAGGACAATCTTCAGGCAGGATACAGGTGTCCATATTGTCACGCCTGATTTAGAATGTTGTTTTCTATCGGAAAGGTGGGGAACTACAAGCGTACAGTGAAGAGAATTGACGACGGTCATAGGCTCTGCAATGACCTCATGAATTGCATCCAGGAGCGAGCTAAAATCGAGAAAGCCTACTCCCAGCAGCTGACTGAGTGGTCCAAGAGATGGAGACAGCTGGTGGACAAAGGTCAGAGGCGTCTCAAACTCAGAGGTTGACAACATTTAAAACAAAATTAATACTTGCCCTCCCTTTGCGCCAGGTCCTCAGTACGGCACGGTAGAACGCGCTTGGATGTCGCTGATGATGGAGGCGGAGAAGGTGAGTGATCTTCATCATGAAGTGAAGAACAGCCTGATGAGCGAGGACTTTGAGAAGGTGAAGAACTGGCAGAAGGAATCATACCACAAACAGATGATGGGAGGCTTTAAGGAAACCAAAGAGGCAGATGAGGGATTCAAGAAGGCCCAGAAGCCCTGGGCGAAAAAGTTGAAGGAGGTAATTGAACCCGGGGTACACATTCCTGTCTCAGAATATCACTCGTGAATAAAAGGCAATTGGACTTTTACTGGTTGTTGGAGATAACAAGTTCTTGGGTTCTTCTCGTCAACAACCAGGAAATGCAGTTCCTTCAGATTTGACTGTTTGTGGTGAACCATTACCTGATTGACAAACTTTTCTTTTGTCATCTCTTCCGCCAGCTTGAGGCCGCCAAAAAGTCATACCACATGGCATGCAAAGAGGAGAAGCTGGCATCTACCAGGGAGGCCAACGGCAAGAGTGAATCCTCAGTGACTGCCGACCAGCTGAAGAAACTCCACGAGAAAGTGGACAAGTGCAAGCTTGATTCACAGAAGGTGAGAACATACGGAAGATTCTGTGATCTAATGAAAGACACAAACACACATTTTCTTAAGAGCAGAAGCTGTGTTATATTCAACTTCTGCTGATCTCTACTGTCCTTTGACCATCACACCATTTAGCAATGATTCGTTGCTTGATTTTTTTTTTGATTTGGTTTTTTTTTAATCTTCAGGCCAAGGACAAGTACGAAAAAGCTCTAGACGAGCTCAACAAGTGCACACCTCAGTACATGGAGAACATGGAGCAGGTCTTCGAGCAGAGTCAGCAGTTTGAAGAGAAGAGACTGTGCTTCCTCAGGGAGGTGCTGTTGGACATCAAACGCCATCTCAACCTCACAGAGGACCAAAGGTTTGATTCATGTGATGACTGAGTCCGATATAGCAACCTTTATTTACAACTACGCTCTGATCCCTTTCTGTCTTTGCACAGTTACGCATCAGTGTACCAGGAATTTGAACGTGTCATCACATCAGCCAGTGCTCAAGAAGATCTTCAATGGTTCAACAACAACCATGGCCCCGGCATGCACATGAACTGGCCCCATTTTGAGGTAGCGTCCTTGTGTCGGCCTAAGCCGGGGGTCGACAACCCGCGGCTTCAGAGCCGCATGCGGCTTTTAGCGCCGCCCTAGTGGCTCCCTGGACCTTTTTTAAAAAACATTTCATCATGAAGGCTCATTGTGTATTTGTAGCCAACTTAGTCATGTTGATAGCAGGCTAATATAGCTCATAGAGATACATACAGCATGTGTTGTCTTCATTGTAAGGCTTTTAATTTTTTGCGGCTACAGACATATTTGTTTTTAATTTTTTTGGTCCAATATGGCTCTTTCAACATTTGCCTCAGCCCTTCATCCGATGGCAGCGAAACAATCATTTACACTTGTTTCTTTTGCAGGAGTACAACCCGGAGCTTACCCACAGCATCACGAAGAAGGAAAAGTCAAAGAAAGGCAACGATTCCATCATGCTGACCAACGTCACATCAACAGTTGATCGGTCCCAAGCTGGAGACCAGGGCAGGTGAGAAAGTCTTGTTTCGGGGATCCTCGGTTTATGACAGAGTTCCTTAGCCCTGGCGGCACTCAACCATAATTTTGAAAACCTAAATGTTGGAGTGTGCCATGACTTACCACCATCTCATAATTACATTAAATGTCGGCCAGTGACCTCCGTGATGGCGTACCAACCGCAATTAGATGTAAAGTGGTGCTATGTTAGGTGTAGGTTTCATTGATGTGGTCTTTGTTTCTCGGGTTCTTTTAGCATGAGCAGCTACGAGAAGAACGAGGCGCACAGGGCCTCGAACGAGTGGTCAGACGAGGACCAGACAGCACCAAACTCGTCCAGCGACACCAACGGCGGCGCCAACCCTTTTGACGAAGACTCGGCCGGTGGTGTCAGAGTGCGGGCGCTATATGACTATGAGGGCCAGGAGCAAGATGAGCTCAGCTTTCAAGCAGGTGCGTGTCACATCGTAACCCAAGGTGTCCTTGGTTCATAACAGAGCATCTTTGCCACTGCGGTGAGGGCACCCAAAATGTTTAAGTCAGAATATGACATATGAACCGAGGACCCCCTGTGCCAGAGTGAATATTCATTACTTCTTACACTGTCGTTGTAAAACTGTTTTACATTCTTGACGAAGGTGATGAACTGACAAAGCTGGAGGAGGAGGACGAGCAAGGCTGGTGCAAAGGTCGTCTGGACAGCGGTCAGCTGGGTCTCTACCCTGCCAACTACGTGGAGCCCATCTAACACTCTCACCGCCGTGGACGCCTGGACAAACTCTTAACTGGACTCAATCGTGGATGCACATTGACCGCCTCCGCCTTTTCCGAGCACCTAAACTTGGTTCCTCCATTCCTGGACCATGTGAATCCTAATTTTGCATTTTTATGATACGGTCTTCAAAGCGGTGCCTGGATGAGCAAGAACGAGCTATGCATGGTGCATTCCATATATATATTGACATTGTTTTGGTTTTTTTGGAACCACCTGGATGCTTGTACAGTGTTCACGCCTCATGTGTTTTCTGTCATTGTGAGTTGTTGATATATCTAGCCTTAAAGGAATAGTCTAGTTTGAGATCATGCGACAGACACACCCAGACAGACACTCACATTCACACCTATGTGCAATGATAGTAGAAGGGGCCCAAGATTCAAATCCAGAACCATAAATATACGGTAAATGTTGAGGCAGACCTGCCAACTACTAGGACACCTTGCTGCCAATCAATTACCATCATAACTGACCAGCAAAAATGAAAATGCAAGTCAACACTTGACATGTTAACACTTTTGTGTACTCAACACACAGGACATTTCGCAGGTTTAGTATTTTTGTGCTATGGCACAAGAGGTGTTTGTTTTTGTGGCAGTCATTTCCAAGATTATGATTTGGTTTTCACTTATTCTAACATCTCGCAAGCAAACATGGTGAAGATCGGCAGACTCTGAAATGTTTTCAAAATACTCGAGGTTCACAATGCAAATACAATCGCCACCTCGCGTTATGACACAAAAGAGTTATCACGCTTTGCTGTGTCTGCAAAGCTTAGCTAACCAAGCGCTAGAGGTTGTCAATACCTGTATTAGCTTTGTGATCTGAGCAGTTTCATGCATTGTATTGAGTCTTAATTGACCCAACGTTGACCCAGCTATGGCAGACCATGTTTTACATCTTTGTGCTCAGCGAAGCTATCCAAGTACAAATGAAGATTTTTATCACAGCACAAATGTACACATGTATTTGGTTTTTACTCATTTTTCAAACATTTAACACCGGATGTGTTGGTTCTTTGGTGGACCATAAAATGTTGGTAAACCCAAGGGACTTGTTGCTTCTGGCTGAACGGCAAGAACAAAGAGAAGCAATACTTGCTAGCAGTTTGCGCATGTTTTTTCATGATTCATTCCTGGCCTCTTCATGCTTACTCCTGTGAAATATTGTCACAACTGTGGCACAAATGTACTGCTATTGGGTATATCTACCCATTCCAACATCTAACCAGAAGTCTTGAAAACGTTTTTGAAATCGATTGCTTTTGAACTCTCACCACCTAGCATTACATTACTACATAGAGTTGTTTTAATACAGCAATGTTTTAATACAAAGAGCGCAGAGGAACAAGACTTGCTGGCAGGTAGCTCATGTTTTCAATCTTTGCTCTGAACGAAGCTGACCAGGATATAGCCGTCATGCACTCACAGCGGAGACATGAAAAGTCTAATAGGAACTGCATCATAAATGCTTTTACTTTTCTGAACATCTCATGCCAGATGTGTTAAATCTCTCTGGATTAAAAACACATATATATATATATATATATATATATATATATATATATATATATATATATATATATATATATATATATATATATATATATATATATATATATATATATATATATATATGTAAGTTTGTAACGCTGACATGTAGCCCACCTAACATGCTAATGGAACGGTAAGGGTGTACCTACGGTAAGCAGGAAATATTTCTCGCTGGAGAGACAGTCACATTTAACGAGGGTTGAAAGGTTGTAGCCCATGTTGACTAATAGTTTAAACAGCGTGTGTTCTCGCACATTCTAGACTATTCCTTTATTGCTTTTCCTGACATTTTACCCTCTCGCTTCATGTGCATTTGGGAGTGGCTCAAGAGTCGATTTGTTTAGGCTTCTCTTTGGGGTGAAATCAAGCAAACGGTGAACCGTGTCACTTACCTGAACAAGACATCTTTCATCTTGCATTCAGACCAAACCAAGTATCCCAAACTGGTCGGGTCCCTTATGGCTCACCTCTTAATTTTGAGGACTGGGGGGCTGAATAAAATCCTGTAAGCTGTGGCACTTCAAGTGAGGAGTTTCTTTTCAAAGGGCTTTCTGAGGCATGCATTCTGTGTGGAACATGACTTTGTGTACAGTATATGTTGGATATGAAACAATGGAAAGGAGGCTTTAGGGTAGCCTGGCTGCCAGAGGGATGGTTATGTTTTAATTGTTTTGGTTGTTTTTTTAATTTGATTTTACTCTAATTGTTTCTAATTTTTACTTTTAGTTTTTGTTTTTCTTGAATTCAGTTTGAACGTTTTGGGGGGGTTTTTTTGGTCAGGTTGTATTTGTTTTTAATTCGGTTTTATTGAATTTTTCTTTTGAATTTAATGTTGTTTGTATTCATTTTATTCTGTCTTTATTGCAGCCCGTTTTTGTTCCTGTTTTATTTTTTATTATTTATTTCATTAAATGTTTGTTTGATGCCGTTTTCTAATTTCTGTGCTGTTTTTTTGTTGTGATTTGATTTCATTCGAGTCAATTTTGATTTTTTTTTTGTATTTAAATGTATGCTATTTGTATTTCATGTCATTAATTTTCGTTATGAAATGTTTATTTTTTTGGTTTTGTTCTATTTTTGTATTTTTTGTTCATATTTCATTTCAGTTGGATCTATTGTATTTTGGGGTTTCTTTTCCTTTTTCTTGTTGTTGTTTTTATGACCGTCTTTTTCTTACGTTTTATTCTATTGATTTCAATTTGGTTCTTCTTTGCGTCACGCTGCTTTCGACACTGCGTCTTTTACGCATCCATGACACAAACCACAAAGCTGCCTCCACTCCTCGGGAGCGCCCTTTTTCTTGACGTTCAAGAGCCCCTTTTTTTTTTCTTGTTTACAAACAGTTCCATCACAGAACCTGATGCACCGCATGGCCTCAACTCAGTTGCCTCCACTTTTGCCCATCACCTGCGTGCAGACTCGGGCTCACTTAGCCTCATGTTGCATCAAAACAGACTGCGTGCGTGCGTGCGTGCGTGCGTGCGTCAGACAGACAGACTGCGTGCGTGCGTGCGTGCGTGCGTGCGTGCGTGCGTGCGTGCGTGCGTGCGTGCGTGCGTGCGTGCGTGTGCTTGTGTGTTTCACGAGCCTGCTGGGGAGTCGACAAGGTGTCAACGATGAACACGACACCCCGCCTGGTGTAGTCTTACTTTGCGAGCGGCAGAGAAAGCTGCAGAGGAAGCACTGAAATATTGATGAGCTTTTCTTACGCAAGAACTGAGCTCGTTGCAAACCGCGTTTACGGACCCCTCTCCATCCCCGAACAAAAGAAGGGAACCAAAACGTTTCTCTGTGTGTCCTTTGTCTTTAGGTGGCTGCGCCCACCGCGAAAGGAATGAAATGGAATGGAATGAAACCGTGTCTCAAATAAAAGACGTCGACAGATAGGAACTATTCCTGCTTTTCGGGTGCATTATCAATATTGTGTTTGGCCTGCAGAGGTCACTTTTAACCTAACATTGTTGTAAAACGTAGATCATACAAAGTTGCATCTTCATAGACAAAATATTGAATCCAAAATCATCTGCAGTGACTTTATTAGTCATGACACTCAGAGATTTCACTGAGGTGACCCTCATTTTATGCTTCATTGCAAGATCATCGGAATGACGAGATTATAAAATAAAGTTTTCCATGAGTACTTAGAGTCCCATGTTAAACGCCTCCAACTTGCCACGCGACATTGAAAGTAATGTTAAACAAATGAAACCTTGCTTTGACGCCAAACCAAAGTGGATGCAACCAGATGTTTGTGTATCAGGACAACTGATCAACAATTCAAACAAAACATTGGGCTTGAGTTTACTTTTCAACTTTCCTGACTTGCTGCGTCTTTTGCTTTTCTCCGGCTTTTTTTTTTCTTTATCCAAAATGAATATCGTCAGGAAGTGGCTCGAAGGCTCCAATACTTTTGTCTGGCATTGTATATGTCATTATTTGTTATTGACACCAACGCAGTGAGCATTATATATATATATATATATATATATATATATATATATATATATATATATATATATATATATATATATATATATATATATATATATATATATATATATATATATATATATATATATATATATATATATATATATATATATATATATATATATATATATATATATATATATATTTTTTTTTTTTTTTTTTTTACTTTGTAGACTTGCATGATGACTTCCGCCCCCGCCCCCAGTCCCCGCCCCTGTTTTTGTTATTCATCGTGTAAAGTTTAATTTTCTCCATGCACACATCCATCCATTTTCGATCGGTGGGGAGGGAGCAGATGAGCTCAGGCCTGTACCATTTGACGTTGGGCGAGAGATGCAAAATGCATCCCTAACTGGCTGCCAGCCAATTGCAAAGCATATTCTGTATGTACACAACAATCATTTACATTCACACCTTCAGCGTGGATGATTATGAGTCTTTAGTGAATCTGACATCATGTACATTTTTGGGGGGGTATGGGAAGAAAAACCATGCAAGCGCTGGGAGAATATGCATACTCCACATAACAAGCTGAGATTTGAATCCAGAACCTCTGAACTATGAGGCAGAAGTGCAAATCACTCTCCAACAGGCTCCCAAACTCAAAATCCCTCAGTAAAAAACAAAGGCAAAAATAAACAGGCAGTATGTGCTTCCGACAATATTAACTCCCAGTTGTTGTCTTAGACAGTCCTCATTGTTTGGTCCATGCCTGAGTGGAAAACCATGAGCACACACCCAGAGGTCACAGGGCGGATGGAGAGTTTTGTGCTTTTTTTTTTTTTTTTCTTTTCATCACACGGGTGCACAAACTGGTACACGAGCCTCTGAGAGACGTCGGGCTTGCGGATGATGCCCTTCTTGTAGTATTGGCGGATGGAGCGGCTCAGCTTGTCGTAGTTCATGGCCGGCCGGTTCTTTCTCAGACCCCACAGACGTGCCACGTGGGCTGAATCTTCGATCTTAAAGATACCTTGAGCCACAAGGACAAAGGCATATTATAATATTACTCGAGAGGTATTTTGTTGACAAAGTGTGTCACAGTATATTTGGCGTCCTTCGTCTTTGTCCATCCATCCATGCATTCTCCGATCCGCTTTCTCCTCACAAGGGTCACGGGGGGGGTGGGCTGGAGCCTATACCAGATGTCTTTGGGCAGTAGGCGGGGGACACCCTGAACCGGTTGCCAGCCAATTGCAGGGCACACAGAGACAATTAACCATCTGCGCTCACACTCACACCGAGGGACAATTTAGAGTGTTCAACCAGCCTGCCATGCATGTTTTTGGAATGTGGGTGGAAGTCGGCGTACCCGGAGAAAACCCACGCAGGCCCGGGGAGAACATGCAAACTTCACACAGGGAGGCCTGAGCCGGGATTAAACCCACGACCGCTGCACTGTGAGCTCGACGCGCAAACTCCTTCGTCTTTATGCTTTAGTTATTTATTCATAGCAACATGAGTTGCATGTTGTTGCAAAAAAATTAAACAATCTTCCTTGAGAAAAACCCACATTTTTAATGTCATTTTAACTATGGCAAAAGTTTTGTGTTTAAATAAAAATAATGATATCAAAGACTTCAAAAATCTTTTTGAAAATTAAAAATGATTGTACGGCCATCGCTTATTTCATGTTGAATGCTTTTTTTAACTTACACAAAAATTCAAAATCATGTTTTTCTTTTTTTTTTTTAACCTTTTGTTAACATTCATTGTTTGATCATATTTTATTTCAATTAGATGGGTCATTTGGAAGAATTTGGAATGGATTTCCAGTATGCAATATTGTTTCATACATTACATTATCCGAATCCAAATCATAAAATATTTTTCATGAAAGTTACGTTCAAATTATACTTATTTTTATGCATTTTGTGTTGTATGTATGTTGGGTTGTCGAGAAAAGATCAACGTTCCGTGCGTGTGGCCCATAATCTACGAGTAGCACTGTACCTTTGTCTTTGTTGAGCCAGCGGATGCAGCGTCCGTAGTTGTGAGGTTTGAGCAGAAGTTCTCGAAGAAACTGCCACAAGTGGATCGGTTGACCCGAACAAGAAGAATCGGCCTCAGACCAAAGGTCCTCAGCACCTGCACATGTGCAGAATATGAATAATCCTTTCAAATAAGCACGCAGGAATACGCTGACTTATTGATGTGTGTGGCGATTTTCAAACTCTGTCAGTTGTCAGTCAGTCCGTCAGTGAGTCGAACAGGGTTGTTAATTGTTTATTTAGTTGCTCAATCAGTGTCAGTCATCGAGTTAGTTGATCAATCAGTCAGTCAATCAGTTACTGGTTGGTCAATTGGTCGATATGTGAGTTGATTAGCTTCTTAGTTGAAGAGATGGTTGTACAGTCCTTCTGACAGTTAGTTACTTAGTCAGTCAGTCAGCCGGTGAACCTGGTTAAATGATTAGTTCGTTGCTCGATCAGTTGGTCTTTCCCCAGTCAGTCGGGTTGTTGGTCAGTTATACTTCATCGGTCAGTCATGAAGACTGTTAATTGCTTGTTGGTTGTGCGGTCCATCAGCGGATTCAATACTTGGTTGGTTAGTTAGTTAGTGACCAAGTCAGTTAGTTAGTCAGTTGTTTATTGATATTTGGATGTAACCTTTGCCCTCCCCCGGGAGCTGGTTACCCACCTTATGCCACTGGATGGATATAGTGTTCAAATAAAGACCTACCACCTACCTGGACTTTTGTTGTCTCCAATTGTGCACCTTTCTTTCATCCACGCAGCTGCAGAGAGTAGACGCTAGTTTAGGTGCTGTTAACGTGACAGTGCTGCTGTGTCGATTTAGTGACTCACTTGACTTCCATATGTCTAAGTGCGCGTGCAGCGTGTCCCCGCACTGCGGTGAGCGCTGGCGGAAGTCCTCCTCGCTCATGGCACACAGGTCTTTCCCCGTCAACTCGTGGAAGGTCCTCCCTGCGTGAGGAAGCCGGTACAGGTGCTCCGTCCACAACAGCCACTTCTGAACGTTGCCCACGTTCCACTCCATCGGGTCTAAGCCAACATATACAACAACTACATCATCATTAAGAAAAAGAATGCGTCAAACGTTGTACATGTATTTGGGGTTTTGGGGAGAGGGGGTTGTTTTGTTTTGTTTATTTGTTTTTAAACATGAACACTGTGAGTTGGTAAGTTTGTCAGTCAGTTAGTTACTGGGTCAGCCAGTTAATGCATTAGTTGGTCAGTTGGTTGGATAGCGTATTAGTGAGTTAGACATTTAGTTCATTTTTTAGTGAGTTACTCCGTCATCAATCGCTCGGTCAGTAGTGAGTTAGTCTGAAAGAGAGTTGATCAGTCTGTCTGAGAGGTAGTGAGTCAATGTGTCAGTTTTTAGATTTACTTAGTGGATCAGTTGGCCGTTTAGTTATTTAGTGAGTCAACAAATTAGTTAGCTTGTTACCCTGACAACTGGGTAGTTAGTCCGACTCATGGTGAGTCATACTGTTGGTCGGTCTTTCAGACTAGATGTGAGTGAGTGAGTGAGTGAGTGAGTGAGTGAGTGAGTGAGTGAGTGAGTGAGTGAGTGAGTGAGTGAGTGAGTGAGTGAGTGAGTGAGTGAGTGAGTGAGTGAGTGAGTGAGTGAGTGGGTCTATTAGTTATTAATCAATGGGTTAGGTGGTTTGTTGGGGACTTGGCCACGTTTGTATAACTACTTTGTAAGCTGATAACTAACCAACCAACCAACCAACTAACTAACTAACTAACTAACTAACTAACTAACTAACTAACAATTTGCAAATAAACATCTCAGCGACATGGAGACGATAAGAAAGCGACAGCTGAAATCACCCAAAACGCCGACTTTTCTGACAATTTCCTTCTCCTCTTTCTGCACATGTTCGATGCAAAGTCAACACATGTTTTATGACAACGCTTTTATGACAGCGTACACAAGTGTCCAAGTACGCTCGCTGGTGTTTGAGGAGGCCTCGCCCACACTGGGATTGTTTACACGTCTAACGCGGCCGTCACGACCCGACAGAAGCGATGCAAAGGTCAGGATTAAACACATCCTGGTGCGGGCAAACACAGCTTTACGCCATTGAGGATATGATGGAGGAGACGTGTCAGGCCGGATGAGCTGTGTTGATTTTGGGACTAAGTTCCAGTAGCTTAAATATCACCGAATAAATATGCCCTTTGCGGGAAAGGACTATCTAAATGCATGTTACCCAAACTCTTTGTTAAGTTAGCATGTCGGTTAGGGAAGGGGAGGTGCGCCTTCCCTCTGCTGGTGAAGAGTGTGCCGAAAGTGGAGGTGATCCCTCTCATGTTAGGGATCTGACGTTGGGGAGAATCCCTGGCGAGCTCCCACAGAGGGTGCACGTCAGGGAAGGGAATTTTTGGGAACAATCCTGTGAGTGCAGGGTGTGTTTTGGGGTGAGTTCACTTCCAGTGGAGACAATCTCACGGTCGGGGTTGATCCCATGACCGGAAGGGTGTACTTTTATAATTAGGGTGAGGCCTTGCAAGTGAAGGCTGAACCTCCACGTTGCTCTACCTGGCGTGATGTTGAGCAGCTTGCAGGCCGTTTCGATGTCCTTCAGCACTTCGCCCACCACCATACTCTGCACTTGCTCCAGAGAACGTTCCTCCTCGGGGCCGTCCATGCCCGGGGAGAGTCCTTGACCCTGGCTATCGATGACAGGGCACTGTTCCGGCTCCTCTCGGTGCGGCTCCATGCGAGTCACGTTCGGGGAGGCCTCGGACACCTTGACCAGCCAAGCGGCGTCCTCCATGGCCAGCATGTCAAAGCAGGGCAGGTAGAGGCCCGGCATGCTGTTTGTCTTGGCCTCCACCAGATCCCAGTCTTCCCCGGAATCTCTGTTTCGCTCCAAGATGGTTAGGGAGTCCTCCTGCATTCCAGTTCGGGATCCATAAACTGTAATTTCTGCTAAACTTCCAATGGAATTTGACATTACGGACATCTGTAAATAGAACAAATGGACAGCAATGAAGCCATGATACAATTTGGGCCCTGTTTAGTACAAACCACAGTCGGCAAAGGTTTGCGTGTGTTTTCGTCAGGATTGTACCCCACGGTTGAAGTGGGATGTTTTTAAAATTTGATGATCGAAATAATGCATTGAGTGAATTGATGTCTACAAAGATTCAGCGGGTTTGATGCACGTTGTTATCATATTTGTGAATAACACATATCAGCAGAGCGCAGGATCACCCCCATTTGTGTGTCTGTGTGCGACAACACTCTCAACCTGTGCCGTAGCCAAGAGGAAGATTTTAAAATATATATTAAATAGGATAATAACAATAATAATAAGAAGAAGACATTCAATGCAATTGATCCCTAGAATAATTCAGAGGATTTGATGCATGCCAGGGAGGCCCGGTGGCCCAGTGGTTAGCAAGTCGACCTCACAGTGCAGAGGTACCGGGTTCAATTCCAGCTCCGGCCTCCCTGGGTGGAGTTTGCATGTTCTCCCCGGGCTTGCGTGGGTTTTCTCCGGGTACTCCGGTTTCCTCCCACATTCCAAAAATGTGCATGGCAGGCTGATTGAGCACTCTAAATTGTCCCTAGGTATGAGTGTGAGTGCGGATGGTTGTTCGTCTCTGTGTGCCCTGCGATTGGCTGGCAACCGGTTCAGGGTGTCCCCCGCCTACTGCCCCAGGCCGGCCGAGATAGGCTCCAGCACCCCCCGCCACACTTGTGAGGATAAGCGGATCGTAAAATGGATGGATGATGCATGCCGTTGTTTATTATTTATGAATGAAATATAATGACATGGGCGGCCCGGTAGTCCAGTGGTTAGCACGTCGGCTTCACAGTGCAGAGGTACCGGGTTCGATTCCAGCTCCGGCCTCCCTGTGTGGAGTTTGCATGTTCTCCCCGGGCTTGCGTGGGTTTTCTCCGGGTGCTCCGGTTTCCTCCCACATTCCAAAGACATGCATGGCAGGCTGATTGAGCACTCTAAATTGTCCATAGGTATGAGTGTGGGCGTGGATGGTTGTTCGTCTCTGTGTGCCCTGCGATTGGCTGGCAACCGATTCAGGGTGTCCCCCGCCTACTGCCCGGAGACAGCTGGGATAGGCTCCAGCACCCCCCGCGACCCTAGTGAGGATCAAGCGGTTCGGAAGATGAATGAATGAATGAATATAATGACATCCACCAAATATGTCCATAGAGCTCAGAATTCGACTGCAGCACTTGGATCAAATCCACCAAAATCGCATTACACCACCTGTGCAACAACTGGACATTTTAGTAAATCTAAAGATAAGTCTACTTTCTCTCACCAAATTGTCAGGTGCATCGTCCGCAAGGAAAACAAATTAAGGCCCTGCATGGCGCAGCGTGGTCAGCCAAATTCCCAAACATGGTAAACTACACCAACCCCGGCACGAAAATCAAGTGCCATTTTTTACAGCGGGCGCATATGCGCCTGTCTATGAAAAAAAAAGCCCTTTGGTTGAAGGATCAAATGTATTCATTATGTCGCATACCACATACTGTACATAGCAACGCACATAAAAGATGCATACAGTATATGCATCTATTTATCCAGCCATCTATCCATTTTCGAATCATATTATCCTCACAAGGGTCGCGGGGGGTGCTGGAGCCTATCCCAGCTGTCTTTGGGCAATCAGTGGGAGACACCCTGAACTGTTTGCCAGCCAATCGCAGGGCACACATGGACGAACAACCATCCACGCTCCCACTCTCACCTAGGGACAATTTGGAGTGTTCAATCAGCCTGCCATGCATGTTTTTGGAAAGTGGGAGGAAACCGGAGCACCCGGAGAAAACCCAGGCAGGCACGGCGAGAATATGCAAACCCCGCACAGGAAGGCCGGAGCTGGGATCGAACCCTGCAGCACTACCATTATAAATTATTCAAATGATTTATAATAATTTGTTATACTGTATTATTATTTCTCTCTTGTTTCAAACCTAAAAAAAAAATTACATACCGTGCCGTTACGTCTTTCGCATGCAATCAATTCTTGTCTGACACAGCAGTCTCTAATTATTGGCAGTATTTGTTCCTGTCCTCAACTTATGGTCAAACAGCAGCACTGTTACAGTGTATAGTATTTGTATTTAGTTTTCCAAACTCGCTTTCATAGATCCATAAATACTTACAAAAAGATCCTTGAGTGTTGTCGTTTCAGTTATCTTGTGAGTTCCTAAATCAGATCCATTATGATTTCCTGGGGCAATATCGCAAACCAGTCGCTAAATCATCCAAGCAGGTCGTCCAACGAGGGGATCCATTGCAACATCAGGCAAGAACCAAAATGGTGAGCTGCCTTAAAAACCCTGACGAAATGCTGTTGAGGTGGGTGTCGGAAGGTACTGACCCCAGAGGGGGCTAAAGCCCGCACAGTCATACAGGCAGGCATGGGGCAAACTGGATTGGGCTAAATTTGTGGGTCAATGGTACAGAATGGTCGCTGTCTTGGGGGTAGCTGACCTGCTTCAGCCCCTTCAGCCACTTCACTTTCAAGGTGCCGTCACCACCGCGGCCTTCTGGCTCTGCTGTCAGCTGGAGTTTTTTTAATCAAACTCGGCTCACGTAATGTGCCGGAACGCTTTGGCTTCACAATACGAAAAAACAAACCAAGGTAGCCCTTTTCTTTTTCTACTTTTATGACAGCCGTCGTAAGTGTCCTTTTATGGAACTCAGCTGTGGCGCAAGTGCTGTAATCTCAGGGCGATGGCTGTCGCCATGTGTACCCGACACAGGTGGCATACGAGAAGGCGATCGGCCGGCAGCTTATCAGCAATAAAGAGATGCTTCGCAGAGCACATGTGCTCTGTTTGACCACGTCGTCAAAGAATTCAAGTCACAATTAAGTATTCGGGAATTATTAAGCCAACCCATCTAACTCCAGAACACCTCAAGAATTGTTTAAAACATCCAGCTGTGGTTTCACATGTACTCAAACCTAATAGACAGTTTTTGGAATCCAAAGAGTAGATACTCTGTAGAGCTATAGAATTCTTGGTCGTGTCACATTTGCATGGCCCCTTGTTGCTAGGCAGAATCCATAGGGCGCAATCCTTACTGTCCCGTACCGTAGTCCAATCAAATAATCGGTATACGGCAGTCATCCAGGTATAGGAAGTCAGACGTGCGATTGTAGGTCTGATCTTCAAAAGTACATGGAAATGTTTCGTTCGTCAATTATTTAGCTAGTTAGTCGGTTGCGTATTTTACACTCAATGAGTTTGTCAGTCGATCGGTCAGTCAATTCATGAGTCAGTCAGTTAATTGGTTTTCCATATAGATAGCAGTCAGTCAGTTACGATGGTTAGTCAGTTAGGCAGTCCATCAGTCAATAAGTCAGTCGGTCAGTGAGATAATTATTCATTTAGTTCAGTCAGTCTGTGGGGTGGGTTGTCCAGTTCGTCAATAAGAGATTGAATTAGATAATTAGGTTGGAGTCACATAGTTAGTTACCGCAAAGTCAGTCAGTAAGTGGGTTTGTCTATTAGTTAGTTACTCAGCAAGTCAGTCTGTTTGTTTTCAGTCAATCAGCGAGTCTATAATTAGGTTAATTATTTGGTCGTTGTTTTGTTGTTCAGTCAGTTATTCAAGTCAGTTGAGTAAATTGACAGTTGGGAGTCAGTCATTTAGTTCCTCCGGTGGGTTAGTTAGTCATTCTGTCCATAGCTCATTTGCCAATTGGTGAGTTGCTCAGTCAGTCACTTAGGTAGTTGGATCATTTGTTCATCAGTTGTGTCCGTTAGTTGATTAGCTTTCAATTAGTTAGCCAGTCAGTCAGTCGTTTGGTTAGTAATACAGTCAGTCAATAAATAAGTTCGTCGGTCAGTTGTTAGGCCCGTCATTCAAAACATTTCTTTAGTTTGTCAGTTAGGTAGGAGTCAGTTATTGTCTCTGGTGATTCAGTCTGTCAGTCTATCTTTAGGTGAGTTTGCTCAGTCAGCCAGTTAGCTCAGCAGTCAGTCAATTCGTTTTCAGTCGGTCATCCTGTCGATTAGTCCGTCGGTCTATCACTTTGTCTGTCGAATTGTTATTTTCTGACTTCTGAGTAAGTGATGTTTTCATTTCTTTTCCGTCGTTGTCCCCCCAAACTTGAATTAAGTTATCGGTCCAAGCGCCTAGAATAAAAAAAGAAAAAAGAGGCTTGCCCCTCACGGTGTGTGATTCAATGATTTGGAACCCCCCACCGCAAAGTCGCCTCCTCATCTTCCTTTTATCTCCTTTTGTGGTTCCTCTAAGCCACATTTTAGTCTCTGCAATCCACTGCTGCGTGTCTGCTCTGCGACAGCTTGTGCTAAGCCCATTAGCAAAGCAAATTTAGCCATATTAACTTTGTCCAAATGGAAGAGGGGCCACTGAGGAAAGGTGGTGGCGGGGCCGGGGGACTTAAGTCACTGACTGATCTCTAAATGAGTTTGGTCAAGAACCTGATATTCATTTCAGGAGCATTAGACGACATTTGCTCAGCAAAGTCAGACTCCCCGCCATGGGAACTGCATCGCTTCCGCACACATGCGCCCATTGAGTGGGAAAACAACTACGGCGTGAGACTGGCTTTTGGTCGCTGTGAAGGATTACCGCAGATTTCTGGCAAGCGGCATTTACCTGCCTGATTCAAAAAGAACTTAAGGAAAAAATAAATACCCCTGTGGGTCCCTGGGAGTCAAAGACGCTGCAGTAGGGCAGGCAACCAAGGCAATGACCTGGGACCCCCAGCTGAAAGGGGAGTGGGACATACTGCAACCAATAATGCAGACAGCGTGGATTTGATTCATGGTTATGACCCCAATACTCAGCCACTGCTGGTCCCGTATGCCTGGCTAAAAAATAAAAAAAATCCTGGGCTGCATCAGAAAGTGTTCAAAACTATGCAAGCCATGACAGTCCTATATTGCAGTAAAAAAAATTCAATATCAATAACTTTTTTTTTCTTTTTTCTTGTTTTTCTGAGGTCGCATCACAAATTGAGCAGACAAGTTGAGTAAACGCATTTGTTAAAAAGAGGGACATCATTTTATACATGCGACTTTCTTTTTGTTGTGCCAAGTGACAAGTTATGCACTGTGCATAACTGACAGTGAAAATGAAGTTATACTTTTGTACTTTAATACATTTCAGAGTCTGTACTTATACTTTAGTGAAGGAGATAAATGAGTATTTCTACTTTTACCACAGTTTTTTTTTTTACACAAGTATCAACACTTCTACCTAAGCAGAGTGTGAATACTTTGGCCACCCCTGGTCATCAGTAGGGGGGGGGGCTCTGTAGAGAGACTCAATTTGTCAAGCTTAAAATTAACCCCTTTGGTCATCGTTCATCATCACTGCAACAGTGTGACAGCCGAGTGTTTAGATGTGAGTTAATGAGTAGGAAATAGCCAAAGAAGAAAAAGGGGACATCTTCCCCAAAGTGACCAACAAACATGTATGTGTGTGTGTGTGTGTGTGTGTGTGTGTGTGTGTGTGTGTGTGGACAGCCAGGTGGGGGTGTTTGCCATGAGTGTGTCTTTTTTGCCTGAGCCTGAAAGGTCACAGACATTGGGGTGTTGTTTTTGCATTTGGGGTTCACACTCCATTTAGACTCAACCCCTCAGAATTGATGGAATTGGGATTTTATCTGAAAATAGTTTCAATCTCTGAAAATTCTGAACCGAAAAGGAAATAATCCTAAAGTCAGAAAATATTTTATTAAAAAAAAAAAGATATATGGTACTTAAAATATGATTCAAATAAATTACATGAATATGGCTCTGATCTAAATAGTTTTGATCAACTGGAAATTGTAGTTACAAAATGCCATATAATTCAATAACATCAAATAAAAATTGAAAATAAAATCTAAAGATTCCAAAGTGCCTTCCATTTTCAGAACCACTTATCCTTTACTTGGGTTGCATATTTATGTGAATAATGACAATGATAATAATAATCAGAATAATAATAATAATAAAATGTAATGAATACTAGATGCTAAAATGGAACTTTCATACTGCTGGAGTGTGTAATAAAATACAATATAATTATAATATTTTTTATAATAATATAAGAATTTTTAGACCAGAAAAAGTCATACTTTTCTGGAATGCCTTCAAACCAGCTTGTCAAACCTTTAATCATGGCCCACATTGTACTCATGGTTTTCCTTGGAGGGCCATTATGACTGTGAACCCATCTAAATGTATGATTGCCTTATATTAAGATCAGGGATAGTTAGTTCTGAAATCAGAAGCCTGTCAAAATGTTCATTTTTAAAAGGGGTTAGTAATTGAAATGCTTGTAAATGTACTTCAAATTAAATTAAATTAAATTAAATTAAATGTAATTTAATAGCAAGAAACAGTAAGAAAAAGTGCATATGCATGCTTTGCCTTAGCGGGCCACAGAATATGATGTGGTGCATGAGCCAGATGAAAGAATAAATTTGATGAAATGCAAGTAATTCTCTCACATTGTCCAAACGGTTTTGAACCCCAAAAAATTTAGCCACATGGAATATTATACGACATCCTGAAAGTGAATTGAATTAAACATGGCAATAATTTTTGTTCAAACCCAAATATTCTGCAGTCATCATGAGTAGGGGGACCTCTTACCTGGATTGGGATTCTCCAGCTGATGCCGTTCACGAGATGAAGTGATGCTCTTGATGGCTTTAAGCTGGGATCACGTTTGACCACCTGACGGCCGTCCGCTGATTTGGGATGGGGTGCATTGGGAAAAACAAAAGGAGGATTGGGGGCAATGATGGCGGCTTCAAGATCTGAATATAATTATAATAATTTTGTGGGTTAAGTTGGGAGTGCCAGCCTGAAGGCCAACTGCAAACTTGCCTGGAGTCAAAGCATCTGCTGGGGGCCGACACACTGACACCATGAAGGAATTCCACCTCCATTGACAGCTATTTGAATTTATAGGGCTGCCTTGTTTACCTATGCACACAAGCTGTCATGTGCGTGCGTGCGTGTGTGTGTGTGTGTGTGTGTGTGTGTGTGTGTGTGTGTGTGTGTGTGTGTGTGTGTGTGTGTGTGTGTGTGTGTGTGTGTGTGTGTGTGTGTGTGTGTGTGTGTGTGTGTGCGTGCACAACAGATCAGGCCTCACCAAACAGCTAGTTGACCCCATAGGATGAAAGTGAAATGAGAGCAGCATCAGCATATATATATATATATAGATATATATATAGATATATAGATATAGATATATATATATATATATAATATTATATATAATTATATATAATATATATATATATAATATTTCAATTAAAAATATATATATATATATATATATATATATATATATATATATATATATATATATATATATATATTGTAACAGGTGTTACATACATACTGCTAAAACAACAACATTTTTAAAAACTGTATTTCCATAGTCTCAACATACATTGTCTGAAGATAGTGGACATTAATCAAAATGGCATACTATGTAAAAAAGCCTGTGGATTGGCAAGCTAGCATGTTAGCTTTGGGCTTTCGTCATTTGCATGGCAGTTTCTTCGAGTGGCATGTGAACTTTCCTTTGGACGAGGAACAACATTGTCACGCTTGAGCGCCGGTAAGCTAATAGAAGCTAACAGACAAACATGAGTCACAAGCATGTGCAGGTGTACCCTGTGTCAACAACGGGACGCAAAGCCCCCGAACCACCCCTCGCCGACCCGAGCACCCCGCCGTCGCTCGGGTCACTCCAACGGAGTTGACAAACACCCTTTTGCTGGAGGCAAAGGTGATTTTGTGAGAGGTCAAAGGTGAAGTGATTTTGCATTCCTCAGCATTTTCGCTTGCCAATCAAAACAGCAATGTTTCACATGCAGCAGCTTTCAGGATCACTGCGTGAACATCTTTGCTCGAAGGAAAAAAAAAAACAAATTTTTTTTGAGTAGATGTAGATTTTTGAGAAGAAAAAAATGTTTGCTTTTTTTCATCCATCCATTTTCTGATCCACGGTGCTTTTTTTTCCGCAGAGAAAAATATTTGTATTTCAGAGAAAATAGATTTTCACCACTTTCAAAAATACATGAAAAAAAATTATCGTGGGAAAAGTTGTATATAGCCAACAATAAAGTAATTTTTGGTAGAAAATAAATAAGTACACTATATGTTGTACATGTATGAAACCGTCCATCTATCCATTATCTGAGCCACTTATTCACACTCGCAATCACACCAAAAATATGAAGAGAAAACAAAAACTGTGACCAAAAAAACAAAACGTGTGACAAGTATCGCCGAAACAATCCACGAATAGATTGTCAATCTGTGGGTGCCAAACCATGACTTAAGCGGTATGTTCAAGAAAAAGTTGCAGATTTTAACTAACAAAACAAGCTGCAGAATTTCAGAAAGGTTATTTCTACATTGAAGAATTATTTTCTCTTTTTCAAGAAAAGGTCACACGTTTGAACATAAAGTCATGTCATTTCAGAAGAAAGTAATGGTTAAAAATGTTTTTCTTTTTCACAAAAGTGTATAAAAAGCAAAAGAAAAAAATAAGTCTCTTGAGTAAAGACAATTGTCTGACATCCATGCAGCACTTTTTGCTTTCATATTAAAAGGTCTTTTTTTTTTGCATATGTACGTGCATGTTTTTTTTTTCGTTTATGATGCCCGTGGCATTCCCTTCTTTCTGGTTCATAAAAGCCACATAATCATATTTATACGATGCTGCCAGGAGCTCCTCCTCCAACAAGCAGATGGCGCTTCCTTGCTGTCACCTTGACCCCTCCGTGCACTCCTAGAAATGAATGGCAACCTTTCGATGATTTTTTTTTTTTTTACAAGATGAAAATAAAAACGGTCACAAATGAAATCCAATACAAAAACATCATGAGCAAAAATTTCCCGTCTTTAGATTTGGCAACACTCATCAATGTCGATTAGGTAATCAGATACGTGTGTGTGTGTGTGTGTGTGTGTGATGTGACTTGATATTAAGATCAGTGATGTTTAACTAACACGTTTCAGTTGGCAGCAAATGTCATCCTATACGTTGCCAGGAGAACCCGTTTTTCATGAGAGTATCGCCTCCAACCCCCCCCCCCCGCCCCCCCCCGCCCCATCTCCGCACAGATATGATTATTTTTGTTGTCAATTGTGATATTTTTGTGTGATGTGCTTTGTGGCGTCTGTTTAACTTGACAGCGGTCGTCAAACAAAACCAGCGTGTTGACTGAGCATTAATGAAAGGTGTGAGGCCGATGGGATGTCACGGAATCCTCTGGTTAAAAAAAAATAAAAGAATAAAGATGTCAATATTTGTACACGCACAGGCACACCTTTCGGGTTAACCACTTTATGAATGGATTGTTTTCCACCAAATGCACGATCACTGTCCAAATATTTAGGCACACCTGTACAAATAAATGACAAAAGTATTCAAACACTTACAAAGACAATTTTGATGGACACTGGCATTCAAGTTCTAATCATATATCGATCATTGTTAGATTATATACGGTATACTGTATATTGGAGCCGTATGAAATTTGGAATTGAATGAAGAACGACCCCGAAATGCATATCTCAATTCTTGAATTTGAGTTGAGGTGGCAAACAGGAAGCAGAATAGCAATCAAAATTTGAATTGCAGGAAATTAATGTTGGAAACTGAAAAGTGTATTCAACAACAAGCTTCACAGCAATACTAAATTATAGTAAGTACGAAAGGGGACACTGAAAACAAATTATCCTTTGGATTTACTTAATTCGAAAATGTAAATTGGTTGCATGTGGTTAGTTAATATGTGATAAACCAATGTTATTTTCGTGCTTTTTCAGAAAAAATAAATGACCGAAAGTCAAGTACTTTTTTTTTTTCCCGTGGAGTAATTTTTTGTTGTTAACATTGAAAGCCTACTCAGATTAAACAAATAATTAAAATGGGAACAAACATTGATATTGTTTAATCTGATGACAGAACGGAACTTTATTTCCCAGAACACCTTGCTTTATCTAAATCTTTAAAATAGCTGCCCGAACATTTTGGACATTTTGTTTGGAGCGTGGCGGCTCGGTGACCGACTGGTTAACGTGTCGGCCTCAAAGTGCCTCTCCACTGGGTGCAGGGTTCAAACGCAGCTCCGGCCTGACTGTGTGGAGTTGGCATGTTCTCCACGTGCCTGCGTGGGTTTTCTCCGGGTACTCTGCTTTCTTCCCACAATCCAAAAACATTTGTTGCAGTTTAATGGAACACTGTAAATTAAAGGTGTGCCCTGCTATTGGCTGGCAACCGGTTCAGGGTGTCCCCCCCGCCTACTGCCTGAAGACAGCTGGGATAGGCTACAGCAACCCGGCGACCCTTGTGAGGATTTAGCGGATCGGAAAATGTGTGTATGTGTATATAAAAATAAATTGCATATTTAAATTATTTTAGAGAAAAAGTTGAATGTCAGAGGGGGAAAAGCACATTTAAAAAAAAAAGGATTTTAGAATGAATGCTGGGATTACATTTTTTTTTGATCAATCAAAATTCCCCAAAATGACTCCAAGCTAATTGTTATTTCTATTATCAATATCCTAAAAGGTTTTCCCAGAGAGAACGCAAGCTAATCAAGTCAAAAATGACATGTTGGGAACTCTACAAAGATCCTGCAAGACAGCATGACAACTTTTCCCATTTTATTCTCCATTCAAAAATACACTTTCCAAGCCTCTGACTGACAGAACGATGATAAAACTCGCTTTAGTGAGGACCATTTGGTGCGTGTTAAAACTCCTTAAAGCTGTGAACAATACAAACCTTTTGGGGAGGCTGGGGTGGCATGAAGATGCGCTGCATTGCGTTCCACAAGCACCCCCTCCCCTCTCCTAAATAATCATTAAAAAAAAAAAAATCACCATTAGCCATTGGAAATCATGTTTGTGCAAACAGCAGTAACAGAACTTGAGCGCCGAATCCCCCTCAAAGCGGAATCAGCGTCACCTTTTTGGAACACACGCACCGCACTTGAGATTTGAGTTTGATATTTAGCACCATCTGCTGACCAAGAGTACAAATAAATAACGTGGATGATTCATGAGCAGGTTTGGAGCATTCTTCAAATGGTACACAAGCACACACCCTTTCTTTTGTCACTTAAATGCAACACGCATGCACGCACAAATGCACACACTGAGCAAAAACACACAAATGTGGAAAAATACAACCACTCACCAGGCAAAATAGATTTTTTTTTCCCACATGGCTTTTTCAAAACCTTTCTCAAGACATCGGCACGCTTTGGAAAGCCCACCCTAAAAACAAACAAAGACACTCGCACATTGTCCCGTGATGTCGTGGCCCGGCCCCTCCGTGAGGCCAGATGCACTTTTGTCTTTGAGAGAGTTTGCGTTCGAGGGGATTTAAGATGCAATCGGCGGCCGGGAAAGGTGACGTAAGGTAAGCCTTGAAGTAATCGGATACGTGAGCGTGAGGGGAATCCAGGTGAACGCGCGGCCTTTTCAAGGCCGACATCGTCTCAGGACGTCCGAGCGATGGCCAGAGTGTGCGGTGTGCAGATGACCCGGATGCTTGAAATAACAACGAAAAAAAAAAAGAAAAAGAAAAAGAAAATCAATCTGGAACAAGCGCGGACGCGTGCGGGCGGGACGTTTGGCCACCGCCGCCATCCGCGGGCGAAGGGGGCATTTGTGGAGAGTTGTTAGAAAACAACAGTTCTTCCGGCGCTCCCCTTTGAGGACTCCCAGAGGTGAGAGCCATTCTAGCTCTGTCCAAACGGATATGGTCCATGAACACCCTGAAGAAACACACAAACAGATAAACATGAGTAAGATGTACATTTTTGTACATTTTATTACCGGGGCCAGTGGAAAACATCCATAATAAATTGAAGAGAAAGACTGCCATAACAGATCAATAAACTGAAGTGATACCATCATATCACTCACATTATACGTGATATAAATAAACGGACACATTTTATGATGTCGGGCGAAATTGAGCTTCCCCTCCTTGAAAGGCCAGCATTCGCCACTGAAATACATTATCCAAGAAATTGATGTAAGTGAAAGTGAAGGCTGGTCGTAAATTTCGCAATTACTTTCCCTTTTTTTTCTTTCTACACTGACGATATGAAGTTTGTGTGCGCGTGTGTGTTTACATCTGAGAACAAATTTGCTACAGTGAAAAACCCCCTGTTGTGAAAAATGTCTCGCTGCAAACATGATTTCGTTGTAGAGGAGTTTCACTGTAGTTGCAAAGAATTAAGTCACACCGATCGAAACTTTTACGTTCTCTTAACACCGGTAGAAGCTGTTTTTGCCCTCAAACAATGCCAAACGCAGTGAGCTACACAGTAGCATCCTAGAACTTGTTTCAGAGTGTATTAACATCAGAAAAGTCCTGTTGTTTGGACCGGAAAAAAAGCTGACCTTTTCTTTTTTTTTGGTGCGTGACGTATTCCCACTGTAACTTTTCGCAAGTGAAATATATTCTGTAAACACAGCTATGCGTGTGATGATCGGTACTCCTATTGGACACAAATGACAAAGGCGTAATGAAAAGCCAGAAACGGAGGAAAACACGCAGTTACTACGTGCTGCATTTTTTTCTCTGTGCTGTTATTAGAGTTCATTTGAAGTGTCAAGAGCAGCTCTTGCAACAATAAATTTCTAAATTTTGGAACAGAGCCTGGCGACTAAACCAAGGACGAAGGATCACGTATGATCAACATCGAGTCTGTTTGAAGCACACCGATGCCACCTGAAAAAGTGGGTCTTGATGCGGGTTTTGAGGAAAAACGAATTGGATTTAGAAAATAGGTGTATACACTACAAATAATGTAATAAATAAAATCAATGGCAGAACAGAAACATAGATTTCATACACACAGCTCAAAGAGTACCTGTCCACGTGTGACAGGCGTCAGATTGGCCTGCAGGCCATTGGACGTCCTGTTGGCGATATTATGAGTCGCTGTGTTCTCGCCGCAGCCTTCGCTGCCGTCAGAGTCTCTCTTGTTCTTCTGCGGCGAGGCGAAGGGGTTGAAGTCGCCCTGCAAGTTGCGCTGAGGCTGCGTGTTGAACTCTGTCTCGAAGGACGACAGCTGTTGCGTGACGCCCAGGAGGCCGCCCACTTCCACGCTCAGGATCACCCAGATCACATCTGAACGCAAACGGCACGTGGTTCACTTGACATTATGACACACGTCATCCATGCCATCTATGTGAATTTCGCATCAGCGACATTATTATTGAGCATGTATTGGAAGTAGCGGCTGATGGCTGGGAAATCTGACAAAACTTCACCACGAGTTATTAAAAGGCCTCCATTAAATCCTAAACAGAAACACAAACCTTGTTTCAATCCTTATTTGAAATCACCACCCTTTCTTAAAACTGTACTTTAAAACTCCATCACTCCATCCATCCATCCATCCATCCATCCATCTTCTACCGCTTATCCGGGGCCGGGTCGCGGGGCAGCAGCTTAAGCAGGGAAGCCCATACTTCCCTCTCCCTAGCTACTTCTTCCAGCTCTCCCCGGGGGATCCCGAGGCGTTCCCAGGCCAGCTGGGTGACATAGTCTCTATGTCACTTTGAAACTCCAACTCCGGTTTAACATCACAATTCTTGATAGAGACCATACCGTGAAACTAGAGCCCTGACTTAAGACTGTAACATTAAAGTTTACCCCTTGCTTGAAACTAAATCAGGCTTGAAGCCCAAACCACTGCTAGAAACCTTACATGGAAACCTTAAACCTATATTAAAACTTTCATTCCAAACGCCAACCCGAACCCACACTTGAAACTCCAACACGGGACCCTAACCAAGACTTAAAACTCAAATTTAGAGCAATATCCAAAATTTGCAATCTATCCTTGGTTGAAACTAGAAGTGCAATCATGACACAGTCTGAAAACCTGACTTAAAGTCTAATTTTAAACCTTGCTTGAAACCTTCATTTCAAACCTCAACTCTAGTTTGAAACCAAACCCTGACTGGAACCCCTTCATTAAATTTCCAACCTCAGCTTGATACCGTAAATAACCCTGACATGAAACCCTAGATTTAAAGTCCTAACCCTGTCAAGCAACCCAACTTTACATTCCTAAGCCTGGCTTGAAATCTTAACACGAGTTTAAAACCCCATCATGACATCATTTTTAACGTTTGGAAAAACAATAGTTCATACAGACTAAATTATAAAACAATGAAAATAAACATTTTAAAGTTTAGCCTCTTAAGGTGAAATCTTACATTTCCAAATAAAATGACTACTACCGGTAATTGCTTTTACCCCCGAGCCCTTATTTTGAAGAAGGAAAAAAAAATACAATAATAATATTCAATCTGTATCAATATCAACTGAAAAATATTTATGTTGTGATACAGTTTTCAACCGTATCGCCCAGCCTTGTATCCAATAATGGATACTTAATTTCTACGCCGTACCTCCGTAGAACAAGCCGGTGGCGGTGCACATCCTCCACTGGCCTTGGTACATGCCGGGCGAGGCGGGACTCCTCATCTGCACACTGAGGTCGGCCACTTCCTGAGGCTCAAGAGACTTCACCATGACCATGTTGACGTGACCGAACTGGTCGCCGCCGATATACTTGAGGCACACGCCCGGCGGCCATGACTCCACGCCTACAGCAGTGAGTGGACACACGTTTGACATCGTGCTTGCAGACATATTTTTTTTTCAGTTTACAACAGCAAGTGAGTGACTGCCACTGACCTGAACAATAAACAATGACAAAAAACTTTGCTGTTTGTGGTTGCGCTTGCTAAATACACCTCAAAACGTTTTTGTTTTCCTGTTTCCTTCAACAACATTTTAATTAAGCCAGTGGAAGGAGAAATGGTAAATAAATCCTAAACCTTGTTTAAAACTCAACCCCTTACTTCAAAATCCAATTTGAAACCACATTTTAAAATGCTGACCGTGACCCTACTTTGAAACCCCAAGCACTGTCTTGAAGTTGAAATTCTATCTTGTTTATTTTCACTGCCAGTTGAAGTTTACTGTCAAACTAAACATTCATTATGTTGAAAGAAACTACATCTGTAATATTTAACAAGTCCGCTAGCTAAATGCTAACAAACGATATAATACGTCACAGATGTGCTAACGAAACTAGCATCGCTTTTGCTGTCTTATAACCCTTCACGCCACAGATCACTGAACGCTAACCATGTGCTAACACAGGCAGACAGACAATATTCTCAAGGATATATTAGTTATCCGATTCGAAAACAACTAATATTACTGCATCACACTGAACAGTTGTGATGACTGCGTGTCGTACCTGAGTTCTGTATCCTCCAGGTCTTTGTGAAGGGCGTGTCCGGCGGGACCGATTCACCTTCTCCAATCGTCACATCCTCCACAAACGACATGGACGGCGTGTTGATGCTGGGACTTTCAAAGTCATAATAAGCGCCTATGGCAGCCTGAAGGTTCCTGGTAGGAAAAGATGTCAAAGATGATGATGGTGCCAATGCCAGCAGTGATTTCATGCTTCACAAGCAAATTTGGAAGACAGTACACCTTTGAAACATTAATTTCAAACCCAAACCCTGACTCGTAAAAGTACTTCAAAACGCTAATCCAAGCTTGAAATTCTAAATCTTATTGAAACCCTAACCTTGGTTGCAAGTGCAAACCCTACCTTGAACCCCTAATTTGAAACCATACTTTGAAACCCTACTGTCAAACCATAACGATGCCTTAAAACCTTCCTTAGAAAAAGTCATTTTGGCTTGAAATTCTACTTTTAATTCCTAACACTGGAATAATAAACCCATTAAAAAACCCAAACACAAGGTTGGTTACCCACGCTTCAAACTCTCACCTTTGATACCCCCACCTTGGTATGGAACCTTCATTTGAAACGGTGGCAGTAGACTTGCAATTGCAGTTGCAGTAGGTTGCGCCTTCTCGGCAGCACCTCTGTACTAGCACAGATTTTGATTGGGAGGAATGTCGGCGCCATTGACTGTCGGTGCTGGACAGCCCCGGGGCGCTTGTGTTTTTTGCGCCTGTAACGGGCAGCATTTTTCACAGCCCCGTTTTGTTCAGTGGAGATGTCGGCGCTGTTGGACAGTCTGCGTTGGTGCGGCTGGATGGATGTCTGCTGAAGTTGAGGATGAGGAGAGAGGATCGTCGGCGCAGAATGCCGATACGCATTTGGAACTGCGAGTCACCGCTTGAAATTGGAATGGATTTGCATGGGACAGGAGAAGTGAACCAATCTCTTTTTTTCGTCAATGGATGCTACAGCTTCTTGTTGACTTTGAAACTTAGCTTGTAGCCGACGTGTGCACATTTTGAGCATGTCTCTGATCCACTGGTGAAAGGACACTTTGATTCTCTCCTCTTTCATCTCAAACTGCTTTAAACAACAAAGCGTATGGGGGGAAAAGTGGTTAGGACTGCACGACTGTCCGTGTTTTATGTTATGTGTTGTGTTTATTATTTTACTTTATGTTAACTGTTTTGTAAAGCGCTTTGTTACACCTGCCGCTGTTGTGAAAGCGCTATATAAATCAGCATGTGTTGTATTGTTGAAATGCTAACACATACTTGAAAGCCCTAAGCCTGGCTGGAGGCCAGTTTTAAACTCTAATGTCAAACATAGGCCCTATGTTTCAAACCCTGATGCTTGAAATCAAAATTTTAAACTTATGTTTGGGACATAGAAAATGTACATTCTAATCAAGACTTGACATCTTAAGATCAAAACTATCTTGAATGCCCAACCCCATTTTGAAATCCTAACCCCGAGTTGAAACCCTAACACATACTTGACACACTAACACTGGCGAACACTAACCGCAGCCCTGGTTTAAAGCCTGATTTAAAATCCCGACCCAAGACATGAAACAAAAATTTCAAGTCATAGCCCAAGCTGAAAACCCCTCCTTTGAAAACCCAACACTGGCAAACGTCGTCATGTTTGTTTTGTAATTACTGTAATTCCTCTCCGATTACATTCGTTTCTTTTTTAATGTCCAGTAATTGTACTCTGTGTACGTCACATTACAGATGATGGTAGTGTAGTTTTATTTTTATTTTTTTCTGTTTAATTGCGACTTTTTTGGTTTCGGCCAACGCATCACGACAGATGACGTCACTCACTGAGTTGCGTTGCTGACGTAACGTAGAGCGAGTGGTAGCCTGAGCTCGGACTAGCTCAAGCGGACGGCGCACGGGGCTTTAATTAACACACTCGGCGGCGAACTTGCACGTGTTTACGTTTAACGTGCTAAATGTGCCCTTTAACAGCGCGTACGAGCCGTGAAATAAACCGAAACTAACTTCGCGCTGTGTGTCGCCTCCATTTTATTAGCACGTCAAGCGTGAGCTAACAAGCTAAAATCGACAGCTAATTCACCATTCAGTGACACAACACATCACAACACAACACACTCGGGCCCCCCCCCCTCCCCCTCATCCCCGCACTCACCAGTTGGTCATGTCCAGGAAGAAGGCGCAGCCGGCAGGGTTGAGTTGGAAGCCCAGCAGCCTCTGGAACTCCGTGATGAGGACGTCCTTGTCCGTGGTGCCCATGCAGCTAAACTTCTGCATGAGCTCCGCGTCCACGTCCATGTCCGTGCCCTCCATGAGGGTGGCGGGGGAGGAGGGCGGGGTAAGGGGTGGGGAAGCCTCTCTCAGTCAGGTCCGAGGCCTCGTCTAGCCATAACAAGCTACTCCACCGCCACAACAACAAGCGTCAATGCGCATGGCACGACAAGGGGGACGAAGTTTGACGTTGCAACAGCCGAGCGCGTCACCCGCGCCAATCACGTCTGGCTGATTACGTCATCTGTTGCTATTTGCAGCGCTTCTGCGATTGGCTCTTCGCTCGAGTTCACAAATTGCTCTAGTTTGCCGCGGAACTCCTGACACGTGAAAACAGATTCATGTTAGATTCAGCGATACAGCGATCTGTCATCACCATATGTCATTTGTTTGTTGTGCAGTAGTTAATGAGCAGTGTTTGGGCCTTTCTCCAGCGACCACGCCTAATTTCCATAAATTAGGATATCTGTTCAGAGCTATCTCCATAAGGCATAGCCATTGAATAGTGTTTATTTCCACTTATTACTATTTCGAAATTTGTTTTTGAAATGCATATAAAATGCCATCTACTTGTGGAACTATCATGTAATTATTTTCAAATAAAATCTAATTTATCCGAATCTAAGTACAGTAGTAGGTCGGAAGCCACCGATTTCTAGCCGGAACATAATGTGGGCACGCAGCATTTCTGGTCGGAACTTTTTTTGCGAACTCCAGAGTGGCGCTTTTTGGACGCCGTCTCCTCTGAAACATGCCGAAGTGAGTGAGCTCTTATATTCTTTGTTTTGTGTGTTCCCGAGCGTTCAAACATCGCAACAGACGTTCATATCTATTACAATTTGAGGGTAAGGTAAGAACACGACAAAATTAATCGACCGATGTTCTTTTGAGGCAGCTCAAGCATTGTTCCGGCTCCGTCTATTTTCTGGAACGAAATTCGTTGCAAAGGCATTGTTTTGGCTATTTTGTCACTTCTGATATTATTGCTAAATAATTCTTTATTTTCTCTAAATACATTGTTAGCAGCATTACATTTCGTGCGTATAGTTGGCGTAGTTGTAGTATCGTTGGCTTCGTAGTTAGACGGGAACACACGCTTGTGCGTACGATTTGGAGCGAAAATCGAAGCCGATATATGCTTGTCGATCATGTTTATTTTTATTTGAACCAAGTTTTTTTTCGTATACCTTTTCAGCTAAGGCATGAAAACTGAAATGGTGGAATCAAGACAAAATGATGCTCACTGTGTGTAAATGCTTTTTCATTGTAATATTGTAGCCTAAATGTGAATTTAAAACCAGGATTTGAACAATATAAATAGCCTTTATTATAAACGCAGTAAACCAGCCAAAATATACACAGATTTGCTGGTGGAAGTGACATAAAAGTGAAATGTATTTCTTTGTGATCTTATTCCACAGGTTTTATTGTGACTACTGTGACACCTACCTGACACACGATTCGGTAAGCACAGCAGCATGATTTTCCGATATAAAAATAAGACCCGTGCGTTTGTTGAATCCATATTCTCTGCTTTGATTCATCAGCCATCGGTGAGGAAGACCCACTGCAGTGGTCGAAAACACAAAGAAAATGTAAAGGACTACTACCAGAAATGGATGGAGGAGCAGGCCCAGAGCCTCATTGATAAAACCAGTAAGCAGATTAGAGTTTAAAGATTGTGTTGTGTCAGAAAGGCATTTGTAATATATACACGATTAGGTACTGTATATAAATGTAACCCCCCTTTTATTCCCCCAACAGCGGCTGCTTTTCAACAAGGAAAAATTCCTCCCACGCCATTTGCAGGTGCCCCCCCTCCTGGTAAGTCAGCATGAAATGAACCTTGTAACATGTCATATGTTGCAACTGTGTGGGGCTTTTTCCTCTTTAACAATGAAGTAGAGACTTTGCTCGATGGCCGTGGTAGCCAGTTGAGCAACAGAACGTAACAAATTGGTTGTTGGTGTTGGATGTTTTTAGCTGTGCCGTGTTGACACAACATAGGGGACTCACCACCACCACCGCTGCTGCTGTTTCAATGAAGACACACCACAAATAAGATACAGCATGGAAATATTTAATTGTTCCCATTACCTCAGATTAAGTTGTTTGGTCATTTGTTTTAGGATCTGAACAGAACTCTAAAAAAAACCCATCTGTACACAAGCTGCTATGGCCACCTGGTAGAGGTAAGATCGGGCCTAAATAATCCAGCCCGACCCGACCTGGCCCACGGGTATTAAAGCCCGACCCGGCCCCAGCCCGACCAATTAACTTGATTTGCAGGCCCAAGCCCGAAGCAAACACGAAATTTAATATTTGTGAGGACTCGGGAGGAGGAAGGGTGATTTATGATAACAAATGAAAGCCTGTCTTTTGTAACGAAATCTAAGTTAAACAAGACTGTATAAACATTTACATCTTTTATATTTCTGTTTCTGTTGAGGGTACACCAACAATTTTCCATCATTGATGGATTAATTTTTTTTTTTCAGAATTGACGGGAAAATTTAAGGCCATTAACCACAGCAGCAGTACGTCCTTAAGAATCTAGCGTGTCACTTTAAGAGAGAGAAGCAGAGAGACAAAGAAGAACAATGATGGGTGGATAATAGACAGAGACAGGAAGGAGTTCTTTGAATTGTCATTGCAAGGGTTTAGTACAGTACGTGTTGTGATGACTGTGTGTGATGATGGCTGTGACGACTTCTGTTTTTTGGGGAACCACAGCCTCCCGTGGCCAAAACTATTCACGGCCTCGAAATGCCTCAGCGCACTAAACATATATTTATTAAAAAAAAAAAAAAAAACAGTCAGCGAACCCAAAGCAATGATTGACATTTTAGGCCCGACCTTACCTGAATTTCATCTGGGACCTCTACCACCTGGTGTCCAGGCATTCAATGCACTGGTTAACAGCCAAATACACACACAGACACATATGTTGATGCACGTGTGATTCACCAGGCCAGTCCAGACCAGACCTTTTAAAGCCATACACATTCAAAGTCAAATATCTTGCAGTGTTTAGGACGTGAGTGAGGATGGCAACACAAGAAGCAAGTCTAATGAAAATATCTGGGTTTGGAATAGGTGGTCCTCCACGTCCAGGCATGCTGCCCACACCACCCATGGCTGGGCCTCCCATGATGCCCATGATGGGACCCCCACCTCACGGAATGATGCCTGGCGGGCCAGGTACGGCCTTTACAGCTTTGTTTAAAGTAAAGGGGTGTTCAATTTTAAGGTGTAACTCACACTTCCCAACTTGTCCCTGAGCAGGAATGCGGCCACCGATGGGAGCGCCCATGCAGATGATGCCGGGCCCGCCTCACATGATGCGTCACCCTCGACCCATGATGATGCCGGTCCGGCCTGGCATGATGAGACCGGACAGATAATACTGGCGTCACTGATATTTGCTGCTGATGTTAAGTGTTTTTGCCACAAGGAGGGACTGCACAGTTATGACACCAGCCTGTTTGATTCGCTTCAAAGTTTCAACCAACCACAGGTTCCACATATTGTCAGTCAATGTATTTATTCCTACTTAATTCCAGACCCTCAACTTCGATAGATGATGTCTTTCTCATGCTTTTAGTGTCCTGACTCTACAGACACCCCTGCCTAAACATCGAGTTTTATTTTGACCATTTTATTACAAAAAAAAATGCTTTTTTTTCCTATTTCTGTTTTGAGAAATAAAGCAGTCATTTAAAAGCCATGTCTTGCCCTTCTGCTTTTCATCTTCAAAATGAATACAGTACAGTATATCTAAACATACTCTAACAAAGAGTTGTTATAGTTTGTTGTAGTTTGTGGTGATGTACGGTGCCATGATAGATACAATGGTATTAAATTACCGGTAAACTGTTTTGCCATGGGTCACGCTGTAGTCTTGCGACTGAAAGCATATCATTGATTAATTGTGCCACAGTACTGTATCACATATGCCCAACAAATGGATAACTAGTTTTGAAATTGGTGAGTGAAAATAGATTATTAAGCTTAATTAAACGGGTTTGGGAACAAAATAGATTTAAAATCCCTCACTATTGTTTAAAAGTACAATTTTCGCTTTGACCTGACCCAAGATGTACTTTTCAAGCAGCCAATCTCCCCAGACCCCTTACCTCATGTGCGCGTATACGTGCGCGAAACAGAAAAATAACTAGATGCAAGAGTTTGTGCAAAGGAAATCACTGCCTATCTTAAGAGACCTGACACGGAGGCATGGGGCGCACTTTGGCAGCGTCTGCAGTGCAACGACGTCACTATCGTAGCTCACGTGTACCGTTTTGAAATGTTTCTCCTAGCGCTCCAGATTTCCATTATTTGCCAGTGCCACTGGCCAATTGCAGATGAAACCAACTTTGAATGAGAGTACTGTATTTTCATTTTTTAAAGGCTTTTTTTTAAATTCAAGCGAAACCGATAGGATGCTTAAGACGCAGTGTACACCAACACCAAAATATAAAATATGAATGACACGTACACAGTTACACAAATCTATTTTTCCCCTGTTCACAAAATATAAAATATGAAAGACACGCACACAGTTAGCCAAATCTATTTTTCCCCTATTCACGCCATGCGATTGACTTGGACCGGCTACGGGTCGATCGTGACATTAAATGATGTGGCTCGTCACTTTTGACCCCATGTCTTAGTATTTGACACTTATGGGATATTATAGAGCTCTCATCATTATGTGTGACAGCGAGAGAAATTAATACACACTGTTAAATACTCAATCAAAACTGAATATTATCGTAATTGTTGTAAAGGCAGCATATACGACACATGCGCACAGGATATAATCCAATTCTTTATCCTACCAAGTGTACTCTGGCAACGTATCAAACTCTCCGAACATCTGAGCAGAATGTAAACACTTGTCACGTTGGTATTTGATGCATTAAAATTGTACTCATCTTGTATTCGGTACGATAGTATACTGTACCGTACAATCAATTATTAATGATAATATGTACCGACAGGGGGCACCGGAGAGTCATAATGGCGTGACTCAATTACATGTGCCCACTGGAACCTCTGTAACGCAATAGTAAAGATTACAGTAAAAATGTTAATGAGAAACACTTAAAGGCCATGAATATAATAATCCCATGAAAACGCGAGAGTACAGAAGGAGTGCACCTTCATGTACCGAGGACCCCCTGCACCACATCTGTCACTGTATTTTTGTACTTTTGGAGAGTGACAGCACATGGACTCTGTCACGTGACGGTCACTGAGCACCACCCACACACACATTCATGCACATTTGATGTAAAGTGCCTGTATGTCACGTGACATGAGGGAAAACACGTCTTTATGAATATTCAATGTACTTTTCTTCCTACAAAGGAGTGATAGACTTCGCGGAAGTAAGAAGTGTAATGATAACCATAAAACAAAACAAAAAAAGACAAGAAAAGGGCTACTAAGACACAGTATCGCTGCTTTCATTATATGTCAGTCAAGCACCTTCTGAGTAGAAGATAGAAGAGAAAAAGATACCTATGGATGGATGAACAGAGCGACTATTTATCCTATGAGGGAAATTAAGGAATAAGTGAACGCTCACTAAAAGAGTTATTGTATAAATTGTAAGGTGGCATCCCCCAAGGTTGACTTTCAGTTTTTTTTCTTCTTGTGTGTGTGTTGGAAAGAGATTGTGGGCGAACTGTTGATCAATACCGTACATTCATTCGTTTGAGAAAATGTCTTTAAAAAAACAACAAACAATGTATGTACAGTTGTAAAATTATTGCATAATTTTTGGCTGGTCCTTGTGACATTAGCAAAAGTCAGCAGTCTGCGTTTGGGTGCAGATGCTGACAAATGAATATTTAACACGCTTATTTATAAAACATTCTGTGCAGTAGCAGCAGAAGCAGCAGGTGAGGGAGGAGAATCACAGCCAGTGTCCACGAGGTGCCCCCGCACCAGCACGGGGGCACAAGGGTGGTTTGTAGTGGGTGGGACACGGGTTGCACTTAGTGAGGCAGAAGATGGAGGAAGTAGAGCTTGCATTCACTTTTAGGTCTTCTTGTAAGAAGTAAGAAGTACACTTGGCAGACTGCTAATTCCTAACTTAAAATTCCGACCCATGAGTTAAAAGTTAAAGTTCCAAATTCCTGTCTGCATTTGGTTATGATGGTGTCAAGGAAACATTGTCAATGGAAATTTCATTTAATGGAATTTTGACATTTAAAAAAATTCAAGGTGTATCCTTTGAATTTAAGATGACAGCTTTTTCTTGAACCAAGTGGCACTCTTTTCTCGGAATTTAATTTTGTATTCTCACAGAGGGGGGGAAAAGTACGAGCTGAACGAAGGTGCACAATTAGCAGTTTAATTGATGATTTCAGCAGAAAGAAGCTAACGAGAGAAATATGTTTTTCCGCCGACCTCAGAGGCCTCAATTATTGTTCCCGTTTGCGCTTATCTCCTCTGCGGAGGTCTTCTTTTCTTCCCTCCTGTCAGTCAACAAGTGAAAAACTCATTTCGCACTTAATGGAAGCGCGGCGGTCTTTATCGCGCCGCGTGCCAATCTGCTTAGCACTGCCGTCTTCAAAGTCAGCGCGCTGTCTTTGTCTTACAACATGAGCGCCTCTACGATGTTATTTGATTCGAGTCCATGCGCGAGAGTGTTTAGCAAAGAGACATAAAGCACCCCCAACACCGACGACATGACTCAGCTGTGTTCTCTTAAAGTAGAGAGAAAAAAATGAAATGGTTTCAAAGAGTCGCTCTGCCAGGTCTCAAGAGGGGTTATGGAAGAAGCCAAACACTATTCACGGAACAAGTACTGCCTTGAAAATGCAAAAGGACATCTTCCACTTGAATTCATTCTGAATCACAAATCTTAAAAGACAGTGAGATGAGTTTTATGCAGTAAATCAGTTTGAAATGTTATATATTATTTTTTTAGGATGTAATTTCAAGGAGGGGTGGCCCGGTTGTTCAGTGGTTAGCACGTCGGCTTCATGGGTTCGATTCCAGCTCCTGTCTCCCTGTGTGGAGTTTGCATGCTAACATGCTAATAAGTGAGGATCATGCTAACACCTCAAGTAAGTCAAAAAATAGATCTTTTTTTTGTCCAGTTTAAAACACGACACTCGGTATAGTCATCCAAAAAATGAAAGGCTGTCCACAGCCATGGTTACAAGCAGAGTGAATATTCAAGCGCTATCTAGTTTTTGAGTTTAAAAAAAAAAAAGCCCAAAAAACCGCTCCATACAAAAGTGAAGGCCAGTGTCTATTTTAAGAGAAGTTCTTTTAGTGCTGAAGATTCTATGAGAGTTAGAGTTAGAAAGGCTGAAAGCCTGAGTGCCGGGTGGACTAAGACCCATTATTAAACCAACAAAGTTCGATGTGTGAGCAGAGAGAGAAGCCTTTATCCCCGCGCAATCACCAAACGTTACATCCAGGGTACAGACATAGAGAGGATGACCTCCTACACGTACCTGGGTGCTCTTCTCAACAATAAACTAGACTGGTCTACCAACACAGATGCTTTGATCGCGATGGGGCTCTCCCTACACGGAATTTTTTGGGAGTTCTGCGGTCACTAGAACTTCAGCCATCCATTATGGCATAGTCTGCTGGCCAGTCAGCATCTCAGCCCGGGACAGAGAGAGACAGGTGGGCCAGCTCTGTCCAGGGCTGTTCCCAGGTGGGCAACAGGAGGATGCTAGCTAAGCTAACTGCTATGATGGACAGACCCTCCCACCCCCTCCAGGCCACCCTGACAGCACTGGGCAGCTCCTTCGGCCAGAGACTGACACACCCGCGCTGCAAGAAGGAGAGGTACCGCCGACTGCTGTCAGGCTATTGAACAGAAGCACCTGAAAACCTGGAATCCCCCCCCCCCAAATCACAACAACCATTCGCGCTCACACTCACATCTAGGAACAATTTGGAGTGTTCAATCAGCCTGCCATGCATGTCTTTGGAATGTGGGAGGAAACCGGAGTACCCGGAGAAAACCCACGCAGGCAAGGGGAGAACATGCAAACTCCACACAGGGAGGCCGGAGGTGAAATTGTCAGGGGTTGTTGTCGTCATTCTCCTTTGCTGATGGCGCAATGGGAAACATGGAGCAGTGCCCAGTCCTTTCGCTGACACACACAGACACGCACAGACACGCATAAGCACATTATACTGCACGTGCATGCGCACAGACGGACTGTTTATCTCGTCTGATTCCCTGCCGCGTGTGAAATTAATCTTCTCACAATCTTCACGCTTACATGTTGATATTGTGCGGTGCGTTCACTTGTCGCGTAAATGACCCGCTTATTTATAGATGCTCATTTTCCGCCGACAAGCACATGGGAGCGTCTTCCTGTCATGGGGGTGGGGTGGGGGGGGGGGTCTCTGGGAATGTTGTTTAATGGACAAACAGGACAGCCGCTTCCTTGAGGTCAGCATCGGAGCATTCAGTCTATGAGGGGGAAATAAACTCGAGCCAATTTAAAGCACTTTCCCATACGCAAAGCTTCATTCGGTACACCACTATGCACAATTTTTGCTTATTTTTTTTTTGTTTCAAACATCACAAAAATAAACCAAATACTCAAATATTTTTACTGACAGAGCTCAAGTTTCAAGCTAATGAGTTATTGAAATTGGGGGTTGTGTATGATTACTCTCATCAGACGTTTACTCACTTTTACAATTCTGTGGTATCATCACAACAAATCCAAAGTAAAAAAAAATAAAGAAAAGGCCAAACATACTGGCTTAGTCTCGCAAGCGTTGACAGATTTATCGTAAACTACTGCTGGAACAAATTTAATCTTGTGGGTCGAAGATTAAAATCGCACTTTTCCTCTTTGCCGTGCATTGCTGGTATACCTCTGCAGTGTCAACACTGAAAAGAAAATCAAGCAAACCGCTTCTTGCTCTGTGAGATAAAATGTCACCACGTGCCGACATCTCGCATGTGCATGATGACCGTTTGACTTTCGAGGCACGAAACGGACATTTATGATCGCCTTGTTCAATTACGGGGGACGTGGATGTCGGCGATAGTCTGTGTGAGGGGTGGAAATTGTTCTTCCCCGTGCCAACCGCACACCAGCGGAGACGAGACAGCGAGGCGGAATAGGACCCGGGATCCGAAAGATGCGCCGCAGAGCACGCAACCCAGCCCCCCCGCCATGTGCATTGTTTGTTGTATTTCCTGTACGCGCAGCGGCAATGGCGTCTCGGTGGCGTGCGTGGCGAATGTTCATGAGTCACGGCTGTTGGTTTTCCCCCTCGAGGATCATCAGCCGCCTCCTTCATGTTTGTACTTACAGTATGTCGCTCGTAAAAGGCCGTGAATACATGAGGCTGTTATCGGTACCCAAACTGCGGCCCGGGGGCCATTTGCAGTGCGTCGGCGATTATTTAGCAACCTGCAACAAATTCTTTAAATAACTTTTGAGTTGCGAAATTTTCCAATTGTTTAGAGGGGGAAAAAAAATCCAAAAGAAGCCCCCCCCCCAAAAAAACAATTTAGT
Organism: Hippocampus mohnikei; assembly: GCA_026261675.1. Lineage (NCBI taxonomy): Eukaryota > Metazoa > Chordata > Actinopteri > Syngnathiformes > Syngnathidae > Hippocampus > Hippocampus mohnikei. The sequence goes on along the minus strand of JAKGUB010000334.1, from coordinate 17,085,656 downwards.
GATTAAAAGTGATTCATTGCCCAGCCCTACTTTTTCATGCTCATTATAGATGCCAAAAAAACATTTTCAAATAAAACAGTAACAAAATGTATCTTTAATTCAGTTTCACAGGCCAAAATATTTTTGCTCCACTTTTGACTCCATGTGAGCAATGGTCCAAGTCATGAATATCACGATAATCAACCTCAAGTACTTTAATAGCATTAAAATAATGTGTGCTTGTGACACCACAAATGTTTATTCATGTATTCATTTATTTTTTAATATCGGAGATGCAGGTACATTTTTCTAGATGATTTTTTTTTTCACTGATCCTGCCCTCATTTTTTTTCTTGAGCGCATCCGGTCTTCATCATAATAATAATAATAATAATAATAATAATAATAATAATAATAATAATAATAATAATAATAATAATAATAATAATAATAATAATTTAGTAATTTTTTTCTGGAAACATCATAGCTATAAATTACAAATATAGTAATAAAATCAGATAAATAAAGCCATTGCTCATTCAAATTTGCCCCTGACCATTGCACTTGTATTGGTTCTGATCTGTTGCACATCTGTTAACTCTCTGCCTTTTTACCGTTAGCAGAAAGCTGCAATGTCAGAGTTATTAAAAATAACACAGTATCAACGACCTGTAATTGCTTTATCGACTGGTTTTAGCATGTTTAATAAATCAGTGTCGGAAAATCCAAGTGGCCCTTGCATTATTTCATTTTTTCTGAATGGAGCCGCCATTGGCAAAAGTTGGACAATCCCGTGTTAAACCATCAATAAGAAAAAAAAAGCCAAGAGCGTGCGCATCCTCATCTCGGTCACTGAGATCATCAGATGTGCTCCTCTTCACTTGGTTTCATTAGATGTGGCATTTGGGTTTTTGCTGGCTCAGCACCATTCGCAGTGGCATGAATCCTCCCCCACTTCGCCGCTGCCCACCCCAAGGGAGCGAAGGGGGTCATCTTCTCTGTCACGGCTACGAGAGACGCGAGGTGAGCAATGCGGAGGAGCTTGGCTGATTGAGGGCACGGGCGCCCAGGCGTACTGTGCCTGGAAGTGGCGGCCCATCATAAGAGCAACAGCGCCAGGATGAAGAAGAAGAAGAGGAGGAGGAGGTTGTCATGGCGACACGATACAACACTTTGTTGTTGTGGTAGATGACTTACTCTTAGTTAGCTTAAAAACACAATGTACATCACGACAAAGCAGGAAATAAACATGACCTACTTGGCAAACCAAGCTGGATCAGAGGTTGCACCACAAGCAACCGTCCTCACCCTGCCCACAACCAAAACCTCCACCCTATAACTCTTCTTCCGTCTTCTGTCTTGCAATCACGGCTGAGACAGGGCACTCTAAAGCAGCCACACCAAGCTGCAGCCCTGCATGGTCCACACACTGGCTGTCAAGTCTGACTCAAAAAGATCAAATAAAATCGCTATCTCCTCAATATTCCCTTTTTTTTCTGTGTGACGTGTGGGCACTCACAACCAACAATGAGGCACTCTGAAGCAGCAGCGCAAGTGGGGTATCCTACATGATTGCTAATAATTTATAAAGAACAATTAGTAGGACTAGATGAGATTTTTTTTCGTCTTCCTACTCCCTACGAAAACACAGACTGCACGTATTGATGATCGTTAATATTTTGATTTTTGTTTTGTCTTTCTTATGTTCTGTGTTGAGTTGAGTAGTACACTCGCCTGACTTGTGTCCGAGCAGCTTGGGACGGTTCCCCACTCAGTGACGGTGTTTATGAGGGTGTGAATGGTTGCTCGTCTCTATATGTGCCCTGTGACTAATTGACGAACAGTTCAGGTCGCGGTTAGCCTTCTGCCCAAAGTCAGCTGGGATAAGCTCCAGCAAACCCTCACGACCCCGTTCCGGATAAGTGATATTGAAAATGGATGGATGTTGTGTGTTTACATATTCAATAAATCAATCAATGAATCAATCAATTTGAAAGGAAGATACATATTTGGGGTGTAAGAAAGCATAGCTAGCTAGCTAACTTCATGTTGCATTTGTACCAGATAAGCGCCGATGTGAACGAAGGGACTCAATTCTTAGCGGGGGCAGGGCCACTTAATGCCAGACTCCAAAGTGTGTCACCGGGTGGTCGTTTAGTCACAATCTCCCCCAAAATCATGAAAAACAGTATAAGGTGAGCTCCACAATTCAGTCCCACATAGCTCACCAATTTCGCAAATTTTTCTCAAATATCTTCCAAAATGTAAAATGCTTTTAGAAAACAAATCTCTGAATCCTCTTGAATGTTAGCGTTGTTTAGGGGCTGGGATTAGAGTCTTGCTAGAATGCTGCCAAATAAAGTGCAGACCTCTACCAATGTCAAAGTGTTGTAAATATAACATGTCAATTAATGTATTTGTACCGCAATCCAGATGCTCTTCTTCTTTGGCCTTTGCACCAAACAGACATTTAGTAACAGATGTGGAATCATATCTGGCCTCTGAAAATAAAATAACATGAGTGTGACCTCCACTTCAAGCTCCTTTGGCAGTCGCATTCATAGAAGGCGAAATAGGCATCCCGCCTTCAATGTGCACCAGTAACCTGATTACCCGGCTGTCACTCCGAATAAGGACCAGGCTTTTGGGATGTTTCTGAGATTCTCCGTCCGCGGCAGAAATTTTGAGAGATTCTTGGGAGAGGATGCTAACTCACAGCAGGAAGCCCTAACGAGGGAAAAGGAAGCACTGATTAAGACTTGATTTCCTGCCGCCTCTTACAAAGTTTTGAAGCTACGCCCCCTTTTAATGTCACAACAGATTTGGCCCACTCCCTCAGGGCAGGATGAAGCCTATTTGTAGTCAATCGAGGCAAAATGGTGATTTTACGTTGTAGAAGAAGACGCATCAGTGTATTTTGGCGATCATAATTTACAAAAAAAATGTGATGGTATCGCTTTCGTTCAGTGAAGCCGAGCCGTTGCTACAAGACAGGGTGATGAGTGACGCTGGAGAAGCGTGTGTTGCAATAATCTAAACTGGAAAAAAAATAAGTAAAATAAAGTGGGGGTTAGGGGTCGGGTAGGGTTAGGTTTGGGGTTCAAGATTATGGTTTGTATTGGTTAGGATTAGGGTTTTGGTTAGTAGTTGGTTTAGGCTCTTATGGAAGTTAAAATGACTTGATTGAGTGTTTGGGTAAGGGCGAGATTGACCAAGATTAGGGTTAGGTTTGTGTGAAATTGGGTTCAGGCTTTTCCTTCACAGTTTGGGAATGCCAAGTTAAATGTGAAGTTCCTCTGAATTCTCATATCAGTTTTCATAAACACGTGGACCAATGTGACCGTAATGGCAAACGTGTATGGCTGAAAGGAGTGCGTCTGCTTGACGGTGTGGAGGGGCGGGCAATGGGATACAATCAGTGGGTGGACCTTGTTGACTCGCATTTCCACTTCCACTCCCTTTCCCCTTCCACTTTGCTCCACTTGACTTCATCTTTGTCTTCCAGTCCCAGCACTCACTGACAGATCCTGGATCTCCCTGTGGAGCTGGAGAAGGAACCACCCTGGCATAAAACAATGGCGCTGTGCACACCGAACGCGGATCCCCCCAAAGCCATCCGAAGTGACGGGAAAGAGCCCGGTGAGGCTTCAGCCGGGGTGATGCCAGCCACTGTTAACCTGAGGCTGACCCGAAGTTTGTCCAAGTCGGACTCGGACTTGTTGGCGCCGCCGCCGCTCGGAGAAGATGACGGGGGTCATGCTGCTCGCAGCGGATCCGTGTCCAAGTGCAAGCAGGGCCAGCCCTCCAAGGAGCGAATGCCTTCCTTCGCCTCTGAGTGGGATGAGGTAATGCATGAGCTTTGAAATTATGACGAGAGGCTGATAAGAGGGGCGACTCAGGATTAGTGCGGGAAGAGGGCGAGGCGGTGCATTTTGGAAAGGGGAGGAAGGAAGTTCTGCAGAGGTTGCCATGGTAACACCTGCAGGCCGCCGCTCGGCCGTGCAAGTGTCTTGGTGACTGGCGGCATCCTCCGTGTAGCATCCAGCGCTAATTGGGCCTCCGCTGTCATGACACATCCACTCAGTGTGTTGTGCGCACTACCCTCTCTCACCAACAGGGGCAGTGGCGATCATCAACGCTGGGCAACCCCGTGAGCAAAAGCAGCGGCTTTGAATCCTGTGGCTGCAGTAAGATTAATATTAAGAATAAAATAACAATAATATTATAATTATTATGATTATTGTAAAACTCAAAATAGTAACAATACAATACAGTAATTGTTACTTACTAATAAATACAGGATTGAAAATAATAATTCAGTATCATGTAAATATACTGAACATTTTTATTATTATAAATATATAAAAATATATTTGAAACGAAACTAAAAACTTTTCTGAAGAATCTTAGATACACAGTATATATTTAGTTAAAATAATGAGGCTATTATTATTATCATCATTCTTGTTTTCATTAAATACAGATCAATAATACAATAGCAACAGCATTAATAATCAACATTTTTGTGAGTATTGCAATACAGTAATTGTTACTTACTAATAAATACATGATTGAAAATAATAATTCAGTATCATGTAAATATACTGAACATTTTTATTATTATAAATATATAAAAATATATTTGAAACGAAACTAAAAACTTTTCTGAAGAATCTTAGATACACAGTATATATTTAGTTAAAATAATGAGGCTATTATTATTATCATCATTCTTGTTTTCATTAAATACAGATCAATAATACAATAGCAACAGCATTAATAATCAACATTTTTGTGAGTATTGCGAATAAAATACCGGTAACCATAATGTACTACTCAAGAATATATGCGATAGCTAAATAATTTTTGTTAAATATAATTACAACAATAATAACAATACTAATGTAAAAATATAGATGTTTGGAGAAGTCATAATTGATTTCTTAACAATAACAAATACAACTATGAAGACTATTTTTGTTATTAGAAATATAGGCCCAGGCCAAAGCCATTACATATTATTAGCGATCAACTCCAATGATGAATGATGATTGCTCAAGCATTCAAAATCACTATTATGACAATCACAAAACAATATTCCAAATTGAAACCTTCTGTTGCCCAATAACCCGCTTGACATTTTCAAGTGCCTTCAACGCTGTTAGTGTAAAAAAAAAAAAAAAAAGTGTACGGAAATTAAAACGAAATCTGAACTAATTTAATCGACACTCACACACTTGTGTCGTATGACAAGGAGGTCACAGCCATTTTTGACCATCCCCTTGACATTTGGTGGACATGTTGAAGTTTGTGTTTGTGCGCAAGTCGTCATTGTGTCATCACAGAGGCGCACTTCTCCCCAGCCCCCTTCAGCCCCCCTTCTCCCCTTGACACCAGTGTTGATTCAGGCCATGCTGGGTGGGGTGTCCTGTTCTCAAGGGCATCCTGTTGTTGCAGCTGCTCCCCGACTGTCTGATCATGTGCCCAAAAGTGAAATATATTTTGTGTATTATCTCAGGAAGCCATACGGATACACCCACACACACACACACACACACACACATAGATCCACCCCATATATACAGTTCGATGGAATAACATGGTGGCAGCCAACCGCCTGAGTATAATTCATACAAAGTACAACTAAAAGAAACAACACAGTGTTGCCTTGAGATATAAAACTAATTTGTTCCATGACCGCTGACGACGCTCATAACCCAAAACATTTACAGTATTTCAAATCGTCTTTCCCCATTGAAATGCATGGAAACATCATTCATTCGTTCCACCCCCCTCCTCCCCCCAAACTCAAAACATTTTTTCCTCTGTCTACATCAATATCTATAAAATATCCATAGGATGGCAATATTTAACATGCACCTAAAGATAATCACATTTTTTATTACCTAATGAAAGAAATACATTTTCCAATCCATGTGTCATGTGGCAAAATAAGCAGGCTTGTAATAATTCACATCTATCTATCTATCTATCTATCTATCTATCTATCTATCTATCTATCTATCTATCTATCTATCTATCTATCTATCTATCTATCTATCTATCTATCTATCTATCTATCTATCTATCTATCTATCTATCTATCTATCTATCTATCTATCTATCTATCTATCTATCTGTACATCTACCCACGTGCACGCACATAACACAGCCAGCTTCATTTACTAACCTCGGTGTATTCACCCCCCGCGAACAAACACACACAGTATGTGTTTCCATGTGTCGTCAGCGAAAGGGGAGTCCGTCAGTGACGGACAGAGGTCAGTCGGTACTGACCGGTTTAGTGACAATTTGGGTGATGGACAAAAACTCACTTCTATCTTGGTGTGTGTGTGTGTGTGTGTATGTGTGTGCGTGTATTTGTGTGTGTGAGAAAGAGGGAGAAAGTCAACCACACATGAAACTTAGCTGATTGAGCATCACACATTGCGACAAGCCTGAAAGGTTAATCCAAGTGGTGTCTCTCTTGATACCACCGGTCCAAAAAAATGACCTAATTGGACTGTTATATTTTTTTGGCCCAAAGTGACAAACTGAGTGTGTTGTTTTGGCAGACAAGTAATAAACTGCGTTCGCCTCGTATCCACGGTCATCAGTGCAGATTTGGGCATCGTAAAAAGGCGATGTGTGTGCATGTGCGCATGACCATTCACTAGCACCACACTAGCGGCAGGCTCATTTGATGTAATATTTAGTGCTTGAAAGAGCCCCCTGCACTGGCTGGCTGGTGGCATCAGCACTGTGCAAGATGAGCCTTGATTCATTTGGAAGGCAGGCAGGCAGGCGGGCGGGCAGGCATGTGGGACGTGTGGCATAGTGCGCCCGAAGCATCGCAAACCTCATATTCACTCCTTGAATTAACCCACTTACATTCCATAGCACATACTACACACACATATACATATACACGTAAATGACATCACAGCCAGCCTAAGTGCACTTTTATTGGAGTCTGTCATCAAAATGTCACTTCAGTGGGAGGGTGCGATGATTTATTTAAGTGCTTGAACATGTCGCACATACAGTGCTAAATATTTCACATTTAAATACACATTTCCAAACATTAGGGTCGGAGCTAAGTCCTACTTGAAATTGTTAGTTATTATCCTGATGCCTGTTTAGACATGTGCAAAAAAAAAAAAGCGCGAAGGCTTGAGGCTCTTTTCCATTGTAATGGTTTCGCCATGTGCGGTCACTTTCCGAATACTTTTTCTGAGCCCTGCAGTTGCAAGGGAACCGTTCCTCTGAACCTCTTCCAACCTGCTGAGATACATATTACGTGCATTATACAAAGAACATATGCAATTTCTACAAAATACTTTAAAAACATAAATAGTTTACAACATAAAAAATGTAAACTATCGCAGACATGAGTAAATTTTGCCCTTTCATCCAAAGTCAAGGTCAAGGTCATTTTTTATTGCCAAATATGTAAAACATACAGCACAGATGAAATGTCTTTCCTCTCAATACTCAGTGCAAACATGCGGTGCATTAAACACACACAGCTAAAGATAAGGCAGCAAAACTAAATTGTATTAAAAAAACACATAAATATATAAATCTAAACAATATAAACAACAGACAGTCAACAGACACCAAGGGCATTTGCGACTATTGCGAGTTAAAGTGAAATACAGTAGTGCATTGTGCAATATGCGGATGTCGGGAAAACCGGCAAATATGACGAGATATCAAACGTGTTGGCTCAAATTGGGAAACACAGATATTATTTGTAATTTCAATTCAGAGCCCACTTATGTTTGCAGTTTGGGGCCCTGCGGTCTACTAGCTTACTTAGCACACGTCTCGAAGGAAGACGTGCGCAAACCTTGTTTTTGTTTTTTTTTTTTTGCACCGTGGGCCTTGGTACAAGGCCATCTTGACAGACCGCCAAAGCCGCAGCACAGCCACACAGAGGTAACTGTCTCAGCAGCAGTTTTCCTGCATGCACTCGGCCACCGTCTCATGCCGAATTTAGTGTTAGCGGGGAGCGACCGTCGTCAAGCCACCCGCCGCAACCGTTGTTTACAGGCTGCTGTACAACGCACCACAAGGGTCAACTTCAAAATAATTATGAAACAAGTAATACTGTACCCGCATATCAAATGCCTGACTTTGATTTTATTTTGATGTTGGCCGTCCGAAGCAATCGTTGTGGTGTCTAATTTGACTTCAAATTGAGGCTAATGCACAAAAGAGTAATGATCTACTTGAAACTGAGTGCAATACTCAATTTCCAGTGCTCAGGCGCACCCACGCACCTCTTATGTGCATTCCTGTTTATTTTAAATGTACTCATTAGCATGTCTTGGTATGTAAAAAAAAAAAAAAGTCCTCGACACCAAATTTATAAATCAATATAAAACTCCAAGTGTATCCGAACAGGATGCACAAAAAATGACCCATGCCCAAAACTGAACAGGAAGTCGACCATTTTGGTTTGAAGCAGTCATTTCTAACTTGGTGGCTAACAGCCCTTGGAAACAATCAGCCCCCCTGATACCAATTTTATCAATCTACATAAAATTCAGTGGACAAAAAAAGGATCCATAGCCCAAATTAAACATAGAAGTCAGACGTTTTGGTATGAAGTAGCCATTTGGGGTCAATTTCAGGACACATACTCTCAGAAAATCCCATTAGGGAATTTGCCAAAAATCCAATTGGATATCGGAAACCTAGACAGATGGGTGATGCTGAATTGTGAAGCTTTTTTGCTTAAGCCAGCTAATGTAGGCGGAGTATGGCGTTCGAATTAGCGGATCGATGATGATTTGCCATAAAAAAAAAAATGCATGCGGCTTTATCTACATCTTATTCATAAAAATCAATGCTTTAACAAACCTAGAGTTATTCATTTGGTCACCTCATTATACCTTTAAATAACCACAAGAGCTAAATGTATTTAAATAAAAAAAAAAACATTGTCCAGGAGAGTTTTATGTAACACGGTGCTGAATATAATGATCATATATCATCATCGGGAATTTGGTTTGATGATTGCCATGAAAACCTCAGGGCACAAGCTTCAGTATACATGGATATTGGAAAAGCTAATACAAATATAATACATCTGAGAGAGTGCAACGCGCACACACACACACACACACACACACATAGACGCACACACATACACGCGCATACACACACGCATACACGCTCACATACAAATGGTTGGAGGGAAAACTTATTATCGAATTCCCACCATCCATCTCAATCTTATGTAAAGTTTCTAAAATTAGTATGGAAACGGACACACACATTTACTTTACACATCGCAAGCTCGCATTGGGTAATGACTCGAAAAATCCTGCTGGGAAATAACAAGGTGCACTGAGAGCATACATGTGACATGCACGTACAACATTTGCCCGCGGGGGTTCGAACATACGTGCAACTCAACATTATGCTTTTACCTTTACTATGGGATTAAAAAAAAAAAAAAAAAAAAGACCAAGATGATGGAGGGAAACGGATGGATATAAAAATGCTGAAAAGAGTCATTCTCGCAATCTGCTTACTCCCATCTCCATCTCATCATTCACTACTGGCCAACTCCCCCCACCAAAATGGAAACTTTAAAAGAATTTCACAAACCACAGGCCTGTCTCTCCTCTGCCTTAATTCTAAAAATTCAAAATTCAACCCCCCACCCATCAATACCAAAGGGATAAGTGTATATTAAAACACAAATTACCGGTGCACCGTATTCAAAAGTGACTGCTGTTTTCCAAACGGTTTCTATTGGCTCGCTCCCGCATGGATGACATATCAAATCGATTAGCATCAATGCTAACATAGCAGCAGTTTTATTCTGAAAGGCACTGAATGCTTTTCTTCCTCATGGGTGTCAAATACAACTTCTTTTCAAGCTGTATTGGAACGGGCATGATGTTTTTCAAACATCTTGGGCCGAATCTACAAAAAAAAACAAAAAGAACTATGGCCGCTGATAACGCCTTGAATTGCTCTTAATTTGGACCCGCGGTTTGCTCCATTTTTTTATGTCCTAGCCTCAATGACATACCAGCACAAACAAGGCCACTAAAATTGACAGCTGAGGAAAACTCTCACCTGGCTGGCAGTTTCGGCTGTTGCTTCATTGGAGGTGTCAATACTTGCTGGCGATAATGTTGGAGCGCAGCCTTGACCGGGTCGGTTGGCCTCATTTTGAAGGTTTCCTGACCCGGTCAGCTGTGTTTAAGACACGACACGTCTCCATGAAGTATTGAACTTCAAAAGAGGCTTCAATTGAGTAGCGGCAGTTTTACTAAAACCAGCTTTTTCTTGCCGTTATTTGCGTCGCTCAAACTGCATGTGGCTATTAGCGCTGCGGTTAGTGAATTAGATGTTTTCTACCAATGACACTGATTTGCATTGAGGCGGGCAATTTCTCCACCCAAAATATGCATTTTCATTTTAACGTGCAGACACCAAAGGCACATCGAGACGCATTCTGCTTGGTATCTCAGTTAGTGCCACATTTCGCCATCTGCATGTGCTTGGTGGATTCGACGCTCTCGGTTTGCTCCATTTTTACTTATATCACGCAAAAGCCACGCAATCCTTGAACGAATTCGGCAATCAAGGTTGTATTCCAAAGTGTTAGCGCCATTTTCCAGTTTCTGTGGCCTGTCCCGCTCACATAGATTACGTACAGTATCAGAGATTAGCATGAATGCTAACCTAGCAGTAAAAATGTATCAAAGGTTTTTCCTTTCCAAGTTTCCTCCATTTGGTTTGTGCTATAAGACATGCAGAGTCGTGAGTTGTATTTGCCATTACTCGTGTATTATTTGTACCATTATTGGAGTACCGGTAATTCCTTGAGATTGTTTTACTTCACTGTCCGTCTCCCTTTGGCTACACCTGTCCTGTTTCTGCTGTGTGGGACAGAATAGCCCTCTGCCCCAGGTTACCATGGAAACAGACGACTGTGCATCGTCTCATGCACATTTTTAAAAAATGACTTGAAAGTCGCAGGTATTTCGATGAAAACGAAATATAAGGTGTCCTTTTATTTCCCAACAGATTGAGAAAATCGTGGACCTGATCGGCGCCGGCATTGAGACGTCCGACAAGAAACAGGCGAACTCAGGTAGCATTTTCCCCCCCTCTGCCGTCCAATTTCATTCAAGCGCTGCAGTGATTGTTATTTCTCCACCTTTCTACCTCCCTCAAGAGCAATGAACATGATTTATTGGTGTGCTAATAGGAAATGACAAGTGGGGGCTCGGGGATTAAGTGAGACTTAGTCAGGAAGCGTTTACAGAGGTTATTATTGCTCAGTGCCATATTGATGAGAGTCTGGTCCGGTTTATGCGCCGGGCATGGCGTGCAGCGACCTTGTAACTGATGGCATCGACTCACATTGTTAGCACTGTTTAATATGGACAATAAAATAATCAGAGATACCTGGAATCGCTACAGGCGAGGCTAGGACGGCACTCGTGAGAGCACAGACTTCCGCCAAGGACACACCATTCCCATTTGAAGCGGAACCTCATGTTCGCCTACATAGATCCTCATTAATAGTCATGTTTTATTCACAGAGAATTGGAGGAAAATGTATGGAAATGTGTATGACATTGAAAGCGATCCCTGATTTCTCTTGTGGACTATATCGACTCCTCTTGACTCTGCATTGCCTATGTTAGTCCAAGGGTTTCTTAGGTGTCACAAAAATAGCATAAACTAAATTATCCAGTTCAAATATGGCCATACAATGTGCCCCTCGTCCCTTGAAAGTGTCAGAAGTGTTCGGCACTGTGGTTATTATCACCTTGTGCTCAAAATGCCCCATTTCCTGCACATTATTGGTTCAAGTAACAACCAGAGCGCCCAAGGTTAGTCTGTATTACATAATCAAGAATATGCAATTTGTTTGTTCGCCTTTTCCGCCCCACACACACACACACACACACACACACACACACACACACACACACACACACACACACACACACACACACACACACACACACACACACACACACACATGACATATAACATAGGTGTATGTGCGCTATTTATAGGCGAGTGTCCCACATTCAGCTGTGTCACATTTACTGCTCCGGAGGGTTATCGGTATGCGTTTTCACTGCCATTATTCAAATGTGTGTCACGCGCTAAAGAGACGACATTTCAGGAAGACGGAGAGCGGAATTGTGAGTAACGACACAATGTGTGGATATCAATAGCCCATCAGATACGTCACTTGGAGAAGAAAAAAAAAATCACGGGGTGTTCCAAGGACAACTTGGGCAATGTTGATGCGTGTAAATGAGCTTAAAGGAGAGCGAGTGTGAGACTGTGAGCATCAACAGCGCACAGTCCGTGTACACGCGTACACACACACACACACACACACACACACACACTCTGATGTTAAAAAAAAAAATCAAATAAATAAAATCCTGTCCTCAGTTTCTCTGAATTAATTCAGCTTTGCCGCTCATTTCCTCAAGTGTTGACAAGGACTCGCCACTTCTTCCGATAAAAACAGACGCGGGTTTTAGCTACGTTGTCTCCTCTTAAGTGGCGAGCGACCTAGCTAGCGTACTGCAGCGCAGCTTTTAACAAGCTGTCAAACACGGATGAAGACAGTACGGCTTGAAAATCATCAACCATAATATGATAAGACAGTGATATCCAACCATCCATTTTCCGAACCGCTTGATCCTCACAAGGGTCGCGGGGGGGGGGGTGCTGGAGCTTATCCCAGCCGTCTTCGGGCAGTTGGCGGGGGACACCCTGAACCGGTTGCCAGCAAATCGCAGGGCACACAGAGACAAACAACCATATACAGTAATAAATTGACAGAAGGTGAAGCTAAGTAGAATAGTAAAACAGGAAAGGAAAACAGTCATCATACAACACAACTATATGTTCAAAGGAGTAGGAAGAAGTAAAAAAAACGTATCTTGTACCTGGAGAACATGCAAACTCCACACAGGGAGGCCGGAGCCGGAATTGAACCCGGTACCTCTGCACTGTGAGGTTGGCGCAGTAACCACTGGATCACCGGGCCATCCTGTACAGTGATATATTTGATGAAAAACATGGAACTAAAGAATGAAATCTGCATTTGTTTTCACTTATTTTTAAGCATGCTGCTGTTGTATACAATAAGAATCGTAATCACAACACAGCAATGAAAAAAGATGAAAAATTTGTAGCTTCCCCCATGGTTAAGTTGCCCATCACTGTTTCACAGTTATATCAGAGTTGGAAAAAAAAAAAAAGAAAAAGGTCGGTCTGTACTTCAGGATGAAAGCGATGCTGGTAAGAGATGAGGATGCCATATATCATGATTTTGGCCCACTTTTCCCTCTTGGATGAGCATAATTATGTCCTTGTTGTTATCTCAAAGCAATGGAAGTCATGGGAAGGGGCGGTTGGTATTTTTAACAGGCTTTGTCTGGATGCGCTGGCGTTAAAAAATCCCTTTAGTCAAGCTGTGGGGGTCTCACGCTGAATTAGAATTAGATCCTTCTTACTGGCTATTAGCATCTTAACTCGCCTATGCACGGCCTCATCTTCCTCAGCCACAGATGAACATTGGTAGGTCACAACCCGCCCACTCCCTGCCTTGGCCTTTTTTTTTTTTTGACCTCATCACTAACACATGGAGCAAGCAGCAGCCCGGCATGCCAATCAAACTAGAAGTCCACTCAATTGGCGCTCCTTTGGCCTTCTTCACTCGCCATCCAGGAGGGCGATTGTGGGTGGCTTGAAAGCCTTCATAATCCCGCTTCAGATAACGCCAACCATCATGGCGGCCACAGTGAGCAGAAATACATGCTGGGATATTCGCTGTCTTGACACCTATGTGCCAAGAAGCTCTAATTGGATTTAATTGCAAAATGATTACAAATCCCCATGCATTCATTTATTTGCTGTACAGTATACAGCTGGAGCATATCCTGGCGGACACGCTGGACTGATTACCTGTCAATCACTGGACTCACACACTCACACATACACGCACATGCACACACTTACAATTTACAGTCCTGTACATTTTTCTACACCTGTGCATCAAAGAAAAGCAGCTTCAAAAAGCCTACTTAGACGTTTTTGGAAAGCCTGCCCCCAAATTGCTTGATGCATTTTTTTTTTCCACAGAAACAAATGCTTCACCACAGAAACAAATGCTCTTGCTCTACATGACAATAACACTTCATCAACTTCACAATATAACTTTACCATCCCCAACAACACATGGACAACAATTACTTAGTAAGCTTGTATCCGGAAGCTCTTCCCGGCACTGTGCTACAGCGTAATGGCTGACTTGATTTGTTCTTCCGATCCAACTCTAGCGGCGACGTTTACATTGCTGTCACAAACTGCTGCCACTAATCAGGTTGCCACTTGTGCTGAATCGTACCTTTAATTGGGAATTAAATTTTGTGTCCTGTATTGAACCAACACACAAGCATGCGAGGATAAAGTGGATCGGAAAATGGATGGATGTTTGAATGATCGTGATTTCAATTATAGCAAAATAATCCTGAATATTCATTCATTCATTCATCTTCCGAGCCACTTGATCCTCACTAGGGTCGCGGGGGGTGCTGGAGCCTATCCCAGCTGTCTCCGGGCAGTAGGCGGGGGACACCCTGAATCGGTTGCCAGCCAATCGCAGGGCAAATCCTGAATATCTCTCTTCTTTTTTTTTTTTTTCATAATCGAGCAAACCCTAATGCGCAGCCCCAAAAGTCTATACATGCTCGCTGTTTAATGTCGCAAGATGTCCAAGCATCAAATCGCTCAATGTGCAGCAATGAGACATTTTCTTTGAGGGATACCGTCATGTGTGTGGTGTGCTGTTTTGCTCAATTTGCCACAAGAGTAAGATGAGTGAGTAAGAAGACAGGCCGATGATTTGTTTTCCTCCATCATTTGTGGAGTCTCACAGAAAAAAAAAATGTTATGTTTATGTGTACCCCGCTTGACATATTTACAGTATGATGCAAGGTTGTGTCAAATAACTCCTCAAGCATCCTCTGGGGGCCATAAATCTCATAAGGCATGAGACAGAGCATATTTAGCATATTTATTTGCATATTTAAGTTGCTTTTGTGTCATCTGGAATTCTGAATTGACATGTAGAGTCTTGCATTTACGAAATATTGTTTTATGTTGCCTCTGACTTCAGAAAGTTGATTTTGTCGATGATTTACTCTCCATCAAGTTGCATCTCCACACACACATTTTTGGTGCATGTCCCTCAGCCTTGATGATGAATTATTCAAGCGTTGGCTTGTTTTTTTGCTGACCCCTGTTGCGTTTTCCCATTTTCTGCCTGAATCATATAAACCAATGGTGTTTCTATCTGACAACATGCATAACCCGCTACAGATACAACATGCTTCTTATGCCATATAGCAGTGTGTAGTACACCATACCATGTTTATTTTTAGGTTTGGAGCTACCATAGTAACACTTAATGCTATTAAGATCAAAGTCTCCCCAGACTGTGCGTGTCCTTCCTTTTTTATTTATTTATTTATGTATTTTTTTTTTTTCACATTGAGATCCAACCTGCGAGTGTGTTGTTGAGCGGATGACATAACAATGTGGTCTGACACGACAGCAGTTTGACTCCTGCCTGTCATGCAACCCACTCCCACTTGCTCTTTGTCAATACACAGGTACAGTACTTCTTACCGGACAATTTGTGTGTAATAACATTAATCTTGCTTGAAAAAAAAAATTCAAATAAAAAAGGGGTTTAGGTCAAAATAATAAATATGTGGATATTCATTAGGCTTATGTATACACTGGTTAGAGACATTAGTGATTTTGGAGGTACTGCAGTATGATTTTCAAAGACCTTTTGCCAAGTCACATTTTTCTGTTGTATTGATAAATCATTACTTAAATTATGTAATATATTTCTCAATTAATCACTTTTACCTGACTCCGACCACCCCACCGATTGACTTAGCATACATTTGTATTGTTTGAGGATAAGCTTTTTTATTCCAGGAACCGCACTGAAAGATCAATTAGCTGTAAATATATTTGCTCAAAGACCCTGAAAAGTGAATTCAGACATTCTTTTTCTCAAAACATTGTTTGAAGAGAATTGCTGATCAAGGGTGCAAAGAGTGAGAACGATTTCATTCTGAACGGTGAATTGTGAAAAATAGCGTGAAACTGTTTTTGATCAATTCAGTTTTCCCGATATCTGGGTGTGGCTAACACGGTGGCTCGATGCGCATCAGAGTCTGGTATAAATCGCCCCTCTTCGCTATATAAGCCCTCGAGATCCTTTGTTCGCCTAAACAGCTATGTGGTACAACTGCAAGAAACGAAGGTAGAATTATTTGGCCAATTTCAACCACCACAAGCATTCAGTTAGCTAGCTAGCAAAATATTTTCTTGGATGGCACAATTTACAAAACAGCTTGGTGTCATGATTTGAATTCTCAAATGTGATGGATTTTGTGTTATTCACGCTCCTAGACTACGCTATGTTGGAACGCAAAGCTTTGTGGGTACATAACCAGCAGGAAGTATGTACTCAAATGTCGCTCACATCTATAGCGTGAGCCACAGACTGAATATGTGCTTCCGTGACTCCTCCTGAAATGTCAGTTTTACGGACCTACACATTATTGACCACATCAATCGAGGAGGTGAGGCCATTGACGAGCGAGTCTCGGAACATGCTAGCTTGCGAGCAAGCTGTTGGCTAGCGCTACTCATTGGGATACATTCCATGGGACACATTCCAGGTACCGGAGGTTTTAAGCAGATATATTTTTCGGCGCTCAAACATGAAGGCATGTGAAGGCGTAAGAACGATAAGATGGTATTTGATTGATAATGGACAGTTGAGTGAGGTGAGCCTAATCTTGTGTACTTGGCAGTTTTTATGAATCCAACTTGGCAGGCTTGTTCACGACACTTTTTTTTCTTGTTCTTTTAAGCCCAGTTTTTGCAGTCAACCTCTATCAACCTCTATACATACTTGTGCCATTTGAGGATGAGTGTCTTCATTCCAGTTAACCCCACCGCACTACCTTGGAACATGCCAGTCAATACAGTGGGGTTTCTGCCCGTTTTTTTGGGCTCTACCTGTGATGTCCTTTCTGCACTGGCAAGATCAGAGCGCCTCTGCATGTGCATCTCTAATCAGTTAGAGAGCAAGAGAGAGACAGAAGTGTGCATTCATGTGAGAGAGAGAGAGGGAGCGAGTGAGGAAAGGGTAAGGCGAGGAGGGGTGATTACGTGGAGCAGCACCCCATACGGCAGCCCTGCAGTGCGATCTGGAAAAAAGGGGGTTCGGAGATCGGCTGCGCAGAAAACGAAAGAGATGAGGACTGGGAGGGTGTTAAAAAGAGCAGGGATGAGACCTGAGGTATAGAGATAAAGAGAGGGGAGCGAAGGGAGGGAGGAGGGCATGGTCTTTGCTTGCAGTCGTGTGGGAGGACAGCAGTGCAGCGACAGTGGCGGCGGGAGATTGAGGCAGGTCGAGAAAGCGGCCGGGCGGGACGGCATGCCCTGTGATCAGTAAGGTTCTCGGTGTGCCCCCCTCAACCACCATTTGAGCAGTGGCGGGCATGCAGCAAAGCGGCGAAGGAGCCAGGTGGGCTGCGGCGCTCTTCTGCTTCTTCTCCTTCCTGTCAACGTCGCAGACGCTCCGGGAGACGAGCGGCGTCGTGTGAATGCCTCCCAGGACTCCAAACCTCCCCCTTGGGATTATGAAATTAAGGAGTTGAGGACGCGTTCGCTCCTGCAGGATTTTACAAATACACCCAACTACCTACTTAACCTTTGTGGCTCCCTCCCCCACTGAAAAATGATCACGCCGGTACCTCAAGTGTACTTTAAGAATGCTGCTACCTTGCTCGTACGAGCCGTGCCTAGCTCTCAAAGCACTTGACCAATGAAGCCATGGGACTCAGCCAGAGCTTTACAAGTATGTGGTGACCACCTCCCCCCAACCCCGACTTTAGGGATAGAGTGTGTTGCTGTGTGAATACCAATGTTTTTTTGTGATGTCTTTGGAGCGGCTAGCCACTCTCATGCTTGCACCCACTTGTCTGCTTAGTGGGCCCACTGAAGCCCAAATTTGTCAGACGGGTTCCTCGCTCTCCCTTCACTCTTGCCTGACCGTAACCCGTTAGCCCATCCGGCATCCTTTCTCTTCCTCCTGTGTTGTAGCACGTGGGGTGGGAGCCCCACCGGCCCAATCCCGAGCCCCCTGTTTTTTTTCCCCCAACCCCGGACCCTGTCTTCCCCGAGCCCAGCCTGGTGCTGCTGCACTCGGCTCTGCCTGCGCTGGCCGAGGATGATGTGGCAGTGCCACGTGTCGTCCTCCGAGTGCCGCTGCTACCGGCTCAACGGCTTCTCGCTGCTCAAGCGCTTCCCTCTCTCGGCAGATGGGGCGTGCGGCAAAGCCCTGGACCAGCCGGTTGGCGAGTGGCTGGAGCGAGCTGGGCTGCCGCAGTACGAGGGCAAGTTCCTGCTCAACGGCTTTGACGACCTGCGCTTCATGGTGAGTCACCTGGACCGACTCCCCCGCAAACCAAGGGCTCGGCTTCCTGCCTTTTTCACGCTCTGCCAAATGACCATATTTTCATTTTACATTAAATTAAGTTGTAATTCATCAAGCAGTTATTTAATTCACCAACTGCAAAAAAAAAGGAAAAGATGTTACTATTTGTAGTTTAGTATTCACAATAAATCAATGAACCAAATATTTGATAAGACAAGTGAATGTATTATATATATATATTTTTTGCATTTTTAAAAAACTAATTCAAGAAGATCATCCATCCATCCATTTAATAATCCGCTTATCCTCACAATGGTTGCGAGCCAGCTGTCTTCAGGCAGTATAGACAGGGTACACCCTGAACCAGTTGCTAGCCAATCGCAGGGCACAAATAGACAAACAATCATTCACACTCACAATCACACTTAGGGACAATTTAGAGTGCTCCATTGACCTGCTGTTTTTGGAAAGTGGGAGGAAACCGAAGTACCCGGAGAAAACCCACGCTGGCATGGGGAGAGCATGCAAACTCCACGCAGGAAGGCCCACATCGAACCCACGACCTCTGCACTGTGAGGTTGACGCGCTGACCATTGTGACCACCGGGCCGCCCTAATTAACCAATTATCTAATAAAGTAGTTTAAGCGTTGATGTATTTTTTTGTTTTATATTATTATTTACAACACATTAACTCACCAATTTTTTTTATTTGACTAATTCTTTGATTCACAATAAATCAATTTACCAGGTGAATGAATTTGGAATACGTTTTAACCAATGGAAAACAGCAGCGAACTTATTCACTATTCTTGTATTGCGCTGGGCCGCATGTGTGTCATCCGGGCCCTACTTTGCCCACTCCTGATTGAACCCCTCTTGTCCCCCCTTCACCTCTGTGCAAAGCACGATCCTG
This sequence comes from Hippocampus mohnikei, assembly GCA_026261675.1. NCBI lineage: Eukaryota > Metazoa > Chordata > Actinopteri > Syngnathiformes > Syngnathidae > Hippocampus > Hippocampus mohnikei. The sequence continues at coordinate 17,066,225 of JAKGUB010000334.1, read as the reverse complement.
CCAAGATTGATGATAACCCCCGCCCCCCAACAGCTCCTCATCCTCCTCTTTCCAACAGGGCGCATAGGCCGCCATCATTGGCAAGACAAACAGCCATCAAAAGCCATTAACTTTTTTCTCCACCATTAACAATTAGATGATCTCATTCCACAGTCCTTGGAGCTAAAGTGGAGCTCACTTTTAATGCGCTGCAGCTTCTTCCAGATACGCTCTGCATGCTCCCGATATGTGAATACCACCCCAGCGTACTGTTTCACACTGTGAGAGCAGACATATTGGGAATTTCTGTTCACGAAATAAAACAACCTCCAGGTGGCCCAATATCAAGTGTGTAATATACTTTTGTCAAAATAGCCCAAGGATCAAATATCGTTGCACACTCAACATGCTTTAGGGGCCTAGCTCATTCCACTCCGTTAAGTGCTGAGCCAATGGCAAGTCCAGCTTTTCTTCTCGTGACAACTGACTCTTTCTTGTCATTTAAGCGTATGCCTGCTTGTTTTCCCAGGGTGTAGGGTGAAAAGTGCAAGTGCCGGTAAATACATCCATCCATCCATTTTCAACACCGCTTATCCTGATCAGGGTTGCAGGAGGGTGCTGGAGCCGATCCCAGCTAACTTCGGGTGAAATGCAGACTCCCCGCTGAACAGGTCGCTTATCAGTCGCGGGGCCCCGTAAATGCAAGAAAAGCATAGTAGAGACAATGGTTCATACTACTCTATACTGTGTGTTTGTGGCACATGGTAACCAAACACAAATACCCGACGACATCACCAAGCAATCAATTATCAGAAGCTAACACTGTTATGAATACATTTTTAAAAAATATCAGTGCAGTTCGTCTTGCCTTGTGGATCATCTCTCAGTGAGGATGAACATTTATTGAGTGGAGAAATTGTGTGGAAAATTATGAAAATTATGTTACGTAACAGTGGGGCAGAAGTGCAAAACAGTTTGTTCACTGGTACTCATTCAGAAACAGGATTTTTTTTTTCATGAGTTTCAAGCAAAAATTTGAGTTATGGAGACTAGCTATGGTGACAGCGATTTCACAACAAACAGAGGTTTGGCAAATAGTGAGCAGTGCTTCAAAAAAAGAAGCTAAATGCTTGCTTCAAAATGCAACCAAAGCACATTAACTTTGTCTCACGAAATTAAGATTAATGCTGACACACAATGAAAAACTAACCGGTATTTGAACACAAGCTGTAAAAACTAATGCATACTGTTTTAAAAAAACAAAACAAAAAAAAAACCTTATTATTATACTTAATATTATTGCAGCTTAATTCAGACAATCTTCTTCTGTGTTTCATCCTCAAATTTAAATTTTTTCATGTCTGTACTATACCACCGGCGAAGGCACACACATCCGAGTGAGCAGCACAATGTCCATTAAAGTATCCTGATGCACAAACTGTTCAATTCTTTACATTCCATTAAATGATGTAATTACAGTATGGTGTCATAAAGTTCAATGCTGTACAGTGACATCTTTGTTTTGGTAAAACACATTACAAAAAACGTTAGTGTTTTTGGGAGCTGTGGAACGGATTATTGGCATTACCAATCATTTCAATGGGGAAAGATGATTTATGATAAGAGTGGACTGTACACATGAAACAAATTAAACTTGTAAGTCAAGGCGCAACTGTAAACATGTACAAGTAATTAAAAAGATGTCTGGATGAATGTTCTATATGATGTTCCCTTTAAACGATGAGCATACAAACTGGTGCATCTGGAAAGTAAGGCCATACTCAGAACCTCCGCCTTAATTACATATTAATCAGCTGATTTAACTGCACCTCACTGCCCACAGCACGACTAAAAGCATTATCGTGTTTTATTTGATTTGTTTGTTAAATTGCAGAGAAACGTGCCTTTGACGCCATTCGCTCCCCAGGTCAAACGTTGGCCGTCGTGCCGTAAATAACGGCGCCCCGAGGGGCTCCGAGCGAGCATTTGAGCTGCTGTTGTGTTACGTCACCTTGTCACGCCGGAGTTCGGCTCAGTGGCGTGGTGGGGAGCTGCTCCGTGACCTCTTTCACATACAAGCTTTAGCTTCAAGTAGCATGAAGTGGCTCTGCCTAGAAACCTAGCAAACGAATGACCCAAAAAAAGAAAATAACCCTGTCTGGAATTAAAATAAGATTGAAAATGCATTTGAATCCTGTTTTTAACACGAGTCTGCTTGGATAAATGCACAAAAAAATTAGTCACCACATGCCAACTGGTGGGGCACTGGGGCCTACATCTAATAGTATTTACTTTTATGTATTTTTCAGTGGAATTGCTTTGACTCGTGTATGCATAGCCATTTGTTACTAGGAAGAATTCAAGGGGCAGAACCATAGGTGCCCCCAAAACCCCTTTAAAAAAATACTGATATACACCAAGTCGTGTTGACAAAGCAGTTTTCATGGCTACAGGATGTGAGCTAAAGGGCAAAGTTGTCTCGCACAACAGAGAGCAAAGCGAGATGCATAAGTAACACAGAAAATGAATAGCTCAAAATGAATAAATATTAGTTCCTATTGTAGAACAGTGCCAACTACTGTAATAGTTGTGTACTGTCCAATTTGAAACAGCAAGGCCAAAACGCCAAATGTATCACATTTTGAGACATTTTCAGGGGAATTGCTTTGATTTACATATAAGTACAAATTGCATTGGTTTGAATACATTTGCGAATGACTGACTGTTCTGCAACAGTGCCATCTGCTGGTTATGGTGGGGCTCTGCCCCGAATGTAAAATCCCTAAACAATAAGTCATTTTTCAATTGTTAACTGGATAGAGATTTGAAACACATTAGTCAATATAAAGTTTACACCCCATAAATCACTCCATGTATGTAACGTGCATGACAAATCCTATTTTTAACAAATAAGATTTCTATGTGACAAATATGAAGTTGGTAAAAGTATCCCGGTGTTAGACTGGATAATTCCGTGCAGGAGGGAAGATTTCCCCAACATAATGTGATGCGCACTATGGATCATTAAGCATTCTGATGTTCATTTGTGTATGACGCCTCATGTGTCTGCTGGACCTGACACATCGGCTAGATAAATGATGGGCTCAGCGAGGCAAACGAGCCACACTAAGAGAACGCCGATGCCATGCTTGTAAACAACGGCAAAGGTCAGACGAGTCGGTTAGATGGGGCGGATGTTTCATCGCGTGCCCTTTAACATGCTTCCAGATTCATCAATGCTGTCAAGCAAAAACTCTCCAGTAGGGGGCAGCACATTTCGAAACCGCTTTGGTAGTACAAAGCTGAGTTGACCTGTAACTTAAAATGATTGTTTGAAAAAAAAAAAAAATAAAAGAGCAAATTAAAAATCAACAAACTGAGGTGCACCCCAACTTTTTTTCTACATTCAAACCCCTCCAATTTTGGGGGTTAGTTTGACCCACAATATACATATTCAAAGTCAGCGTGTTGGCAGTGCATGTGAGCTTGAAGCTTGTGTAATTCCGAAGCTCATTTTGAGGATTCGTGGCGGGCGAAGTCAAGGCTGAGTTGTCCGTGCCGCATGAGAAGTTTCCCCCAGCGGCCAAGCCCGCGGAGCACAGCGAGCGCATGAGCGGTGAGGCTCTCCGCCGCTCGTGACGACTGCACCAAGAGACAGCTTTTGAGGGATCATGAATTATGAACAGCTGTGTGCCCATTCTCATCATTTTCACACGACGATTAGCATTTTCCCCTGGAAGTGGGTCGCTCATCATTGGTGCGGGAGCCACTGTTTTTTTGTTTGTTTGTATTTTTTTTTATTGTTTCGTGTGGTAACACTTTATTGCTTGAACGTCCGAGCTATGATGTGGCAAATCGTCCACCTGAGAACTGTACATGTCGCACATTCGTCTCGCGCATAAATATTGCATTCGATCGTGCTGCTTTCAACAAAAACGCTGCAATGTGGACATGAACAGGCTCAAGCCTTGATGGCGTTCTTCGGAGAATCTTATTTAAAAAAAAAAAAAACATTGAAATCTTATTTACTGGGCTTTTGCATCTCTCGAGGAAAAGATAATTGGATGTGTAGAGTATGTATCGCGACACATTCAATGCGATAAAAATTAAAGCAGGCGTCTTTGAAAGTGGAACGATTGGATTCGATTCAGTGGGATTACTCTTTGGTTTTGGTACAGTTCAAGAGGGTATGACGCAATGAGTTTCTTGCCGTTGTTTTACATTTACGCAGATCTATAGGTACATGGGCTGGAATATGATATTCAAGGGCGTGACATTTTCAAGGTGAATGATGTGATTCCGTTTGACTCGATGCACTCGCATCTTTTAAAACAAAACTGATTATCAAATTCAAATCGTTTTTTGTTACGCTCCAATGATTTACAGTGAATCATCAATTAACCAGATGAATTCATTCCAAATGAACCCGTTCAGGCCGCAGCGTTTACAACAGTGGACAGCTTATCATCTTATCGGGTGACAGGGTGCATGAAAGGGTTAAAAGAGAAAAAAATTGAAAATCTATTGGCCGATTAGAGCTCCTCTCCTCATTTCAGTGTAGTCCATTGGAACCAATATGTCACAAAATTGCGCCAAAGCAATACTTATGTATTGGACAGGGCTTTGGCCTGAATTCACAAACAGCTGTTTTTCAACTACTAGGGATATGTGGGGATTAGCCCCCTCGTGGCCAGGGAGCCCCAAGCAGCCACTTAGTTGGCTAATGCCTTTGGGCCAACTCTGGACGTGAACACACAAAGCGTAACACGTCGCAGTGCCCGCCATGCATTTTCAGAAAATACAAAGAAAGACAATTTGGCATACGGGTCAAGAGAGCGATGCTAATTTTGCAAGCGCACGCAGCGAGACGGAGGAGCGCTAGCACGGCTTCATCATCATCATCATCATCAGCAGCAGCAGCAGCAGCAGCAGCAAGTCGCCGCACATCACATCAATAGCGGCGTGCGGCTCATTAGCTATGCAAGTACTCAAGCGTACATTTTACCGTCACATGACGTCAAAGACGTTGAGCCAGAGCCTCCTGAGGCGTTGTCGAACCGGGTAGAATCTATTTCAGGCGCCTATGCTGGATTTATGGCTGGCGACCTTTTATTAATCGGGCTGCAGTGGGGCTTTGAGGCCGAGCCAGCGGCACGGAGGAAAGACAGAACATTTTAGCATTCTTGGCTGGAAACAATCAATATGCAGCAGTACGCACCGGGGAGGGGAAAAAACGCTTAGATGCACATTTTCCGGGCTCACTCTCACGGCTCCATTCAAAATCACTCTGTATTCACTATACACAGTAGCTGTCTGGTGTAAACCGAATGCAGTACTTTGGGATAAGTACAAGTATCCGAACAGAAAATAACATTGGTATGAGAAAATGTCGCCTTGTACAATTTTCCTTGAATAAAAGTCTTTATGTATCTTAACATTTGATGTACTTGAGTGACAAAAGTAATTCGGTCTGGACATTTTTTTAAAATTGTTTTTCTCAATGTGCTAACAGTTTGTTGCCACAATATCCAAGCTAATGTGAATAAAACTGATCATTTAGGACAGAATGCTCTTTTTTTTCACATTTGTGTACATTTTGACAGTACACACATGCATCCATTATCTGAGCTGCTTCTCCTGATGAGGGTCATGGATGTGCAATGCATTTTAATGTCATCATTATTTATGTTATTATTATTATTATTATTTGCTGTATTTTATTTGGCGGCTATGTTGACTATACATTTTACAATGTAAAAATCCCAATTTAGTGATAAGAGAGTAGGGGATGAGTGAATCATTATGAACGCAGCGTTCTGAATCACGCACTTTTTTATTCCCTACTCCCTAACTACCCCATAAGGATTTTTAGTGGAATCCAAACCAAACCATAGTCCACCATATATAGAAAACACCTAAACGTCTCTCTGGACAAGGATCTGCTGAAGGAAGCGCAAAATGTTCCTCGTTTCTTTGACTGTTTCAATGAAAGCATCTCGCGCGGACACGTCCACCAAGGCTTTCGTTGTTCCCGACGCGTCGTACCGCATTACATTGATCTCACCGCGCCATGCACAATTTATTTGACTTCATTGTCCTCCCACTCGCCTCGTGTCAGGCGTGCGCTAAACACTTTGGTGTCGCATCCCGATCCGTGTTTGCACTGAGTGGTACACTTAAATTACCAGCAGTGTAAAAGTACGACATGTATTTGTATCCCGGTGGTTAGGATGAGACGTTTGGTGAGCGGTCAGCCTCTGGCAAGTGGACGTTATGGCCTGTTTTTTGGCTGCCAAGCAGTCCAGGGCATACCCAGCCTCTTGACCAAAAGACACTTGGCATAGGCTCCAGGTCACATGTAACACTAATGGGACAAGCGGCATACAATATACACTGAAAAACTGCTGCACTGTTTGCCTAAACCATTCGCTGACCCTTTGAGCAGCTTGTGTTACTTTGACCCAAGGTTGGGTTCATTGTTTTGACCGATCAGATTGGGTTGAAGATGGAATTTGGGCACGTTCAAGATCCGAACGGGTGTCAGTATGAACACAGTTTTTTGTTGTTAAGTAACATCGCTGACCTTGGACACGGGATTGGAGTTCAAATCCTGAAAAGAGCGAATGGTAAATTGGATTCTTGGGCAAGATGCTTCACGCCAAGGGTGCCCATCACGTTGATCGTGATCGACCGGTATCATCGATGGCACTGGCAAAAAATGGCAATCTGGAGGGCCGAGAGAAGCATTGTAAAATGGTACATGTGTCCCTCTTGTGTCTACTTTATTTTTCTTTTCCATTCATCTTCGGGGCCGTTATGGCGGTTGTTCATCACGGCATGCGTGTGCAAGTGCGTGCGCATGCACGCGTGCACAATAACGGGTCGATTGCAGGAGGTTGGTTGATCGAAAAGTAGATCTTAGGTCAAAAGGTTTGGGCACCCCTGCTTTAGGCCATATGCTGATTCCAAGCCATTGCTGCTTTCTGGCCCGGATAAAAATGCGTGGGTCGCATCAGGAAGGGCACCATGTATAAAAACGTTGCTATGCGACCTCTGACGGGGCCAAAATGTTTCTCCTTGGAGTGCAACAGAAGTGTGGCAGGAAGTCATATGGCTCAGCTAGTTCACCAGACTTCAATATACTGATTGGTGGAATCAATAACTTGATCAATAACGTGTGTGTGTGTGTGTCTTAGCATTCAATTGAATGTATCTCCTGTGTTTGCGCACGTGCAGGAAGTAACGTGATGGAGGACCAGGATCTCCGAGACATCGGGATCACCGACCCAGGACACAGGAAGAAAATCCTGCACGCGGCACGCGGATTACCAAAGGTATTTCAATTCCAGCAAATAAACACTTTTTTGGGGGGGCGGGGTAATAAACGTTCTCTGTTTCTGTGTGACGCTTTGAATTTATTGTCGTGAGATTTATGGCGTCCACAGCATGCACGGGGAAGCAATCATTGGACACTACTGTGCATTATGAATGATTTAATTATTAATTATGAATGATTTAAGGCTAAGCACATACGGATGATCGGAGCCAATTTGAGCACTTTCCCGCTCTTTCGATCAATGTCAGCAAAAGTCCAGTTGATGAATGTCTGTAGACGTTCACGCTGAGTTTGTGGTGTGGGGTGTGCTCAGAGTGATTTTTTTTCTGAACTGCTGGAAAAATGACAGCATGGGAGTGGCTGCTTGAGGAATGAATTCTTCCAATCCGAAATCACATTTACAAGAGCGCCACCCCTTACTCTTTTCCATCAATCAGAGTTCGGCGACGTCACATATTTAACTGTTGCCTGACTTATCGTTATGTATGCACCTCACTTAAGTTTGGTTGGAGGAGGCCAGAGGACACTCACCTATGCTGTTCCTTGCTGCAGGTCAAAGCTCTGGGCTGTGATGGTAGCACATCTCTGGCCTCGTGGTTGGACGGCCTGGGCCTGCACGAGTATCTGCCCAACTTCCTATCCAGTGGCTACCGCACGCTGGAGTGTGTCAAGAACCTGTGGGAGCTGGAGATCATCAATGTAAGTGAATGACACCTCGCTGTTTCAAAAACTGCTGTATGCACAAAAGTTGAAGCCACTTACCAGAAGAGGCTACTGAGTGATGAGAAGTCTTTTAGGCTTGGTGAAGCAGCATGTGGTTTATTGTCTAAAGTTTTAAAAGAGATCAAAATGTCAGTTATTTCCATCTGGATTTGGATCCACAGTCACAATGCATTCAGAGAGTAGTCACACCCATTTTTGCGTTCCAGACCTATTCCAAAACTGAAGAAAAATTACAATTCTTAAAATTCTACACTACACATCATTAACTGTACATAATGAACATTTGTTCTCAAATATATTCGAACTGAAAAAACGAAGAAATCCCATGTATGCCAGTAATAAATATGTTATTAACTCATTCAGTACCAGTCAATTCTAAACCAAGTCTGACAAGACGTATAAAAACGTCTTTGGGAGTGAATGAGTTAATGCACCTTTAGCAGCGATGTCTAGTTCTTTTTGAAGATCAGGCCACAAACTGTGCACACGTCTTTGGGCCCAATCCTCTCCAAACAACAAATTGAAACCACTTTTGGAATAAGTCTGTCACAACAAATTGTGGGGAAAAAATGAAGCACCGTGAATGCTTTCCAGCTATCATTAGAAGCAGGTTTTGCCTCTCAAATTTTATACAATTATTCAACTTAGTGGTCGAGCTAACGTGAAAATCATCCAGCTGTCTATGGCTGCTAAACAAACACCTGCGAAGCAGAGAAATCTGAGACGTTTGTCTCGTCTCACCTGGCCTGGGGTAGTAGCACGTCCATTATTTGGGAAGCACATGAAAACCAGCGACCGTGAAAGTCAATGTATACACAGATAGTAGCTCCTTTCTAACCAAGGTAAACTGAGGACACCCTGTACTCCGCTCTCTCACATTTGTGTGTTTGCCCTTTTTTTTCCAAAGCCCTCCAAAAATGTTTTGCTTTGTGACTCACATCAGCTCGGGCTCTCATAAATAATGTACTCTCTCGAGTATCATTTGTGGAGGAAATCACAATCAGCCATTGTAGCAAAAATAGCCCAATCATGAATTTGACCCCATACGAGTGTTTCCTTTCGTTAGCGTGGTTGCAGCAGAGCAGAGGTTGAGAACACCAGTGCGTTGCCATGGTTACGTTGCACAGACTTTCTTTAAGCGTCCCGTCTTTTTTCTTCTTCTTCTTCTTTTTCTTCTTACATCGCCGCCACGCTCGGCAGCATCTCGCAGCAAATCGAGCGTGGCCGTGACCTACAAACCGCTTTACGTTCCCGCACGCCATCTTAAGTGGTTTATTATCGGGGTTCACACAACCTCTAACCCCCGTGGGAAAGCGAAACTTCCAGACCGATTCTTACTCGAGACGAGATGAATAATTGAAGGCTTCAGACAAAAAGAGATACGCGCGACGGCGACGTCTGTTGTGGAGGGTCTAGTCGGCGGCAAATCTGTTATTTTGCGGAATCTCATTGGGTCTTATTCTGGTGCCTTGGGTAAGTAGGGCTGTTTAAAACGGTTGCTTCCCTGTGTGAACAATCCTAACTAATCTCATTCCAGTTGTTTAATTTAAAGCTTGACTAAGGGGAAGGCTGAAAATGTGTTAGTAGTCGGTTAGTTATGTGTATTATAGATGCTGTGGTTAGTCAGTCAGCAATTAGCAGTCAGTTCGTTAACTAGGCTGCCAAGTTAATGTTCATTCGGTTCGTCAGTTAGTTGGTCGGTCGGGTGGTTAGTCTGTTAATTAGGTTGATAATTGATTAGGAGTCAGTTGCTGCAGTTTGTCAACTTCGTCAGACAGTGGGCTCCATTTTCGTAGACAGACAGTAGTAACTAATTTTCATTTTTTCTCATGCAGAGTAAATCTAGTTTTATCTTGTTTGGGGATTTGGCAAACAGCGCTGTGTGCACGTTTCGGTGGACCAAAGGCGTTTTTTTTTTTTTTTACATGCCCCCCAACAACTTGGTGACAGAAAGTGGACTAAACCTGAGACTCGGGTTTCCCAACCACTTTTTTTGGGCTTGTACATGTCACGTTGCGAGGTGGTGGTGGACCCCAAAAAGCAGGCAGGGTGTACTTTACGAATTGTATTAAAACATAGTGAAAACTAAATCCAAAGCAAACAAAGTCCAAAGTATCAAACAAAATCATGACTGTAACCGAAACATGACTGAAACAAACCGGATGGCAGCAAACAACCAAACATGACAGTAGCAACAAACATGTCAGTGACGAAAAGCAACAATGACCCGACACTGAGTGGTCGGGAGGGAGTCCTTTTATACTACTAATTGTATAACGACCAACAGGTGTGCAGCACACCTGTTGGTCCCAAACCGAATCATGACAGTACAACCTTTTTGTAACACCATCATGAGTACCCTGTCACTCATATGTGTTGATGAGTTTCCATAATTAGAAAGTAACTTTCAAATAAATATGTTGACCAAAAGCCCTAACCCAGGAATAAAACACAGAACATGAATAAGATTCAGCAGTTTTATTCCTTTTTTTCAGTCAACGGAGTTTTAATGAGACACCTGAGTTGACACACAGCTGTTGTGATTTTAGGCGCAGCTGTGCCAAAAGTTACTGATCGGCGAAACAAATTGTTAAAATGATTCCATATACCCCTTGTAATGCACTTACGTACTATAAGGGTACACGCCTTAGACCAGCTAAAGGCAGGTCTAAGTTGTGGCGCAGGTGGTCGAACAGAATTTGGGTGAATTTGATCCAAATGCAGGACAGATTCTGGTGGCACACGTGGCCACAAATGATCACGTTGGTAGGCGTTCTACGAGGGATCACAACAGTGATCTGTGACCGCCCTGGCCGACTTTACGTTACCTGCATATGGAGGTCTGCTTGCAGTTCCTCGGCGTGCTTTGATCTTTTGCATGGACTCCAGCGAGTCTGTTTTGTGCTTCCACAATATCTTTGAATTCAAACGGAATGAGGTCAGGTAAGTCGACTGTGTTCACTCCCACAATGTCGCATGTGCCCCTTTTGGAAAATACCAAAAGAAAGAAAACTCCAACCATGCTCACAAGTGAGACTTCGATTTAAGATGGGCACAAAAATAGAGCCCAGTGAGTTAGTCAGTCGTTGGTTTACTGTCAGTCAATGAGTCCATTGATCATTTAATCGGTCAGTTATCTGATCAGTTATTATCAGTGATTTGTTCGTCACTTAGTTCCTGTGTTCGTTACTCATTCAGTCAGTGATTTAGTGAGTCCGTTTCTTTGCCATTAAGTCAGACAATTTGTTTGTTTTCAAAATGCCAATCAATTAGTCACTTGGTTGATTGGTCAGTCAGTCGGTCAGTCAATGTCTGACTGTGGAACGGCAACTGTTTGTGGCAGGACTGTGTTTCTTATTTTGCGAGCGAAATGGGCTCACTGTGTTATTTAAGCACGATGCACAAAGATGCTTCGTGAATTATGGAGCATTCCCGGGAAAGAGACAGGAGCGTACTCTAAACTGATGGTGAAACAGATTGAAGCTGAATTATTGATGGTCAGTCATGGGGGCGTGTTCCGTCGACTCAGTGGGTTTTAGAGGCCACGCTTATGAGTTTTTTGCAAATGACTGCTCGGATACGCCTTGTTGCATTCTCTTTGCTGCCATAGGTCATCAGGGTGGGTCCGCTGGGTCACAGGAAGCGGATCATCGCTTCTCTGGCTGAGAGACCTTACGAGGAGGCACCCTCCAAGTCCCGACGCCTGTCTCCTATCATGGTGAGGACCAAACTCCAACTTCTAAGTCCTCATGGATTTTTGTAGGTCAAAGTTTGAATTTGTGTGATTTCACATTGCTTCCATGTCAAAACAAACTTTCTTTTTTCCTAAGTCAAAAAGCAATCCACTCAAAATTGGATATAAAGTATCGGAATGTACTCAAGCACAGATTTTGGTGGCACTTTGAACAGTTGAAAAGGCAAGAAGTCAATTTCAGTTACCGTGGTTTCGAACATTTCCCAAAGTGTCTCTCTCTCTCTTTCACTCTTTTTTAACCCAATTTTTGATAATAGAAAAGCAAAAAGAGACAAACGATCACCACTTGGTAGAAGCAGCACTTTGTAAGACCAAGATAACATGCCAAAAGAAACTTTGCATTGCAGCCCTCAGCAAAAATCGCTGTTGCATTTTTGAAGATAAATGTTGGATTCAGATCAGGAAAGCTCGAGGGCGACGTGGCTGTCTAAACATTGTACCATCATCTGATGTTTGTTTTTGTGCGCCTTTTTATGCCTCTCAGTTCCACGACCTCCTGTCCCAGACCACTTGCCCCTTGGGCCAGATGGACCCCTACACCAGTCGCTCCATGGACATGCTGCTGCCCCTGGCCGAAGCCGACCGGAGGCGGCGAGGAGGAGGACTGGAACAGGACTGTAGCATCTCTTTGCGTTCCTACTGTGAGCGGCCGCGCTCTGTTGTGAGTTCCTCCTTCGTTTATGTCCTTTGATCGTTTCTTTGCAGAGTTTTACAAACACTTACCGTAATTTCCGGACTATAAGCCGCGGCTTTTGTCACACACTTTCAACTCTGCGGCGTATTTAATGAAGCGGCTTATATAAAGATTTTTCTCACGGCCGCCTGTGTACCGTCTTTCTACGTAAATATGTCATGTGACACAATATTGGCACCTGCGGCTTATAGACAGGTGCGGCTTATGTCTTGTACAAAATGTCTTTGCCTTTAAAAATGTAGTGGGTGCGGCTTATAATCAGGTGCGCTCTATAGTCTGGAAATTACGGTACTGTAGAGCTTTACAAATTTAGCACACTCCTGTTCAAATGGCAGACTTTTGTGACTAAAAAGAAAACTTTTCCCACGATGATTGGGCCCTAATCCTCTTCCGTAGATCCATAAACTGTAGCACTCATTTGATTTATTTCTTTATTTTTTGTAATATCTCTTTGTGAGGCAATAAAAACAAATTAACAACTGATTTTGTGTACCAGTGGTTGTCTGGTTAGCACGTCAGCCTCACAGTGCAGAGGTACCGGGTTCGATTCCAGCTCCGTCCTCCCTGTGTGGAGTTTGCATGTTCTCCTCGCGCCTGCGTGGGTTTTCTCCGGGTGCTCCGGTTTCCTTTCACATTCCAAAAACATGAGCGCGAATGGTTGTTCGTTTCTGTGTGCCCTGTGATTGGCTGGCAACCAGTTCAGGGTGTCCCCAGTCTACTGCCCAAAGACGGCTAGGATAGGCTCCAGCGACCCACGTGAAGGTAAGCGGGTCCGATAGATAGATAAAATAATTAGCATAATAATAATAATAACAACATAAATAATAAAAGGCAAACATATTTGTTATGTTATGACCATTCATATTGCTTAGATAGAGTGGAATGTAATTTTGCGATGATGCTTTGAGGTTTTAACGATGCAAAGAGGAAGCTGGTGAAACCGCGCAACATCCGATAGATAGATCCTCAGAGAGATAGATAGTAAAGTAGATAGATAGCGAGTTGACTTAACACGTGAACCCGGCCAGCATCTGGGTCCCGCTGTCATGAACTCTCACAGCTCTTACATGACGGCCTGCTCGGTCCTCAGGTGAAAAGCGCTAAGAATAACTTCACCGCCACTGTCAAATGTTAGCTTTGGCTATAGGTCAAAACCCGCCGCACAAACTCAAACAGTCACCCGAGTGCAACCAAACAAGAAATCTTACTCCACTTGTACTCCGATCGCTGACATCAAACATTCATTATCTAGAGTGCTTGACTTTGGGTGAGAGAAACGTTGTACGCCATAGATTGGTCGTCAATCGTCAAAAAGAAACATTCACACTCACGTTCCCACCTAAGAAAAAAAATTGAGTCTTCAATGACCCTAACATGGACGTCTTCATAATAAGAGATGATGGAGTGGATTACGGATGGAGTAACCAGAGACTCCAGAGGGCCAGACCCAAGATTCAACCACCAAAGTTTATGATGCCAACGTACCAACCACTTTCGCACTGCGCTGGCCATATATCAAACATGCATAGTTTCTTCATAAAAGTCCGTGTCATTGCAGGACCGACACAGCGAGCGACACAAAGAATCTCGCGCCAACCCGCGGCCGCCGAGCCACTCTGCTACCTACGCTACCGTGTCCGCTTGGCACCACCAGCCCGAGAAGCTCATTTTGGACGCCTGTGGGTATGAGGCAACTGTAAGTCGCTTTGGCCAAAGACTTTTAACCACTGTGATCAAATATACAACTCTTACTGGACATTTCTATAGGAACACCTGCACAGTCTACTCCAAATCCGGCCCTCGGGAACCCCTACCCAGCCTGTTTTAGATCTCTCCGCCTTCCCAAATGCCTGATCCAAATGATCAGGATTGTTGACAGGCTTCTCCGAAGCTTGCCGATGAGCTGATCATTTGAGTAAATCCTAAACAAACTTTTTATGAACACTACGGAGACAATATAAGGAACATTTACGATAACATTTTCAATGTAATATTGGTAGATTAATTTCCAATAGTAGGGTGGCAACTGGGGTAGCAAGACATTTGCTAAAGGTGGTAGCTGCCAACCCTTTAGAACCACCTAAGAGTTTGTGTTCAGGGCCCCAAAATAAATCTATTTTCAACAGTGTACACGGGCTTGCGCGTTTTATTTGCCAGAGGGAGGCCCCTCCAAAATCCGATTCACATATCAGAATGATAAGAATAAACCAATAAATAAACAAGAGGACCCTGAAACTAGACACTGTCATGATTGCATATTTCATTACAGTTTTGTTGACCCTGTCTAATCTGATGTGTTCTTATGGCAGTACTTAGGTTCAATGATAATCAGGGATCTACGAGGGATCGAGTCCACACAAGATGCCTGCGCTAAAATTAGAGCAAGTATTCCTCAAATCTTATACAGTACATTTTTTTTATTAAATAAGCATCATTTACATTAAGATACTATTTGCTTTGCAGAAATCAAAGGATTCCAGAAAAGGTCCCGTTGTTATTCTCTCCATTACCTACAGGGGGGTCAAGTTTATTGACGCAGCCTCAAAGGTAACAACAAGTAACGTTCGGGGAGCCTCTCACTCTTTGGTTGTGTTTATTGAATCCCCTACGTCTCCTCTGTTAGACCATAGTAGCAGAGCACGAGATCCGGAACATCTCCTGTGCCGCCCAGGACCCGGACGACCTGTGCACGTTCGCCTACATCACCAAGGACCTGAAGAGCGGCCACCATTTCTGTCATGTCTTCAGCACGGCAGAGGTGGTAAGTCGTGGCAAACCTTGAACCTTTTCAAAATTCCCACCCCAAAGACAGTTTCACTAAGTAACATGAAGTTTGGTTGATAAGCTTATCATGAGTAGAACCCCCTCAAAGTCCCCATAAGCCATGGTCAAAATGTGATCGGTTCAAAAGCATTTTTCCAGTCATTTTAGCAATTTCAGGGTACTTCAGAAACAAACCCGTCCAAGGAGTTGCTCCCGCATATCGGCGCATTCGAGTTTTGTCAAGGAAAGCCGCTGAAGTTTGACGACTCACCATAAAACAAAAACTCTAACAATGGAACTCCAAAATTAATTCCCTACATTCAGTTTCAGCTGTTGTCGCAGCATTAGATTTGGTTGACATATCTATCATGAGTGGACCCACAAAAACCTCTCAAGAACTCACGCCTTAAAGGAATCAGCAAATCTGCCTGTTGGTTTTCAAGAGGCCATTTTAAGAGGCGGGTGCGAGGGCTCACTCATATCCGCTATCAGCTTGAATTAATGTTATTTCAAATGGATGTGCCACTGTGAAGGACGCCTGTAGCTTCTTTCCTTCCTTTGATTGGCTTTTTTTGAACGGCTTAATTAAATTGTCTTCCCTGATAAGTTTGACATTTCCATGTATGACAGAAACTCAGCTGTGGAGACATCTTGTTTCGTGGCAAATCTCAAATTAACTTCACCTCAGGCTTTCGCTATTACGAGTGTGGTGTTTTATGATGAGTCATCAAACTTTGCTGCCATGCTTCATGCACAAGAGTGGCAGTGCACTGATAAAAACTAAACCGTTCACAATTTCTCATCATCGCTCTTGGTGATGCTCCACCAACACGCAATGCTTCAGTTTTTTCTCCTTTTTTGATAATTTAGTGTCACACATCTGTCAAGTATACTGTACATGGTTGTAATTTGGTAGCAACCACAACAAACCCTAAACTGGCTGCTTCAAACCAAAATGACTTTGTGTCTTTTCATCTCATGAGACTTTTTGTGGGTCAAGTCGTCTCATTGCATCGCAAACATGGTTACCAAATTTCACGTTATAACCGATACACAGACGCAGACGTACGAGATCATCCTAACTCTGGGCCAGGCCTTCGAAGTAGCCTACCAGATGACCTTGCAGTCCAGGCAGAGACACTTCATCCCCCACTCGTCCCTGGGCTCTGAAGTCGTCGAGACCAAGAGCAGCCGTCCCGTGTCTCAGGCGTGGAGCAGCATGAGGAGATCAGCAGTGAGTAGCTCCCCACAACCAAAGCGAGAGGCACTCGTAACTCAAAGGAGGAGGAAAGGAGGTCACAAGGGATGAGTGTTAACAAATAGACTTCGGTACCGCCCAGTCATAAAGTGGGTCACGGGTTTTTATATTCCTCAATATCTCATAGTGCATTTACCTCACGGTTGGTATACGAAGGGCGGGGTTTGTCGGAGTCATCCTCCTGCTTCACTGTTGAGTTTGTTCAGGTTGTTGCCCACGCTGTTGACACATCGCAATTTTCAGCCAAGTTTGCCTGCCAAGCGCTGCACCTCCCCAGGCTCATTTTTATTGTTCTAAAGGGGACATATTATGGAAAATAGACTTTGTAATGGTTTGGATACAAAGGGTTGAGGCTCTCGAGGGCCTGCCCAGTGCCCACCCATCAAATGTGAAATCACATGAACCAGCAAACCTTTTGTGAGCTGCCGAGTTCTGAAAATGAAACAAAACGATTGGAATTTGAACTATACGGAACACGTCAAAGCCAAAAGACAAGCAGGGTTGCGCTGTTGTGGAAGGTACACATTTTTGTTGTTGTTATTAGAGCACATTCCCCACTTATTGTGGAGGGGCGTTAAATTTGTGTCGTACACATTCACAGAGCAACTGACAAATGTAATTTGGCGGCTTAGCGATGAAGTGCTGCCTTCTTGGTGAAAAGCCTTTTTTTTACTGTCTTCATGGTGGCTAGCATATGATTCGCATTTTTAGATATGAGCACAAGTACAGTACTTGCATAATAACATATTCAGCAGATGTGTTCCGGCAATGCATGCGCAACATACATGGATCGAGTGTACATAATTGACGAGTGTACATAATTCGGCTTGGTGATGAATTGCTGCCTCCAAGATTGGAAATCCTGTCCATGCTTTTACTATTTTTAATGGACTGTTTTTATCTCTTTCCTTCTACCCTATCGCTTTCCCAATGAGTGGCCGTTTGCCTTATCGTAACTCACTAGCTTCGCCCAGCAGTAGAAAGAATGTTGGGAGCAAATCGGCTGATTTCAGAGTGGTCCAGAAATAGTGTAGCACAAATATAATTTCGATACATTAGGATGGTTTGAAAATCAAAAGTACTGAAGAAAATACTTCCAACATGGGGGTGGTGACAAGCAACAGACTCCATGATTGTGATCTAAAGGGATGTTGCCGGGGCACAAATCAAGGAACGTCTGGGTGTGCTGAGTGTTGGTATTATGGGTGTCACAAATCAATCACCACAATAAAAATGACAAGGAGAAAACATCATTTCTTTCCCCAGTGAAGTGAAGAGAAATACCATTCATTTGTTCCAGACAGCCCCACCCCACAAAAACCCCCAACAAAAATCTATTTTTTTAAATATCATTCCATAATATTACACTTTATAACCGACTTCATAAAACTGAGTGATGACACAATGAAATTGAATAAGATATATGTTCAAAGTTTTCATCACACTTTCTCCTCCAATGCACATTGCGCTGCTCTTCTGGTGTGTGTGCCTTCGCCACCTGGGAGTAGTATAAGACACACATACGGATACTGTATAGTGTACTGAAGACTCAGTTCCTCTCTCAGCTGCTCAGCATGGCAGTAATAAAAGTCTTTCTTTGCAGATGAAGAAAATATGCCCGTGACTATTGCTAAATTGTCTATGTGTGACCTGCTCCACCGTTTGTGTTCGACGATCCATTGCTTAAAGGGTAACAAAATGGCTACTTCGATGCTAATTGTTAGCATGTGTGCCGATGGCGTTTCCCGTTTTATGCAAACAGAGGTTATGTGAAATTAAATATCCAAAGTGGAATTCTTTTGTTTAGTTTGACAGCACCTTCGGCTGAGAATATTTTTGAAAAAAAGCTTGATGCCTAATTTCCGAAGGAAATGTATTCATTGCTGACTATCTTCTGAACTCCTGCCTGCCTGTATCTCTCGAACACCTGTGACCATAAAGTGCTTGTATGGTGCGTTCTAAGTTTGAGCAAAATATCCGCCGCTATACGTGTGTACCCTGCTTTACACAATTTGGCGACTACTTTACCCTTAACTACAACTTTTCCAGAAACGCTTTCTAATGCTACTTGAACTTTCTGAACCCCAAGTCCTCACCGACAGTTCATGTGGTCACACTGCTCCTGTCTGTCTTTTTAACATGCCCTTGTCTTCTTGTCTTCTTGGTGCTGCCGCTGCCCCCCCAGGGTGCCCCCGTGCTCGAATGCCGCTGCTGTCACTGTCACACGTGCACCACCCACCGTCCTACCTTCCTTCCGCTGCACTCCGTTAGCCCCGGAGTCCAGGTCCTTCTCTTTCCTTGCCTGTACTCACCCCCCCGCTGCCATGGCACACCCACTCAAGCACGCCTTCCCCCGCCACCACATTCATCTTCTACCTTTCCCACCACCGCAGATTCCATCTCCCTCTCGGACCTGCCATTGCCATCTTTCCTCATGGACGCCGTGAGCGCAAGTGTCGCAGTTTAGCTGAACGGAAGGGTTCCCGGTTGTATTTGCTGGATGGTTTCTTTTATTTGAAGCGGAAGGTGAATGAGTGTGTAACCAGTGGGATGTGTGGTCAGTCTGTTGCTTTTGCCATAAATCATTATGGGTCAAATTTATGGTCACCGTAGGATTCCAAAGGACCCAAAAGAGTTGAAAAAAAAGATTCCCCTGAAAAAAAAAACCTCCAGCTTCATTGAAAGAAGGAACTAGCCATTTATCTATTTTCTACAGTTATGTTGTTGTGGTGGTGGTTGTATGCATTTGCTCACTACTAGGTCACTGTTCTACCCAAAAGGTTGAATCTAAATGTACTTTTCAGTCAATCAGTGGCCGCCCTATATTCATGAAAACAAATGATGAATTTGTGAGATAAGTGTTTGTTTGTTTTTTTCAAATAGCAGTTCTTCTGAGGCCGAATCAAATACTCTGGTGGGCCATATATGGCCCACAGGCTGTATGTTGCCCACAGCGGCAAATACTCAATTTCTCTAAGGATGCCCCATATTCATCCATCCATTATCTATCGTCCATATCCAGATTAAGGTTACAGGCGAGCTCGAGCCGATCTCAGCCCAGATTGATCGCCAGATAATTTCAGGGCCTATCATGACAAAACACCATTTAAACCTATGAACAATTTTATGTATTCAGTGAACTCAACATGTTTTGTGAATGTGGGCAGAAGCTGACGTACCCGAAGAAAACCCATGCAAGCATGGCCTTAACATGCCGATTTCGCATTTGGGAAGTCCAACCATTCACACTGACACATATGGACAGTCGACCATACGGGCATGTTTTGGGAATGTGGGAGGAAGCCAAACTACCCGAAGAAAAGAACATGTGCACCCTGCACAATCAGGCCCTGGCCCAGATTCAAACCCAGAACCTCAAAAATGTGAGGCAGATGTGCTAACCACTTAAACACTGTCCTATTTTGGGGCTGAACAATTGTTATCTCTGTCCTGCTTGAGTCGTGTTATTATTATTTCGGGTGTGTTAGCTCACGGCGGCGGCCCGCAGAGCTCGTCAATCATCCATGTGGTGCAATGAGCCCCTGGGCCGCGGGAGGAAGCCTCCTGCGTTGACGCCCGTCTCATGCAATCCCTGTCATCCCCTTCTCCCCCCCCCCCCCCCCTCTTCCCGATACCCTCTTCATCCTCCTCCTCCTCCACCCGGCAGATCGACCCCCTGGAGATGGACGCCGACATGCACTCCCTGGGCAGCACCTCCTGGCTCTTGGACCAGCGCGATGCCAACAGGCGGCCCGTCAGCACCAAGTACGAGACCACCATATTCTGAGGGCCCCCCCCCCCCCTGACCCCTACCCACCCTCTCCTCCGAATCCCACTTCCACAACCCGTGCCCCTTCCCACCTTGCATCCGGTTCGCAATCCACGCACAGTTCGAGCCCCGTGCCTTCTCACTGTGATGGTGTAGCCACCCCTCAGGGCTGCCTCCTCCTGCACCTCCATCTTTTTCTTTTGCCCAGCAACCTCCTATATGGATCCCCCGACTGCGACTGGGGTTGCACCCGTGGGCTGAGCAAATTTTTCCTTGCATTTTCAACCCCTTGATAGCTCCCAGAGGTTGCTTATTTGTATATTGTGTCCCCCCCCAAAATTAGATTTTCCTCTTTCAATTATGGACTTTTTTTTTCTTTGTCCGTGTGTAGCCTCTCTTGTCTTACCAGGCATCAACCACTGTGAGACTTTGTGAGGAGGGTCAGGATGCCAAACCAATGAGCAGTTTTGTTTTTGTTGTTTTCTATGCATTTGTACAAAAAAAAAAAAAGAAAAATCAACACGCTGGATGGGTCACTAACACACTTTGCTGCACTTTGAGGAGGCCGGCAGCCCGATGTCATGTCATGGCCCCCCCATCCCAGTGAACACCATCCAATGACTGCACGCTGCTTCTCCAACACACTTGACCGAGAGACTGAGGGGGACAAGGGAGGGTTGTTGGGGGGTCTCTGCTCTGGTCTTGTAACTGCCCTGTGCCTCTCAGCGTCACGGTAGCACGGAGAGACAAAACAAACTTAACAAAAAAAAAACAAAAACAAAAAAAAACACTGTGTTAACACATGGCACTATCCCTTTGAATATCTCAGCTGGGGCGCCCGTTTTGTGATACTGTTTTGATAGGCCGAAGTCGGCCGTGACACCATTTGAGACAATTTTTGTAAATGGAATCCAAACATGCCCTGATTCTATTTGATTATATTAAAAAAATAAAAATGAGGAGGGCCCAAGCACGCGTTTTCCCCCAACTTAGCATCTCATTATCACGCTTAAATGTCTCGCACGCCAAGTGTGTGTCATGTCGCGTTTGAATAGAAACCAAATATACTTTTTTGTGTTGTGGTGTTAACAAATGGATTTGCAATGCTGAGAGCACGATGCGCGCGCACGCACACCGTGTTTCATTTAGTTTGTTTGAAAGATGTTGTGGTGTCAACACACATTTTCTCACACCTGGCCACTGTCCGTGCGTGTATTTATGTGTGTGTGTGTGTTGACAGACTGTTAGACATTTGACTCGTGTGTGTGTGTTTGTGCGGCGCCGCAGTAACGGCAGCATTCTGGCCACTGTGTTCTGACCGTTAGCTTCGACTGGTGATGCATGATTGCAGTGTCGTGTGTTTTGGTACTTGTGCCAAGCCGGCCAGGTCAGTGTGTGTGTGTGTGTGTGTGTGTGTGTGTGTGTGTGTGTGTGTGGCGTCTCCCATCCACTGCCATCCGTCCATCCATTTTGAACATCACCATGCAGTCAGACGCCTCCATCCCGCCGTCCGTCCATCTTCATCCTGCCGTCATGACGTCACGCATCTTCTCCTGTCTCGTGTGTCACCATGGCAACGTGCTCGTATGGCTGCAAAGCAAGGACGGTAGAGCCAAGACATTTATTTAGGTCTGAAGTTCAGAACGGAAACCCTCTTCGTATTCCATCTTAACCTGAACCCAAATACGGCTACCAGGGTACCAAAGTTGAGGATGTGTATTTATTGACATGTTGATTTTGCTGGATTGGGGGAATCTCACTCCCTTCACCTTCCACCAGTCTGAGTTTTAGTTCTGAACAAACACCTCTTTTTTTACGTCAATGGTTTCTAAGGCAGCAAGTTTAGGAAGCAAACCAGTTGGGCTGCCTGGGGGCTAGCAAGTACAGTGGTGCCTTGAGATACTATTCCAGCCACTCTTTTTTTTTGGGGGGGGGGGAGAAAATACACATATGCTCATGTACCGTAGTATGCCGTAGATTTTTGTCACTCTCTCCTTCAATGCCCAACGTGCTGCTCATTCTGGTGTGTGCACCTTGACGACCCGGGGGCAGCATAAGACAAATACAGATATACTGTACTAGGGATTTGGATTGTCTTTCGGCTACATCATACTGCAGTTATAGTAGTTGGTCTTTGCAGAAGATAAATAATATATGCCTGAGCATTGTTATCTGGTCTTTCTTTGCAGTGTTTTTTTGTGCAATGCAAACCTGAGTGCACTTTGGATTTACAGGCGACAGTAGGGGGCGATGCAGGTTCAAATTTCTGACGATTGAGCTAGATGAAAACCGGTGGATTGATCTGCTTAATTCTTATTCCACAAACATAATATTAATAGGAATATTGTGTTTACATTAGTGGGGGCACATAGAACATATTGCAATTAAAATTGTTGACGTGAGTTCTCCTTGAAAGGGTAACGACAGCGCCACACAGATGCTAATTGCTAGCCTGTGTGGCTATGGAGTTTCCCCATTGTATGTTATCATTAAGGTAGCCTTAAGTACACAATGTGTAATTGTCTTTGTTTTGTGTTTGTTTTGACAGTCAGGTTCAGCCGAGAGTGGAAATGAACAACTTTAAGACTCCTATTTGAAGCATATTTACTAATTACGGTATATCTGATAAACTACCATCCAAAAAAAATCATCTGGTCGATCGCTCGTATTTTGAAAAGCTTAAGTCGAGTGACTGGTATCTCAAGGCACTATGGTATTAAAAGTCCATTACACCTCTGCGGTAGAACCACAAAAAGTCGGAAGAGCGACTAAAATTCAAGATACTTACACAGTTATGTCCATTCGCATGTTATGGATTAACTTTTGTTTCTTCCCATTTGCTGTTTTGATGTCACCGCAGAAAATATGTTTGAAACGGTTCCTAATTCAATTTGGTTTCTAAACTGGTTCAGGCCGAACTATGGTTGGGTTTGACTTAATTGCAAATGTTTTGTTGTTCTTCAAAATGGTCTTTTACAAATCTTCTCCTCTGTTTCACTTTGTGTTTTGGGATTTACGTCAGACCTTTAAGACAGCAAACTAGTCGGGCCTGAATTGACTGTTCACGTTGATGGTCGCTGTCCAGTACTGAAATTATGCATCAAGAGTGGATCCTAGTAAATCAGCCAAAATTGTGGTGGGGCAACAAGTGGTACCTTGATGTGAAACCTTAGCTCAGTGAGGATCTAAGGTATTAACTCACAATTATGCTTTTTTTTTTTGGCTTTTAGTTTTGTGACATCACAACTGAAAACTACAAGAATAAACAAAGCAACATTTGAAAAAACTACTCAAAATGGTTACTAATTTCATTTGCTATATTTAGGGAGCAATAGCTGGGCCTGACTTAATTGAAGCAAATGCTTCTTCCTGGACTGAAAAACATTACACTTCAACTGTAATGGTTCATTTGTATGTTCAAAATCAAACACTGCAAATGATTTACTTTTTGAGATCTTGACGGACTTGAATACAACCAAGCAACCCAAAACTGAAACTATACCTCAAAAAGTGGAACCTCTAAGCCTCATCCAACACTTGTATGATGTAGAATTGGACCAAAATTCTTTTGTACACCTAAGGTCAAAACCAGTGTTTCCCAAACATTATTGAGCACATATTGTCCGTTTAAAATCACACTGTACAATCGCTACCACAAAATGTATACTGAAATAACGATGTCTCAATTTATTCCCAAACATACCTTATGTGAAATCCGGAAAATAAACAAAAAAATAAGGCAAGATCTAGTCTGCACTATCAAATGTGATAGGGATGCGCCTTGAATGGCCGAAAGCATGCCCTACTGAATAAATCTTTTGTCTGGCTATACAACCCTACATGTTTGAGCTGTGAAAACCTGCTTGAGGCTTCTGTTGGGTGGGCGATATATCACACTGGGTTGCCGCGGGGGCTTTCCACGCTGTGACGAGTGGCGCGAACCATCAGCTAGCTTGTCGGCTAACAGGCCTGAGGTTAGTAATAAAAATAAGCATGTACCCCCAAAGCCACAATTGGCACATTACAGCTGTTGTGAACAACAACTCTGAAGTTCTTGCATAGTAGGGTAGGGGCAAATACTAAATCTCCACAATCGCGTACTACGCAGCTCACAGTCTGTCTTCAGTCATATCACCAAACATATTTAGAAACAAATCCAAATTCATTTTACGAGGTCTCAATGTAGAATTGGGTCATATTGACCAAATGGTTGGGAATCACTGGTCTAAACAATAACAGGCAGGCCACAGTTTTATGATCCCGATTACTCTCAAGGTCAATTTCTAAGTTAGAAACTGCTCGTGAGGCCTTACTCCAGCAGCAGATGCAGCAGCAGCTCTATGAAGCAAGTTGTGCGGGCGTGACACACCGTGCATGGTCTTTGGGAGTCTGTTAACATTTGGTGTTCTCCTTGTGTAGCTCGCCCCGGCGTTCAAGTTCCCGGACACCAAGCTGTGAGTTGGCGAGTGAGCGGGCGGGCCCGTGCGAGGTAAAGCGGGGGAAGAGGTAGATGGAGCAAATCCGCTCTTGACATTTAAATCTTGCTGCGTACGCTCGCCGCACCCCGCTTCCTCCCGCTCTCGCTACCTATACACGCAGAGGAAAGGTAAACCTGTCCGACACGGCCGACTAAACAGGACTTTGAGCATTGCTCCCGTCTTGACAAAAAGGTCAGCTAGAAAGATCACTTTTACTTCCTGGCCTGTTTTGCGACCCCTGATGTAGGTACCGTGACAAGTTTGGAGCACTGTATAAACGAGCATGTCAAATTTATCCAGGCTTATCAGAAATACACAGAAAATGTCACGAAAACAACACATTGAAGGAAAAAAAAATATCTATATGTATATAGATAAATAGATATATTCCAACGTTTAAAGTTTTGCCCATGTTTGTGGCCAGGGTTTGGATTTGTCAATGAAAATGTGACAGTTTGCAACATTTCAGAAAGCAATATTCATGATATTAAATTATACAATGGCAGAAGCATCCCACAAGTGAAGTGTCCACATTGTCCCGCCCCCCCGTCCCGTTTATGTCCAAATGAATTGGACCCAAGGATCCTCTACATCTGGAGTGGTCTCAGATTACAGTTTCCCAAAGGAGGAGGATTCAAGTTGAATGCACTCACCCGGTCGCTGGTGAGCTCGAGCTTGTCCCAGCTGGCTTTTGGCAAGAAGCCAATTGCAGGTCAAATGCCAACAGAATTGTGAGGCAGAACGCTCCCCCATTGGCTGTGCCTACTTCCGCTGTTTCCAGCTGTGTTGCGTAGCTCAAAACATCAAAACGTGTGTATGTTTCCCATCCTGTGTTCAGGACATCCCTATTTTTGAGCAAAATCAAGAAATGAACTCTGCATGCGCCCAGATTGAACACAAGACTGCTAAACCTCAATTTGGAGTTCAATTTCTTGCTTCATCCAGGTGGTAGGGAAGTCTTGAGTCTTACATTCAGGAAGTAACTTTTTGCCTGTTTGAATTCATTCAGATGATAGATATTACAATTATAAATCTTTGGTGATATTACTCATTGACCAGAAGGAAGGAGAACATTCAAACACAATTATGTAACTTAATCAGATAACTGTAAAGTTTTACTTTATCTAACTCAGGAGTGCCCCATTGCTGGGGTTGTCTAGTGCCCCCAATGCTACACCCCTGCTAAAAAACAACAAAAAAAAACTGTCTCCAAAGGGACTTTTATTCATTTTTAGTTTTGACATTTCTGGACAATAAGCAGGTCAGAAAATGAATCGATGGATGGTTGGTTCACATCTCTTTTTTGAATGCCAGCCAAAATGTCATCGTTCATTTTAGATTACTTTGGATGGAATGATCAACCATTTTCACATAGTTGATTGCACCTGACTTTGAAGGTCTCAGTGGATCATTAGAAGTTCCTTCTTTTCTGGCCAAGCCACCATTTCATCCACATGTAACAAAGTGATCGGATAATGTCTGGAAAACGCATACGGTAGCCTAATAAACACGAGTCTTACCTGAAATTCCGAGCCACAGTCCGGTCCACAACAAGGAGACAACAGCGCCCCCTTTGGTAAGCAAGAGGATTCTTTCTGCAACAATGTCCATACAGTACGTTTCAGACCTTCCACTCACATCAAGGCTTCTTCTGCTAAGAAACAAAGATGTCATTCGTATAACGCGGCGATTAAAGAGTACCAAAGTGAAGGTGAAATCATTTATAGCTGCAAAAAGATGCGTACCAAACGGTGCCGTTAAACACAAGCGTGGAAAAAAAAGGGCCGAGAACAGTCCTCCATGGCCACAAATCACACACAGATGACATAATTTACAAAAACAATGAGGAAAAGCTCAAATGTGTTTTGTTTTAATACACTTGCATATTTCCAAAAATATTTAACATAATTTCTGTTCTCAAATAAGGTTAAATTATATGCACGGATTCAGTCAGTCTGGCTGCCATTTACAAATAACATGACAACTCCACAGTTCATGTTCAGGGCGAAGGCAACACAAAGAAGACGTTAAGTGCCATGTTAGTGAAACAAAAGAACATAACTGCGCGGGAACACTTGGCAGCATCATTCCTGCTGATCATGAATACAATCTTCTGTTGCTAGACACAAAACTGCTTGTTTTGCCTTTTCCTAGGATGACAAAACTACAAAACCATGTCTTATAAAATCTTATTTAAAAAACTTGAAAAAAACAACACTTCATGGCAGTGCTAATTTGACTCCCTCAGCCCTTCATTGTTATTTTTCGCTAACATTTCCAGGCACATCTCAATAAATTAGAATATTGTGGCCAACTTTTTGTAGTTCAGTAGCTCAAATTAAGAAGTCCAGGTGATGTTATATTTTTTCACTACAGAGTGAAATATTTCAGGATTTTATGTTCAGGATTTTATGTTTGAAATTTGCCCTCTCAGGAAGAACAATCAAAATGATTTTTAATGCATAAATTAAATTGAAATTGGCCTTCTGAAAAGCAGTTTCCTATATGTTTAATGACTTCCACTTTTGGAATTGAAAAGTCATTTCAATTCATTTTTCGATAATATTCCAATAGAGATGAACTTGCACATCTGAATCCACCAGAGAATCTTTCTCTTGCTTAAACAGACTCCTAATCTCAGTCGGTTTTTCGTATGTAAGCCATTATGGAGACAAAAGCATGTTCCTCAGTCAGACGGTGACGCCGCCATTAAGTTCAGGAGTCCGCGAAGATGAGACGGGGAGGTCATAACCCAGTCCGAGACATGCACACACGCACGCATCCTTCGCTACGAGTCTTTGAGCATGTTGATGCGTGCAAAGATCTTGAGCGCCGGCCCCAGTTTGATGTTCATGGTGCTCATCAGGTGATCCTCCTTCAACAGGAGCAAAGCTTGGCCGTCGATCTCTTGTGAGCGGAACTCATCGGCGATCTCCTGACAGCCTGTGTGGGCAACCAAAAAATGATTTGTCTCGCAATGTACCGCTGCCAAAATACACTCGCACAGTGCAATTAGGACACCACTTCTTCAGCTACACTTTCATAATCTAATTTAAAGCCAATACAGGAACGCTATCATCATAAATCCTGTTAACTTCATGTGCTGGCCAGCTGACTTCAGTCAAGTACACTCTGGACTGGTCGCCAGTCAAAGACATGTCAAATATATAGACAACCATTTGCACCAATGGAAAGCCAATAAGAACTTCAACTTCACGTTTTAGGAATGTGGGAGGAAACCGGAGGACTCTGAGAAAAACCCGGAGACAAAACATGAAAACTCCACACAGAAGCCTGCATTCAAACCACCAACCTCAGAACTATGAGGTGGATGTGCTGCAAGATATTTCAGAATTTGAAAATGTCAAATTCCAAAGAGAAATCCTCCTAAAAGATGGTTGATATGATCTATTTGGAAGCACTCTCAAATTAGATCTCAAGTGTAGCAAGTGTCCTTTGTTGCTGAAAGGAGACATTGCACATCAAATGGGGTTTTTTCTGACCTGGTAACGAACAGATGAACTCAT
This sequence comes from Hippocampus mohnikei, assembly GCA_026261675.1. NCBI lineage: Eukaryota > Metazoa > Chordata > Actinopteri > Syngnathiformes > Syngnathidae > Hippocampus > Hippocampus mohnikei. The sequence goes on along the minus strand of JAKGUB010000334.1, from coordinate 17,037,944 downwards.
ACACTTCTTCCACGTTCCACTTGGTGGGGTCGTTTGGTAAGAAAGGCTGACACAAAGCGGCTGAGGCGTCTCTGCCAGCGAGGGCCTCCGGCTCCGACGACGCCCTGCTCGGCTGCCGCTGGACTGGAACGGGGGCCGGGGGCGGGAGCGGAGCTGGGGGCGCCGGGGGTCCCGAACTGGCTGCCGACAGTGGCGAAGGCGGCTCTTCGTAGCTGGACATCTCTGAACATGGGCTAGACTCCTCCTGGCTGGGCTGGGAGGGAAGCGGTGAAGACACCGAGCCGCCCAGGGTCTGCTGTGGCGACGGGGACATCTTCTGAGAGGGTTGATGAATGAATGAATGAATGGAAATAACATTATTCCGTTGTAGCCCACGGGGAGCCCTCTTACCACCAGGGAGCAGTATAATACAAGACGCAAAAAATAGATTCACAATTAATTGACTCAGTAAGATGCAGTAATATTAGCCGTTTTTGAAGATAAAGAACATCTCCCTATGAGTGTTGCTATACTGCCTGTCTAAATGTATTGCCACTGTTTGTGTTTAAAAAGGGTTTAAAACACTGCAACATCTGTGCTACTCATGAGCCCGTCAGTGGCGTTTTGCATCGTGTGCTAGCATTAAACTAGCGGACTATTTGTAAGGCAAAGATATGAGACTGCTTTGGGTGCACAATGTTGAGCTGTTTTACGTTTGACAAAACTTTGCGCTGGCAGCAGCAACAAACAACTTGAAAGGTACTGTTTTTAGTCATCACGACCTGTCAAATTGCCAGCTTGTTGCGAAGAACGCTTGCTGCCAGACTCCAGCGCTAATATCACAAATGTTTGGTCGCAAGTCAAACAAAAAAAAAAACCAAGTCAATAAAAATGCGATTCTCGAAAAACTAATAGGTCAGTCACTTGTAAGTTACCACCGTAGTCGCTGGAAGGGTCAGGAAAGTCACCAAGTTGGCATCTCTTAGTCACTCCAATCAACTTGGTAAAAAAAAAAAAAAACGCACACTCCAGTTGTATGGGACAGAATCACACCCCAAAACCGAGTCCTTCCAACCAGAGTGTGACAAGGGGATGTAGTGTAGGATCTCCTGTAATTGTTCATCCTTTGTGTATTTTGACTGAAGAATGTCAGACAGCTTTGATTAAGACATTTGAAAATGCTTTGAAATTGCCCAAAGATTAGCTTAACATTCTGAAGCACGAGGCTAGCTAGGCGTTTAGCCTACCCGCTTCTTTGCTTCGATACTTGGCGGCCCTGACTTCTTCGACGCCAGCGATTTGCTTGTTTGGTTTTCTCTGGACGAAACAGGCCGATGCGCTTTGTGCAGCCCACATTGTACCTGTGCATACACATTTTAGATGACTTGTATTAGTACAGTGTAGAGATTTATGCATCATTTACTTGGAGAAAAAAAAGATCTCTGAATTGATCGTTCCACAAATGGAAAACCAATTTTCTTCTTGTATCTTATATCCCCAAAATGATGTTTTTCAACCTGAAAGTCAAAAACTTGAAAATGATGACTTGCCTCTTCGCGCAAACCATGGAGCAGAAGCGCTTGGAACCTTTGAACGTGTAGGCAAAGTCCACCCAGCCACAGTATTCGCACGTGAGCTTGGGCTCTTGATCCTTTTCTGTTGGGACAGACGACAGAAATGTATTGCCTCTTCAGTTGCTTTGTTTTGATAGGTAATATCAAATGTGAAGTTCAATGATCCACGTTTCATCCACGAAGACGTTTCGGCATGGGTTCGACAAATGAAGTATCCACACTGACCTCGGCGCTTTGTGCCTCACCTGTCTGAGTCAAGTCTTCGAGCTCAGAGTCGGAGTTTGCCGCATTGCTGACAGGAGTTTTGTCCGGGTCAGACGAGAGCTGACTGTCCAGTTTTTTGGGGCTGTTGATGAGGATGGGGAGACGTTCCACCTGTTGACACAGAAGTATTCAAATGATTGCAAAACGAATAGATGACATGAAGAAAAACAGCACGACACAAGAAATGCTGATGTGTCAAAATTTTTTATGAATGTGCTGCGTGCGTCCATGTCTCATTGCACAAAGCAAGTGCACAATACCGAAAAACAGTGGTGCCCGATCTTTTTTGATCGAAAATCTACTTTTCAAGCCAAACAACCATCCGCGAGCAACCGTTCCCGCATACACACGCAGCACGCGCACACACGCCATGATGAGTAACAGCCACAACAGCCCCTAACATGAACTAAACAGAAAAATAAAGTAGATAAAAAAGTTTGTGAAAAGGAAATCAATGCCTATCTTGGCGAGAGACCTGACGCAGAAGCACGGGACGCACTTTTGCAGCGTGTTAAATGCATGAGCATCATTATAGTATGGGGGAGACGTTTTACTGCGTTAAAATGCTTCTCCTGGCGCTCTATATTCCCATTCTTTGCCAATTCCATTGGTGAATTGTACATGAAACCAACTAAATGAGAAGAATAAAAAATACTGTATATATTGCAACAGCTCTGATCGCAAGCTGCAATTGCAGACTGCTGAGCGCTAACAACTTCTGGTGATGGAGGTCGCGCGCCAACATAGGTTAAAGGTGACCTGCTTTTTTTTATTTAAGAAAAAAAATGTAATACTGTTTTGTGAAAGTGAAGCTGATCGGATGTTTAGGGTGCACTGTACACAAACATAAACATATATAATATGTTATATATAACACAATATAACACACACATCTTCCCCCTCAATTTCCCTCTGTCGCTCACGATCAACTGGTTGGGCACCCATGCTTAAAAATTATATTTCAGAAACACTAATTTGGGCAAAGAATGAAGCATTAATCAAAACCTGTGATTAATGCGATGATTAAATACACGTTTGTGAAAAGGAGACTTGAATTGGGGACAAAAGCCTGCAGACGTGCAATGCGAAGGAAGTCACTTGCAACTGTCACCAATTGCTTTTCTAACGTACTGTACATGTGGTATGTTATGCATTCTCATTGTGGTCCTTAATGCGCTCAATGTGTAAACTTCAGTTGGCGCTGTAGAAATAAAACTGACCTGCCTTGACTTAATTAACTGGATTGTTCCTTTTGTATTGGGAAGCCCGACAAACACTTTTCTGCATGGCAGTATCTTCCATTTCTGGTTCTATAGCTTTTGGTTGCCATCACACTTTTCCTTAGCCATCACTCTATGTATCTGGTGTCAGCAAATGGCAGGTTTTTTTGTCGTTGAACTTTTAAGAGGTTCCATTGCACAAGAGAATTAAAATTGATGAGGGAAAGACGCTCATCACACAGTGTGTATTCTTTTCATCCAGTGTCCATAATTAAAGCCAGAAACACAGACAAGCTGGGAGCTGTCAGCTCGCATAGAGCACGAGAGTATTTGTGTCTGACGACCGACGGGAGAGAGCACAACAGCTCGGGGCTCGTCTACTCGACTCGGGCTGCCGCCGAAGGGGGTGTCACTTACACACACGGGGAACGGCTCTGCGCCCTCCTGGATGACGAAGCCCTCGATAACATGCGTGAGGACCTGTGGCTTGACGATGGCCTGGGGCGGCTTGCTCTCTCCATTGTGCGGCGCAACAGCCGTCACGCCGGGCACCTCGCTGTCATTTCCAGAGGTCATGGGTGGAGGCGGGCTCCCAGGCGCAGGCACTGGCCTCTTGGTCGCACCTCCTCCTAAGCGGCAAATGACACAACAAAGAACCTTGTTAAAATGGAGAAAACGTTTTTTGAGGAGCTCAGACTCGTCAGACCACATAACACTTGTCGACTTTGCAGGAGTCTCTCTTAGATGAGCTTGGGCCAAGAGAAGCTGGCGGCTTCCCTGGTTGTTGTTGGTAAATGGCTTTTTCATTGCTGAGTTTTAAGTTGCACTTACGGATGTAGCACCAAACTGTATTCATTGACATTGGTTTTCTGAAGTGTTACTGAGCCCATTTGGTGATGTCCTTTCCACATTGATATCGGTTTTTGATGCAGTCCTGCCTGAGGGACTCGCGGGCATCCCATCCAATGTTGGTGTTCTGCATTGCAGCTCTGGTGTAGTGATTTCTCCAGATTCTCTGGATCTTTTGACGATATTAGGGAGCATATATAATGAAATCCCTAACCTCCTTGCATACTGTATTGCCCTACGTTAGGAGAGCTATTTTGCATTGAAGTTTGCTTATAACAAATCAAAATGTTGTATTTTTGCTTGGTTATCATACCATTCTATTAAATTAACCTAAACTCCAAGTTAACTTCCAAGGACAGTTTCCAATTTGAATTCCTAAATTCTCCAGATTACATTCTCATGGAAATTTACTGAAATGTTCCATTACCTTGTGGTTGACTTTGCGGCACAGTGTCAGCTTTGGCATGCTCTACAGGCTTCCTGGGTTGCGATGGCGTACTTTGCTGCTGTGGTGGTGCTGGCGGCGGCTTTTGTTGTTGTTGTTGTTGTTGCTGTTGTGGCTGCTGCTGCGGGGTGGAGGCGGCACGTCTCTCTCACCACGAGTGATGTTGGCTTATCTTTACACTCCTGAACGAGTGTTCGAGAGGCCTGCAGTTTCAACGGGGAACAAAACGTTACTGGGCGAGGGGATGTATGTTTTCCTTGATAGATGATGGCCCTTTCCCATTTATTATTTTCTTCCACTTGGCTAAGATGGCTTGACAGTAAAGGGGAGAGAGCTGGCCAGTGTCCAGACAGATACTCCCTCTGAAGCTGAAATTGCGCCAGATTGACTTTTTCTCCTGCCAATATTGTCTTAAATGGAATGTCACCATTCTGTAATTATTCTGCATGTTAGACGCTGATTAAAGGATACATTGTCACCACAGACAGCTATGACAATATCCTTCCTTGGCTGAGTTGCGTTTAAAATCCACCACGCACTAATGAACACAACCTAATGCACTTGAACTGGACAATCATAAACTTTTTTTTAAATAGTCTGCTCCTCATACATATAGGTGGTGCTCAGAAAGTATGGTCCAACTAGATGGCAAACGCTGACCCACCTCCAGAGTCAATTATTCTCTTCCCTTTACAATCAATCCGGATTTCACTGCTATCAATATTGCAGACATACTGCAGAGATAAAAGGAGCAACTTGACACACCCATGAAATTAAGAGCCATTGATACCTTTAAAATGCATCGGTTTCAAAAATAGTTGTTACCAGTAAATTGGCAGAGTGTCAATGCAACTCAATACTGTTTATTTCGAGTGCCACGTTGTGCATATGTCGTCAGAAAAAAAAACATCATTTCGATTTTTGTGTTCACAAGGTGCCATTGACAATCTACTATTGTAATGTACTTTATACTTTTACCGGAACCAGCAGATGTTCACTGGTTGTCCTGCAAAATATGCTGTTAACATTTTTTTCCCCCCGACGATGACCGGGTAAGCGATATGTCTAGCGTGATGTCCAGTTTTATTGGAATTGCACGTTCAATAAAATAGATTAATAAATTATAAGATAACCTCTATTTGTCTCACAATGGAGAAATTTCCAATTTACAGCAGCAAAAGTATGAAAGGGAGAAAGTAGAAGACAAAAAGTATATTATTTGACACTAGTTGCACATACTATTTCTTTAGTGTATTGTTGTTTAAATTACCAAATGGTTGGGCAACTTGCAGATCGTACCGTGGGATGTATTTGTAGGTTTATAGCTGTGAGCTGCACAGGCTGAGCTTTGGCCTGACTCGTCAATGTGGAAGAAGAGGTTGATGAGGCGGTGGGCTGCAGCGTGTGGGGGCTGATGGTGGAGTGGAAGATGGTGGCATGCTGCCCGGGAGCGGCGTTCTGGTGTGGCGCTGGCTTGGGCAGCACGGGGATGGGGTGTGGCGATGGCTGAATGGACGCTGTCTGTAGCAGCTGCCCGGGGGTCCTCTGGGAACTTTGGCTGTGATGGACCACAAATTGCTGCTGCTTGTGTTGTACCAGTGAGTGGGGTTGAATCTGCGTGAAGGCTGCAAGCAAAATAGATTTTGTTGGTTTTTTTTTTTTCAAATTTAGGCATTCACAGCACTATGCAGGCCACATTTACCATAATGTTACTTTGATGCCAAAGAAAAGATGGTCTTTATTAAAACCTGTGTATGCGAGCATGTGTGTTAAGGAGTGTTGGGGCCTTAACAGCAGTCATTTGTTAGCTGCCTACTTGTCCCGATCCAAACCACATCCTTCTGCTAGTAACACTTTCTCTCATAACCACTTTACACATTCAAGTGACTGTTTACTGCTCAGATTGGCTAAAACCGTGTCCAGTACCTTCAGTGAATACTGTGTATCAGACACAAAAATGCAACTAAGTCATTATTCCTGGAATTGACTCACAAAATGGCTGAGGTGTGTTTGTTCATGCGAACAAAAGGCCCCATCAAGACACGCATTAGGACCTGCTTGCCTCCCTCCCCCACATGCATTGAATTGAATCCATCTGCTCTCGACCTTTCATTAACACGGGCTTGTTCCTTGCTGTGGAAGAAACATCCCATGCCGGATAACTTTAGTGTTTTGTTTCCGTTTTTTATAATATGTCCCAAAAGATTGTTGTTTTTATATGATGCCATTTTAAATCCTCATTTGATAAATTGCCAGAATTTGTTTAGTTTAATTCATGTTTGACATGTATTTTTATTTATTTATTTTTTTAGATATAGAGTAAATCGCAATCCATTGTGGGGGTTACATTCCAGAAAACCGCCACAATAAGTCAATATAGAAATATACCACAGGCATGTTATTATAGCATTTGCGGCACTATTTTTAAGGTTTTTAAACACATTTTTGTATATTGAAAGTAAGCTCTCGTTCATCTGAATGGAGAGCTTGTGGACGCCGCTTGCTAAAATGTTTACCACAAGCTTCATCTGTTGAGACATAGATCCAATGGTGCCTATGAAACTGTAAATATGGTTAAGGATTGCTGTAAAAAAACAACAGGTATGTGCTGTATATATTGCATTTTTATGACATGGCTGCAGGTGGCTGTCTCCCACTGGCTTAAACTCAAGAGATTGACTTTTTGTCTGTTTGAAAGATTCTGTGCATTTAATGCGCCACGTCATGCAACTTGAGTCATATTTTGACTCGTCCCTTGTGGATGGCTGAACATGGCTGAACCCTGCCACTGTGAGTGTGCAGTAAAGCCTCACACAGTTCAGCTGATCCTTCCCTGGTGCCTGTTTTAATGGAGAAGAACGGAGGCCAGGCCTGGCAAAAACAAGGCAGAGACAGAGTGTGGCAAGGTCATTCCTCAACCTGCCTATAACGGCTGCCATTTTTCAGTCATAAAAAAAATGTTACGGACTACATTAGTGTGTCCTACTGAAATCCAGTCAGTTGTCATGATCCGACTAGTCTCAGCTCTTCCACATCCATCCATCCTCCTCCTCCTGGCCCCTCATAGCAGGCTGCTATGGCAACCCAATGTAAATTGTTACCGACGGCATGCAGGTACGACTTTTGGCTTGTTTTCTCTATTTGGTTTATGTGTATCAATTAGTATGAGACAGTCAGATGCAGTTGTGCATTGACACATTCTTTTTGGCAGACACACACACATCCACGATTCAGACTGAGGTTCAGGCCACACAAACATTACGTTGAAACCTTCAGTCAAAGCCAATGCATTCTGGTTCACTTCTACATTGTTCTAAACAAAATTTGCCACTTGAAATAATGTGAAGTGAATTCATTTGGTTCAGGCTCATCAACATAAAACCTTTAACTGTACAAGTGGAGTGAAACGTCGACATTCTGAACGATGGAACAAGTTGAGCAGTATCAATAAGTTAACCACTCTATAGTAAATATAAAACCTAAATACATTACAGTTGAAGATGCCTGACATACATTCATGGCGTGAGAACAGGACGGTGTTAGTCAGAGCAATACTGGCTCCTAGTGGTAACATTGACTATCTTAAGCTCGAGTTAAAGAAAAAGCCAAACTGGGTCATTTCATTTTGTATAGTGCCACTGTGATGTGCAATCACTTGTTTATGTCTATTGTTTTTTTTTTTAGGGATATCTGGGTCCAAACTTGTGATGTTGTGAAAAATTACAAAATCATGAAAGGAAATTGGAAAACAAGCTACAGAACGATGAAGCTTGACAGATATCACTCACCTGGTGCGATGAGCGGCTGCGCACTGAGTGTCGTGACATTGCGGCTCATATTAATAGCCCGGGCCTCCGTTACCACCGCGGCATCCCCCTTCTTTCCTGCCTCCGAGGGGCTCTCAGATGAGCCAGACTTGATTCCCGCAGATGCTTGCATGCCCTGGCTGGAGTTCTTGACAAGCGAGGCAGGCTGGATGGGCACAGGGCTGTGCTTTAAACTGAGAGCCTGAAGGGTCTGAGTCTGCGACGTGGACGTGGTCGCTCCCTGCTGGCTGCGTATGGCCAGATTTTGGACCTGATTCTTAACACAAAAGGAAGCAAGGGTTATTTTACTTATATAGCCATTCATCAATCAATTATCGATACAGCTTTTTCATTAGTGTAGGTTGGAGCCTATCCCTATATTATTTGCATGAATAAATGAATATTCAATGGAGAAAAAGGTAAGTGCATCATGCAGTATTATGTATCAATCTAGTCTCTGAATAAACCACTTATTCTCATAAGGGTCGTGGGCGTGCTGGGGCCTTTTCCGGATGACTTTGGGCTGAACTGGTCATCAGGTAGTCACCCTGGTCAACAATTGAGTCTTCAATGAACCTGTCAAAAATGTTTTTGGAATTTGGCAGACAATCGGGAGTAACTGGAGAAAACCTAGGGAGGCACCGTGAGAACATGCTAACTCCACACAAGAAGACCGCAGGCTGGATTCAAACCCTCGACGTGTGAGGTCGATGTGCTAACCAGTCATTCATGCCATGCCATCCTATATTGTAATAGATTATGTCATATTTTTGGGTCACATCAGAAATCCTGATGTGTGTGTGAAAGGTTTTGTGATGCCCTTTTTTTTGGAGAACTTGAAAATAGTTTTCACATAAGCAGCACACCTTAGGTAATTGATAAAAATTGAACACTTCTGAAAGCACAACAATACGGTTCCATTGGTTCCATTGGGAATCCTGATGTGCGTTTGAAAAGTGCTGACCAAAAAGTGTTATCTTTGGCAACTTTTTTTCTATTTTTGGATTGCACCGGGAATCTTGATACATACGTAGAAAGTTCCTGGTGCTCCCAGACCTAAACATCTTTTTTTAATTTTCAAGAGTGAGGACAGGGTGTCCTTGGTTTTATGACGGTATCGACATTCAAGGTTACACAATCGGCATGCAATGAACTAGTTTCCACTGCTCTGGGCTAGAAATGTCTTCCATACAATATTTACTATAATTATGACTTTCCTACTGTGTTAGCCTACGTCAGTGTCAGATTACATAGGAATAGAACTCAGAAGTTTTAAATTGAGGACCACCAACACTGATTACACAATGTCAATTCTAGTTTTTAAAATTGCACAATGGTAATATGCCATGCTTTGGGTATGTTAACATGACAATGATTTATCAAATCTCTTGAATAGGCCCTTTCATTGTACAGTTTGTACATTCTCACCATGCTTGTGGAAGTTTTCTGTGGGTACTGGAGCTTTCTCCAGCATCAGAAAATGGCATGCTGCGTTCAATGAAGACTCCAAATTATTCACTGGTTTAAATGTGAGTAAGAATGTTTGTTTGTATTAGTATTGTAACCCCAATGTTGACAAGATCTATTGAAAATGCATGCCATTGATGTTCTGCTAAAAATAACATGTCACTTTTGGAGCCATTTTGGGGTTTTCACACCCGTTGTGTAAAACGAGCAGACAGTTGTTTTCCCCAATCTTAAATTTTAAAGCAGTGCGCGGCGCTTGAAGAAATAAACGGCGATAGCCCGCGTACCTGCGCGGAGCTGTCGGACTGCATCGCCGTCACGGTGGCCGTCGGTGTGAAGATCAACTGCGGCGACAGGGGGACGGCTCGGCCCAAACTCCTGGCCACTTGCACCAGATTGCTCTGCTGCGCCTGGAAAACGTTGCTCTGCTGGGCCTGGGTAAAAACAAAAACACACCAGAAACCACAAACACAACAGTCAAGTAGGCATCAATGTAGGAGGCAATAGAATGTCAAAGTAATGCAAAGTTTCAGTGCCAGCCTCCAGCAAAGTGGAATAACTTGAAATTTAAAAAAGGGCTTCGAACTCATCCAATCTTCAATACATTGCAATGTTTCCTTGAATGCAGCACACCATTTCGTATCCACATGAATAAAACCAAAAAGATTGCAATTTTCTGAGGGGGTTGGGGGTTTTGTTCCCACCATCTGTGCACGCAGGTACATCTGCGCCTGGCTGGCAGTGAGGGTGGGACTAGACGGGCTGCCCAGCAGAACAGCCTGTTGGGAAATACTGGTGGGAGCCGACGTGATGCTCTGGGCGCGGCTGATCAGCTGTGCAGCCGCCGTCGAGGCGGTGAGGTTGATCTACAGGGTGGAGAAGATGACTGTCAAAACTTTTTTTTTGGGGGGGGGGATGCTTCACAATTAAATGTTCTGTTCAGTATACCCGCTTCAGTTAATTTGTATCATTTAACCCAAGCATCCTCCGCTGAGGTCTGCGCTTGACTAAGAGTCATCCTAGCTACCTGAACTTCATATATTAGTCTTACTGTGGTTTGAGTCGATCCTGTTTGTTGAGATGTTGTGCCATTCTGGGAGGAGTTCTGGCGACCAGCTGCGATACTGGCCTGTGGCAAGGCAAGCAAAAGGGTAGAGGTGTATTTTACAGACTACAGACAAACGTGCAAGAAGAATGCTCCCCAAAAATATGCGCTTGGGATGGGCGTTATCACCTGCTGCACGGCAGCAAGGCTCTGCAGCTGAGCCGTGCTGAGGCTGTGTTGCTGTTGCAGTGCCGCGGTCTGTAACATGAGATGCTGCTGCTGGGCCGCGTACATCTGCTGTAAGTACTGCGCCGCCGTGTTGGGCTGCCTGTGTAGTGCTTGCTGGATCACCTGAACAACAGAGCAAGCCACAACAACACCTGGATGACGACATGTGCAGCGGAACCTAGTAAAGGTAATCTGCCATTTTCAGGTACACAAATGCAATGGGTATGGAAAATTATTGGCACTTTGGGGTGACTTTTCTCCTGCATGGGCGGCCCGGCAGTCGAGTGGTTAACACATCGACTTCACAGTGCAGAGGTTCGATCCCAGCTCCTACCTGTGTGGTGTTTGCATGTTCTCCCCCTGCCTGTGTGGGTTTTCTCTGGGTCCTCCGGTTTCCTCCCACATTCCAAAAACATGCACGGCAGGCTGACTGAACACTCCAAATTGTCCCTCGGTGTGAGCGTGAGTGCGAATGGTTGTTCGTCTGTGTGTGCCCTGCGATTGGCTGGCAACCGGTTCAGGGTGTCCCCCCGCCTACTGCCCTTAGACAGCTGGGATAGGCTCCAGCAACCCCTGCGACCCTAGTGAGGATAAAGCGGTCCGGAAAATGGATGGACAATTTCCTTGCATCAAAATCGTGCAGTGGGAAACGGCAAAAACACTGCATTGAGCAAATCAGTCTGAATAAGATGCTTGAACAGAAAGCCACAGGGTATGAGAGGGAGATGCTTCGGTATTTAGTTCTCGACATTATGTCTTTAAAACGATCAACGACATCATTGAACGGCTCCGCAAAATAAAAAATTATCGCCGACTGTGTTCAGCACATCCAAATTTACGCGGTAGGGTGGCACAAATTAATTTTGGCCGCTCCGAAAACATTCAACATGTACATATTGCAATAACTTCTACTGCTGCACATCATGCCGCTCCACTGCTTGTGTGGTCCATATCCGAGTCTAATACGAGTACGTATTTCCAGAAATGGGCACCTTATTTTGCCGATCCATCCTCCGTCCGCAAGTTGGGCACCCTTCCGTAATTATCCCGCCATCCATATTTATTAAATAATCATCCTCCATCTCTGTCCGTCCTCATCCTTTTAAAGTGCTTCCATCCTTACATTACACCACTCCCAAACACCGCCCCTCCTCCGCAAAAAATGTCCAACAAATGAGCATCGGCAGTGGCTTATCTCACCCATACTTGAGGCCCGGTTGAGCATATACTACCAGTAGTTGGTTGTCCTGTGAGTTGCCAGTGGGAAAATGTGGCAAACTAATTAGGTACCATCTATTTTCTATAGCGTTTATCCCGATAAGGGTCGTGGTTAGCTGAAGCCAATCTCAGCTGTTTTAGCTGCCACAGTGGAAAAGGTACAACGAAGATTCCAGCCATCTTAAAATGAGTGGTAGCAAAGGCTGCTCCTTTATGCTACTAAACGAGCCATTCCGCTTGACTGCTTGGAAACAATGCTGTTGGTCTGAATGGAGTAGAAACCTGCCATTAAAAGTCAAGCGGTACCTAATTCATCCAGTGTGGAGGCTAATCCTGGGGGTCATGGTGTCAAGAGCACTAAAGTGCAAAGAGCATTGCCCCCTTTGATTGTTTTTAAAGACAGGAAGGAACATAAACATCTCTCATTTCAGTCACATTAGCATAGCTGCGGAAATAATCACCTGCACAGTTTGCCTGTCGGGTATCCCGCCGTAAACTGAAATCTGAGGGACTGCTTGTCTGGCCGCAGTAGTGCTACTAATACTGGTGCTGCTACTAGTACTACTACTACTACTGCTGCTGGTATTAGTATTGCTAGCAGAAGCAGTAGTGGTAGCCGACGGTGTAGTTGTGTTAGTGCTGCTGGCTGTGGTGGAGCTGGTGGATGTGGTTGTGGTGATGATAGCTGCAGAGCTGCCGCCTGTGGAGGAGGAGGTGGCGGTGGTGGTGGTTGCAGTGGCGATGGCGGGCGATGCGGTGGGGGCCCCCGGCTCGCTCATGGTGCCCTCTGCTCTTCTCACCTTTGACCCACGGCTTTTCTGAATGGCCCGCCTGTGCCTGGAACACAGCACAGAAAGTGGCGGGCATGAGAAAGGAAACAGCACAACTACAAAAGCAAGGCGTAGCGGTTGAAGAACACACCGGTGGACGCAGTTTTTCCTGTTGCAGCGAGTTGGCATGTGTGCGAGGGTCAATCGGCAGGTGTGCGGGGGGTGATTCGGTGACTGTGATTTGTTTTCAACTCGATAGTTCAGTTGTGGCGAGGCATGTCACTTGGTGTGTGTGTGTGACATTGCTTGGTGAGGTTGTCATGGTTAGCAGTGGCTAGGGTGTGGGGGGTTGCTTTTCGTGATGGGTCCATGCGCTACATCATCTACGCAGTGCAATGTATCAAGTGCTCCCAACACAAGTGAAAATGAGGTTATTGTCTTTGTGTGCAAGCGCTGGTTTCACTACACTGCGCTCCCATAAATGCAAGCCTTTTTTTTTTTCAAAATATTCTTTGTGGTTTCATTTCTTAGTCTCTTATGTATGGACTGTTTTTATATGGTTCCAACTAGTTATCATATTAAAATACCACATAACGGAAGTTCCTTGAGTTACAGGCTATATTTAAGTAGACTTATGCCAACCTGATCGACGGGATTGAAGTCTGTCTATAATTTGCATTTTATGCAATATCATTGCTCAACTGTAATGTCAAATTCTACGGGACGCAATTACAAACGGAAGTCAATATAGTGTGCGTAGTTCGGGCCAAAAATGTGCGGCTACGAATGCGCCAAAAGGCTTCAAGAACGTGCTTAACTTTGTCACTTAAACGTCACACACACCAGGACTAACAATGAATGTGGACTAACAATGTAGGACAAAATAATCATTGCGGTCTGTGGGCACTGAGACTTGTACAACACAGCCAAATTCCAAAATGAGACATAAAAGATCATGTGCAGGCTAACTTGGCATAGCTGTTAATTAAATGTATGGGCTCAAGTGACAGCTGCTGAACCAGGAAAGCAATAGTTTTAGCCAAAGCCCCGACAACCTGAATGACTGGCGATGTTCATGCATTTTTTTTTTGTCATTAATGTCATATACGGAGATGTAAGCGTGATGCTCTATTTTATGTTTATCTATTCTTGTTAATACTTGAGTTCAACCTATGACATGTTCAAGAAAAGTATGTTATGGGTCTTACTTAAAGAAGGAAGCTCAAACAGTTGTTTGGGAGTTGACCTTTTGATGTGTGTCATCTAGAAGCAATGCTCGCGGCAGTCCATTTAAAAAGCCTACCCGATGAAATTGCTCCTAGGCGACGAGCTTGCGTGTTTGTTATGGCTAAACTGCGTTTGGCACGTAACTACCCTTTTGGAAATCCACTTTAGAAGTTGGCAAACAAAGGATGGAAAGCGTGACCATCCTAGCTTTATTTAAGACACTGGGGTTGTGATGCAATTACATTGAAAAGCAGTGTTATGCACTGCATTGTTTGTGCTTCAAAGTCAGGGGACTGTACCTCTCACTTGATTTGTGGATGGTTGTTTTTAAAAAATGTATATATATTTTGTTGAGTTTTTACGACACGATACTGTTCAATGACCTTGCACAAGAAATACACACTAAAACAATTCTCAAACTAATAAAAACTCCACTAAAACCAAGAATTTAAAAAATACAAAAATAAAACGAACCAAACCACACACACAAACAACAAAACTAAGTAAAAACTATTGTGAAAATTCCAAAACTATTATATTAACCCTGGCGAGCACCCAAATGTAAGTACTTGTACTCCTCCCTCAAAAAAGTGGTACGAGTGTACCCCTAAATACAATTGAACAAATCCGTCAAAGATCCTCCTTGAACAGATTGTCTGAAGTCCAGGTGGCCCGCTGTCACCCAAAGAAAAAAAAGAATATATATATATATATATATATATATATATATATATATATATATATATATATATATATATATATATATATATATATATTTTTTTTTTTTTTTTTCAGAAATGAATCACAAGGAAGTCTCACTGGTAATGCCAGCTCTCTGACGTCGATGCGGGCATTAGTGTCAGCAGGTAAATTGATTCTGTTGAAGTGCATGCCCAAGAACAAATTAAGAACAGAAGTGGGTACATTTAAGTGCATGTAAATAAAACACCCGGCCACTGCAGTTTGATTAAAGACACACAAGACTTGGTATCACAAAATGTTTTGTTTTTCCAATTGCACGTGCCATACCAGAACAAAGCAAGCAAAAAGGAAACCTTGCATTATTCGACTCGCTCCCATTTGGAATTGTTCTACTTATTTAAGGATGGATACACCACTCATGTAGCAAGATTTGGCCATACTAATTGTCTTTGGATGCTTTTATTTGTTCATGGGCAGATATCTGATAAACAGTTCGATGTTTATACACATCTGGAAAAGGCCTGCTTACAATTTGAAGACATCGGACTACACACAATTTTTTATTCTATTAGATATATATGGATATCCCAATCATGCCACCTGAGAATAAAAACAAGCACAAAAACGAAATTATGTAAATCCAGCCTTCGATACTAAAGAAGAGGAAGTTAAGATGTTACAGAGGTGGAGGGGTCCCCCAGCTGATGGAGGGGTGGAAAAAAAAAGCCAAAAGTGGGGAGGATAGAATTTCTAGCATCGAGGTTAGAGGTGTGTGCAAGTAATTAAACAGCAAAATGAGGGGTGAAGGTTGAGAAAGGGGCTTGAGGATTTTAAACAGCGTGAGGAGGGTTTGATGGAAGTAATTAAATCAGGACCTACACTGCCATTCTAAAGCCATTACCGCCTCCTCCTCCTCATTACTATTTAGAGAGGATTAGGGGCCCGAGCCCAGATGCACAGCCTGCTTACTTTGTAGACCTCGAACTAAATGAAAACCCTTTCCAAACCATATGCTATACCATTAAATGCAGAGCATAAAGTAAATAATCCAACCAAGCAACCCCCCCCCCCCCCAACCACCAAAAAACAACATCTTGGGCTGAAAGTTTACACTCCAGCAAAAACAAAGACAAAAACCATTGCATCTCATTTTGGGATCATTAGCATTCAAAATGTTGGCGTGAGTGACGGTACTGAAATCCAATCAGACAACGTGCGCGCTCAGGGTTGTACACAAAGCAGCCGCCGCAATCGCACCGCATTCACTGTGAGAAGGGAGGGAATCACCCCCTGGAAATTATGCTTTTGGCCCCCGCAGTCTCTCTGTGAGGGGGAATCACCCATCCATCAGTGACAGGATGATTGAAAACATCCTCAAACATATGCGTTCACACAAGAAAAAATACTGTCCCCTGAATGCCATTTTACATCTGCATCGAGAAAGACACACTAAATTTACACTACCAAATATTCATTTCCTATTTTAGCAAATTAATACACCCCCCCCTTCTATATCCATTCACATTTCATTATCTGCTATTACTGTGTTTAAATTTCATCGCGCTGGACAGGAATCTCCTCCGTCCAAATTTGGCCAATTTAATATTTTTTCAAAAATCGAAACGATTGGACAGTCGCTCTGTGGGTGTTTTTGTTTTTGTTTTACACTTGATTAGCCAATTCACTTCAACCGAAAAGTGTCCACATCTACACCGTAAAGCCTCACGGCATATGTGCCCCCAAAATTGAAGCTTGCAATGATTAACAAATGCTCAATAGGCAATGATAATAGTTAGGAAAGACATTTGACTAGGCCTGTTCTGTTAAATACGCTGATGCTTCGATGCAGAGGGCAGCTTGTGAGCCACGAAGGTAGTAAGTTTGCAATTTGCATTTGCATACAATTTTGTTAACTAAAATATGTGCTGCTATTTTTAACTTTCTAATTATCGCGACTTATTGAACCTGGAAACATACAAGCCCAAAACACAGGTTAACAGGGATGCAAACTTGAATAAATAAATTATCCAAATATTATAAATATATAATTTGTTGGGTGGTCTGGACTGGCTCCTCCCCGGTATGTTTAAAAGCAGGCAATTAAAGCATCTTGTGATTGTTTCCTTTTGAACGGTCTTTGCTTCCGCTATAGCTGCGATTTACCGTGGCCGTCTTGTCTGGGGGAGACGCACATGTGGATACACCACTGACCATCATAAGTTAATGACGTCAGGCTCACGTGGACAGGACATATGTGACGGTTTTTCGGAATGGTGTCACTTGAAACATGTGGTGTAAATGCAACCAAAGTGTACTCACAACTACCGCGCAACAAACCGACTGCAGTTCTCCACACCCCTCGAGCGGATGGGATGTTTTCATGTGGACGGACAGACTTGCGTTTAGAGGATTTGTGAAGTCAAGAGGAAGGGGAGAGCCATTAAGAGGCTGTCAAGACAGACAGACAGATTGGCTGGCTCCAACCCAACGCGGACGGCAACGAGCCTCCATCGAGCTCCAGCGTTACAAACCCCACAACTGAATATGTAATGGTGGCTACTGCAAAGGTTTGTGCGTGCGTGAGGAGGGGTGCTCAGCTGCTGAGACAAAGCCCCGCAACCCCGGTTCTCCTACCTCCTGTGGCCCCCCCAACGCGATGCAGGGGTATGGCGCCCCATCCCCCGGGAGCGTGCTGTCCTACTTCAGGATGATGCTCTTCTTTGTCTGCCTCCCCTCAAGAGCTTGCTTGGCTGACTGATTGACTGAGCGACTGACTAACTGACTGGCTCAAAGCGTTTGTGCGAGCGTGCTATATCAACCCAGCCCCCTGCGGCGCCCCCCTTCCTCCAACACCTCCACCTACCCCCTAAAGCACGGCGAGCTCGTCGTCCCGGCATCGACACCTCACTCCGCCAACCAGGCTGCAGCCTGCCTCCTGATTAGGTGGTATCCTAGCGACAGCCAACGGGGCGACGGCGGAATCCCCGAGCAGGGCGGCATGCTGATTGGTTCGCCGGATGCTCTCTAATGAAGATGATGGTAATGATGGTCCGGCCCCTCCCCCTACGGTACCCCAATTTTTTTTTGCATGCATACATTCATAGATGCTCTGGCATGACGTACGTGAGTGCTTCCTGCTGTTCTGAAAATGTCATTAAAACGGTGGCGTCTTTGACTGCCTATTTCCATTCACTTCAATATGAACGACTGAGGAAAACAACCATTCCACTTTTGGTACAACCAAATTCATTCATTTGAACAAATTACCGGCAGTTGGGAAGAAGTGTCAGTCAGGCAGTCAGTCGTCAGTTAGGGACATGAACGCCAACAAACCTACCCTATCTCGCTAACAAGACAGTAATTCACATCCATTTGGCAAGGCGAATGACAGCATGCTATTTCAGTCCATATACGGGTGTTTGTGGTTGCAAGCGTTTATTTACTCAACTGCAGTGAGTACCGGGTGTCCACTTGAAGCTTGACACTACTGCCTGTTGGCTGACACAAAATTGACCCTTTAGCTATCCATGTCCTTTTATTCTTGGTTTCTATCAATAAAGCATTGCAGTCAGGGCATTACGAATAATCATTTCACCACTTGGTAGTAGCAGTGTATTCCATTTTTTTGGTACGGAATATTATGTACTGTACAGAGACACACTTTCCAACATACAATATATCAGGTATTGGACAGGAAATGGAAACACACTAGTCCACAAAATAGTAATGCAACACTGTCATTCTTGACATCGGGCCAAACGACGGTATGCCAATTGAGACGACTACACATCAGCATGCTATACCGCCCCAAAAAAAGGGGTGCGACCAAATCAGCGTTGGTGCCAACAAAAAAGCTGCCACTTGTTGATAACATCATTCCGGCGTGACCACGCCCTTGTCGTTAGAATTAGTGGGTAAGACCTTTGTGACGTTTAAAAAAAAAAAAAAAATGGTGTGTTAATCTCTCTTGCATTTTTTTTCGGCTATCTTGACATTGTGTGGATGTTGCTGCCTTTCCTGTACCAATGCTCTGCTTATCCAATTTACCACTACGGCCAGTACGTCCACAACGTCCAAAGTAAATGGAATGTACCCTCTGATGTTACTTTTGGATGGCAGTGACTCTGATGTAGAAAATGGCTCAGTTAATGGAGACATGATTTCACTTCGATATCAAAATGTCGGATGATTTTTAACCATCTTCTCCTACAGTCTTTTTCAGATTTTTTTTTAATCTGGCGATAACCTCTGTCTTTCCAGCCTCTGAGTATAACTATGTTTATATATATATATATATATATATATATATATATATATATATATATATATATTTATGGGCGGCCCGGTAGCCCAGTGGTTAGCACGTCGGCTTCACAGTGCAGAGGTATCGGGTTCGATTCCAGCTCCGGCCTCCCTGTGTGGAGTTTGCATGTTCTCCCGGGCTTGCGTGGGTTTTCTCCGGTGCTCGGTTTCCTCCCACATTCCAAAACATGCATGGCAGGCTGATTGAGCACTCTAAATTGTCCCTAGGTGTGAGTGTGGGCGTGGATGGTTGTTCGTTTCTGTGTGCCCTGCGATTGGCTGGCAACCGATTCAGGGTGTCCTCCGCCTACTGCCCGGAGACAGCTGGCATAGGCTCCAGCACTCCCGCGACCCTAGTGAGGATCAAGCGGTTCAGAAGATGAATGAATGAATGAATATATATTATATATATATATATATATATATATATATATATATATATATATATATATATATATATATATATATATATATAGAGATTCAGACCACGGATGTTAAGACCGAAAGCTCCTAACCATGCATGGAGGGTTCCATCCCAAATCCAGCACCCTGAGACTGTACAAGCCGAAAGGAAGGAGGCCGGGACTAGTGAGTGTGAGAGCCACTGTCCAGGATGAAACATCCAAGCTCCACGAATACATCAAGGAGAAGGCTCCAACGGATGATGTACTCAGAGAATGTCTCAGACAATGGGAACAGAGGATGAGGTGCTGGAAGAGGGACCATCATGGGAGGACAAGCCCCTACACGGGATGTACCACCGGACCATAAGTGAAGTGGCTGATCTCAAGAAGTCCTATCAGTGGCTAGAGAGGCTGGCCTGAAGGACAGCACAGAGGCACTCATCCTGGCTGCTCAGGAGCAGGCCCTGAGCACCAGAGCCATTGAGGCCCAGATATACCACACCAGACAAGACCCAAGGTGTAGGTTGTGCAAAGAGGCACCCGAGACGATCCAACACATAACTGCAGGGTGTAAAATGCTGGCAGGGAAAGCCTACATGGAACGCCATAACCAGGTGGCTGGCATAGTCTACCGAAACATCTGTGCCGAGTATGGACTGGAAACCCCAAGGTCAAAATGGGAAACACCTCCCAAGGTGGTGGAGAATGACCGGCGAAGATCCTGTGGGACTTCCAGATCCAGACTGACAAGATGGTAATGGCGAACCAACCGGATATCGTGATCATTGATAAAGGGCAGAAGAAAGCCGTTGTAGTGGATGTAGCGGTCCCAAGTGATGGAAACATCAGAAAGAAGGAACACGAGAAACTCGAGAAATACCAAGGGCTCAGAGAGGAGCTGGAGAGAGCCTGGAAGGTAAAGGTGACAGTCGCGCCTGTGGTGGTCGGAGCACTCGGGGCAGTGACCCCCAAACTAGTTGAGTGGTTGCAACAGATCCCGGGAACAACATCAGACATCTCAGTCCAGAAATGTGCAGTGCTGGGAACAGCAAGGATACTGCGCAGAACCCTCAAGCTTCCTGGCCTCTGGTAGAGGACCCGAGCTGAATGGGGGACGGACACCACCCGAGGGGTGAGATGAGGATTTTTTTTTTTTTATATAAAACATGACTCCACTGAATAAAATGCAACAGGAAGGTTCTATGTGACGATATGAGCAAATGTAAGATATACAAGGAAAATGTTAGGTTGATTGTTTTTATCTATCATACATTTGCATATTATTAGTAATGAATTGATTATGCTTGCAATGAAGAACGCTTATGCCTGCATTCATTAATTAATTATGCTGCAATGAAGAACGCTTTGAATAGAGATATAATTATGCAAAAAGAAAAAAAGATATGCTCACATTTATAATAAGAAATGCTAAGGCGTAGAAAAATAAGTAGTGTGTTTCCGGTAACATGAAATTTCAGCATAGGGTCGGTAGGTCGGACAAAGCTTTTTTTTTTTAACTCTTTTTTTGTGGTTTTATTGTTCTTGTTTTGATTGTCAAGTGTCCTTGAGTGTTTTGAAAGGCGCGTATAAATGAAATGTACGATTATTATTATTATTACACAAAAATGTAGAAGGTTTAAAAAAAAAAGGCAACCGTTAAGTTTTTTTTCGAGGTAGAAATTCTCGGTCAGTCGGGTTACAGGAAACACACTACTTTTTTTCTACGCCTAAGTACATTGTGCGACGGTTGAGACAGCTACTTCAACACCAGCTGCAACTTGAAGTCTTCATTGGAGTAATTATTGCACACAAATCCACCTTGGGCTCAACGATCCCACCACCTGACAACGACCCCCCCCTCCCCCCACGTCTACTGATCCAGCACCAGCTGCCACTTGTTGATAACATCATTCAAAAGAGGTTGATTTCACTGTATACAGGCAGAATAACCCTGGTGAATATCAACCTGGGACCAGGTAGTCTACCCTAAAGTCCTGGAGAATACGACTGCGCTATAGTTCAATTCATCACTGATGAGCACAAGAACTCCCCTCCCCTCTCACGACTGCGCCATACTTCACTTCATCACTGCAGAGCCCCTTCCCGTTCCAGAACAAACTCAAGAACCCTCTCCCGCCACATCCCCTCTCACCATGACATTCCCGCCCAGACTTAGAACAGCCCCTTTACTGGTCATTCATCCAACCCCCCAACACAACGATTTCACCGTTTCATTCATGGCCCCGCCCCGGCGGACATCTGACACACCATGGACAGGGACATCTCTTAACAATCAACATGTGGTCATTGTTGCGCGCTTTTGCTTCTTGTTCTACTAATAAGATGTTGACGTCCGATCTTTCCACACAACCCTTGCTTGATGTTGCGCCAGCCACCTGCGACGATGATGCCGCTGATATCTTTATTTAAATCATTTCAGGTGTCGGACTCTTACGAGTTCGAGGGGGGGAATGGAGTGTGTATTCTGCTCATATTCAGTCATGCTGTATAACTTTCCCATGCCCGCAGCATAGCTTGGCATTCTTGAAGGAATCATCACTTAAAATTGGAACACTCCTTACTGGAGACGCACAAACATTGGAATGCACCAATTGATACAAGCTAAGAAACTAAAGTTCTGATGTCACATCTTGTGTTTCGGTACCGCCGTTCTGATAATAGATATAAATATGATGTGAATCCTTTCCTTCTTTGCACTCGTGACCATCGCAGCCATTGTCTGTAAACCGCGGGTGCCAGGAATATTTTGTTATTAAATGCTTCGAAGAAACTGTTCATTGACTCCAGCCTGTATTTGGATTACCAACATCCTCCTCGTCCGAAATTCAATGAGCACGCGGGGGAAAGAAGGCCACTTTCCCCCAACACATACACATACATTATATAAATGTTTGTTATGCCACCTCACCCAAAACAGAACTGATGGCGTGAACAGAGGACCTGCTGAGTTCTGATAATGGGCCTAAGTTGGCGCACAGATAACATATCATGAAAAAAAATCTGGAATAAAACAGCAATAACCTCTTCAGTGAATGAACTGACTTTTTGGGAAATTCAGAGCTCCTTATTCATTCATGGGCACTCCGAGTAGATGGAATCAGGGGATAATGGCGTGCTTATGGGCTGCCCCATCACATTAAGACGGCACCCGCACGTCTGGCTCGGTGAAATGTAGCCATGCCACTGAAATAATGTATTGATTGTGGCCAACTGTGCATGAAGCTCATTGATTATCAACTTCTCATTAGCATATAGATTAGCCGGAGGTGCGGCCACGGATGCAGGCCTTGAGTTTTACACTTATGAGGCAGACTGGGATGGGAGGTCAACAAAAAAAAGCGACAAGGAGAGGATGGCCACATGATGATAAACTTCGGGGTACGAAAGCTGGGATCCAGAGAGCGTCATGAGAAACTAGACAGTGTTTTTTAATGAACAAGCACAGGCCACAAGCCACTGTTCGGCTCAAATGGGGAACCATACGTATTATTAGTCACAACAACAATGTAGATAGATACCTACAAGCTTTTCCCTGAGGTTTAAAATTAATAAATGAATGAATAAATAAATAAGGCTGCTCTCCATGTGAGCTACATGCATCGTTTCCCCATCAAAAAAAATACACTAAAATACAGTGATTGGGCCCATGCAGAAAAATGCAGAAAAAAAATTTTGAAAATATATTTTATGCAAAGTGACTCTTCTGTGGGCGGCCCGGTGGTCCAGTGGTTGCCGTGTCGACCTCACAGTTCAATCCCAGCTGCGGCCTCTCTGTGTGGAGTTTGCATGTTCTCTCCGGGTCCTCTGGTTTCCTCCTACATTCCAAAAACATGCATGCCAGGCTGATTGAACACTCTAAATTGTCCCTAGGTGCGAGTGTGGATGGTTGTTCTTCTCTGTGTGGCCTGCGATTGTCTGGCAACCAGCTCAGGATGTCCCCCACCAACTGCCCGAAGACAGCTAGTATAGGCTCCAGCACCCCCCGCGACCCTTGTGAGGATAAAGCGGATTGAAAAATGAATGAATGAATGACTTTTCTGTAATTTTTGATTTAGTGACACCTTCAACTTCAAAGGAGTTCCTGCATAAAATACCAACAGCAACTGAAAATGTATCCACAAATATCACCCGTGTATGCATTTTAAATTTGACAAACTTAATGGCGATGAAAGGCTTTGATCGACATATGCTGATCACGTACTTTTCCCACGAAAATCAGCTTATCGATCGACGCACCACTAATTTTCACATAATTTCTATTGTTGAAAAACAATTACACATTATACCACTTTCAACGAGCCCAAATCATTCACTTACATAAATTTGAGCAATTAAAGGTGGAAAAGCATAAACCTCTGCATCTCGCCAGGGGGTGTGGTTTGTTGCAAAGTATGTAATGATGCTGTAAATAAAAAGATGAGGGCGATGTGTGTCACATACCAAAGTGACTGTTTATAAAGCAAGCAGTAAGATACGCCCTGTCAACACTTTCATGTCTATAATTCCTTTGAAACCAGAAATTCCCTCCTCTCCTTTAAAGGAACACAACCCCGTGTGATTGTTCTCACTTGTGGACAATTTTTTTGCCGTGTGACTTACTTCTATCTCTGCCCTGTAACTGAAGTGCACATCAGCCGTTGTTGCCAATCAGTTACTTTGACAAATATGGCCGCCTTGACACTTTCCTGGCTCCCTGCTGTCCGGTTTAAGATGGGGTCATTTCTGGGATTTGCTTCACAGCAGTGTTTACAAAGGCACCGAACGGGGGAAAGCAGACTTTACAGCACCGTTGTCATACTCTGCTCCTCGGAGATCACCATTCTGCCTGTTTTGGATGTTTCCCTCCTGCAATATGCCTGATTCGAATGATCAGCTAATCAGCAAGATCTGCAGGAGCCTGATAACAATCCTGGTGATTTGAATCAGGCCTGTTGGAAGAGTGAAATATCAAAAAATTTTAAAAATGCAGTATGGTGGCCCTCGAGAACCAGTTTGACACCTGTGCTTTACAGCATTCTTTAAAGCAGGGGTCTCAAACTCAATTTACCTGGGGGCCACTGGAGGCAGAATCTGGGTGAGGCTGGGCCACATCAGGATTTCCACAAGAAAAGCGCTGATAAATCATTCCAATGTTCTCTAATATCTTTATTTTTAACACAAAATAATGAATTAAATAAAATAATTTAAAAATGAATGTCTGATTTAACAGTTCAACTTTTAACTTTATGGAGATGAATGAAACATTAAACATGAGCCGTTCTTAGCACAGGAAAAGCCACCATGTCTGTCCTTCTCCATTAAGTATTTTACTTCTGCTCTAAACTCAAAAAAATCTCTTCAATACGTTTCCCCTGCTGAGCCAACGTACCCCAGTGAAGTAGAGCACATCCCCATATTCTGATTTTATTTCCTCTAAAAAAATGGGCGGGGCGGAATAGGGTCAATACCTCACCGTGATTGGTTCGTTCAGCTCCGCACACAACAAGAGTCATTCATATCAATCTTGCGGGCCGCACTAATATTAATCTTTCATATTAAGACGGGGGCCGCAAATTATCATCCGGGGGGCCGCTGTTGGCCCACGGGCCGCACGTTTGAGACCGCTGCTTTAAAGCTTTAATCTGCATCAACCCATACAGTACAAAACAAAGTCTAAACAAGCATTTGCTCCTGTAAATAATACTTCAGAATGCAATGGCCTCCCTTCACACAGCTGAGTAGAGCAGCACAAAGACACCCTAGCTGCTTTCCATGACAAGTGTGCCCAATTTAGAAGAGTCAATCCAGAGCTCCATTCGTAGAGACAGGTCAAGAGTGGAATAATTTTAGAAAATCCTAAATGAAATATTTGTATGTCACAAGGGACATCTTGCAGCGCGACAAACCCAGAAGCGTGACACTTCCAGGACAACAATAGCAGGGCTCAACATGGAAAGTATACAAAACCAAAAAATGATTTGGAAAGCAATACTCCAAATGTATCTGAGGGGATCCAGGTGTTGCAAAAGTTGGAGGAAGAGGAGGTTGTTGACAAGATGTATGTTGGACCATACATGTACGAGCTAGATGCTCGGCATGTGGAAAATGTTGACATGGAGTGGAGATGAGACCCGTTGCAATTGGAAGGACGGTAATCTCGATTGGCTGCGGTTATTAGCCTAGCGTTATTGTTTGAAATTCAATGCTCTACTGTGCTGTAAACCGCGCACGATGGGATTACTTACTTGGTCCGAACAGTCGCGCTAGCACTGAGCTCCCAACTCATAGTGGGTTGGTGTCCTACACTGTCAGTTCTAATGTTGCTCTGTTGCATTATCAGCCACTCCTATAGTTTGAATGTTTTCGTACAGGATTACATCCATATACACATGTCATACTGTACTTTGAATTTAATGTTTTCATAAACAACAGCCACAGTTATTCATTGATTATAATGCCGACCTTTTTTTTTGGCAAATCCGGTGTAAAAAACAGAAAACAATTTGGGAGTTTAATCAAATTTCTTTGTTGTGGGGACGGGGGAGGCATCAAAAAACAAACACTTGGGCTGAAGGAGCTCATCAATATGGACTCAAGTGGTTCGTGTTTTCAATCCTGTTGGTCTGACTGCTATTAAGATGCCCTTGAGTAAGACACCATCTCCTTTGCCCCAGCTCACGAGGTGAAGAGATGCCACAACAGAGCAGGCAAACCAGGTAAGGGGCTGTTGCCGTCAGAGACGGTTAACTTTTGCCTAGGTCAATGACAAAACACCGCACCAACAATGCATCCCCCAAATAGGGTATCAAAGTAACTGTTGCTGGCTGGTGACTAGTAGTGAGCCCCAAGAAATAACTGATATTGCTCATGATTAACGACACAACTGGAAACCCTCCTAGACACTGCAAAACATGTTGGAATTCTTTATGGGGGTTCACTACTTGCAGAGGAAAGACCAACGACAAAAATATGTGATTTGGTGTCCAACACAAAATATAGTTATATGTGGGAAGGTAGGAGGGGGGAATCAGGTCAGCGCCATGCTCAAGGACAGCTTGACAGTATTCCAGAAGGAGACTACCACACCTCCAAGAACTAGTTGCCTTTTTACTCCTCCTCAAGCAGGACTTGGACCTGCGGTTCCAAAGTGGAAGTACATACAGATGCTTAATGTCCCCCATTAACAGCAAGAATGAGTCTTAATGCTGAGGCCAGGGGGTCGCCACTTTCCACTCGGAACAACTTCCCACTGCAGCCACGTGGTTGACCTACATGTTTCTCGCAAATGTAAACCGAAGTGGGAGTTCGACGTGAGGTTAGTGGGGGGGCCACGGTCATGCTGCCATGACAGACGCTTGTCAAAATAGAGCCTGTGATGTCACGCTCGCCCGGATCTTACTCCACGCGACCCGTCAAAAATGGGACTTGACGGCGCAACCGAGCTTGACAGCCCCATTTAAATGTTATCCCTCATGCGTTTGTTTCCTTCCGTGGCGTGCGTGGTAAATTCCATCACACTACTGCTTTAAGGTAAGCTCACGAAACTGGGGTGTTGACCAAAAACCAACATGTAATATTTGGACTTTAATGAACATGCGACAACAACATTTGGTGTTTCGGGGGAGCATGTTGTAGCTAGCGAGCCTGCAGACAAGCGAGGTAACAAGCTAATAGCGGGGGTCAGAGAGTGTAGAAGAGGCGGAAATTTTATAAACAAGCCTCCCGCCTACCGTTGTCGTAAGCCTCAACGGGTCGCCCTTCTTTCTGGGTGTTGTGTCCCCTTGCTTAGCCTACAAAGTAGTCCATTTTTGGCCCGCCGAAGAAGCGCTAAACGCCAGCAGTAGCAGCCGAGCAAGCGTAGAGCAACTTTTTCTTTTTTTTTTTTGCATTTGCATTCCACACTGGTCACATGACCAAAGGCGACCAATAAGCGAAGAGCACGGGGAGGGCTGGTGGGGTCCCGCCCGCTTCTCTCTCACCGCTCTCCTCCTGTTCCGAGGTTATTGGGCGCCTGTCAACTTGCGCCGTTCGGTCTCCATGGCACGAGCCGTTAACCCTGAAAATCCTTTCAGGGCACATAAGGGAGACGTACTATGGAAAATCGACCTTTTAAGAGTTGCTTGAATACGAAGAAACGTTTCCCATTGAATGAATGGAAATGCTATTCATCCGTTCCATGCACCCTAAAACCAATAATTAATATGTTACACGTTTTAAATGAAGAAAAATAGCACAGTTTAAAAAAAATAATCATACAATAATAAAAACAAACACATACTGTACTATGTCATGTGTTATGCCTTTAAATTGTTTGGTCTTGAGAATTCATTGTTGCTTCCCTCTCTAGTGACTTAAGAGGGCTGATACAGTATAAAGTAACTGTTATCAGACAGATCAGTCTGTTTTTGTTTTGAGATCCAGCTGAGCGGTGGGCGTTTCTCTTCACCTGCGTACCTGTCATGCATCGCAATCAAACTGCCCCTGCAGGACTCTCCAGCCGCGACAACTGACTGTCGCATAATTCACATTTCTCAAGCCGCTGTTCATGTACAATTTTCTTGCCTAATCTTGCTCTGTTTTTCCCTTTCCTCGTGCATGCAAACATGCAAACTCCACACAGGAAG
Source organism: Hippocampus mohnikei (assembly GCA_026261675.1). Classification (NCBI taxonomy): domain Eukaryota; kingdom Metazoa; phylum Chordata; class Actinopteri; order Syngnathiformes; family Syngnathidae; genus Hippocampus; species Hippocampus mohnikei. The sequence continues at coordinate 17,009,820 of JAKGUB010000334.1, read as the reverse complement.
ACTGGAGCCGGAATCGAACGCGGCTTCTCTGTGCCGTGAGGCCGACGTGCTAACCAGTCGACCACCAGGCCGCCTTTTCTGTTTCATATTCTTGAAAATAGCTCACATTATAGTAAACAATTCCATATGTAGGAGACTGTTTGTTATTCAATTGATTTTCTGTTTTGTTGCATTGTTTTCACTTTTCTGGGCGTCAGTCAAGGGATCATTAATTTACGTTTTTTGAGAAGCGGCCCTGAACGTCTCTCGAGTCGAACGGGAGTTGAGAAGACGCGTAGTCCAACATAGACGTGTCTGTATTCGCCCGAGTGTGAAACTAATTAATAAAGTGAATATTCTGAAAAACACCGCGGCAGCTCTGTTTGCTTCGGAGCTGCAACATATTTTGGCGAGCCAGCCAGGAGAAGGGTTCTTAGTGACCGGTGGAAGCTACAGTTAGCGACGACTGTTAGCGCTCGACTGTTAGCGCTCTCGCACCGCTGAAGAGAGCCCCTCTCCTACGAACCCGGACATTTCTGAAAAACGGATCCGCTTGTGAGTACTAAAGATGGAGTACGAAGACTTAAGAGACCAAGTTACCACCACGCTGTGCAAGCTAAGCTGGGATCAACTAATGGAGGTGTGTAACTTTCTTGATGTCTATGATGACGAGGAAAGGGAGACTACCAACGGCAAAAGTCGGCGAGAGTTAGGGAAACGGATCGAAAACAAATTGGATGAACGTGAGCAAAGCCACAAATCGGATGATGGACAGTTTATTCATGAACTCTTATCGTTTCTCGAAGAAAGGCTGTCGAAAGCGATGCTCGCGAGTGGCGCTCTTTTTCCGCCCCACGCCTGCGGCCCTGTCTGACGAGTTGCGGGAAGAAATACAAGCGTTACAAGAAAAACTCAAAATGGTGGACGCCCCACCCGCCTGGACACAAAGTCAGCCACCAGAAAAATACCTGAGGTGACTATCCGAAGGGAGTTCCGCATCAGTGGCCAAATAGGTGAAGGCGGGCAGCGCGACAGACTATCATACACCAACCTGCTCCACCAAATGGAAGTTGGACTTCGTAAAGGCTACAGTGAATCAGAGGTGATCGAAGCAGTGATCAGAGCCATCTGCCCAGGACTCAAACTGCGAGACATGCTTGAGCTAAAGACGGATGTCACACTCTCTCAGTTAAAAACAATACTGAAAGGACATTACAGAGAAGACGACACATCTGACTTGTATCAAAAACTGATAAACATTTCCCAGGACCCAAAAGAGTCTCCGCAGGACTTTCTCTTCAGGGCAATTGAGCTTAAAGATCGGCTTCTGTATGCATCCAGCAGAGAACCAGCCGAACACTACAACGAAGATCTGGTCAAAAGGAAGTTTTTGAGGTCAGTGAGTACAGGACTACTGAATGACAATATTAAGTTCCAGATTAAACCGCTTCTCGACAGCTCCGATGTGGCTGACGAATTACTGATTGAGAGACTGAATGAAGCAGCGAGCCTTGAAGCAGAGCGGGTGAACAAGCAAAAGAGAAACACCGCCAAGTGGCCAAGAATCAACGAGATGCAAACCACAGAGGGGCCACACGGTGGAACGCAGACCCCATCCCAGAACACCGCCGTAGCCAAGGAGAAACTCAAGACGGCTCCAGCTCCTCCTGATGTCCATGCCCTGGTAGCAGAACTAAAAACTGAAGTTGCGGCGATGAAGCAGATGGTGCTTGCCTCCTTGAACACCACTAAGTTCCAGCCTCCCGGGAAACCAGCGGGCAACGACATCACCCGGCGGAGGAGAGGATGCAGGACCTGCCAGGACAGCGGCGAGGGAGACAGCTGTATCCACTGCTTCAAGTGTGGCCAGTCGGGTCACATCTCTAGAGGATGCCGAGCTCCACGTCTGCTGCAGGGAAACGACAGAGGGCCACTGCCACGGGACCAGCAGTGACCCATCGACCTCATCGCGAGTCCCGCTACTGCCATCACTGTCGACTCAAAGAGCAAGGAGATGCGCCACTCCAGACTTGTGCAGGCTGCTCATCTGCCACGTACTGTTCCAAAGCCTGCCAGACACGGCACTGGCCGGAACACAAGCTCACCTGCACCGCGGTAAGACTGGTTGAACACCATTTGAGTGAGAAGGACGAAAAGAGGTGGTCATCGCACATTGGTAGTCTTGATACATTATCAAATAAGCAAGGGCGGAAACTGATTAAACTAATCGGTAGACGTAGAATGGTCAGGTGCACTTTTGATGATGTACCAATCACGGCGTTGTGGGATACCGGCGCTGGCGACAGTGATAAATGACAAATGGAGAAAAAACACCTACCTCATACCACAATTCGAGGGATAGATGAACTCTTGGGACCAGAACCTCTAAATGGGCTGGCTGCTAACCAGACAAAAATACCATTTATTGGGTGGGTTCGGTTGAGTTTCGACTTACTGGTGTAGAAGATTCAAGCCCGAGTCTGTTAGTGCCCGTACTCGTCTCGGCGACTACAATGTAGCTCAGGACCCTATTATAGGATTTAATGTGATAGAAGAAGTGATTAATTACCAACTAAAACAGGGTTCAACCAAAAGTGATTGTGCAGCCAACATTGTGAGCAGTGCTTTTGACATGGATATGGTGTCCGCTAAGACCTTGATTCATTTGTTGCACACGCACCAAACGGTAAATGAAGGGATTCAGGTGAAAACAGGAAGGGGTAAAATTGTCCTAGGTCCAAGGGAAGCCACCACCATTCGCTGTCGCACACGTATACAGGTGGATGGAGGCACTGCTATGGTGTTTTGCCCAAACTTGAGCCAGAGTTTGCCTGGAGGATTGCGTATACAAGAAGTACTGTTCAAGGCAAAAAGAGGCAACGCAACCTCTGTCCCAGTACCAATCACTAATACCAGTAGTCATAAAATAGTTCTGGATCCATGCGTTGTTTTGGGACATGTTGAAGGGGTCAAAGCAATATACCCAGCAGCTCTACAGCCTGTGAACCTACCAAAACTGAATGAAAATGACGCAGACTGTAAAAACTCGGCAACTCCCCGCAGCTACACAAGCGAGAAATGGGATCCTCCGGTACTGTTAGAACACCTAACGAATGAGCAGCAAAATGCAGTGAGGGAAATGCTCAGGGAGGAGTGTAACGCATTCGCCCGGGATGAAAATGATGTCGGCAGCATACCTACCCTCCGCATGCACATTTCTCTTCATGATCATTCACCAGTCCAAAAGACTTACATTAGCGTGCCCAAACCACTACACCAGGAAGTGAAAGCATACCTGCAGGACTTAATCAACAGGGGGTGGGTCACAAAATCAAAGTCACCGTATTCCTCACCGATAGTGTGTGTAAGAAAGAAATCGGGGGAGCTCAGACTTTGTGTAGACTATCGTGAGCTTAATCGCAAATCCGTACCAGATAGACACCCTATTCCTAGGATACAAGACATGCTAGATAGCCTTACTGGTAGTTCGTGGTTTACTGTGCTTGATCAAGGAAAGCCTATCACCAAGGGTTTTTGGATGAAGAAAGTCAGCCACTCACAGCGTTCATTACGCCCTGGGGTTTGTACCAGTGGGTACGGATCCCATTTGGCCTGAGTTCTGCCCGGCTGAGTTTCAGAGAAGCATGGAGGAGTGTTTGTGGGGTTTGCGGGATGACATTTGCCTACCTTACCTCGATGACAATTTAGTTCACAGCAAGTCGTTTCAAGACCATGTTGAACATGTGAGAGCAGTTTTACAAAGATACCAGAAGCACGGTGTTAAACTTACTGCTAGGAAATGTGAACTTTTCAAGCCTAAAGTCCGATTTTTGGGCAGGATGGTGTCAAAAGACGGACATGGTATGGACCGGCAGAGATTGCTCCGTCTTGTCACTAAAAGATAGACACCCCTGCACGGTGGGGGAGGTGAGACAAGTTTTAGGATTTCTGTCTTACTACAGGTCATACATACAAGACTTTTCGCGCATTGCCAAACCATTGTACGAGCTCTTGGCCGCCCCAGCTCACCCGAGACTCAAGAACACAGATAAAGACAAAAAAGGGGAAAAGTAAACACATTCAAGGGCAGTTGCCATCATCTGCCCCGATTACATGGACAGGGACTCACCAGCAGGTTTTGTGCTGCCTGGTTGACAAATTGTCAAATCCTCCTATCCTTGGTTACCCAGATCTCAATCATCCATTTGTGTTACATACTGATGCCTCTCAGGCGGGACTAGGAGCTGTGCTCTATCAACGTAGCAATGGAAAATTAAGGGTCATAGCCTATGGATCTAGAACTTTAACACCGCCAGAGAAAACTACCCCATGCATGCGGGTAAATTGGAGTTTCTAGCACTCAAGTGGGCTATCTGTGAGCGCTTTAGGGATTACTTGTTGCATGCACCATCTTTTGTGGTGTACACAGACAATAACCCGCTCACTTATGTGTTGACCACTGCTAAATTGAACGCTCTGGTCAACGATGGGTAGCAGAATTGGCAGATTTCAATTTTACCATAAAATACAGACCAGGCAAAACCAATGCCGATGCAGACGGGCTATCTAGGATGCCCATTGATTTCGAGGACTACATGAGCCGCTGTACGCAGTCTGTTAGTCAGGATGTAGTAACAGCCACACAACAGGGTATCTTGGTACAGCAATTAGAGCAAACTCCCATGTTAAGTGCCGTCTCCTTCGATACCCTCCAACAGCAAACAGGAGCTGAACGACTGTTAGACACCATCCAGCCAATCCCCAGAGAAGAGATTTGCACAGCTCAGCAGCAAGACCCTGTAATAGGTAAACTGTACAGTTACATAAAAGGGGAAAGAGACCTGCCGCACATGAGCTTAAAGCTGAGAGCGCAGGGGTCAAGATTTTGGCCAGGGAGTGGACTAAACTCAAAATCAAAGAAGACGGGACATTGTTCAGGGTAGCTGGAAGGAAAACCCAACTGGTTCTCCCCTCAATATATCACCCCCTCGTCTTGAATGAATTGCACAAACAAATGGGCCATTTAGGCTCAGAGAGGACACTACATTTAATGAGAGACCGTTTTATTGGCCAAAAATGCAAAAGACATACTGCACTTTGTCATGAACGTATGTGAATGCCTAAAGAAAAGAAAGCCAAACAGGCAAACACGGGCACCAATGCAAAGCATTGAAACTACACACCCTTTCAATTAGTGTCGGTTGACTTTCTTCACCTGGAACAGTGCAAGGGCGGTTATGAGTATATTTTGGTGGTCATTGACCATTATACACGCTTCGCACAGGCATACGCGACTACAAACAAATCAGCGAAGACGGTGGCAGAAAGACTATTCAATGACTTTTGCCTTAGGTTTGGTTTCCCAGAAAAGCTTCACCACGATTTAGGAGAGAGTTTGAAAACAGGCTGTTGCACCACCTAAAGGAACTGGCAGGTATAAAAGGGTCTCACACAACCCCATATCATCCTCAGGGTAATGGGCAAACAGAACGATTCAACAGAACCCTTCTCTCGATGTTGAGAACACTCACTGAAGAACAAAAATTAGACTGGAAAAAACACCTTCCCAAAGTAGTACATGCCTACAATTGCACTGCTAATGAGGCAACGGGCTACTCTCCATTCTTTTCTACTTTTGGTAGGTTCCCAAGGCTTCCTGTCGATCTTCTGTTTGGCACTAAGCAGGATGAAAACCCGGGTCCTATCAAGATTATGTTGATAAATGGAGAAACAGGATGAGCGAGGCTTACAATATTGCCTCCAGGAATATGGCTAAGTCAGCTGATAGGGGCAAGATAGAATATAATAAGAGAGTCCATGGTCCACCCCTTCAAGTAGGCAGCCGCGTTCTTGTAAGAAATGTTGAAAAAGGAGGCCCAGGCAAAATCCGCTCTTATTGGGAGGATGGTATCTATGTCATAAAACGTCAAAAGGGGGAGAACAGTCCTGTGTTTGAGCTGGAGCCAGAAAATGGCAAAGGCAGGACAAGGGTTTTACACAGGAATTTGTTATTGCCTTGTGACTTTCTCCCACTGACACCCGATCAAAACCAGACTACCACTGAGACAAGACCAAAAAGACACTCTCGTGAAAACTGCAGGAAGAATCTGCAGGAGATGCATCAGGTGGGAGATGGGGAGGATTCGGATGAGGATTTATCCGATGCTGTCATCTCATGGTCTGTCCCAGAGCAACACAACCAACCCTCTCTGGACCCTGCTGCTGCAGAGTTTGTCCCACAGTTTATTAGAGATGGACAGAACGAAGCTCTTGAGCAAACAGTTGATGAAGGGATGGAATTAGCCCCTTTTCCAACAGGGAGGGAGGTTGATGACGATGTAGATGTAGGTGATATAGCCAATGGGTCAGACTCGGAAGATGCAGTGGAAACAGGGCAGCTGCGCTCACACCCACAGAGAGAGAGAAGGAAGCCACGGTGCTTGACTTATGATACATTGGGTCAACCGACCTTCACAGAGAGGACGTTAGCTACTAAGTGTTTAGACTTTAGGGGTTACTGGCGACCTTGGTGAAGGATGTTTAAAATGTTATTTTCATGCTTGTTGCACCTGACTTTCACATTGTTCTACAGTATATGTGCCTTGTTGTTTATTGAAGCAGGTTGACAAATGTAACACGTGAATGTGAGGCCTAATGTTTTGGTATTATGACTGTTGAATGCTTTCACTGAACAGAGGACTCTACAAAAAAAAAAAAAAAATGTGTTCCCTGTTTAACAATAACATGCTGTTCTGTCTGTAAGCTTTTCTATATTATGTCGAGACGACACCTTTTAAGTGGGGGAGAGTGTAGGAGACTGTTTGTTATTCAATTGATTTTCTGTTTTGTTGCATTGTTTTCACTTTTCTGGGCGTCAGTCAAGGGATCATTAATTTACGTTTTTTGAGAAGCGGCCCTGAACGTCTCTCGAGTCGAACGGGAGTTGAGAAGACGCGTAGTCCAACATAGACGTGTCTGTATTCGCCCGAGTGTGAAACTAATTAATAAAGTGAATATTCTGAAAAACACCGCGGCAGCTCTGTTTGCTTCGGAGCTGCAACACATATGTCTATGTCTTCAAAGTACTTTAAAACATCAGAACAGCCATCAGCTGATTAAATATTCTCCATGATAAAACATTGAGTGAACCAGACCGTTTGTTGTCAAAAGTTGTTGTCAAAGTTTCCAAATTTAGGCAACATTCACACAGAGCTTTTGTGTGTCTTTTACCATGAGCTTCACCCCCCTGTTGTGTCATGGGTAACACTTTAAAGTTTTCAAAAAGGATGGCAGAAAGGTGATGTGGTTCTCTAGCTGTGTAGCATGCAGCACAAATTATACACAGTCAGAGTTGAGGTTGCCCTTGTGGGATTTTGATGTGTACGATGTGAAAAAAAAACCAGCCAGGACTTGTAGTATAGTTAGCCAACAAAAACATTTTGCATCTGATAAAATTCAACGATCTCTACTTATCAAGAGAATTTTACAGGGTGCTCACGTGGGTGTGTGTGTGTGTGTGTGTGTGTGTGTGTGTGTGTGTGTGTGTGTGTGTGTGTGTGTGTGTGTGTGTGCGCGTGTGTGTGTGTGTGTGTGTGTGCGCGTGTGTGTGTGCGTGCTTTTGCATGATACTGCCTCTACTTCAGTGTTTCAGACAGTGTAGTCTGAAAGTGGCTCTGGATCTTCACCCAGTCTAAATGACTTCTGTGCCATCCTTTTCATTTACCATATTATGTTAAATTCAGAGCTCATTTGATATTACTGTAATCCACTATGAAAAGTCAGACATTTTGTTGCATGACAACGGGATACAATCTCTCCGTAGTGTTTTGAAAATAAAATACTCCAAAAAAGTTCAAGAATAGTTAGAATGCAATATACGCTGCAATATTCAAACTGTAAAATAAATATTTCAATTATATCAAATTAAAAATTAAATATAAAATAAAATGGAAGTCGGCGGCTCGCAACTGCTTAGCAGCTAATGGGTGGATGCAAAATTAGAAGTTTTGAGCACATTTCGCCTCTGACTTGGCAGTGATGCTGTTGTGGTAAATCAGCACAAGGAGGCGACATTGTCTAACCAGTTTACAAGTCTGATCACGTTCGACCAAGCCACACCAGAGCAAACGTGGAGAAATCATGTTCGCCATGAAGAAATATAACGATTCACTGCTTTAAAAGTCATTTGCAAACGTTACATTGACAATTTGCTTGTTTGGTCTATTGTCTTGAAAATGTCTAACCAATGTCATCTCCCAGGGTTGGTAAAGTGTTTAAAATAGCAACCAGGAATGAACACAATTGTTTTCCTGGGACAATGAACATTCCTGCTGTCAAAGGCTGGCCTTCCTCGGTCGGCTTCCTCTTTTGTGTTTGCGTTTTGTCCTTGTCTTCGATATTGTAAACAGAGACTGGCCCGCCCGTTTGAACCATGTCATCAAAGTTTGCTTATTAGTTCAGGAATGGCTTGCATGTTTCCCACTCATCATGTTTGCACAGCATCGATGACTATTGTGAAGAAGGATATTTAGTCTAATTGAACCTCAGCAGACATCCCCTCCCTCTCATGACCTCAGATAAACTTAAAAACAAAACAGACAAAAAACAAACAAACAGTAAAGGACTACCGAACTCACTATCCGCCATTCAATATTCACAAATTTACATTCACATTTATTTACTGTGTCTTTCTACTTGCTGAAAACTCACCTATTTGCATTTTTTACTGCTCTTTTGGAAATGTCTGAATGTTACAAGAAGCCACCAAAGCCCTGTCAAAATAGGAGGGTATTGGATTAATTGGTGTCACGGAAGCATGTTGACCTTTTAACTGAGAGACATGCTTTATATGTTAGGGATAAGCGAAGTTTTGCCTTTCTTGGTGCCGGAGAGTCTTTGTCGCATGTGCATTTCTGGGGCATTTTTCACAAATCAAATAATCTGGAAGCCATTTATTTATACTATATATAATACTGCAAAATGAGTTGGTTAGATTTAGAGTCATAGTTTGTGATATATTTCCAGTTGATTATATTAATATTGACCAATATCAACATTTGTTTGTGGGAGCGACGATCAGAGCAAATTTGAGCAATTTTCTATCCTTACGATCATCGTTAGCCAAAGCCCAATTCTTGGATGTTTCCGAAGGATTATCTAAAGTTATGGACATGTAGTGAGACCACACCCCAAACGCATACCCACCTCACACATCTGAGACATTTGAGCGTGAGATTGTTTTTTTTTTCTGGAAATGGCACAAACTTCAGGTCTTTCGTTCTGTTTAATGTCACAATCACATAGTCCATACCATGGCCCAACTTGGTGGTGACCACACGGATTTGCCATCTTAAAGGAAGACTTCACTTATTTAGTCATTTCCAGCAGTAAAATGTGAATGTTTTGTGTCTAATGACTTTGATGACCATTATTTTTCATGTACTATTAACACCTTGAAAAAACGCATTTTGCCACTTGCTGTCGACTGAAAATGACATCATATGTGGTCAGGGGTCAAGTAACAACCAATCACGGGTGACACCCTGAATCGGTTGCCAGCCAATCGCAGGGCACACACAGACGAACAACCATCCACGCTCACAATCATACCTAGGGACAATTTAGAGTGTTCAATCATCCTGCCATGCATGTTTTTGGAATGTGGGAGGAAACCGGAGCACCCGGAGAAAACCCACGTAGGCCCGGGGAGAACATGCAAACTCCACACAGGGAGGCCGGAGCTGGAATTGAACTGTGAAGTCGACGTGCTAACCACTGGACTACCGGGCCGCCCAAGGTTTCAATTGTCTATGAAAAATAATGAGGTTATCATATTCATTATAGACAAAATATGAACTTTTTACTGCTGAAAATAGCAAAATTAGTAAAGTATCCCTCAACTAATTTGATTCAGGCTAATTATTAATATGTGTGTGTGTGTCATTATGATGTAGTACAACAGGAAATAGTAGGACGTATGCAGACATTCAATTTTTGGATAAAAGTTCAGGTGCAGGAATTTACATTGGAGTTTTAGTCACAAAGACATATAAGACACACATCACCCTGTCTTATAATACAATCGTGATGGTGAATCCACCCACTTTCCAGCCCGCTTGGAAATAGTTGTTTCTATTTGTATTGAGATAAAAGTTGCTCTTTATGTGTTTGTCAGAAGTGTCTGTCGTGTCTGAGATGGAAGACCAAAGGAACAGAGTCGAGGGATTAAAGGAATACTGCAGATGAGGGCGCAGGGTGGCTAGTCGTACGCTGCGGCCGGTAGCAGCTTCTGAATGAACGTGCATTCTGCTGCCACTTGTGGGAGTACAGTAAAGCACCTAAAGAGCATCAGCAACTGCGTCGTCCTTTAAACACACCAGAGTGCATGACAACACTAGACCGTGAATTTCTCCATTGTGAGGCAAATAAAGGTTTCCTTATCGATCTTATAAAACAGGAGGGAGGTGACATTCTAGTTCGGCATTGTCATTGTGGCATACCGTAGCTAATAGAACACTTCAGAAATATAACAATGGACCTAAAGTTGAAACGCGCATACCAATAATAAGGTGGATTTGGAGCCTGATTACGTTTTATGTCAACGTCGGCAAAGGCCTGATACTTTCATGTGCCTAAAAGATCATCCTGTGGATTGGAGTGTGTTTTCTTTTTCGTACCCAAGCTACTCAGAAAATGGTCAGGCTGACAATGGTTAAACTTCTCGCACACACTTGGATGCAAGACTGTAAAGCGAAAAAAGTGTGATGCTTGCACTCCAAAACTAATTTATTTTCAATGGGGAAATGAGTTATGAAAGGGGGGCAAAACAGCACAGCCCAGAGCGGCCTCTCACGCGCGGCCGGCCGAATCACGCCCTCATTACTTCAATTCCCTCAGAGCCGATCAAAATAATAGGATTCTCCCCACAGAAGTTACAATGTGCCCTGTAGTGTGCACCGATGTGTGTGCAGAGATGAACAAGGCTGCAGTGTTTGGGTTGTTTTGCAGCGACGGTGGAGGAATTGGCAATCAAAGGCCCACCAAAATGTTTGCTGACAGTCAAAGCCCCATGCCTGGTTGGATTTTTGACTTGGCACTCATCAATTCCCCTCACTTGTCAGCAAGATAAAGTGCCAGTGCTGTCCCCTTTTAAGGCTGACAAAGATAACAATGAAGTGTTTTACTTTGTCTTCAACAAAATTGCTTTGCTCATTTTTGGAATGACACGTGTTTTGTCAAAACCAAAGGCAACTGAGGTCTTTATTTCAAGGGCAATTTACAAATGTGTTATTCAACAAACCTGATGTATGTTAAAAAATAAATTAAAGGAAATTTTGCAACTTTAAAGAACCCTAAAGGCCTGTTTTGAAATAATCAAAGACAACTTTGTTTCGTCAACCTACCTGAAGTATGAAAAATTGATGCAGGGCTACAAATGGCCCCCGAGCCGTAGTTTGGACACCTCAAATTCAATTTAACATGAATGTGTTGTGTGAACATTGAAACAATTTAGTCTTCGATTTTCTGAAAGATCAAAGACAATTCAGCAATTGTCAGAGGACTTTTTGTAAACTACCGTTTATAGTTTTAATCCTATTGAACAAAGGCCACTGGATTAACTTCTTGCAGTGCAAATTCAATTTAATTACTTAATTTGCACAATTTGTAACGCATTTGACAAACTTCATGATCAAGGGTGAAACTCATTTTACCAACTCTGCATAATATTTTAATATTAAAATTTAGGACACAGCAAAGACTATATTGTTTATATGCCTAGGGAAAGAAATTTGCTGTACTTTTAAAATCAGAGGCCTTTTTGTTTAAATTAGTATTTTTGCTGTTATTCTCTCGCAATAAATAAGTGTCAGTAAAATATGTATCATGAGTTACATGAGTCTGTTTTGGAAATTTTCTGAAGGTTAGCAAGGAATTTGCAATAAATACAGCCGGATTTTTTGCTAGGCTCTCGTCAATTTTCACGCTCGTCAGTAAGAAAAAGTGCCATTATTGCCACTTTTAAAAATTCGACATGTACTTTCTCTTTAAATAAAGATATGTATATATTTAGTCAGTAGTATTTCCCCCTTTTAATGGCACTTGTGAATAGCAATGCCATTCATTTCCCGGATAGCACTTCTTCATTCCACAAACGGGATGGATGAGTAACAATGTGAAACGGCTCCCATTTGTTTGCTTGTTTTGCTAAACCTGTTCCCCAAGACAAAAAAAAAAAGAAGTAGTACTGTCACTCGTGTGCGTATGTGTGTGTGGGCAGGTGTGTGTGTTTGAGTGGAATTTTCCATTCCTCTCAAATGTTCAAATTTGGACATAAAATGCCATAAATCAAAAATAGGTCGTCAAGGACGCGATAGATGGAGAAGATGGATATTGCCCGGGTAAGGCAGTCATAAAAGGGACACTAATCGGAAATAAGTGAGAAGAACCAATTCGTGTGCGATGTTATAGGTTTGCATGCAGGAGTTTTGGAAGATAGCTCGCCATTCATTATATTCTACAGGTCAGTTTCAGCACTCTTCCAGGATATGGCTGTTCCTCTTCGTCCTCCCATCATGTGCGTTTAGGGGGAGGTTAGCTGAGGAGACTTCAATGTTTTCTTCTCAGAAACCGTGCAGAACAGGTCGCTCTGGGGAAATAGTTTCCTCCAGGCGCCCAGTGAGTTGTCGCAGGAAAATAACACAGTTGAAAGGTTGACAGGTGACTATACCATAGAATATTTTCAAACCTAATTGTACTCAAAACTGTGATGCCAAAAGATTTGAATATCATGTTAAGCTGATTTTGCAAAATTAAATCTAAAAGTAAATGATATCAATTTGATTTGGAAGTAGTATTTTGGCATACGTCTCAATTTTGTTACCCATAAAAATATCAAGGAGTGTTCTCCCGCATTTTCACAATTCACAGATCCACCTATTTCACAAATTTCTAGGGAGGAGCTATCCTACGATATTCACTAAAACTATTCTGTTGTTGTGCTCAGTCATAAAAGTATTGTTTTGAGGCTATTTTGCAACTTCTAAGTTCCAAGGAACATTGAAGTTGAAGTAATGAGTTTCATTTAGAAAATAAAGGTGTTCTTTAATGCCATCTCCTGGCTTCCAGAAGCAATTATGAACCTTCTTAGGGTGGCATGAATTACGTGGATATTTTGTGCATTGTGATCATCGCACTACTTTCCACTAGCCGGTTAGGTCGGGGGTCGGCAACCCGCGGCTCAAGAGCCGAATGCGGCTCTCAAGTGCCCCCTAGTGGCTCCCTGGAGCTTTTTCAAAAATGTTTGAAAATGGAAAAAGATGGGGGAGGGAAATATTTTTTTTTTGTTTGAATATGGTTTCTGTAAGAGGACAAGCACGACACAAACGTTTTCCAATGCTTTAAAAATGTGTCAAGTAAATATTACATTTCAACATTTCCGTCAGAGCCTGCGACACACGTTTCTATTAGCAGGGCGGGATGTCAGTCAGGGGGATGTTGTTTAAAAAAACACAAAAAACAGCCTTTCATGTACAATTCATCGAGGGTACTTGCAAAGACTGGGAATCTGGGCGGCCGAGGGGAGCATTTTTAAACGGTACACGTGAGCTACGATAGTTAGCACGCTGAGAAAGTGCGTCCCGTGCCTCATTCATCTTCGCAGCCGTTATGGCTGTTGCTCTTTGCGGCATGAGTGTGTAAGTGTGTGCGTATGCGCGTGTGCGGTAACGGGTCAATTATGGAGGTTGTTTGATCGAAAAGTAGATCTTCCGTCAAAAGGTTTGGGCACCCTGCTCTACGGGATGAACTGCAGGGAAAAAACTTTTCATGAATGCTCGTTGTGTATTTGAAGCCAATTTAGTCACGTTAATAGTAGGCGAATATAGCTCATATAGATACATACAGCATGTGTTGCCTTCATTATAAGGCTTTTAACTTTTTGCGGCTCCAGACATATTTATTTTTTTTTCTTTTTGATCCAATATGGCCCTTTCAACATTTTGGGTTGGCGACCCCTGGGTTAGGTCAACATATGGCGAGTTCATGTACGAGTGACTAGAAGTGAGCTGTTGTCAACAGCAGCTCCTGAGTGTGCTGATTGTCTTTGTTTTTTACTGTTCTCCCCGGCGCTCAAAGTACGGTTAAAAAGTGCATCTCTGTTGTTGTTCTGTAGTGGCAGAGCTGGGGACCTAAAATCAGGGAAGCGGGGAGGCAATGCAGGATTGCAGGAAGGCCTCAAAAAATGAAATATTTATTTTCCAAAAATGCAAACGAGGAATCAGATGACTACAAGTTCAAAAACCAAGACACAAAGTAGCAAACTCACAGACACGAACATGACACGGGCTCAAAAGCAATAATCAAACCAAGATGGAAAGGAAGCAGGGAACTAAACACAAGCAAAAATGGCGAGACAACGAGAAACACCTGGACAAAACACAAGTAGCTGTGGGAGTTGACCGATAGACACAAGGGAGCGGGCGGACAAGAACAAATGGACACGAGACATGAAAAGGGACAGGGCAAACAAAACTAAAGCCAATCAAAACCACCTCACCAAAAACACACTTCATGACAAGCAATGCCGGAGCTCTCCTTTCCCACATGTCAGGGCATTACACATTTGGGCAATTCACCAAGTAGATGCCTTCCATCCCCCCCCCCAAAAAAAATCAAATCTGTGACGTGGCCAGGCCATGGAAGGTGAACCTTGATGTAGGCAGGGAACACTATTTACTTTGTACAGTTTATTTGGCGAGGTCAATTGAGACTCCGGCAAGCACACTCACGTAGGTTCTATTTGCAGCGAATGGGACAGCCGAGTAGCCGAGTCACGCGTATGTGAAGTGTTTGCCTGTCTGGTGTTCGTCACTGACTCGCAGGGGATGACGGTAGGTTGTCATCCGACACCGAGCACGTCCGCCCAAAAAAATGCCAGCATGAGAAGAAAGGAGGGAGAGGCGACAACACAATATAACGAGGAAGTAACCTTAGAGTGATTGAGCAACTGCGTTTGTAAATCCCCCTCCCACTTGATGACTTTATAGGGAGGGAGGAGGGAAAGAAGGATATGTGACATGACGAACAAGATGTCTAAAGGCTTGTAGACTTAAACAAGATGTCTAAAGCTACATTTTAAATGTCTCATATGTTTGGCTGCTAAGTGCTAAGTGTGTAACTGGTAATCCGTCAATGTGTGTGTATATGTAATAATATGATGAGACAGAGACGATTCAACATTTCTTTGGTTGTACGGTGATAACTACAATGTGGCCTGCCACAAAAATGAGTCTGAGATCCCTATTTTAAGATATCAAAAAGAATGTAACTTTCTCTTTTTACTAATTGGCGCCCCACTTTTTTTGTCGTGTCATTGCCTTGGGTATTTGAAAACAAAACAAAACAAAACAAAACAAAACAAAACAAAAAAATGATACAAGCAGTCTTTCGCCATAATTTGTTGCGGCCATCGCAGGAAGTTTAGTGCAGAGCTAACATGTTATACCACTCGATCATCTCACATTCACAACCTTCTCAAAACATTCACAAACAAAAGTATCTCGAGATGATGACATTTATGATCATGCTTTATCATGTAACCTTTGTGCAAGGAATGAAATGTATTATGTAGCTCGTTGTTGTTGGATATTTCCGAAAGTGCATTTTTCTTCGTCACTAAAGCAAGTAGGCATTGGTCAACATTATTTCTTGCAAATTTGGAGAGTGAATAATTGCCACTCCTGATAAACGAGTCGATGAAATGTTTAAAACATTTTTGTAATTATAAATGTATTTATACAGACGTTTATTTATTTATTTATTTGAATGTATTTACACGTCTACAAAGTATTTACAGGGATACTTTGTACATTTAGCTAAAAAGCAACTGATGGAGGATGCAAACCTTTAAAACACAAAAGAATATGTTTAAATCTTGTGTTTAATTCCCCTTGAAGTCAAAGCTAGTATGTTGGCAAATGTGAAGTAACTGAATTAAAAAAAAAATGTTTCTCAGCAATACATTAGTGTTGATGATAAACTCATCATGAGATTCATGACTCAGGGTGCAGTGAGAGTCCTAATTGGGCAACAGAGGGTTTAATGAGAGGGCAGAAGGTTTGCATGTCCTCCCCCGGTCGCTTCATCCCAAGCTTACCTCACTCAGCTCAGCCCGCACGGTCCGGTGAGCTCGACCAAACAGCTAAAGCCGTGTGACAGGCTGTTTTTTGCCGAGGTAGTGGGCGGGAGTGACATGTTTCCAAATGGACATAATGATGAGGAGATGGGTGTGGTAAGGGGAGGAGGTGTGCTGTGATGATCAAACCTTCATCATGCACAACGTGTGCAAGTTTTTAACTCTTTCCTCACTCCTTCTGCGTATGTTGTCCGGGAAAAAAATTAATAAATAAATCCACAAATCACCAACAAGGTCAGACCGCATAATTCTAATGATTTAGCACAAGTTATAAAGAGGAGAAGTTTGGTTTCTATGAACCAGTTTCATTTTCAAATCATACAATGGAACGTCTGGTTCAACTTCTAATTTCCGCTACTGTTATACAGCGTGTCACAAGTCACAACACACCTCCAAACTTCCTGCAGTGCAAGATTTTCTCTCCTCACGCATTTTAGCACCAGCTTGAGAAGTTTTTATGAGCGTCACTCTGCTCCAACCAGGAGTACAATTTACGCTACATGGTGATTTTCTCGGAACAAGATCAGCTTTGAAACCACACAGCGGAAGGCCTGTTACGACCACCACTGATGAAAACACTAGTCTCCTACTGGGGGGGGTGGAGGGGGACGGGTAAGCTCTCGGCTCACTTGATCATTCCAAAATGAAATGTACCAGGCAATAACTTTGGCCAATTTACAATGGCAGGAGGGTCATGGGAAAGGTTAACGACAACATTTACATTATGTGCAATTTTTTTTCTGGCCAGTTTCGTGACTTTCATCTTCTCTCGGAATGTCCCCCTCACTGTCCTGGGGAAGGAGGACTTTTGCAGGGGCCCTAATGTCCGACGGAGGGCCCTGTGAAGAAAAGAAGGGAGCGTGTCAGCAATTTAGCCAGCAGAGTTACGGCCACATTTTGGCCTCCCGCCTGCTGCCCGCTCAGCTGAGTCGGGCGACGGGAGGTGCTTGCAGTGAATTGAGACCTTGTTGGGTTTGGTGGGGACAAGGAGAATGGGCATTAAAGCCCTCTGTTGTGTGATTCTACCGGCTCTTGCGCCAACCAGCTGGTTCTGGTTTGGTTTTTGGTTTGCAGTCAAGAGACAAAAAGCTGGAAGCCATTAATCTCCCCATAATATGTCGTTTGGGAAATTCAAAATATTCACATTGATTGGTTGAATCAACATTATGTAATAGTCAACCCATGTTTTGATGAAATCTGGGAGCAGTTAGCATGACCAATGATCGGGTTGGATTCTTTCACTTCTGACCAAGACAATCGCCTGGATTTGTGTGTGTGTGTGTGTGTGTGTGTGTGTGTGTGTGTGTGTGTGTGTGTGTGTGTGTGTGTGTGTGTGTGTTTTTTAACTACTCCCCTCCTACATTTTTTCATTTAAGCGGGCAGTGCAAAGGCCCTCTTGGATAACTGTCTATTCTCCTCCTTCTGCAGCATGATTTGACTTTTGGGGGGTCTCAACAAGTCTGAAAATCCAACCATTTTTTGCAAGAGCACATATCCTCATAAAAATGGATGCATTTTAGGGCTCGTGAACATCCATTCATCCATCCATTTTCTAATCCGCTTATCCCCATGAGGGTCACCGGTGTGCCCGGAGCCTATCCCAGCTGTCTTTGGGCAGTAGGCGGGGTACACCATGAACCGGTTTCCATTCAATCGCAGGGCACACAGAGACTAACAACCACTCGGGCTCATACTCACAACCACGGACAATTTTGAGTGTTCCATTAACCTGCCATGCGCGCTTTTGGAATATGGAAGAAAACCGGAGGACCCTGAGAAAACCCACGCAGGCAACAGAGAACATGCAAACTCCACACAGGAAGGCCGGAGCCGGAATCGCACCCTGCACCTCTGCACTGTGAGGTCGATGCGTTAACCAGTCGACCACAGTGCCGCCAGCTCATGAATACGGCCCCCTAAAACGAGTTCATTAGTGCCTCAGAGAAACTACTAACTTTACCATAAACACATATTATGCAGAATGGGTTTAGCGTGTGTGAAAATGTCCCTTTATTAACACGTATTTTAAGTAGGCCTGCTGATAACACCCTATGAAATGCCGCTTTCTTTTTTCTTCGAAGTTGTATTGCTATTTTTCTATTCCAGCATTTGGCCTTCTCCCCTTTCAGAAGAAGCTCTTGCAAAACGTTTTTATTTATTTATTTATTTTTACACATTTTTTGATAGCTTGTGGGAGATGAACAATTGTACAAAGCACTGTACATGTGTATAGAGGCAACAGCGCAGGCATCTGATTTGTAAGATTATTTGAGACTCCAATGATGAATGACATATTTTCGATCTCCGTGTAGACCTTGGTACCAAATGGCCTGCTGACCACCCCCACTGCTGCAAAGAACTGATATGTGGACAAAACCCAAACGACACCATTGAGAAAGGGCAGTGGCGCGCAGATTTCGACTTTTAAACACACATGACCTTTTGTGAGACGATGTGCTTTATCTTGCCATTTCACCAGCGGGTCGGAGAAGAAGCAGAAGAAGAATGGGCTTGAGAAAGCGTCTGTGTGCCTGCTGAACGTGCCAGCTTTCTAAAAAGGACCTCGTTGAGACACTCTCTGGTGGCTGTTGCCTTGGCGATAGAGAGTCACCCAACACCAACTCAACCACATCTCCTGAGGTCATGAAACCTGTTTCAAGGCATAACACAAATGTTTAAACGGGCTCAAACCGCACATGCGGGTACGTTATTTCTTTTTACATTTTCTTGTGTTACTGTCCAATTCTGATACGAATGGATCCAATTCTGCGCCTTTTTTTTCAGTTTACACTACCATAAAGTAAATCTCAATCGTATAACCCCGGAGCAAAAACAAATTGGAATTGTCACTTGACACGTGCGGTGTAGATCTATCCATCCATCCATTTTCCGATCCGCTTATCCTCACAAAGGTCGCAGGAGGTGCTGGAGCCTATCCCAGCCATCTTCGGGCAGTAGGCGTGCGACACCCCGAACTGTCAATCACAGGGCTCACATAGACAAACCAAGCATCCACGCTCACACTTGGGACAATTTAGGGTGTTCAATCAGCCTGCCATGCATGTTTTTGGAATGTGGGAGGAAACAGGAGTACCCGGAGAAAACCCACACAGGCCCAGTGAGAACATTGCAAACTCCACACAGGGAGGCCGCAGCTGGAATTGAACCCGGTAGCGCTGCACTGTGAGGTCAACCCGCTAACCACTGGCCCACCGGGCCGCCCCGGTGTGGATCTAGTCGTGGAGTATTGGTGCAAGAAAAGGAAACATTATCATCACGTACTTTATTGTACGACTGTTTGAGGGGAACAATGCATGCCCTTACGAAACTAAATAGCTTCTTTTCAACATCATGTTCTTCGACTGCAAACTAAAGCATATTAGAGTTTACAAATTACGAGTTCCTGGCTTTTCAGTGGAACTTCTTGATTCCTCTGGATCTGTTGCAAGCTGTATGCGACGATATAAGCAGCGATTCAAAAATTTAGCAACGTTTGAGGACAACCAATGTTCTTTGTGTGGATTAAATGAGAGTTTAGCAAATGTGCAGTAAACAAAACCTGAACAGTCTAGTCCAGCCTTGCCCTTGAACAGACATCCATAAAGAAGTTTATGCAGTCGACACCATTCCAGACAGCTAATTATACTGAGTACTACTTTAAAACTAAATAAAGAATGATTTTTTTTGGAGAATGGCACGAACAGAGGCAGACTGCGCCGAACCAACGAGGCTTGTCGACTTCTGTCGCATAAATAAGCCGCACGCAACACTCAAAATTTTTCATGACTACGGGATATGTTCTATGCGTCCCTCAACATAGCCGGATCGTTTTCGTGCCCTTGCGTAGCTCTCTGATTCGGTGATCATTTAAATCAGGTGTGTTGGAGGAGGGAAACATCTAAAACATGCAGGCAAGTGGCCCTCGAGGACTGGACTT
Source organism: Hippocampus mohnikei (assembly GCA_026261675.1). NCBI lineage: Eukaryota > Metazoa > Chordata > Actinopteri > Syngnathiformes > Syngnathidae > Hippocampus > Hippocampus mohnikei. Next base: position 16,989,712 of record JAKGUB010000334.1, on the reverse strand, counting down.
GCCCAGCCCTGAGCCAAAGGATTTGTAGGTTGAGTTAACTGAGGTCGTCACAACAACCAACCATCGCTTTCCTAACGCAAACGGGGGAGGCGTCCATTTGAGGTAGGCGTTTTTCAGTTTAAATGAGTGCAGCAGACGGCGACCAGTTGAGCCACCGCACCTCGTCGGTGGGTATTATGATCATGATTTGAGGGAGGTGTTTATATTTTTGAGGTCGATGACCCAAAGCCACTACGTACTTGGGGCTCTGCGTTGAATATTGAGATAAAGAGCAATGATGCCAATAATCCAAATGAATTCGAATGAAGCAGCTCCATTTTCAAGCGCACTCAAGCGCTCATAAACGCGTTCTGCGGGGAATCAGAATTCCACCTTGTTATGCAACGCATTCGCAGCTAATCCTTCACAGAACAGCAACATATAAACATGCCTTTGGTAACTAACAACAGCTTTTGTGCACAAAAGAATGCTGCCAGAAGCTGAACAACCTGGTTATCACATTATTTCGTTGTCAATTTATTGACTGGAAAAACAACAGAAAACTCAACTAACCTGTGTCAGATTTGAAGTGGCTGGGAAAAGGCTTCCTGGAAGAGGGCCAAAGCCATAAGCAGCTGAGCGGGATTCAGATTTGGGCAGCTTTAGAGGGTCACAACAGAGGTGCGATTGTGTAGTCGGACTGAGAGGGGGAAGGATTCATAGGAGAGAGCTTTCTCCTGTTCTTTGTTATTTCAATGGACACCTGAATGTGTCCAAACATCATCAGTTGAGGGGTCAGTGGGTGAGGGGTTATCAGAACCCCCATGTGAAACAGATGGTCCAAAATAATTGGGAACGCCCCGACTTTCGTAGTTCATGTGAGGCAGACGTGCTACCTCCAACAAATAGCGTGCGTTTCCAAAATATGGCGGACATGTTTGCGTTTTGTTGCACAGTAACTTATTTTTGAAGGACAACTGGATTTCCTTGTAAAGCTCTCCATGACGCAACGAAGCTTAAAATCTTTCTTAAACCAGTTGCTTAGCTGGTCTGCACGTAAACATCGAGGCAATACTTTATGATTAGTGTGTCCGGCCCGGGTCCAATTTGTGTTTGCGGAAATCCATGACTAACTCCTTGGTTTTTGTGGTGTTGAGTGTGAGGTTGGTCACTTTACACCACACGATCAGTTTCCCGAACAACAGTTAAAACATCGGGTAACCCGTGTCTTGAAAACACCTGGGAAGTTTTCCTAGTGGGGCTATGTCACTCAAACAAAAAGCTTCATAACCAAGTCAGATATCTCACTGGGTCATGTTGCCCCTGGGTTCTTCACTCTACACCCTGACCTCATCAAACAATTGACCTTGCTGTCGTAGACAGTGTAATGACAATACGAACCTAACAATTTAAATTCCAGTTGAGGTAAGATAAAAGCCTAAAAACATACAGCGCATTCCCATGCAAAGTGCAGGTTTATCATTTTACCGGCAACAGATATAGACACTCAAGTGAAGTGTATGCACGTCTATAGTCGAAGCTATCAGTGTCTGCTGATAGGAACAGCCCAACAGCAATGAGCCAAACAGATGGCTTCAATTTTAGACAGCTGGTTGGTGCTCCACTTTCAGGTGGAGGTGGAAGAACTGTAAATGATAACAAGGATGTTAGGGCCAAGGGGTGTCAACTGAATGACTCAGCAGAGGCAACATGGAGACCAGTTTAGCAGTTTACATGCTAAAGAAACAAACATTCTACTGATAGACTCAGTAAGTAAAAATACACATTAAAAGCCATAAACTCCACAAAGCAACTGACTAACCCTGACAATCGATCTGTGTAAAAATTGGGATATATTCCTTGCGACTTTCCATGATACTGTTGTTGCGGCATAATGGTCGTTGGTCCCGCAACCCTCAGCACAATGAGTCAAATTTCAGTTGCAAACCAGTATGCTAGTTTGCTCATAGAAGGTCATTAGATTAGTGACAAAGAAACAACTCTTTTGTTCTTCATTACACACCTGCGATGTGAAATAGTGGAACGGCCTGACCTCGCCGTAATCCAGTATTAGAGGTAATATCAGAACTGTAAAAAAAAAAGGCCTGTTGCCCTGTATAACGTATTCAGCAATTATGTGACTAGAAATATTTCATAAAGTAGTTACAGCAGGGGTGTCAAACTCATTTTTGTCGCGGGCCACATTTTAGTTGCCGTTTCCCTTGGAGGGCTGTTCTGACTGAAACCATATAAAAAAGGAAATAATAACGGTTTATTCAACTATTGTTTAAGTTACTGAGGGGTTTGGAATGTTAGCAAGCATCATGGAAGTGTTTGATGTTTCTGTTACTTTCGCGGGCCACATAAAATGATGTGCCGGGCCAGATCTGGCCCCTGGGCCTTGAGTTTGACACTTTGAGTCACAGCAATAACCTGCTTTGCTGTGTTCTGTATCAAAGGAGGAGGCAAATACATGCCAGATTTGGATCACAGAAATGTGTGGGATTTCAATGTGGGGGGGGGAATAAAAAGCTTGATACTAATGGGCATTTATAGTCACTTACTCTACCTGCTAATGGTGCTTGGATGGAAAGTAAGGGCACTTCAGAATCGATCCAGAGGATGCCTATTCGCATTTGGTTAGTGCAGTGGTTATATTCCTTCTAGCAGAAACAGACAGGCAAAGACTGCTTCAAAGGTTAAAAAAAAAAAAAAAAACAGTCACAATGACTGTGCTCCTCTTTTGGCCGCTCGCTTACCCCTGTCCTCATATGTTCCGTCTCCATGGTTTTGTAAAAAAAAAAGAAAATCGCACCCAGTTACCTTGTCCACTCCCATTCAGAGCATGACCATCACTCAGTGGTTTAACAGCCAGTGGGGGGCATGGCTTGGCACGAGCTTCTGCCAGCCGATTACATTCCAAATGTTTGGGAAGATGAATGACAGGACACCCTGCGACCTTGCCCGACCAGACATGCAAGCGGTGAGCCAAGGGAACAGTCGGGACAAAGAGTCAGAGTCCATAACTCTTTGTTGGAGACGTCGGACAAGGTCTACGGCGCTTCCTCACAAAGCGCCTGTGTTCACAACAATTTCTTTTTAGGAATTCCTCACTTCTGAGCATGGTGAAAATCTGTGCCATACCATGTCCTACAAATAATTTTGATTGTTCAGTCAATACCAAGTATGATCTGATTAGATCTTGAAAGACCTTGGCTGGATTTATCACTGCAGTTTGCCCAATTCATTTCTGATGCGTTTATGCTGCACTGGCAGTTCTGATAGATTTTACAAAGTACATTTTTGTACACCTTTGGAAGAGGGTTTGAATTCCTCGCATCTATTCCTATTCAGGCTGCCATGAAGCATATGCCAAATGTGCGTCTTGACAAAAAAACAAACCCAAAAAATCTGATTGTAAATGATGCATTGTAAATCCAGCCCTTGTGGCCCTTGTTACCGACAGGCAGTTTTCAATTTTTGTGATGTACTGTAATAACCCGACGATGAAAGGATACCTTTGATCGTTTGTGTTTGGCGGGACCACGACCCTAGCTGTGCAGAAAGAGGAAACAAAGTTGTTTTTCTTAGATCAACCCAAGCCCAGAATCTTGGGAGTGTGCAGGTTACGCACGCCGTGTTTAGTTTTTTTGCTGAAAATCTCCAGCTAAGAAGCAAAGTGCATTCAACAGGTGGCTGACGTAGCGGTGCTTCCTGTTGTCGCATTTCCTCTCATATATCAAAGTCATCATCTTTGAGGAATAAAAAAAGAGCAAAAGTGAATGATGCGGTCAAGTGGGGCCAAGTTTACAGACAGACCTAAACAACATGGTCTCTTGCCACAACCAGCTGTCCTCTACAGCAGTGATTCTCGGGACCCAAAAGTTGGTCGGAACATTTGCAAGGCTTCCTCTGGTTATAATGGTGCAGACATACAACAAGTCATTGTTATGTGTTGACAATCTTAAGAATACAACTTTTACTTGGCGTTGTCATGTTCATCATCGTTTTTTTTTTTTTTTTTTTTTTTTTAATAAGGTGCTCCGAAAGGTACTTTAAACACAAAGCCCGAGCATGCAAAGTTAAAAGTATGACACATTTTTGTAGTGCTATACAAGTTAGGCTTTGAACATTCATACAACCTCCATCCAATGAAAGGCATCCATAAACTTCCATCCATCCATTTTCTGAACCGCTTTATCCTCACCAGGGTGGCGAGGCGTGCTGGAACCTATCCCAGCCGTCTTCGGGCAGTAGGCGGGGGACACCCTGAACCGGTTGCCAGCCAATCGCAGAGCACACACAGACAACCATCCGCGCTCACACTTAGGGACAATTTAGAGTGTTCAATCAGCCTGCCATGCATGTTTTGGGAAATGTGGGAGGAAACCGGAGTACCCGGAGAAAACCCACAGAGACCCGTGGAGAACATGCAAACTACAAACAGGGAGGCCGGGATCGAACCCACAACCTCTGCACTTTGAGGTCGACGCGCTAACCACTGGACCCCCGGGCCGCCCCATCCGTAAACTTTTTAGTTTAATCCGAAACGGTGAAATTAATATTTTTATTCCAGGAAATTCTACGAGTTCAGATAGGTGTTGTTTTTTTTAGAGGTCCTGAGTTTATAAGGTTCCTCAGATACTGTGTTGTTCTGAACAGGGCGCAAGTAAACACAGTTTGCAGTGTAGCGTGAGAATACATTGTCATATGGCACGAAAAGGCATGCTCAGTTACAACTTCGAAGTTTTTATTAGATTGTTTTGTATACATGGCCTAAGAATGTTTGTTTCATACAAAACTTAATTATTGCACTTACTGCTGCGTTAGCATAGGTTCGATAGTGACGTGGCATTCCGATTTAGGACAAATTCTGGTTAAGTCACCTGCGTGGATACAGAACTAGATCGTAATCCAAGGACCCGTAACACATGCTAATGGCTATATTCTGGTGTGTGGAGGATTACAAAAAGACACGAGGTGGGGTGGATGCTTCTGTTGACATCATCGTGACTCAAACCCCTTTATTGACGTCACAATTTCATGACTAAGGCACCGCCCCGTAAGAAAAGTTTCATACAAGCCCAAATACTATATATTTGAAAAAGGCATCATGAAGCTGATCCACAAGTCATTGAACCAGGAAAGGACACCATGTGAAATATCCCCAAAAAGAGAGTGAGAGGGTGTTTGGGGGGCTGTGAGCTCCCCCAGCATTGTGAAGTGAGCCCTCAGTAGAGTATTATCAACACAAAGGCTGGTGATGGACACTGACTGGTGAGAATCACATAGCCGGGGAGATTACGTGAAAAGCTGCACGGTGCTCAGCTCCTATTGAGAGTGGGCGAATCTCAGCGGTCTGTTGACTCAGCTGAACAGAGGCCAGACTATTACGGTACTTGCATGTCTATTTCTGCTTTACTTTTTCTTTATTGAAAATTACGGAGACAAAGTGAAAGGTCTTATTGGAATTCATTTTCAGTACTCACACATACAAACATTCCATTCTGGAATTCAGTTCCATAGTTTTTAACCGAGGCAGTAGTGGCTATAATAGGCATTACATATTTGACAAGACTGTGACACCTCGTTTGGAAAGTGGAGCATCTCTCTGTACGCTAACATTGCCTTCATTTGGAAACTTTCACAACTGGCTGGTTTGTCAAAGCTCCATCATGGACATGCATTCATCACCTGATAGCTGTTCAGAATGAGTGGTCCTGCAGAGTCTTTGAGCCACATTCAAAGTTACATGGTAGGAAAACAGAGAGAAGAATATGGGCACAAAACAATTAACATTACATACTGAAGTCCATTAGTCCTTTAAGACTATATGGCAATAATGAGAAACCGTAGAAGTGTGTGCAACTCAATACTCACAAAACTAGTTGGTGAGGCCTTGTCTTCCAAACTGGATGAAGGACACTTATCAAACAGCTGACAAATGATGCACACTCGACTAAATCGAGCTAGCCGAGTGACTCGCCAGAGCAGTCACAACTCATCAGCAGTTTTGTGTGGGGTAGAAGGCTCCTACAAGGTCACATATACACAGTATTGACTCTGAAACATAATTCACGCAGAGTGAAAAGAAAAGTCACGTAACTAAGTTTGAATAAACGTGCAGCTTGTCACTCTAGGAGCCTACACCTTCTACACGTTCAACACACTGTTGATGAACACAATTGGCCATGTACCCCATGTGACCACGTGACGTTGAAGAAAATGCAATGATTGGCCAAGTGGTCTATCGTTTCAAGTACTGTATAGATGACAACTTGATACGGAATCTTAATTAGTAACAATATGAAACAGAAAACTCAAGTCAGGTTATGACACTTCTAACACTTTTTTCATCAAATACATCATGTTGGAGGTTTGCATACCTTAGGAAAAGTTTGATTCCATCTTGCAAGCGAGGAGGAGGGTGACACTCAAGAAAATTCTCTTGACTCTAACCAGTGAACTTCAAAATTACGTGATTACTTGAGAGCGTGGTTTCAATTCTTCTCGATAAACACCAATCAGAGTCGAATCCAGCAAGTGACACCCCATGTTAACAATGTATTTGTGTTACATCTTCAACTACACAGGCTATTTTATTACCGAGTGGTGTAAATGCAACACCGGCATTCTGTTTTTATCATTGTCCCTGAACTTTTAACACAGGCCGATTTGCAGTGTGGCTAATGACTGGCGTGAAAATGATCTGACAACAAATGCATTTGTTTAACATCTGAAAAAGTGCATTTGAAAAGGGTGAGTTGTTTTTCTTCATCTTACTTTTATTTAATTGTATTATATATTGGTCACCTCTTTGCTCTTGTAGCGCATATAAAAATACTAACGTGTCACTTAAAACATGGGCAACAATGGCAATTTTAAACCTGCAATGAAAGAATTTTTTTGAAATTGGAAGAGCTTGGAAGTCAACCAGTGTTACAACAGAACTGATTGTGTTCCAGTTAGGCAGTTCCAATATGAGAGAATATAATAATAATAATAAAAATAATAATACATTTTATTTATAAGTGCCTTTCAAGACACCCAAAGACACTTTACAATAACAAAAAAACACAAAACAATATGGTCATGCTGAGGCCTTTTCTCAAATGGGACAAAAGCGGGCCTCTTTTGAGTGGCATCCTGAGGGTCTGATTAGGTCAATCCAGGTCATTGTTCCCAAAAAATGTCTGTTATTGTTTCCATCAAAAAAAAAAGACAAATCCAGGTGCTCTTCCTCCTCTGCCATTTTGATTATTTTCTTTCCTTTTCAAGTATTTGTGTTTATGTCTTGGAAAAGCCACCGATTTCTGCAGCGCTTCGTAACAATTGAACATTGTTTATTGAGTCTATTTTTCTTGTCCATTTGGAGTGTGTACTAGTTTAAAACAAGGGATTTGGTTTTCGCTAGCCTCACAAATGACGCAGGATAGAACAGCAACACCGTTTCTCAATGTGTAACAGATATAATGGCACCTGAGCATATGAGTGTTTGACGAAAGAGCTGTCGCTCGGTCAATATTTTGGTCTTGACTTCTGACCAAAAATGTGGGTTCCTAGCAATAAATGGGAGCCACAAAAATCACATCAAGAAGGAGATACTGAATAATTATAAATAAAAAAAAGAGGCCTAGTCTTTGCTGTAAATGATTTATTGACATTGACGTAAAACCGACGCGCATGTTGTGTATTTGACCAAACAATATAACTTACCAGAGTCAGCTAGCTTAATGCTACCATCCGTTAAAAAAACACCAAAGACGGATTAAGGAAACCTGCATCAATTTGCAGTAGATGTAACCTGTGAAGCAACAGATAACTGAACCCACTGAGCACAGCAACACATGCACTCAGACAATATAACAATACTCCGTGGCATAGATTCTTTATCCTCTGCAAAAATGCTCATATTTCAGCATACTCAATCACTAAGTTGTGATACTACTCATATATACCGCATGTCTGTATTGTACTGTCCCTTGGTGGCAGAGGCACACAGCAGCGAGACCAGAATGTTAATAATGGTCATTGAAGCATGAAATCATGATGCATAAATTATCCACATTTAATTAAATTATGGTTTTAATATGTTTTTATAAAGTACAATACTGTAGATCTTTTTTACTGGAAAAAAAATTGTCACCAACATTATTGTTGATGTTTTTTGTGGGTCTGGAACAGATGAAAGGCATTTCCATTCAATTCAGTGGAGAAAGATGATTTGTGATACAAATGTATTTACTAGAAATAATACAGTTTGCAGTTCTAATAATATTTTCTGGTAAAATATGCCTAAATACGTCAACCAAAACTTAAACCCATCAAGGATTAACACCACATGTGGGCATCGCCTTTTCTATGGCTGCCACAGAAAAGCACCAGTGACAACAAAGAGGAGATGGGATTTTGCGTGGAGGAACTTCAGTGTTCATCTGAATGAATGGATTCCCACAAACACTCCCAACATCTTTTAAAAAATCTTCAGAGATCAGTAGATCTCCAACTCCATATTTTCACTTCCAGTATTTGTCATGGCCAGGTGTACAAATACTTTGGTTTCCCCTGACATTGTTTTCTCAAAATTTCAAAGGCAGGAGATGACGAATTTTAGAGGATTCACGCCCAAAACTCTGCCTCTCCCAATTACTTTTTTTTGTTTTGGTTTATTTTTTTACATACAAACCAGCTAGGCCACTTCCGTCTATCCAAAACAAAAGGTAGTGCGCAGTTTTGGCCTCTTGAATTTGTTGTTTCAAGCCTTTGGTAACAAACATGGCAGATCAGAGGTGAAACGGGGGCTGAGTGGAGGGCATCTCAACGAGGCGGTGGAAGATCATTTGATCACATGTGGGCGCCATCAAACAGCCATTGTTGGCAGGCTATGCCACAGGTGTGTGGAGCCCACTGGTTGGAAAAGGATGGGAAATAGTATTTATTAGGGCTGCACGATATTGGAAAAAACACATGGGATATGTGATATGGTTGTTGAATATTGCATTTGACATACAGTATGTAGATAAGCATTTTACAAATAAATTTCACTCTATGGTCTTTTGGTAATTTCAGAAAGTTACTTTTCATTTCTATGCCTTAAAATTATTTTTTTTTAATGCGCTTAAATATTGTTAATACGTGTTCTAGTAATTTTTAATAATTCAAGTCAAGTACAACTTTATTGTACAACACAGCACATAAGACACAGACAGTCGTGCAAACTTAACCACTTTAGGAGCGGATCAAAGTGTCACAAAATGTACTCTTTAAAGGGACAAAAGTTCCATTGCATGACTTGCGAGTGAATCTTTTGACAAAAACGAAATACAGTAGTATTTTAGGGGCGGGGGCGGGGGCAGATGAGGAGAGGAGGGGCCATCAAGGCTTCTCGGGCCTGACTGCTATTGGCTGAAAGGAAGGATGGGCCTCGCCGTTCGCAGTTAAAAGGGGCGGAACCCTCCCCACGCATTGCGTCAGCCCCACGGCATATATGAACCCAAGCCGGTCCCGGAGTCAAACTAATCGCGCTGTCTCCAGCCCCGAAACAAGAAAAAGAAACAGGAAATCTACCAAACTACAGACCGTGAGCAGACTTTTTCTTCTAACCAGGAAGCTACTGGACAAATACAAGGCGAAAGGGAGCTGCAACGACATCGCATACGTTTTGACTGTTAAGTCTTGAAAAAAAGACGAGGGACCGGACTTTTTGGGATCAACAACGTTAAGGTTAGAAAATAGACTTTTCTCCTACTTGATGTGAAAACAGTGCAACAACTTTAAAGTTGTGAGACGACGAGGAAGTTTTGACATTTTTCCTTCCAACACTTCAACCGAGAAGAAGACGTCGAAATAACACAAGTCGACGTTGCCTTACCGACGCTGCCATGGATTCTGGAAAGGTAACTTTTTCCAAACCAGTTTTTTTTTCTGATTGTTGCTGCAAACGTGTGTTTTTCGAGTGAGGTCAGTGAGTCCACTATATTAATTACCCATGATGCAGCTTGCTGTGGTACCGAATGCTTCTATAATTGAGATATTGCGGAAATGTGGTATCGTTCTCGCACAGCACTTTCGAACATCTATTTCAAAATTGTATTGCAATCCCTCACCATAAAAAATGTCTAACTATGCAAATTCATGTCCTCCAAATGAATACTTCAATCTGTATAATGTTATTTACGATGTGCAGTAGAAATGCTCTTCACAGATTTGTTCAGCCTACTGTTTTTGGAACCATTCATTGATATTGTAAAAAGGGCTATACATACATATTGAGATCAAATAAGGGGTGGGGTCGTGGTGGGGGAGAACCCAAAACATCTTTGTTAAAGGTGGGGAAAGTGTTGCCACGACAAAACTCAGTTTGACACCCATGTCTCAGATGAAAGGGCAGAAAGGACATAGCCTGTATAAGAGTGAACGCTTGCTCAAGTGAAGAGTCTGCGTGCAGAGTGAATGGGTTTGAGTTGTCGCCTTGACGTAAGCACAAAGCTTTGCCCACTGCTAATGAATGGCATTGCTTGATCCTACTGAATACAATTTTAGCAATGAAAGCAATTAAACAGAAAAGGTGATGCCAAGACATTGCTAAAACATATTAATTGCACTTAAGCATCCAATGAATTCAATCAGTTCAATTTCCACCCATAAGGGCCACATTATACATCCTCAATTATGTTAACTGTGTGTTGTTTATTGTTTTTTCTTGGCATCTATGTGCAAATTTGGAAAACATTTGAACTTTTGGTCATTTTAATCACTGTGATTCTTTGCACAGAGGCATGTGGCTCAGTTGTTGTTTTTTTTTGGGGGGGGGCGATATTTACATACGATACATGTGATTGTGACATGCTATAAGATGCATATAGATGCAGAATGTAGGTTAGACCTGCTACTGAAGATTAAAAGCTAACTGTACACATTACCGAAGGCAATGTTTTTGGCGCTTCAATATAAATTTGTCCTGAAGGCTTGGGAAGCAGCTGTATTTGCAGATTGAGTGCGGGTACGTCAACAATTGTTTTGCTGAAACGCAATATCCTACAAGGGCGGCCCGGTAGTCCAGTGGTTAGCACGTCGGCTTTACAGTGCGGAGGTACCGGGTTCAATTCCAGCTACGGCCTCCCTGTGTGAAGTTTGCATGTTCTCCCCAGGCCCGCGTGGGTTTTCTCCGGGTACTCCGGTTTCCTCCCACATTCCAAAAACATGCACAGCAGGCTGATCGAGCACTCTAAATTGTCCCGAGGTATGAGTGTGGGTGTGGGTGGTTGTTCGTCTGTGTGCCCTGCGATTGGCTGGCAACCGATTCAGGGTGTCCCCCGCCTACTGCCCGAAGACAGCTGGGACAGGCTCCAGCACCCCCCACGACCCTAGTAAGGATAAAGCGGTTCGGAAAATGGATGGATGGATGGACGGACAATATCCTACAGTGAAGTACTGTCATTGAGTGAGGCATGTCCTTCTTAAAATGGTCCACATTAACTCGAATGAAAAATAATTTGGAATTTTGTCATTTAAGATTTGTGCGTTGATTGACCTGACAAAATAAGGTACCTCTTGGGTTACCGATGGTGTCGCAATTCAATCACCAGGGCGACTCTTGAATGTGAATTGTCATCTGCCTGTGTATGTACCCTGCCAGTACAGCCTGTTTCCCAGGCAACTGGTAAAGGCTACAGCTCACCTGGGACCCTGAACTGGATAAGCGGTATAGAAAATGGATGAATGAAGGCTTCCCGCATCTGTACCACTATTTTATGGGTTTCTTTCTTCACCCGTCCACTACCCATTATTCAATATGCACAGTCATTGTTTGTTCAGATCACCAAGCAGTTTTGAAAAAAAATCTCAATGCTAAAAAGTTGTTAGTCAACCGAACACTTTATTTGAATCATTCCAAATGGTCTAAACTAAAGGGAAGGTGTGAGGCCTTATTTATACAGTACCAAAGTTTTATTTGTACCGCTGTTGTGAAACTAAACAGGACTTTATCTGGTGTCTGATAATGCTGTCTCTGACTACTTTGGGCAGCTTGTAATGCCATCCTCACATTGTCAGACAGGAAATGCAATGAGACACCTAAAAAACAATTTTGTTTTGTGATTTAGTGACACAGCCCCCAAACCAAATAAAATGTATTTGTTGCCGTTAATCAAAAGAGTCTCAAAGAGCTTTACAAACCAATAGTTGACAATTACGGACATCCCTTGATCTAAACCTCCAAGAAGTCAAGGAAAAACAAAACATGGGGGTGAAGGAAGCTGTCACAGATGGGGGAAACATTTAACACGCGTTAGAGTTCATTTAATTAAATGAGATGAAGCATTGCAGGTAGACCTCAAAACGCAACCTGGTCAGTCGATGCAGAATGCTCCATAGCAAGTGGCCCATTTCAGATCTTATCCCCAACAGTCTGTGTGGAATTCATATAGCAGAATCAGATAGTCATCATCAGCTAGCCCCCTCTCCAAGCAGGGGAAGAGGGGGCAGGAGGGAGAAGAAGCATTAGTAAATCACCCCTGTGTGTACTTTACATAACTTCAAGATCATAAAAATAAGTCTTAAGTGGACATTTAAAACATTTTGACTGAGCTAGCGGCTCTAAATTTCATGGCTTGGGCATTCCAGAGCACTCGATCCCCAAGAAAGACATGTTTTCTAAATGTATCCTTAGCTGTTGTTGCTTTGGCCTTCGGCACTTTTCCCCTGTGACCGTCTTGTACTCCCACCCCACTTGTCCCCATCGGCTGGATGTTCGCTACGGCTATGATGGGAATATCCAGCCCCGATTTCCACGTATCAGTCCAGGGGGAGGCCATGCGCTACATCAATCCAATCAGGGCCAGCCATTGCATTTTCAAACCGCACGAGTTGCACACTTATGTCTCTGCAGCTCTCGTTCCTGCCACAGGGAAACGTCAATGCAAGTTTACAGCAAGTTGACCTCGGAGCGTCAATTGTGCACTCGGACATTGATTTCAGACCAGCTTTGGCAAGTGTTGTGACAGCTCAATTTAGCGGCTCTTGTTTCTCTGAGATGTGTTCTGTCAATGCCGTTCGGCGTGTAACACACTTAATACCTACATGGTAGGCATCACTAATGAGCTGCACGTTGCCACCTTTCCATCTTAACTCTGAACAATGTTTTGTTTGTGTTCCCCGTTTTGCAAAGAACAAAATGCTAATTGGGGTTAAGCGAACCCTTGACTCGGCTTATTTGGACGGGAAGCCGTGGGGGCAGTAACGGGCTCAGGGGCTCACGTTTTCTCGAACCTCCACACATGGCTGCAAAGCCGACGCCTCCTGTTTGATGTGCTGCCTTCCATTGCCCTTGTAATGAGACCTAGCGAGATCAGTCTGCTGTAGAATGAACAAGCCCTACCACTGTGTTCCTCAAGTGAACTTGTCCACAGAGTCAATACATCATGAGACGACACGAAGGACCCCCTGATTTGTCACACACTAGATTTATTTTAAGATGAGCTCTGTCACCAAGGTCGTAGTGTTTGCTTTAGCGACGCCTAGAAAAGAGCACAGCTCATTTTATTGGCCCTACATGTGACCGTCTGGTGTGTTGGCAAATTCAATCGCATTTTCAACATGCGTCGACAAACTTAAGTTAGATCAATGCTTTGCAAGTTTATCATCCTCCCCAGACTCTATTCGCAGGTCAAATAAGATCATTGTTCCAGAATATTGGAAAAAAGTTCAAGAATAACTCGGCTTACCAGGAAACGTTTGGCACACTTGTGCACCCAAATTGCATTATACGGTATTTTGGTTCCTCTCTTCTCAAGAAGAGGAGATAGGATAGGACAATAATGTACACTTCAACGTTCAAGTGGAGGAGATTTGCTGGCAAGTGATCATGTCAACCGATGTCGAACTGCATCGGATTATGTTCTTATTTGCTTGTAACAATAAGAAGAAGTAAGGTCACCGGAAGGCATTGATTTTTGACCCTGAAATCAACATGATTCAGTGTTGAGGGGAAATTTGGCCACTGACTTAGGCCTTAATTAAACTGGTTTTAGGAAAAAAAATTGGTTTGTCATCTGCTTGGAACCCCCCCCCCCTCAAAGTTGGGTAATTAAAACAAATTAACCGTAAACAATTTGATCTGGACTCTTCACTTGTTTTAAGACTTAAACCTGACTGGTAAATTAATTGTGGGGGGGTTATGTAGGATATAAAAGGTCGATACATCCTTTTCAAATGGCAGGATTTTGTGATGTAGTACCGTAATTTCCGCACTATAGAGCGCACCTGATTATAAGCCGCACCCACTACATTTGTAGAGGAAAACCAATTTTGCACATACACAAGCCGCACCTGTATATAAGCCGCATGTGCCCACATTAAAACATGTCAACATATTTACAAAGAAAGACGGTACACAGAGAGAGTTTTCAAAGTTTTAATAATATAACTTAAAAATAATAATAATATAACTTTCTTCCCAAACGGTGCCTGTGACGCGGCAGTAAAACGGTAGCAACATGGTAACAACACGCTAGCAACAGAATAGCAACACAGTATAACAGGTCTGGTAAATGCCTTTGTTTTTGCATTTTCCATGATGAGGGTTTGTTCACGCTAATTTAATTTATGCACAAGACAAGAAGTTTCAGTCTTCCTTGACGCATATATTCCACCGGTCTTAATCTTACCTTTTCTACTCGAGCGGCCCTGGCGGCCATTAGAAAAATTACACATATTGGCTGCATCACTGTATAAGCCGCGGGGTTGAAAGTTTGGGGGAAAAGTAGCGGCTTATAGTCCGGAATTTACGGTAAATAAAATTTTTCCACCATTAATATTGTATGACCTATTGGCTTATGCAACTTAATTTGGGGAAAAATATATTTTTTTATAGCGGGGAAGTAAAAATAAACATCTATGATAATGTGGTTGCGCAAGTGTGCACACCCTCGTGTAACTATGTGGCTGCTCACAATTAGCCAGCACATGCCTGCCACCATTTAAAGTGCCTCTGATTTGTTTATTTTCTCAAATAAAGTTCAGATGTTCTAGAAGACTAATCTCATTTTTTGACTTTCTACCCGAGGCCTGAAGGTTTTGTTGTTACACCGATTGCTATTTTGACCTGTTCATAATTCATTGATTTAAAGGTTTTCTTCAAATGGGCTCCCCAACTGTCCCAAAGCATGACGCTGCCACTTCTGTGCTACACTTGTTGGTATGGTGTTCTGAGGATTATGATCATTGTTGTTTGCGCCAAAATTACCTTTTGGAAAAAAGGTATGTTCCATTTTAAATGAGTTTGATTGTGATTAGTTAATCATGACCAATCCTAGTTATGAGGTTGTGTGTACTTGTGCAACCACATTGTAATTGTTTGTCCTTTCTGTTGTCTAAAATATTTTTCTTTTTTTTTCTCCTCCCAATGTCGTCATAGGTTAGAAGTCAAATTAATGGTGGAAAAAAAGATTTGAAATGATTTATTTTTGTGCTCTTAAAGACGATTCTGTCTTCCACCAACCAAGCGTTTGCATTTTTAGAAACAAAGTCCAAAACAAAAAGCTGAGCATGTGAACGGGGTAGGTGCACTGTGCACATTTTACATCCACTGCATGTGTTTGGAAGGAAAGTTTTGACTACCAAAGGACTTCGAGTTTTAGAAGCGAAAACAGAGAAAATGTGTTGTTTGTTTAAACAAATGAACCGCAAACACTTTCATCTTGAGTCATCCTCAAGACTTAGTGAATGGGAGAGGCGTGGTCTGAAGGGGAAGTACATGTTTTGAAGCGATATTCTGGCAGCTAAAGGAAATGCTATTTATATGGTGTTGTAAAATGTAGTTACCGTAATTTCCGCACTATAGAGCGCACCTGATTATAAGCCGCACCCACTACATTTTTAGAGGAAAACCAATTTTGTACATACACAAGCCGCACCTGTATATAAGCCGCACGTGCCCACATTAAAACATGCAAACATATTTACAAAGAAAGACGGTACACAGAGAGAGTTTTCAAAGTTTTAATAATATAACTTAACAATAATAATAATATAACTTTCTTCCCAGCAGCAGCTCTGTTTCCTTCTTTATCGGACAGCTCGATTGCTTTTAGTTTGAAAGCTACGTCATATGCCTTTGTTTTTGCATTTTCCATGATGAGGGTATGTTCACGCTAATTTAATTTATGCACAAGACAAGAAGTTGCAGTCTTCCTCGACGCATATATTCTACCGGTCTTAATCTTACCTTTTCTACTTGAGCGCCCCTGGTGGCTGTTAGAAAAATTACACAAATTGGCCGCATCACTGAATAAGCCGCAGGGTTGAAAGTTTGGGGAAAAAAGTAGCGGCTTATAGTCCGGAATTTACGGTACATATGTTGTTTCACTGCCCACTTTAAATCATACAGGCAAGAAAACCAAGAGGTTTTCATCAGACAACACTCTGGATCCTGTTGACTTCCTTTTAGCTCTTGAATTCATGAAAAGACCAGCTTTTTTTTCACCCCTGATTTTTAATTGAAAACAAATGAGAAAGTGGTTTGGCATCATAGTAGGCAACAGGTTTGCAAGTCCGCCTCACTGTGCAGAGGTGCCAGGTTCTATTCCAGCCTTCCTGTGTGGAGTTTGCATCTTCTCCCCGTGCCCGCGTGGCTTTTCTCCGGGTACTCCGGTTTACTCCCACATTTTTTTTGAGGTATCTGAATTACTCCAGGACTCATTTCACCCAGACTTGACAGTATGCTCCCATACATGCGACTTACGTGATCCACGAGGGTTTTCAATTTCCTCTGCTGCATTTACATTAAATGTGGACCGATCATGTTGCCTGCACGTCAACACGCATTTTTGTTTGTTTGGTTGTTTATTCTTCCAACCAGTACGGGGACGTTGTGCAACTAAAACCGCGGTCCTCGACCCGTGCGGATCAAAGCTGCTGATTCGTTGCACCACTACTCGTAGTTGTCCATAGATGAAGATTAAGATAAAACATTTTCCTTTGACTGCCAGCTGCAACAAGACACAGTATATGAAAACTCACTGCTTTGTGGCAACAATCAAACACTAATAATAATATATTTTTTTCAGGGGTAATTTCTTCACACTAAAGTTTATTTAACTTGTGCGAATTTGTGGGTTGAATATTTCCTCTGAGGTTTTCAATCAGGCCCAATTAATTAATCACCTTTTTGGGGGGGGCCTCCAACATGTCTGAAATCTCACTCGTTTAAAGTTTATGTACTCTGTTTGGAGTCGGTGTATTATAAGGGTCATAAACCAGCAAAACTCACTCCGTAGCACCCTGTGGAAAGTTAGGGGGGGGGGAAACCCCCACCTGAAACCTAACTCTAAAGACCTGACTCTGTAGTGTTAACCAGCTGAAGATGACGAGTCTTGCCTCTGTGGGGAGCTGAACTCTAACAGCCTGTCAACACACTTAATTTGCATTTTGCAGTAATGACTCATCCCTCCAAAAATCACATGGTTAACGTTTCACAAGGAGGGACCTCACATTTGCATGCTAGATTTAAGTCATATTGTGGCATTTACACTAAATAATCAAGTGTGTGTACAATACATGAGCTTCCCCTTGCGATTATTTATAAGATGCTGGATTCCTGAAGCGATTACAGACTTTAGTTAATCTTTTTTTTTTCTTCAGCCAACCAACGGTCAGCCGAGATACCAACAAAACATCTCTCTGTCTTGTGGCCTATGCGATATAGAAATTGTAGTCAAGTGTTAGAAGCAAATAAAATAGCTTGAATTTTAATGTTGGCTGTATTGTCCCACCTCATTAAAAATAAATACAACTACTCGAAGCACGTCTTGGCAGAAGAAGGCACACAACAGCTTCCTTTGAGGCGACGAGGATAATAAAATTACACGTAGGGTGTGACTTCATCGTTTCCGCAACACTTAAATGTCATGATGATCCCGCTGCCCTGTGTACAGACAGAGGTGTAGGAATATTCCACTTGCTGCGTGCCATTTAAAGGGGACGCAGCAAAATCGAACATGTCAGACCAAATTTAACACCTCTGGTGTCTCGGTATGTAAGCAAAAGGTAAAGCTGGTCGATTTTTCTCCAGCCCTCACTGTGTGTCATTCATCGCTTGCTGTATTCAAGTGTTGAAGCAAGTATTTGCACATATTTCTAGTCTTTCCCCGGAGCGAGCGAGCTGTCAAGAAGCCAGCGATGGCTTCTCCCACGGAGATTTTTTTTCTTATAAATGTAGATGAGTCGATTATTGGCACTTTATCATTTGCTCTTTAAGACAAAAAAAGACTTCATACCCCAAAGTGTACTGAGCAATGCTGTGGTGCGCTTTATCGCACACAACACATCCTTGTATGCGGGTTTAGAGTGGCTTTAATTTTTTATAGCGCACGTCACAGTGCATGCTTTAAATGCTTGATTTTTTTTTCCCCTCCTTCCTCTCCATGGCCTTCACAAAAAGTGTCACGCAGACTGCCGCTGCCCCAAAATTGCTTCCTCAAAGTATGTGTTTTCTTTTTAGTTAGTTTCCTTAACCCAGAATGAATGTTGTCATTGGTGAAGTCTGAAGGGAAAAAAAAATGATATGCAGTTGAAAAATCTTGATGTCACCCTTTTTTTCCTAAAAATCTATAGAACATCGTAAAATTCCTTCGGCCCAATATGTGACTGTGCCCCAAGCTTTTGCTCGCCAGTCCGACATAAAGGAAATTAACATGCATTTCTCTGGTTTATTAAATTTGCGTTATGGGGGCAATATAGTCTAAGCTGCTCAGCTCCATGGGGTCCTGATGTTGGGAGAGAAGCCAATATTTAAGGTACAGGCATCTGGAGGTTCCCCTTGGGGCAATTTATCGTTAAAATCAATTGCACAGAGACTTGCACTTCTCTGTTTGAGACAAAGACATACCTGCTCGAATAGTTTCTTTAGGCGTTGCACAATGTGTTTGTGATATAAGATGTCTGGAATGTTTTCTCAAACATTGCGTTCATTATGCAGGTTATAATCAGCCAGCGAGTAGCTAATAAGTCAAAGTCCAAAACATGTCCCAATGTGGACAACCAATCTAAATTCTGCTCCCAGACCACCCACTGTTCCACATAAATGTGTAACATGCAGATATAACGTTCAACTCTACCTGCTCGATCAATTAATGGCAGAAAATACTCGAGAAATGATCAAGACTATACCCACTTGGTGTTATGTTTGCGTCTGTTTTTGCTGCATGCGATACATGCAGGATCGATCCATTCCACACAGTAACAACGAGTACAACATCTATTCGCTGTCTACGATATTGAGTCCTAATTCGAACCGACTGACCCACATCACTTCCTGTTGTTCTCCCCTTGCAGAAAATCACCTTCCCATTGATGCTGTGCGTTGGGACCGCCGTGATTGGATCCCTGCAGTTCGGATACAACACGGGTGTCATCAATGCACCTCAAAAGGTAAGAGTATTATCAAGTTGTTGTTGATCCACATGTGCTCTCACTCTCACCCCAAGTTAGTTGTGATGGGCTTTGGCTCACTCGTGACCCTAGTCAGGATAATGACAGAAAACGGATTGATGGATGTTAAAGTAGGAGAAATCCAAAATATTTTGGGTCTGCAATCTTGTCCCGTGCCTGTGATGTGCTGAGCTTCGGGCCACAGAGTGGAAAAGGGGGTGGGCTTAGTAAAGGGCTAATAATAGCTGCATTAGGGGCTTATCAGCTCCATGGACATCTTTATTAACAGACTCGGAGTGATTCCTTTGTAAAACTGTGCCCTAAAATGGGCTGACTGACAGCAGGCTAGAAGAGGATTATTGCAGGAAATGAAAAGGCACCTGTTCCCAGGGCGATGCTGGTAGTAAGAAAACATTCCTATCAAGCCCCTCCCCCCTCCCCCCGGGTCAATTTGAAGTTTATTAACACAGAGGTTAATAAAGGAGCCAATTTCCGGGAGGATGTACAGTGAGACTTAATTTTGTGTGGGATTGTTAGGCCCCTGTTTGTCTGGGGTACCCTGCGGCCTCACACCACACAGGGTCTCAGGTCTGTCACCAGACAGGCCCCCCACCTCTTTATGGCTCTCTATTTACCTTTTCTTTCCACTGGATCCTCAGCTGTTTGATATGTTGCCACTCACCAGACACGGGCAATAATTGAACCTGCCCTTAGTGCAGAATAAAAACATTTATATCTGACACTGCTTCATAAGGTAATTGGCGAGAATGCGTCAAAGCCAACTGGCAAACAACAGTATCGGTTTCAGAAAGAAAATCTTGAATTAACCATATTAGGACATATGGGGTTTCTGCCTGATAGCGAGGCACGTGATCTATTTGCAACCAGTCCAGAGCGTACCTCGGTTTGCCCAAAGTCAGCTGAAAGAGACTCCAGCTCACCTGTGACTCCTATATGAGAAAGCCGCTCCAAAGTGCAACTTAGAGTTGCATTCATACAGTCAAATCATGTATATCTTTCAGTGTAGTGGGGGGGGGGGCATCTCCCTGGCTTGGGTGTGTTCACATGCGGAACAGCATAGCACAGTGAAAATGGGCGGGGGGGTGGGGGGCACATTCTCTACATGGATCTAAGCGGTGTGAGTGCCTGCACATTGGAGTAGAAGGGGGATTTGGTCAGTGTGTTTTTATACACACACTCGTGCGTGGTCACGTGAAGGTTGCAAAACATAATAATCGCTTTGTATTAATGACCAAGTAAGAGGATATAGATTTACCACAATTTCTTTGCATCAACACTTGAGGCGTTTGACAGGAAATGTCACGTATACTTTGACTTTGCATTGTAAGACTACATGAGAGCGCCACGGAGTTTCTGAACCGTTTTGATTTGAACATAAAGTGGCCGCGATACACGGATGTCCCAATTCAAATCTCAGCACGGGCGTTGTTGGTTTTGAAAAAGTCTTGTTCCATTGGGGTATACACACCGAATCTGCCGTGACTGCAAGAGATGTTTTTTTTCTTTTCTTGACCCACCTTGTTATACATTGCTCACGTAGACAACCTGACCGCCATCACGGACGATTCCCGCTGACAGGCCGGCGGTATGAATGCGCAGCTTGTTTTCAGGCCGTCTGCTTCCTGTTGCCAGCTGCTGGATGGGCTTGCGCAGTAGTCTTCGCAAGTAACACAAGCCAGGGGTCAGTCAGGACATTTTCGTGCACTTTGGCTGGGATAGGGGAGATGACTGCTCATCTCTACTACCGAGAGTGGCGCTCTCTCCCACTTGAGCCCCTTTGTATTCCTGGATTTATCCATCCATTCATCTATTTTCTAATCCGCTTATCCTCACAAGGGTTGCGGGCATACTGGAACCTATCGCAGCTGTCTTCGGGCAGTAGACGGGGAACACCCTGAACCGGTTTACCAGCCAATCGCAGAGCACGCTTAGACAACCATTTGCACTCACAATCACATAGGGAGACAATTTTGAGTGTTCCATTGACCTGCCATGCGTGTTTTTTTTTTTGGAATGTGGGAGGAAACTGGAGGACCCGGAGAAAACCCCCATAGGCATGGGGAGAACATGCACGTTCCACACAGGAAGGCCGGAGCCACAATGGAACCCTTCACTCCTGCACTGTGACGTGGATGTGCTAACCAGTTTCCCACGTGCCACTCTTACTGGATTTAATAATGTCTAAATCTAAGCTCGATTAGAGGTTATGGCTCAGATCAACCCGAGGTTTTAAAGTAGCAAAGCTGTGCAATGCACACCATATTGAACGCAATAGTTCAACAGGACATGCTAACAAATGGCAAACAAAAATGGAGAAACGGGCATCCGCCATAGAACCGAGACAAGAGGAGACTGAGGGCAGCCAGAAAACGAAGCGCTCTGGCCGAAACTGTGTAATTGGTGGAGAAGATTGAGGCTTTCCTGTACACATATTTTATTCTACCTCAGTGCAGAGACAAATTTGATCCTGAGAGTAGACTGAGGGCAACAAGAAATCAGAGCACTCCAGCCAAACGGAGACTTTGGATAAAAATGAGCATTTCCACTATTCTTTCAGTCGAGGAGCCAAATGTTAGACCAAGAGGAGAGCAAAAGCAACAAGAAAAATAAGCGCCGCATCAAGTGGGAACCGTGGAGGAGAGTAAGGGTCCTTATGTATTTACTTCTAACTGCGTAGAAGACAAATTTGATTCCAAGACTGGTGACGACAACAAAAAATAGCACTGGAGCCAAATGGAGACTGGTGCCTTAACAGCTTTTACGGTTAAGGCACCAAGTTAAACTAACATCTTTGTATGTCACCACGGCAACATGCCATCCGTTTTGCATGCTGCATTCGTCCTGCACTTCCTGATCTGACGGCGTCTGTGGTTGAATACCTATTCAAAACTGGTCGGGGTGTAACTGTGGTAAATTTCCAGCTTCACCTAATCCCACGTCTATTCTTTATCTGCTAATGTCTATTCAAACCTGGTCAGGGTGTAACTGTGGTAAATTTCCACTTTTACCTAATCCCACATCTGTTATTTATCTGCTAATGTCTTATTTAGACAAGCAAATGCTTCCGGCTGGTAGTGAGTGATCTATTTAAAAAAAAAAAAAAAACTCCACTTGCATATCAGCCTAGATGTAAGTGGTTTTGAAGGTCATGACCAGAGGGACGCTATGTGATAACAAGGATCTCTATGCAAGTGCGAGGCGATAAGCGTGCTCCGCGCTCCGCGCTCAGAGCAGCCAGCAGAAGGGATACGGCAGGCCCGCTCGTCTCACTGTAGATCGTGGGTCTCGTACTGGCGTGTGTTAACCGCAGATTTGAGGCTATGATGTGGCATTTTAAAATGTGCATGTGGCAAAATGGTAAAGCAAAGAAGGGTAAGCTAATGTTAAGAGGAGCCCGCCTTAGCATTGGGGCTATTCAAAGTTTTACTCAAATCTGATATCCCTCCATGAGCCAATTTTTTTTAAATAGAAAAAGAATCGTATCATTAGAGGATTGAAGTCCTATTTCATCAAGAATAGAAGGCTTGTTTTTCTTTATTCTAGTCTTTTTTTTTTTTTTAGAATAAAGGTGTCTTTTCCAGAATAAAAGGCACAATTTTACAAAATATGTCTTTTGTTCTTGTAAATGTTACTTTTTTTCCTTCATGAAAATAATGCCATGCAGTATTTATCAAAATTGTAACAGTTTCTTTTGACAAAATAAATCTTGGATCTTGTGAATATTACTACGTTTTTTTCTTGAAGTAAATACATTTTTATTATTACAAGCTGTTTTAATAAAAAGAAAATATCTGTAATCCTGAAATTATGACTTCTTCTGCTGCAGAGGAATTTATTGTTCATTGACAACAACTTCCTCTGTAACAAAGTGCGTCAATTTCTTCATGCCTTTCAATCCGGTTTATGCTTCCGAGAATAATGGAGGCTTGCTTCCCCCCAAAATACGCTTAGCGCGCTTAGAAATGTTAAACCACCAGGTTCACTGTATACTCGTTTAAAAAAAAAATAATGTTTTACCCATTTTGTGACTTTTCCTTTTTGTTTTGTTTTGTTGTAGTTGTTTTAATTGGCATTAGAAAAAAAAAAAAAAAAATAATTATTTCCCGTTACTACAGCCCAAAAAGTTTGAGACCCCTTGCGCTGGTTGACACTGGTCGGCCTTTGAAAATAAACACAAAGCCTATGTGACACTCAACTGGGACATCGGGCGCTTTGGTGGAGGTCAAGCAGCATACTGACAAAGTCACACGTCCAGCGTTGACATTTTTGGAATCATGTGGGCCGCGGTTGCTCTGACATAAGCACAGACACATGCACACACTCAAAACAGGCGGAGTTATTTAACTGCTGCCACTGGCAGGTCTGGTGGGTGGAGGGGTATTTGTAAACACAGTTGTTGTGGGGGGGGGGAAGAGTAAATTTGGCAGGCGGAACTTCCTCCTTGCCCCGCAATTGTCGGCGATTTGCTGCCATCAGCTGGCCGTGTGCAGAAGGTCACCGCTGACGCTGCACGCCGATTAAGGAAATGGGAATTAATTAAATTGAGGAGCTCATCGCTGTTTCAGCACAAGTTACCCCCACACTTGGTTGGTGGTGTGCCGATTTTTTTGTAAACAACATACAAGATAGGGGGTAACGTGTGTCTCGGCTCAAAGGTTAGGAAACACTACGGCAGTGGTTGTATTCGTCGTCTTCCTGTCTTCTCTGCAGATCATCGAGAACTTCATCAACGACACATGGGCTGCGCGTTACCAGACGCCCATTTCGGACAACGCCCTCAAAGCCATCTGGTCCATCGCCGTCGCCATCTTCTCCGTCGGCGGCATCTTCGGCTCCTTCTCAGTTGGCGTTTTTGTCAACCGCTTTGGAAGGTACAACACAAGCACCGCGGTTGTGAAGATCAAGTTGAAGCTTTACTTCCTTTTAGCAATGAAACAAATCACACGCGGTCCTCAGTTTACAGTCATAACCTCAAATTGTCCCCGTAAAAGTTACTTGGATCTAAGACAGCTTCGATCCAGATATGAAAATGAAGCATAAACAAAAAAATGTTGGGGATATCCTACTAAGACCAAGTAATCAGTGGTTAAGTAAGTAAGCTGGGATCAGCAGAGGCCTATAAGATTAGATATCGGTGTCTACATCATACGGTTCCTGCCCAAAGAGCTTTACACATGGACCCGCGTACATTTCACACAGCTTATACTTACTAGCCAATCCTTTGACCTGATAAGCATAGCGGGAGCACGCTGGTGGCGGCCTGTCACCGTTTTAACCCCTAAAACACCAAAAGGTTTTGCTTACCTTAACCAGAATTCCGTGTCACATTGCTGCCAAAGGTACAATTCTGATAGTTTCAAGTGCGTCCGAAAATCTTTGTGGAAACCAAAACCAAGTTGCCTCAATCTTTGGCTGCTACTACTACTACTACTACTACTACTTAGGGCTGAACGAGGGAACTACTACATAGGGTGAGGCAATGTAGTGAATGACTGATTAAGGAATAAGGGTGGACATTTGGGCGCAGTTTTCTTTATCTTCTACATTTTCTTATGCCAGCAGTTGTTGTGCAATGATGTGTGAATAAAGTTAACTTTAAACTAAATTATGGTCAGTCTATGATTGGAACTAAGAAAGGAATTTCATTTTTTAAGCCGTAACATAATATACTGAAGGTCAACTGTGGATTGAACTCACAGCAGATAACTCATTACCCTTCACTGATGAAGCCATTTGCTCTGAATGAGATCCCGTCACAGGACACCTCCAAATGCCTTATTTTTGCCCATTTTTCATTTTCATTATTTAATTTTTGGACCGTTCAATGTGACAAGGGCAGTAGAGGGTGACTGCCTAGTGCCCTCGTTTGATGACCCGCCTGTCTACTGTAGCTGGATAAGAAATGCTCATCAGAAAAATATGGCAAGAATCACCTTGATTTCCCTTTTTTATTCATTTTGTGACATATGTCGGAAAACTAAGGAACGCCAATATCTAAGAAAGGCTAACAAATAAGACATTTTGTCCATCGGGATTTGAAATTTGATTCAAGCTGGATATAAACCGCTGATCTGATGAGCTCTGCATTGCAACTAGAGGCCTCCGCTCTAGCAACTGAGCTATCAAAGGATGGTTCTGTGGTGAATGTTTTTCTCCGTATTAATCAGGAGCGTATGCTGTAAGTATAGGAAATGCTCAAGATGAAGAAATCTGGGCTCCCTCATGGTCGGCCTTCATGTCCTGTACTTTGTATTCACTTCAAGGCTGTCCTTGAAGATGGATTTGAACCAGATTATCTGTGATAACCACGACAGCCTTCCCCCTTCTACAAACTGAGCTATCACAGGATGTCTTTTTATTTTTTTCATGAAAAGATTTTGATCTTTGAGTTTATATTTGACATCCCACAAGGTTCCCCTTTATTTTCCATACTTTAATGCATTTAATATGATGCGTGGAAGAATTGCTTCAACTTTTTAATGATTCTCTCCGGGTAATTACATAAATGGCTCTACTGAACGGCCCTTCATCAAAGTTTTACAACGATGTAAATGTATTGCCAAAAGCCTTCAAGTGCTTGTGGGAAAGTTGCAGACATTTAGGTCGGTAGGTGGGAAATGCTCACAACTATAAGAAGCTAAATGTGAGGTCCCTCAAGGTCCCTCTTTATCTTCCAGAATTTTAAATTGAAAATGAAAAAAAATAAAAAATAAGGAGCTGCAATACATGTGAAGGAAAACAGAAGCCTTACATTACACTTTTTCACAGAATAAAAGCAGTATTTCTGCAACATCGATAAAGTATAACTGCAAATTGTAGGTGTTTCCATTGAAGGGTGCTTGACTTCTGAGGCCTAGTTCTCGAAATGTCCCCTCTTGGGAGATCTTGCAATTCTCCGTAAATCTCATGAAACCGTTGAGTGGGTCCCACTCCGGATGCACTTCATTTGCCCCAGAGGTCCGCCCTTGCTGAGATGGCCCCTGTCGTGCTCGGCAGGGTCGCGAGGCGAACCCTCGTTC
This sequence comes from Hippocampus mohnikei, assembly GCA_026261675.1. Taxonomy (NCBI): domain Eukaryota; kingdom Metazoa; phylum Chordata; class Actinopteri; order Syngnathiformes; family Syngnathidae; genus Hippocampus; species Hippocampus mohnikei. Next base: position 16,963,265 of record JAKGUB010000334.1, on the reverse strand, counting down.
TCTCCTGCCGGTTCTGCATCGCACCGGCACTCTTCGCTGTGGCTACTGGGGACATTGCTGGATAGCGTGTTGCTGTTGAAGGGGATGCAGTACTGGGTCTCACACTTTGAAAGAGAGGCACAGTCACATGACCCATGGAAATGCAAAAACGTTTCCCATCAAACATTTGCGGTATACTTCATTATTGACACTCCTCCAAAAGCACCTCATGGGCGTGCCCAAGTCCATTAGTGGATGGCACTTTCCTTTTTTCTTTTTAAAATGTATTTGTTTTTAACCTTTATTTATCTCTGTCAGGTAATTTGTGAGCAGATTCGCATTTGCAAACCTCGCGGCAGACAGGAGAGTTAAGACTTTGGTAGCAACGAGGTTAATTACTGTAAACCCGAACCAAATAAGCAACTAGTGAATGGCAGATATGAACCAGCTCCTGGCAACCCTGAATAGGATTATCATTATATAAGATGGAAGGGTAATCCGTGGTGTCGGCATGGCTCAGCGGTAGAGTAGTCGTCTCCCAACACAGATGTTAGAGGTTCGATCCCCGGCAATTGTGACCATTTTAAAGTGTCCCGGTCCTTGCAAGAGATTGAACCCCCTGTTGCTCCTAATGCTGTGTCATCTGTCGGTGAATAAGGAAACTGTGTAAAACCTTTAAAGTACGTCAGGTAGAAAAAAAAAAAGCACCATTTCCACTCTACCGGTTCATATACAGTACCAAATTTTGCTATGTCAGCTCGGCTATGTGTCCGCCTCTCCATTGCTTTGACCTTTTAAAAATATCGGAATTTATCTGTGAATCAGAATTGGGCGACTGGACTTGCAAATGTAAGTCCAGCCTAATTGCCATTGGTTTTCATATATCCTCAGGAGAAACTCCATGCTGCTGGCTAATGTCCTGGCCCTAATCTCATCGGCCCTGATGGGCTTCTCCAAGACGGCATCCTCCTTCGAGATGCTCATCATCGGTCGCTTTGTGGTGGGCTATTACTCGGGTCTCTCCACTGGCTTTGTGCCCATGTATGTGGGTGAGGTGTCGCCCACGGCGCTTCGCGGGGCTCTGGGGACCTTCCACCAGCTCGGCATTGTCGTGGGCATCCTCATTGCACAGGTACTGTTGATTTTCTTTGACCTTATTTGCGTCTTTTTAAATAGATGTCATCACCCATATGAGCCTGCTGGCTGATTGCAGGTGTTTGGATTGGAGGCCATCATGGGCAACAGCGAATTGTGGCCGCTCCTCTTGGGCTTCATCTTCGTCCCGTCGGTGGTGCAGTGCATCCTGCTGCCCCTCTGCCCTGAAAGTCCACGTTTCCTGCTCATCAACAAAAACGAAGAAAATAAAGCCAAGACTGGTAAATTGTCACACTCACAGAAATATCACAAAACATGGACGACTCAAGATCTTAAAATTTAGCCCCATGTTTCGCCCAGATGGTTTTATTTATATTGGGTAAGATCCCAATAAATGACAAAATTTTGAAATGTGTGTATTCATATACCGTAATTTCTGCACTATAGAGCGCACCTGATTATAAGCCGCACCCACTACGTTTTTAGAGGAAAACCAATTTTGTACATACACAAGCCGCACCTGTATATAAGCCGCATGTGCCCACATTAAAACATGTAAACATATTTACAAAGAAAGACGGTGCACAGAGAGTTTTCAAAGTTTTAATAATATAACTTAACAATAATAATACTAATAATAATATAACTTTCTTCCCAAACGGTGCCTGTGACGCGGCAGTAAAACGGTAGCAACATGGTAACAACACGCTAGCAACAGAATAGCAACACAGTATAACAGGTCTGGTAAAAGAACAAACCGGTACTTGTAAAAATCACGGTGAGCCGTCTTCATCTTCCTCCTGTGAACTGAAGCCATCGAAGTCACCATCCTCAGTGTCGGAATTAAACAGTGTCATAAAGACCGGTCTGAATCTTAGCTTTTCTACTCGAGCGCCCCTGGTGGCCGTTAGAAAAATTACATAAATTGGCCGCATCACTGTATAAGCCGCAGGGTTGAAAGTTTGGGGGGAAAAGTAGCGGCTTATAGTCCGGAATTTACGGTATGTATATAAACAGTGTCATATTACTGTTCTATTAGTGCTGAAGAAGCTGAGGGGCACCAACGACGTTGGCGCTGACATGCAGGAGATGAAGGAAGAGAGCCGGCAGATGATGCGGGAGAAGAAGGTGACCATTTTGGAGCTGTTCCGCTCACCACTCTACCGCCAGCCCCTCCTCGTCGCCGTTGTGCTGCAGCTTTCCCAGCAGCTCTCGGGCATCAACGCTGTGAGTTTTTTTTCCTCTATTTTTCTTTTTCACACACAGTGGTAAGTACAACCTGAAACTGAGGTTACATTTGATCCTGTCAGGTCTTCTACTATTCCACAAGCATCTTTGAAAAGGCCGGAGTGGCACACCCAGTCTATGCTACCATCGGAGCTGGTGTCGTTAACACAGCTTTCACTGTGGTGTCGGTGAGTATCTAAAAGCGCAACTCGACTCAAAAAAAAAAAAAAGTGAAAAATGTGCTTCAAAAAAAGGCAAGAGGCTAAAACCTGATCAATAAAAGACAGAGGATCATAAAGCATCAACACCATACTTCTAGCAAGATCACAAATGTGAATCCATGTTACAGAAAGGATTATTTTAATGCCCAGTGCAAGTCTAGCGGAAAGCGCGGTTTAACTCTGCCACGGTGGAGTTTTGTTTGGTTTAATATCTTAGTAGACAGTCGCAGTTAGAAAGGGGTGTTTGCGCCGATGTGGAAGTGACCATCGCTGACGTGATTCCGGCCACTGGAAGCGGCTGCTCTCATTTCCTTTAAATTCAGCACAGGAGGGGTGCACGGGTTGCGTGGCGGAAGCATAAACGGACTTGTTGGAATCCATGCAGGAAATTGCCCCCTATGTTTATCAGGAACTGCAAGAAGATGTCCACATGCAGATGATGTGGTCTATCAAATTCCGAAACGCTCTAGAGGAGACTTGACCCGGCATGAAAATCAAGATGACAGATATTAAACCTGAGCACACATGTGGTATCAGCAAAAATAGAGCCTCGAGAGGTACTGTAGAATACTGTTTGTCTTACATGTTACAAATGTGTTTGTTGGGATTTCCATTCATTTAAATAGGGATGGATGATTTCATATTCATTTTCATGCCAGTCTACCAGAAAGCAAATTGTATGCAAATAGTGGTACATACAATCGAAGCAAATTCAAACCATATCACAAACTTGCTGGCGGTTCCTCTGAGAGCTTATGTTTACCTATGCTGCTGTTTTGGTTAGCCACATAGTTCCAATGGATTCAGCCGTTAACTAGTCTTCATTGCTTCCAGCTATTTGTGGTGGAGCGCGCCGGCCGGAGGTCTCTCCACCTGCTGGGACTGCTGGGAATGGCCGGTTCTGCCCTCCTGATGACTATTGCCATGGCCCTTCTGGTAGGTGACCCCCCTTGGGTCAAATCTGTGCAAGTCCTGATTCTCGATAACGTGCCCTTTTTTTCCTGTCCCTCCGCAGGACCAGGTCAAATGGATGTCCTACTTGAGCATCGTGGCCATCTTCGCCTTCGTGGCTTTCTTTGAGATCGGACCCGGTCCCATACCCTGGTTCATCGTGGCCGAATTGTTCTCTCAAGGGCCCAGGCCTTCAGCTATGGCTGTGGCCGGTCTCTCCAACTGGACTGCCAACTTCATTGTGGGGATGGGCTTCCAGTATTTAGCTGTGAGTCACACATCATTAGTTTGATATGAAAATGAGTTAATGAATTAAAGTGAATGGGGCATTACCGTGTTCTGAGCAGACACAATTACCGCTTTATGTGATAGATAATATCGCTCAGTTTTGATGGATGCTGTTAATAATTCGACCTAAGCAATACAGTCAAACCTCGGTTTTCGAACGTCTCTGTTCTCGACCAAATCAGTTTTCGACCAAAAATGTTTGAGTTTTTTATGCCTCGGATGACGAGCGAATTTCGTTTCTCGAACAAACTGAGCGCACTTGAATGCGTCACTTAACTCCTCTCGCCTTCCTTACACGAGGAAGTGAGGCTTCCTCGTGGAGCGTTCCATTGTGAACAGACGTGTTCAATAAAGATTAGTTTTTTGTTTTTTTTTAAAGAGCGTGGTTTCGGTTTTCGAACATCCTTCTGGAACGGATTATGGTCGAAAACCGAGGCATGACTGTATTTAGATTTTAATTCATTTTTAACCTCTGTGTCATTAATACAATTGCAATTATTTACATAACGTCAATTACATAAAGTAAAAAAAAAGACTACCGGTATATGATAATATAAGAATGTGGAGTACCGGTACTCGTTTTATGAGTAATATGTTATGAGGTTTAAAAATGCAATATTATGATGAGTCATTAATTTGAACAAGATTCATTACAATAACTTATCGGCACAATAGTAAAAGACCAAACGGTAAGAAATGAACATGTTTCTGAAATCACAATTTTATGAAAAAAGTCAATTTCATCACAGGAACAATGTTGTAATTATAAGCACAAAGTCATACATTATGAGATAATGAAATTTTGATTTTACAGGGAAAACGTTGGAATAATTCAAGAGACGAAAAGTACAAATGTTCAACAAAGTCTCAGTTTAAAAAGGATTGTCTTTTTTGGGGGGGTGCATTTTAATATCCCGAGAAAAAAAACGTAACATGCAGTGACAATATCATAAGAACAAAGTCCTCATTAAGAGGACAAGACTAATTGTATTTAATGTCCTGAAAAGCAACAACAACAACAAAAAAAAAAAGCTTAATTGCTTGACGTTGCTCACCAGAATGGCACCCCATGCCTGACTCCCCTTTTTGGTACCACCTGACCTCCACCATCACCAACCAAGGACACAAACAGATTTCAAAAAACAACCTTGAGGAAAGCTGATTGTGTTGCCGCCCCGTACGGCTGCGCATATTGAACATGTCCACAGCCCCACTGTACAGGTGTACTGCTTTTGCAGTATTATCATTTCAGATGATTATCACACTTCCAACGAGGCATAAAACGGCAACGTAATGGACTGTATGTTCTCCCTCTTATGTCTTGTGCACAGACGGCGTGCGGCGCCTACGTCTTTGTCATCTTCATCGTGCTGCTACTCATCTTCTTCGTCTTCACCTACTTCAAGGTCCCCGAGACCAAAGGTCGGACTTTTGATGAAATTTCATCCGGCTTCCGCCAGAGCGCAGTCACGGGCGGTGAGAAGCACGAGGAGCTTAATAGCCTGGGGGCCGACTCGCAGCTCTGAAGTTAGCCCTTCACTGCCATGTGATGGGACAAACTCTTGATCACCGCGAGGAGGGGGCGGACCGACTAGAGGCGGGGAGAAGGGATGGTTGGGTCTACTTGCTAGATGGGTCCCGGCGTAGAATCATTTTCACACTGTCAGCACATTTTGGTTGTCTTTACCGCGTGTGATCCTCCTTTTACGTCTTCTGCTGCCCATCCCCCACTGACACACACACACACACACACACACACACACACACACACACACACACACACACACACTTCTCTCCTCCTATGTCACCCAAAACGCTCGACGGGCAGCGTTTGGCCCAGAAGATGTGAAAGAGGTGTGTTGGAAGGTTTCTGATATTTCAAAGAAGGAAGAAGACCGCTCTTTTTTTTTTCTTTTTTAATTGATCTACTTTTTCACTGAGTGATTATACTGTAAAATGCTGTAACACTGTAGACTCTCGCACTGTAGCTCCTGCACGGCTTCCTCCTCCAGATGGCGCACTTTTCCTTGAAATAACTTCCCCCAATATGTTACTGAGGAAAAAGTGATACCCTTCACATCATTGTTACAACTAATTTTAATATATGATATGTATATTACTTATTGATTTTAGAGGGACAATATTTTACTCAAATTTTTGTAAAAAAAAAAAAATATAGTGTATGTAGTGTATGAAAAGGAGTCTAGGACCTCAGTGGAAAAAAATAAAATACCAGGAGAATAAAGTGAAGAAATTATACACAGTTTGTATCAAGTGACTAAAGATAGTCCAAATTTAATGACACAAGTCCTAATTTTAATTGAATAAAGCCCCGATGCCAGTGGACAGCCATTTGTTTAGCTAGCTCTACTAAACAGCCATTTGTTTAGCTAGCGCTACCAGTGGAATTGATCCTTCTCCAGGCTAAAGGAAACATGTCTGAAAATGGCCGCCGTCTAGATTCGCTTGCCGTTGCGCCCCGGCATGATTGCGCGCTATGCACCGCGATGTTGGTCAGCACCGCTGAGCGGTACCCCGTCAGCACAGGTTAATATCACGTTAAGTAGCTCGAGACTAGACGATGCGACATGGCAGCGGGACCCTAGAAAGGGTAAGCAGTTCAGAAAATGGATGGAAAGTTGCTAAAATAGCATTTTAATATTCCAAGAATACGTTTTAGCTTCTTCGATTGAAGTCATACTTTTCCAAGAATATCGTCACAATATTTGTGTTGGTAAAAGAAAAAAAGCGTGTGAGAATGTGGACGTCGGAGTGATCAAATTTTGACAAGTTATAGTCAAAATGAGCCTTTTTATTCCAGTGTGGCTCCTGCTACTACTGTGCGGGTTCACCCATGATTTTAATGTAAAATATCATACCTGTCAACCTCGGCCAATTGTTTTTTTTTCTTCCGTATAGAAGTTGTAATACGCCATACATGAATTGAAATGATAAAAAAACGAATAGAATATGGGGAAAACGTACAACTTAACAGGTATAAAATATTGAAGACAAATAATTCACGATACTAATTTTAATACACACACACAAATTGTGTGCTAGTTACTCGCCTTGCTACACCTTTTTTTTTTCTTCCTCTAAGGGTTTTTTTTTCCTCCTGACAGAGCCTCACAAACACATGGAAACACATATATTTAGAGTGGAAATAAGAAAGAAAGGAAAAAAAAAAAGGACCAAAAACGAAAGTCACCCTGATTATCCTGCCTTGGATCAGTTCTCCAAGCCTGACTATGTGATGTGTTCCATTGTGGAAGTATTGTTGTGCACTGCCATGTGTTGCAGTCTTGTTCAGCTTGCTCGGCCTCGCTGTCTACTTCTGCTGTATCACTGATCTCGTCTCTTCTGTTTTGAGGAAACCAGTAAAATGAGGAAAAAAAAACCTTTTAGCAGCACTTTATTATAAATATCTTCTTATTTTCTCGGAAACAACTCAAATCTCTGTTCCAGGGAGAGCGAGCGGCTGATGGACCTGATGTCTGTTGAGATGAGATTGTGTCATATTTTTAGTTTTTAATGAAGCGCTCCTCTAAATTCAGGCCACTTGTTGGCACGATGTGTCATCAAATCAGGACTTTAATCCGAATCATTTGTCATTGCGACCATTCCATAAGTTCTTCCCATAATGTTGCTGTCCACTAAAATGCATGTATCTGCACATTTTGTCAAAAAACATTTTGGGGAAAATCCTCAACGTTTTAATGCCATGCTCAGCACACATTAGTTGGCACAGGCAAAAAAAAAAAAACTATTTGCAAAATAAAGACAAAACAGGTCTTGAAGGTTGAGATTTTTTTTCTTTTCAGACTACACTACTGGTTTAGGAAGAGCTACTTCAAGCCAAAATGTCGTATTTCTTGTTCATTTTCAGGCACGGGTCCGTGCGACTTTTTAACGCATCCTGTTATGATAGACAGTCCACCCAATTTTATGTCACTCAGTGGCCGATATTTTTTCATCTTTCCCAGGGGTAATTTCTGAGGAAAAAATGTCTACTTGTAAGAAAAATAGCCAACTTCCAATTTATTTTCAGGCATCTGTCCTTGAGACTTTTTTGTGCACTTTGTTGTGGATTGAACTGTCCACCAAAGTTCGAGTCGATTGGCGAAACCGGCGGTGAGGGTGGATTCTATTCAGATTTTTCACCCGACGTCGGAGGCGCTACTGAGTGTGAAATGGCTGCTACAAACCAAAATAGCCAACAAATTATTTAGTTTTTCTATTCCAGACACACATCCATGAGACCTTTTCATGCGACCGATCATGATAGACTTGTCCATACAAATTTCACATGGTGTTATGGGGTTATTTTTTTTCCATATTTCCTGGGGGGGTGCTACTGAGAGACAAATGAATTGCTTCAAGCCAAATGGGTGGAATTCATGTTCAGTTTCTGGTTCCTTTTTTTTTTTTTTTTGCATTGTGTTATAGACACAACCGCCGAATTTCAGGTCAATCTGTCATACTAGGGATACTTTCTCGGGGGATCACAGAATATTTTTTTTTCTCCCGCTCCTCTCCTGGACCCCTAAAATACAGACCTTTTCACCAGGATGCACACTCATAAAAAAAAAAAGAAATGTGGAGTTACCTGTTTATTTCTTTATTGGACAGCGACTGTATTTTGAATGTCTTTTTTTGTTGTTTTGTGCCAGCCAAACTGTGCCTTTCAAGTGACCTTTAAGTGCACTCCATTTGCACACAAAAAAAACATGGAATTCTGTTATACTGATATACACACAAGCCTTTTAAACATCATCTTGTAAATAAAACACCACAGCCACTTGCAAAAAAAAAAAAAAATGTTCACACCATTAGAAGGATTTGTATTCTTAGATTGTTACTGCAAAGAGGAGTCTACTTTTGAAAAATGTATTTTAGCCTCCAAACACTTTTATTCAATCGTCAGATGTTACATGATGAAGGAGTGAAAAACAGTGCTCTCATTTTAGGGCACCAAAAAAACAAAAAAAAACATTGTAGTGTTTTAATAATTAAAAAAAATTAAATAAACGTGTGTGTTGTTTTTATTTTGTTTGGGAAGGTGAACCTCATTTGTGTTGAGGTAAATGTTAAAAACGGATGATGTCCTGATTGTCAAAATTGGCTGAATAAAAGAAATGATGCAGATGCAACGTGTGTGTGTGTGTGGGTGTGGGTGTGTGTGCGCGTGTGCTTACCTCGTAATTGGCTCGCAACCAGTGAGGGTGTATCCAAAGGTGTGACCCTTACGGCAATGATGTAGTCAATGGATTGATGTATTTTTCTAATGGTAAAATGGATTCAAAATCCATGTAGCAATCTATGCGACTGGTATGGTCGCACACCACAGCAAACACGGAGTGTAAAATAAATAACATGAAGTCTTTCGTCCAATTATAGTACAAACAAAAGTCGCTACTGATAAGTAGGTACAGTATGTTCACACAAATTAAGACTGGTACCCAGGACAGCTCCAGGATGTCTTTTTTTCCCCTCTACCAGGGCTAAAGGGTGGGCGCTTGACGGATACATAGTGGTTCAGAGGAAATAATTTATTAATACATGTGTGAATAACCCCTTCAGTGTGTACCCCACCTGTCTGAAGAAAGCTGGAAGCACATCCGCGACACTCGTGAGGAGAAAGCAGTTCAGATAAAGGATGGAGGAAATACAATTTATGCCAGAGGAGCTTAACTGAGGCGACACAGATTTCTGACGTGGCTAAAGCCCCTAGCCCCGCCCGGTGTAGCACCATCCCTGCTGGTAACATAAAGCTCTACGAACACGTTGGGAGAAGAGCAATCACCACGTGGTTACTAAACTAGAAATGAGAAGAGCAAGGAGGAAACAAAGGACAAAAGAGGAAGAAGAAACAAAACATGAGCCTCAATGAAGAAAGGTCATGACAATAAAAAAAAAAAAGTGTGACTTGTTTCTGTCAACCAACAAGCCACCTGCAAATGTCCTCGAATCCATGCTAATGACACGTCCAGCCAGCCAGCCAATTTCCCCGCTGCCATTTCTGGCCATTTGCCGCCGCCGAGGCCGGCGTCCAGGAAAACAAGTTTAAACATTAACCCTTATGATCACCTTGAGCCAGATGAAATCATGGCTTATTATTATTACGCTTCTGCCTCTTCTTGGACCCTCGCTGGGGTAGCATATAAAAAAAAAAAACTCATCGTACTTGCGAACTTTAACCTTCGGAGAGAAAACGCTTGGTGGGTTCCTGCTGATTTAAAAGCCTTCTCAAGGTCGCTGTGGACGACCGCTTGCACTAATGAGATACAGTGCAGTATTTGCAATGCGACCTCCAGGGCGGTTCCAAATCCCCCCTACTACTCCTGGATGGATCAAGCGGATCACCAGTTCAAACGCTTTCCTACTCCACCCCCTGCTGTTTAATATTTTTTTATTTTATTAAGGGAACAGTAGGGGGTGGCGGATGCTCAGCAGGAGAGTGGAACAGCATCAAAACATACGCACCCCCAGGCTACACCAGGTTGGCCGATGCCTCTTTAAAGAAAACCAAAAACCCCCCCCCCCCCCCCCATCTGCAATTGCCTCTTGGATTGCCGCGGATTACGCGCTGTGTAATTGTCACCACCGTGGCCTCTGCTTGATTGCTTGCTCTATTTCCAAACTGTAAAACTGACTTTGGTGCAAACAAGAGAATGTCACTTCAAAGGTTATGAGTTTGAATCTTGGTGCATAAACTCTTCACATTCTGCCCCCTTTCAAAATTCTAGTACTGCACTCCCTTATTTATCACTAGGGTCACAATGGAGAGCCCCCTGCGACAGCATCCAAATGTTTGCTATACTTCCTACGATAGAGTGGAGCCGTGCCCCCCCCCAGCCCCCCCCGCTCTTCCCAATCATTCAGTTGAGTCTGGTCACCCTGCAGTTGATTAAAACAAACACCTTTCCATCTTCTATTTGAGGAAAATGCCATTGTTGTCACGTTCTTGTTCTCGTGTCCCCAGCAGATGGCAGACTGGAGCCGATCCTCCAGTGTGCACACCTGCTGCCAATGGTGTCATCATGGAGCCAACTGTCATCAATTTGTCGGATTATTGTTGAACTATTGCTCAAGTTCTCATTTTCTAGACCTCTCGCCCTCAAAGTTCTCGTTCTTGTGGTTTGATGTTTTTCGAAAGTACAGCCTGAGTTTTCTATTATTTGATCCTGATTTTGTTTTGTCGAGTGAATTGGACTCGCCATTTTGTTTGGTATTCTCGGATTACTTACTTCCTTGGCTTTGCAAGTGCATTTTTTTTATGTATTTTCTTTCCCTGGTTACTTTTGAGGAGCGATTTCTGTTTCTACTTTGTCGGTGTGTTTTTAGTGAATACATATTTTTTGTTACGGAGTTTTGTCAGGTGTCTACGATTCAAGGATCCTCATAACATTCTTCGGTTTGTTTCGAACCTGATCATTTTGTACAGTTATTGTATTGAATTTAAAAGCCACAAACTAAGGTAAGTCTCCAATGCTGAACCTGCCACACACACACACACACACACACACGCACACACACAAAATCTGGACGAAAGCCACTTCCTGCCTTCCAGCAAGACTGCTTGACCCCAATTTGCTGCAGGCAGAAAAGGTGTGGGGGGTGCGCGGTGGGGGTGGTAAATGAGGGGGAGAAGTTTGTCTTTTTAGTTGTGGCCAGGAGCCGCAGACTGCGCTTTCACAAGAGAGTGAACATCAAGCAGGTTGGACTGCGACAAGCCCAAAGAAAGCCTCTCCAGAGAGAGCGGACTGTCAGTTTGAGGGACAGCGCGAAAAATGGGAAATGGTAGCCGCGGCCAAAAAGCAACAAATGTTGACGACGACGTCAGCTCTGTGATTTACTGGCCTCGGGGGTCAGTGTCGTGAACCTGATGCCTTTCATGGGTTTTTTTTTCCTCTCTTTCCAATATGTTTAATATACAGTGGACATAAAAGCGCCGACACGGCGCTGTTCAAAATAAGGTTTTGGTCACACGAAAACGAGGATAAATCATTCAAAACTGTTTTTCCCCCATCATTCATTTAATCTCTAACCTGTGCAACTCAACGGAATTATTTCTTTTGAGGGGAAGTCAAAACGCGACAAAGCACGTCTGCACGCCCTCCTATCCGGATTTAGAATTCACACATACACGTCACATAAAAAGCCACGCTGAATGTCGGCTCCATTTAAAGGGCCTCTGATTAAGCCCTGATAATGTTCAGCCGTTCAAGTCGGCTTTTCCTGAGATGTACAGAATATGTAGAGATTTTTTTGCTTTGCAGCAGAAGAATTTGGTGAACACTGACACGTACTCCGAACTGTTCATAATTCCTTCAACTTTGAAGAAAAACAGCTCCAAAGCATTATGCCGATTTTGCTCTCTCATGATTTGCAGTCACAGCTGCAAAACATGAGTTTACTTTGTTTTAAATTCCTTTTACAATTTATATTCAGATTAACTCTAAATGCCGTTTTTTTCATAATTAATAAGAATTTACTAATTTTAATTTCCCTTTTTTTCAGTCACTCTGAAAGAAGGAAGGCACATTTTCAAATAAGTTATCAACAATATGCTTACCTTAAAATTTAAGGTAAGCATTTAAGGCTTAAATGGCACTTCCTGTGGTTCACTTATAAAAGATTTTTAAATGAACAGTGTATCAAACAGAGCTATTTTTCCTCAATTAAATATTAATAACAATAATATCCATCCATCCATCCATCCATTTTTCGATCCGCTTTATCCTCACAAGGGTCGCGGGGGTGCTGGAGCCTATTCCAGCTGTCTTCGGCAGGAGGCGGGGCACCCTGTTCTGTCATTGCCAGCCAATCGCAGATAACAATAATAATAATAATAATAATAATAAATACAATTCATAAAGGTTTCCAAATATAAATAAATATTAAGATTCTAACACATCCAGCAGTAATTACAGCGTTTTGAATGCAGTTGTTGCGATGCAGTGCAATTTTTCTCTGCAAATTTATTTTGTGCCTTCTGGCCAGTAAATCTCAGTGAAATTAATATGCTCGGATGCACCTGTGTCTCCCTCCTGCAAGCGTGAGATTCCTTGGCTGAGGTCAGGACGTATGAAAAAAACAACAGCAATCATGGGACGAGACCGCTCCCTGGAGCTCCAAGAACATGTTTGGAATGCGTGTTTTTGTAGTCAATGTGTTCACAAGTCGCCCTTCGATTGGCTGGCAACCGGTTCAGGGTGTCCCACGCCTACTGCCCGAGGACAGCTGGGATAGGCTCCAGCACCCCCGCGACCCTTGTGAGGATAAAGCGGATCGGAAAATGAATGGATGTTCACAAGTATGGTTCTAATAGAGGATACATTTAGGTTACCGAACAACATTATTATTTCAGGGGGGAAAATAAATCACATTTTTCTTTCCAAATGCATGTCAACGGCTGTCAGTCACATGCATATTAATTCACTATGTCCTTAGCCAATAGTGGTGCTGCATTGTATAGGTTTAAGGTGTAATATCACCATTTAGCACTAGAGGGCAGACACGGCCTCGTTGTGCTTAATGTACTTACTCGTGCACTGCGCGATCCCTGTATCATTTATGATGAAATAAAAAAAATGCATATGTTGTAGAAAGAGTTGGTTCTCTAGTTTTTCTGCCTACCCAACAAGAGTGAACTTCAGCACCAAGTAAATGTTTTGTGTGCAGCTAATTTGCAAAAAAAACACACCCAGACCAAGTTTCTTCACCCATGACATGATAAGCAAGATCGCCAAGATTGCCAAGGTCTAGAGCCACTTTCAAGCATAGGCCGGACTACACTGTCCGAATCATGCAGCAGTACAATCACTCAAGTGCACACTCTTAAGATGTTTTGACTAATTATATTCATACCAGTCATATTAAAAAGCAAAAAGAAGAAATGCACATGCCGATTTGCTAATAGATTTAAACCGATCTGATTGACTGGACTGCATTTTATGCAAGATCGCTGATCGACAGATGTCTTAATGTGTCTGATCTATCAATGATGTCACTAATCAGATCTGCGTAATAAGACATAATAGCAAACGCAACCTCGTTCATTCTGGGGTTGTTCTTCCATATTGTCTATGTGAGTCCGAAAGCTCATTTATTTTTAGCCTTGTCACGTGTCGTGTAAGCAAAAAGCCTTTGGGTTAAACTGCGCTTTCTGCTAGACTTGCACTCGGCATTAAAATAATGATTTCTGAAAGATGGATTCACATTTGTGAACTTGCTAGAAGTATGGTGTTGATGCTTTATGATCCTGTCTTTTATTGATCAGGTTTTAGCCTCTTGACTTTTTTTGAAGCACATTTTTCACTTTTATTTGACTTTTATTTCACCAACATTAAAGATAAAACTGAACTTCATTATAACTTATTGCATTCAGCACTTAATTGTAAATGATGTAATCTTTCATACTTCATATATATTTCAAATGGATTTTCAATATGGCAGCCACCCCATAATCATTTTAAGATATACCTTAATGTTACTTATACAATATTTCAAAATATGGGTTGAGACACTCAGTTTATGATTGGATATAACTTAGAAGGGTCATCGTGTGGCGGAAAATGGTGTCATGAAACAAGGCTGAGGGGTGGGAAAAAATGGAAGCCCAATATTTCTGTGTTATTTGACCCCTGAACAAAACCCCCAAATCATCCAGTCAATTTTGGCAAGAACAACAATTTTAGGAATATTACTGGCATATTACAACTGACATTGTGAAAATATACATTTACTTGGGGAATGTAGTGGAGTACAGTAAAAGCAAATGTTGTCAGATATATCAAGAATGACATCATAGAATACGTATACACGAGAATTATACCTAAGTATTTGTACTGTGTTTCATTCCAAGAGTGGCGGCTGCTCGGCCGTTTTCTCGAGTGTTTCAGAGTCCTTCTTGACTCTCAAGTAAACTGCGGCCTGGTCCTTTGGGATGGCAGCTGCTGGGCTGGAGGATGTGAATGCGGGCACGCTGTGGCAGAGACGTTTAATTATTCATGTTACAACCCTGCTCTGGAGAGCATCCAGCAGCCAGATCGCCAGAGAGCTGCACAAACAATGCCTCTATTGATCACCAACAAGTGCAGAAAATGGAACCATGACGATATCATGAGAGATGGAGTGTAACATGGTGAGCATCATGACTGCATTTGTGTTCTTCCATTTTTTAATCTTTCTGTATTTTAGCGCTTTTTTTTTAAGGAGATGTTGCTTCCCTTTGACGAATTTGGTTCTCCCATTTTAATTGAAGGCGCTCAGATTATTTACCCTTTTCCTGTGCTTTATTCATTGCATTTACTTTTGAAATGTTTTAATACGGCGGCCTGGTAGTCCAGTGGTTAGCACGTTGACTTCACAGTGCGGAGGTACCAGGTTCGATTCCCGCTCCCTGTGTGGAGTTTGCATGTTCTCCCCGGGCTTGCGTGGGTTTTCTCCGAGTACTCCGGTTTCCTCCCACATTCCAAAAACATGCATGGCAGGCTGATTGAACACTCTAAATTGTCCCTATGTGTGAGTGTGAGTGTGGGTGTGGATGGTTGTTCGTTTCTGAGTGTCCTGCGATTGGCTGGGAACCGATTCAGGGTGTCCCCCGCCTACTGCCTGAAGACAGCTGGGATCAACTTATTTGAGGGGCTTCAGGTGTTTGAAGCGTTGGAGGAGGTCGTTGGCAATAATTATGTTGGTCCATACACGTATGAACCAGATGCTCAGGTTGCGTAAAATGTTGTGCCTGGAGTGGAGACGAGACCCACCGGGATTGGAAGAACGGTCAACTATATAGGCTGCGCTTATTAGCCTAGCGTTCTTGTTTGCAATTCAATGCTGTGCCGTGCTGTAAATTGCGCACAATGGGATTACCTACTTGGTCCGAACAGTCGCGTTAGCACTGAGAGCACATGTTGTAGTAGGTTGGTGTCCTACATTGTCATTGCTAAGGTAGCTCTGTTGCTTTGTCAGCCACACCGCACATTGTATGGACAGAATTACAGAGGATTCCATCCATGCACTCTTTGAGTTAAAATGTGTTCGTACAGGATTACATCCATGTCCTCGTACAATACTTTGAATCGAATATTTTCATAAACAACAGCCAGAGTTTATTCATTGATTATCCCACCTACCTTTTTTTGCAAATCCGGTCTTTTTAAGTGCTTGGAACAAAGAATGCTCGTCAACACCGGCGTGAAATTCATTCGCTTTGTGAGAACGAAACTGTATTTGCGTTCATTTCATCATATTCTCAGATTGGTGTATGCAACAAGCCTCTCACCCTGCCTCACCCCCCTTGACATCTGAATTTCTCCTGTTGTTTCACCTCGGTGGCGATAAGTAAAGTGAGACACTGTTGCTGTCAGCACTTTGCATTAATCAATTTGGCTATGTCCTGAGGAGAACCACTTTCTCGGAGGTGTCGACCTGTGGTGATTCATCACTTCATTAAATGGAATTTCCTGCTGTTCAAACCAAGATTGGATGATTGGATGTATGTACATTGCATCATATAACGTGACAATCGATGCCCACTCAACTTCCATTGCAGTCCAGTCATTCCGGAAGGAGAATCTCTTTTTAAGGTTTATTCATCCACCCCAATGCCCTCACCCACTTCAAAGAAAGTTTTCTGTGAGTCGATTTTTTTTTTTCCCTAAATAAATAAACTCGGCGGCCCGGTAGTCCAGTGGTTAGCACGTCGGCTTCACAGTGCAGAGGTACCGGTTCGATTCCAGCTCCGGCCTCCTGTGTGGAGTTTGCATGTTCTCCCCAGGCTTGCGTGGGTTTTCTCCGGTGCTCGGTTTCCTCCCACATTCCAAAGACATGCACGGCAGGCTGATTGAGCACTCTAAATTGTCCCTAGGTATGAGTGTGGATGGTTGTTCGTCTCTGTGTGCCCTGCGATTGACTGGCAACCGATTCAGGGTGTCCCCCGCCTACTGCCCAAAGACAGCTGGGACAGGCTCCAGCACCCCCCGCGACCCTAGTGAGGATCAAGCGGTTCGGAAGATGAATGAATGAATAAATAAACTCGACTTCACTTTAAAAAAAGACAGATTGATCCATTTCCTGTCTATTTGTATTTGCATATTGGCTAACCATGTCAAACAACTCAAAAAATGACTCGCCTAATTAATGGCCACTTACCATGGGCACCTCTCTGGAGAACGAGTCTTAGAACGTGACCCCGCCACCACCCTTGGTCAAAAAAGAAGGCGCTAAATTTGTCTGACCTCGGAACACGGGTGGAGAAAATGGATCAGCTGGCGCTTGAGGGAACACTTGTTCCTTCCAAATGTCAAGTTTGCTTTGTGGCTGCTGCACTCTCTCTCACACACACACACACACACACACACACACACACACACACACACACACACACACACACACACACACACACACACACACACACACACTCCAGCTCTGTATATCCACCAGCGAGCTGAGCACCAAGGTGAGCTAATTACAATTAGCTCCTCATCAGCATTCAGGGAAGGCCCCCCTCCTTGAGAAAATGGGGCCCACATCTGTGCCTGGTTAGTGAACAGACAACACCTCTCGCAAAGCGTGAGACTTTTCCATGGGTGATGGCATTGCACTTGCTCTGACTCTTTAGCTCAAGGTTGACCAGACGAGGTCGGGCGTGAATGTCTGCAGCTGCCACCGCTGATGTGTCACGTCACAATTAATTTCTCAGAAATAGAACAAGAAAGAATGGCGTGTGCTCGTGTGTGGGGTGGGGGGGTTCTTAAAGTTTTCTCTTGAAGTGCAGCAGGTCAATGAAACACAACTTATGTTTGCTTTTCTTGTTGGTTTAATTAGTCGCCGTAGTTTTTGTTGCAAGGCAGCGTTTCAAAAAATTTTTCTTTTTACTTTGATTTTCTTGTGGCATCCTTGTATGGGGAAAAGCTGCATTTTTTGTTGTTGTTGCGAGGCAGCGGTGCAATCACTTGTGCCCTACATCAACGATTAAAAAAAAAAAGTACAAAAAACTAAAAAAATATTGTTGTCTAGAATTATGATGATCAGATTCACTATTGTTTCATTAGAATTGATAAAAAAATCATGATTTTTCTTCAGCAAATTGAGACACCGGTGTGTTTCTTTGCCTAAAAAAGGATCAACCTGACTGAATGTAGTTTCCGAGCTTTCATTTCGTTCATGTTTTTCTTCCTTGTCACTATTCATGTGTGGCTTGCCAATTCGTTTGATTTAATTTGCTTTTAAATCCTCGGTCTCTGAAAAGCTGTCACTTCAATTTGTCACAGATGCAAGCCTATCTCACATACATTATTCTCCTCAATTATTTTTCTCTTTTTTCTCATCAAAAATGTCAAGCAGTGCGATGTAGCGGACGGGAAAATTATGATGACGATGATCAGAATGACAGCTGCCCTTTTTCGGACGCGGCGACCCTGGCAAATGAGACTTTTCTGTCTACAAGGTCGCTTGATCACACTGTCGGCGTGCGCTTATCAAGTGATTTGAAACCAGGTCTATATTTAGGGTTCCACCGTCCCAAAAATAAACACAAACGTTTGTAATATGTCACAAACAACAAAACCACAACAAAATGTCTCTTTTGTTAAGACAAATAGGACCTTATAATATTGTACTTCATAAAACTGGTTGCCAGCCAATCGCAGGGTACACAGAGACAAACATTCTTTGCAAAGGATGTATAATATATGCCTGTGAGTGTTGTTGTATTATCTGTCTACATGTGTTGCTCCACCATTTGGATTTGAATATATGTTGCCCCAAGTGTAAAATAAGAACACAAAAATAAACTAATTAGTGTAATACATAAGGCAAATCCTTTTGTATTAATGAGTTTATTTTCTTCTCTCTGACCTGAGCAGAGCTTTAAAGGGGAAGCCAACCCCAAAATGTTCTTTACAATAACACTTTCCCTGCAGCCAAACTTGTCTAAACATGGATTTTCTGGTGAATATTACATTTGTGGAATATGAATTAAGCAGCAAAATCAAACCACGTGTATCCATCTGGCCATTTTGACACTTGCTGTTGACTAAAAATGATATCACAGTTGGTCAGGGCTTAGGTAACCAATCGGACCTCACCTGTTTTTGAGTATGGTCATGTTTGTAAGCTGAGCTGTAATCAAAATGCCAAGTTTAAACTCTGGGCGCAAGAACATTTGGGGGTGGACTTCCCCTTTAATAGCATTCCATATCCAGTTTCCTTTGTGCTTGGCTCATTAGATTCGCAAATAAATTGGAGCCAATCTCAGCTGACACTGAGAAACAAGCGGGGTGGATTGGTCGCCATCCAATCGCAGTCATTTAATAGTTGTTTTTTTTTTTTCCTCAAAAATAAATTGCTGTCCGTTTTGCTTTGCTTCACCGCTGCTGTTTGTTGAGCAGAATAATTTTCCTTCTGTGTGTGACCCTTGCGGGACCGCTCCTTTTTGTTCTGCTTTTCATTCATCCATGTGCCTTCGCCGGAATCAAACATGAACACTCATCTGCTCAGGTGGCCTATTGTTATGTTCCTATTATTTCTGCTGCTGTCCCATGAGGAGGCTGGAAGGAAGTCCGCGGACTGGCTGAGTATTTGGGCTGTGATGGGAAATCAGAATGCAGATGTGCAAAGAAAGATGTAACGCAAATTACATTCACACACGCACGCGCATGTGTTGTGATCAACTGGCTCACCTCTGCCATTAAGAATCTAAACTATGTGTAGTATGTTAACATGTGATTTTGTCCAACCGTATATATCAGAAGTAGACACATTCCATTTGTAGACACATACTGACATTGTTTTGCTCTGTTTTTGTTTTCAGCACCAGCTGGAGTGGAAGGCGTGCCTCTTCAGTGGTGCACCTGTTTCTCATTCCCCATCAAGCCTTACCTCGTATTTAAGGACCGTCAAGTTTGCAAGTCACTTGTGGAGATGAGCTGCAAGGCAGCTGAAGTACTCGCTGGTTGCAGGGAAGATGGTGTTGGAGTTTGATGTGAAGGCATAAACTGGTTTGTGACTAAATCAGGATGCCACGGGGGAGTTGAAGAGGACGAGGAGATGTTGTAGAGTCGGAGAAGGAGGTGTCGTTTAAAGGTAGGTGAGCGCATGGGCAGGTAACAGAAATGCAGTGAGAGACATAATGGGGTTCAACATGCTAAAAGTAGCCCGGAAAGAAATAATTTGGATGAGGATAGGGTGGTAGTGAGAAGGAAGAAGATTAGGGAGGAAGACACGGTTTGAATCATTGACATTTAGAAAGGAAGATGAAGACATAACATTTAGCCCAGTGGTGCTGACTAAGGAAATACAAAAGAAAGTAGATGTTGATACAGTGAACGTATGGAGGGATGGAAACTTGTTCATAAGTTGTAAAGATGAGGTGCAGAAAAACAAAGTCACGACCTGGGTTAACATCCATCCATCCATCCGTTTTCTGATCCGCTTATCCTCACAAGTGTCGCGGGGCATGTTGGAGCCCATCCCAGCTGTCTTCGTGCAGTAGGCGGGGGCCACCTGTAACCGGTTGCCAGCCAGTCGCAGGGCAAACGGAGACAAACAGCCATTCGCGCTAACACTCACACCTAGGGAACATTTAGAGTGTTCTATTAACCTGCATGTTTTGGGAATGCGGGAGGAAACCGGAGTACCCGGAGAAAACCCACGCAGGCATGGGGAGAACATGTGAACTCCACACAGGGAGGCTGAATCGAACCCCGCACCTCTGCACTGTGAGGTCAGCGCGCTAACCACTGGATCCCAACCCCCCCGTAACCAGTTCACGTAAATGATTGGGCCAGCATGCACAAATACTCGCACGCCGTTGTCACATTTAAACATCTTTTTTCAAGTTTCTGTGCATTGCCTCAAGAAGGATGACCCCTCACTCACACCTAAATTTATGACCGCACTCACCAGTTCGCATCTTTTGGCCAGCCTACAAAAATACACACTCATCTCTCCCCTGTTTTGTTTTTTTGGTTTTTTTTTTTCTCCATCAGATCGATCACGGAGAGTGTGTGTGTATTTGTGACAGTGCCTCTTTTCTTCTAGGCAATGGTGCAGCAGTAATGCTGCAGCTTATTACACCAACGCACAGATTAAACCGGTATTTACGGACCGGCAGCCGTGCATCATCCAGCTGTGTGTCAAGAGGGAACAAAAAGCAAACAGAACCAGTCAACTGGACAGCAGAAATCCAGTGAAATATTGGAGATCGTTCACATTTTGTGTAACAGCTTTGTTCGTGGCGCTCGATTCACTTTTTGTTGCAGTGATTGACGTTTTCTTCCACCTGATCCTTTCTTCTGAGCAATGGCACTAAAACGCCCACGGGGCTTTAAAACTGAAGAATGCTGATGGTAAAAAAGTCATCTCAGCACAGGTGGAACAGGTTATTTTCACCAGCAGTGAAAATAGATTAAAAAAAAACAAAAAAAAACATCTTGCCAGTAAGCACAGATTAAAAACTAGAGAAGATTGAATGTTAAAACCACAGTGGAACATCAACACCTGAACTAATATATATTCTACAGTGGACTACTTTCTTCCTTTCATAACTTTGCTGGGAATTTCTCCATTGTGAGACAAATAAAGGTTTTCTGATTCTTATTATTGATTTCGGACTCAAATTTTGACCGTCATTAAACTGTAACCGTCCTTGCATTGTTTCATATATTGAATGTTACGGTTATTTGTTTGACCGTCTGACTCGCTGATGGTGTAGTGGTACACTTGCCTGACTTGCGTGTGAGCAGCGTGGAATCACTTCCTACCCGGTGACGGCATAAACGTGGGTGTGAATGGCTGTTCGTCTCTATATGTGCTTTACAACTGGCTGGCGACCAGCTCAGGGTGTAGTCTGCCTTCTGCCCGCAGTCAGCTGGGATGGGCTCCATCACCTTTTGCGACCCTGGAATGGATAGATGCTTGTCCATCTATCTAGTTGGGCCTACTGTAGTGCCTAGCTACCAAACAACTGTGCGGGGGGGTGGGGGGGAGTACATTTTTTTAGCTGCCAATTTCACAAAACCTGTTTAGGGACTCTTTCTGAATTTTGTCAAATTGTGACGCAAATGTATATACTGCTGTCCTCACACTGGCTTTCTCCGCCCATGACCAGGCACGTGAATGAAGAGCTGCCATATTCAAGCCAGTACACAGAAAAGAAACCGTCAAAGCGAAAAGGTAAGCCGAGCTCTCGGGTTAGCTTTTAAGAGCTAGAGCAACGCAGGACATTGACTGACAATGTATCAGCTGCATGTACCACATGAATGGATCTGCTACAGTTTTGACAAATTGTAATTGAAATGTTTGAGCGAAGTACTGTGACCATGAGTGAAAACAAAAAATGATAAGATCCAATCAGCATTTTGAACATCAAAGTCATAAAATAGTCATGTCTGAAAAGAAAAAAAAGAAAAGATGAATGACATTAATAAACCTCTGATGGTGTCAACCAAATATGACCATTTTCTTAAATTTATCTTGGTGGAAGGATTTTACGTCTTTTGTACTGGATCGCATGACATTGATCATGATCATATCTGATTTGAAAAGTAGATTAGATCGAAAATCAAAAAAACGTCTTTCAATATGCTGCTACAAAATGGCCAATATGTCATTTGAAGGTGGGTGGGGGTTGAGACGACAAAAATGAATGGTGCCATGCTTCATTCTGCATGGTGAAAAGCAGAATGTGGTACCGGTAATTAGATCCATATTTCCGGCATGCTGTCTCTCACGGTGAAATGATTCATAGCGGCAGTCTATTTATAAGCACCTCAATAGGACACCCACCCAGCGCTCTTGTCTGCTCAATAGGATAGACTCATGGATAGAGCTTTGTTGGCCATTTTGATGTATTTACCCAATTTGACTTGCTGGCTAATATTATGCTATGAGCAATCATAGCACCAATGGAACAAGGTCATCACAGGATAGCTGAAGTGTCTAAAATTTGTAGGCATTAATTTTAAAATGACTGGCTATGCATTGTTCTGTTATAAACCAACCTAAGCTAACAATTTGTACATTTGTAGTATCGCACACTGATGTGGACTAGTTTCGTTTCTTTGCCATACCTAGATGGTCCTGCTTATTTTGAGCTTTCGTTTTGTCAAGAAGTTATAAATCAAGGCTAAAACACTTGATTTTGAAAATGCTAAGCTAACACGCTTTTAGCTTGTGCTGGCCTACATGTAGTATCAAGATTTCAACCGAAGCTCTGTCAATTTTTTTGGATTAATATTCATTACAAATTAAAAAAAAAAACACAAAAAGTCAATTTCCTTCATTTATTCAAGATCATTTTTTTTAGTTATGATAGGATAAAACCTGCCATTCAGTAGCAGAATACCCACTGGTGTATGCTCAACTGACATCCAATCAGCCTGTTGCGCATTTTTAGTATCACGATTGTAACAGCAGCACAAATAGTCCCTATGCCAAGGTAAGTCGGATTCAGTCAGTCCTATGTTATGTAATGCTGTGGTTACAAGATTAACTTAGTCATGCCAAGCTCAGCTAGAGGCTCTTGTTCTGCATCCTGGTGCATGCGATTTTGCGTATCCTAAGCTCGCTTGCTCTCGGGTCGCTGCTCATCTTTAGCATCAAGATTGTCCCTCGTCCAGTAAAAAAACTCCCTGGCCCATGCAAGACAATGACACTTGTGCCTGGTGGTGTGGTAAGGTGCCCTTGCAAGGTCATCTAGCATGCAGACCACGCTGATGTAAACAGTTTTGAATGGTCTGATGTGACACTTGGGTGTGCCTTTCACCTCCCTTAAAAATGTGCCTGGAGTTGAGTGGCATTCATCATCCGGTTTCTCAGGGCATTGTTCACAATGTAGCGGTCATCAGTGTGGGATGTGGCCAGAGGACGTCCACTTCTACTGTCTGTGACTCTTGCAGTCTCCCCGTGTCTCTGTTGCAACCTGCTGATAACACTCTGTGACACTCTGAGCTCTGTAGCCACTTCCATTTGAGAACGTCCTGTTTGAAGCATCACCATTGTTTGGTGTCGTCACGATGCCAAAATGTGAACAGCATGATGAGGGCAATTGTTTCAACACCAGCTCTAATAATTCAGAAAGAACAAGCTAAGTTATGAATGTGCATATAGACTTGATTTATTTTAAAAATCTACGATCATACACATTTGTTTGTATCATTTATGTAGAACAAGCTCTTGTGTCATGCATGTTTGCCATCAGATGGCAATCCCGGTTACCTTGTGCATGCTGACATTCATTACGCGGGACAGCTCTGAGTCCATCAGTGACAGCACAGCTTCTGACATCGACATTCTCCACAAACATGGAGCTTGGTTCTGAATATTGAATGGATTCAATTAGGCATCTGCGGTACGCTGTCTCTTGTGACACAAATAGCCGACGACACCTAAAGATGGTGATCATAAGAAAAGAAGAGGCCATTGACCGCAATTGTAGAAAACCTTAAAGGATGGCCTTGTGGAAGCGATTTGCAACAATACTTGAACATTCATACGGCACAACAAAGCACCTTTTGCTCCACAAATGAATGCCTTTGAGGTTCAAAAGCTGTCAAATTGTTTTGCTGCCATTCTGTCCAGTCAGCTTTTACTCAGGATGACTTGTTACTTCTCAGTCCTTTCAAAGCCATACTGTAATTTCCAGATTGAATTTTCCGCAGTCCCAGTCGTCACTGAGCAACTAATGAGAATTGATTTTCAAGAGACGTAAAAGCAGCCTTCAGCTGTCTTCAGAACAGGCTTAATGCGATCAGGGTTTTTGGGGTTGCTCAGCGGTCCGAAGGCTTGGAAAAAAAATCTCTACAACCAATTCAATCAAAAGATGGAGCAATATACAATACAGTATATCTATTTAAACAACTTGTACATTTACTCTATAGTCAACCCCCGCCATAGTAAAAATGTCTTGGAAAAAATACTATAATTAACCCCCCCACAAAAAAATGCAGATAAACATTAAATCTAACCTGTAATATTGACATGTTGACAACAGTTCCTCTCACATGTATGGAACAAAAATGCATGAACATCGCCAGTCATTCAGGTACATAGATGTGATGTGATGAAGTAGCACATTGCCGATACCGTTTGGCCTCGGTGTAGATGTACAGCCTCGGTCCTAATCCACGCAAACTGTGTTGAGATTATGGGCCCTATTTGGTTAGACTGCCGCCCGTGTGCTCAGCATAAAAACGGGTGGAACTTGATTTTTGTGCCAGCACAAGTCTAGTTTTGCATGTTTGATCCCGCCTGCGCATGAAACACCCTCATCCCCAACCCACCTGATAATTTGGTGACAAAAAGTAATCTACGTTCTGCATTAAAATGGGTGCATTATCATTTTCGTGCTAGTTCAGTATGTTTGTGAATTTGGAAGATGTGTAACGCCACACTGGGCGCACCTGCTGCAGCCTCCAGCGCATCTCGCAATTAGGGCGACAAAAAGTCATCTACATTTTACACCGGTTAAAATGTTATCGCGCAGATGGTCGAAAGTGATTTTTGGGCTTGTGTGGTGGACCTCACGGTGCAACTGGATATGTCATACGACCTGGTTAAAAGTTATTTGCAACTGTAAAATCCCAGGTTGGAAGCATACTGATTTCAGAGAAGGATGTGGGTGGTTCCGTTGGATAGCTCACCCCTCAAGACACGGTGTTGCCAGTTAAATTCAGTCACGTAGGGCTTATCATGCAAAAGGTTTTCCCAATGATGACGTTCCGTGGACTCTCAAATTCCCAACAACAGTCCTCAGAGTTGTTCCAGTCTATGACATCGTCTTGATAACTCTCAGGTTCACCACCTCGGAATGTCTTCTGGCTTCTTGATGAACTTTATAATTCGGAATGGCCTGGAATTCTCCTGAATCATTCATCGTTTAGGCGGCTGTAGTACTTGGCTGCCAGGGGATATCCCATGATGTGCTGAAAGCCTCGCTCCCCCTTCCCGATGCCATCAAAATTTTATAATGCTCTGCTCCGTTACCTCTTTCACCCCCACAACTGGGATATGCATGACTACTTGAGTATGGTTCAAGTGCACATTCATGAAGGATCGGTTAGGTCTTGGAATACACTGTAAAATGACAAACGGACGCTTTGACTGACTAAATACCCAATTAATTCACTCATTGCTCTCCTGATAGGGTGTGACTTATTAACTCACTGACTGTCTCCGCAACCAATTCACTGGCAAGCAGGATTACCTACCAACGGACCAAAAAAATGAACTTACACTAACCAAGTGACCGACCGACTGATTTACTAAATAATTGACTTTTTTCCATAATGACCTAACGGATTTCCGTGCTGACTGACTCACTGAATAACCAACCAATGACTGAAAAATTAATGACCGATTAAACAACTCTAATCCTACCCTGGACCTGTCCCCTACAGACATACGATAGAGGGCTATGACAGGCCACCAACTTGCTTGTGCCTCTCACCTGAGACACAAATCTCTAAAAACCTTTTTTAATTTTATTTTGTTTTAGAAGCTATTTTTATGTCAACAAATGTTCATGTTGCCCGTGACCGTGAAAATAAGATTAGAAAATGGATGGATGGATGAATGATGTTGGGTTGTCACTCGTACGTTAAAAATAAGGAAACAATGGTGTAATTTTGTTTGATTGATGGGAATTTAATACAAAGTAGGTTGAAGCGTGCGTGTGTGTGCGTGTGTGTGCGTGTGTGTGTGTGTGTGTGTGTTTAGCAATTTCCTGGTGATGTACCCCTTTGACTGCATTCACTCTAGCTGTTCGTATTTGTTGTAAAGCTGAACAAATATTCATTATATTTTTGATAACTAGATATGAAAGTTCAAGATATCAATACCTCAAAATCAATTCATCAATTGTCTCTTCTCGAAACTGTATGAACAACCCATTTTCACACAATTTTGCTTTGGAATGCAACGGTAAGGCCAATCAAAAATAAAACCCGCTTCATGCTTTCCGTAATAGTACGTCGGCTGAAGACCACCCTTAGCGTAGCACCATCTAGTGGATGCGTAGCGCAACCGCAGCCAATATTTTAGCTTCTATTATTCATTCATTCATTCATCTTCCGAACCGCTTTATCCTCACTAGGGTCGCGGGGGGTGCTGGAGCCTATCCCAGCTGTCTTCGGGCAGTAGGCGGGGGACACCCTGAATTGGTTGCCAGCCAATCGCAGGGCACACAGAGACGAACAACCATGCACGCCCACATATGCCTCTTATAATGCAGTGCACCCAATCTATGAAAACAGTTTTAAAATAGACATTTCATTGAAGGTACGCCTTATAATCCGAAGCACCTTTTATCATGCAGTAAGTTACCTTAAAATCACATACAACCAAGGGGGGCCTTCTACTGCGTGAGAGGCGGGAGCACAAACATTGCTATTTGTTGAGAGTACCAAGTGCACGCTTCATTAAAATGCAGCTAAATAATGCTGTTACACAAGAGATGTTCGGCAGCTACAGGCTGTTCAGTATGCATTTTAAGGCCAAGGCAAGTGAACAGAGGATTTCTATCTCAACTCTGCTTTTGAATTTATTGCAGTTTTGGGTGCAGCCTCAACCACTTTGCAAATGAAAGACAATGACAGCGTGCAGGGACACTGATGCTCACTCTAGTCTGGTGGTGTTTGGTGCATTGCACATTTCAGGTTGGACAAATAGCTTTCAAGACATCAGACAGGGTGGTTGGAAAATCACCATTGAAGTGAACATACTGTAAGTTTACTGTGACTTTCCGAACACAAGGGCGCCGCATGGTGTAGATAAAGCGCTGCCATTTATCCATTTACCCTGTAAGTGTCAGTTGTCTGTGGATAACCTCCACTTAATGGCCAAACTCCTGATCTTCCCATTTCAAGTAAAGGTTTTCCACATATACTGAAGAAAATGTCTCATGTCGTATATACGAATATGAATTGTGGCACCATGAAGTCAAAATATGAGCCTGTCTGACTCTGCAGTGCCTGAAGCTGCTTGTAATGTGCTTGAATGATTCAAGGGTTGCATTTTGTAAAGCACATAGCTGTAACTCCAATGATATCTTGCTGCAAATCTGATTGTGTTAATTCAACACCTACAGTGTTCATTTTAGCAAACTGTCCACACTACCCAATAAAGTAACATTTACAAAAGTGTTACAGCAACAAAATGTATTGTTGACTGGCCAGCAGCAATGACAATATTGAGTAGACTTTAAACCAATCTGATTGATTGGGTTCAATGCAAAATCGTTGATCGACTGTAGTGTTATAATTTGCAAGGTCAATCAATGACATCATTGATCAGATCTGCAAAATAGGACATTACAGCAAACACAACCTTGTTCACTCCGGAGTTTTTCTCTGTTGCAATAGTGTGTAGGCTTCCTCTTCTGTCTCCCCCATGTTGGTTATTGCTGTCTTGTTTATGTTCCTCTGGACGGGTTGTAACTGGGAAGTAAATTCCTTGCGTGTTTCCTGCATGCTTGGCCAATAAATCTAATTCTGATATATGAAGCCAAAGGTTAATTTATTTTTAGCCCTGTCACATGTCATGAAGCCTTTGTTCTGGGGATGCAAGTACTTCCTGGACCATCCAATCACAATTAGTGTGCTTGTAGTTGTTTTGAGTGGTAAAAAGTTCATTCATTCATTTCCCGATCCGCTCATCGCGGGGGTTGCTGGGGCCTATCCCAGCCATCTTCGGGCAGTAGGCGGGGGGACATCCTGAATCGGTTGCCAGCCAATCGCAGGGAACACAGAAACGAACAACCATTCGCGCTCGCATTCACACCTAGGGACAATTTGGAGTGTTCAATCAGCCTGCCATGCATGTTTTTGGAATGTGAGAGGAAATCAGAGTACCCGGAGAAAACCCACGCAGGCCCAGGGAGAACATGCAAACTCCACACAGGGAGGCCGGAGCTGGAATTGAACCTCTGCACTGTGAGGCCGACGCGATAACCACTGGATCACTGGGCCGCCTGGTAAAAAGTTAAAAAAGAATTAAAAAACCATGACACAAAGAAATATTATTGCTGGAGCCTATCCCAGCTATCTTCAGGCAGTAGGAGGGACCACCCTGAACCGGTTGCGAGCCTCACTCATCATGAACCGTGAACTTTGGGTTATGCATATTCAGATAATCAAAGATGTAGCCAGCAGGCAGGCGCGTTGTTTGAATACACACGGAGATAGCGCTGTTGTTGAGCTAATCTCGTGACACAATTACATATTAAATCAATACAGTTTGTGTAGATGGGGGTGAATCTGACCAACTACACCACAGTCAAATGGCTTTGAGAATGTGCTTACTATGTCACTTCACACAGCAGGTAAAAAGTGGATGGTTTAGGACAAAATAATTATTTTGGTCTGTGGGCAGCGGCACTGGTACAACTCAGCCAGCTTGCAATACGAGCCAAAAAGGAGCAGGCCCAGCTACTTGGCGTAGCTGGTATACTGCAAATCAGCCAGTGTTAAAAGTTCAGGGACGGTGTTAAAAACAGATTGTTGGGCGACTCACCTGAGCACACGTTGGCTGTTTTGTGTGGGGTAGAGGGCTCCTACAAGGTCACATATACACCGGATTTAATATGAACCATAATTCAAGCAAAATGAAAAGAAAGTCACGGAAATAAGTCTGAATAAACGTGTCACTCTAGCTGCCTACACCTGCTTGAACTAAAACCAAATATCATGTTAATGAATCCTATTGGCCGTGTAGCCCATGTGACCACATGACGAAAATACAACTCTGATCGGCTAAGTGGCCCATGTGACCAACACACATCAATACTTTAAAGTACTGCATAGATATGGCCCTGACATGGAATTTGAATTATCGACTAATGTGATCTGTTGTAAACAATATGAAACAGCAAATTCAAGTGGAAACACTTTTTTTCATCGAATACCATTTTCATTGGAGTTTTGCATACCTTAGGAAAGTCTGGTTCCATCTTGCAAGGGAGGAGGAAAGTGATACTGAAGAAAATTGTCTTTCAAATTTCAAATAAACACTAATCAGGGTTGAATCCCGGTGACACCCCAATTAACATGTCCTTGTCCGTTGTACTACACAGGCTGTTTCATTACCGTCCTGAGTGGTGTTAATACAACACAGACATTCTGTTTTTTCAACACTGTCCGTGAACTTTGAACACTAGTCGATTTGCAGTGTAGACGTGTACTTTATAGTGCAATTCAAACAAGGATCCAGTTTCTCATTTGCCAAAACAGGAGCAAGAAGCAAAGACTTGGCATTTTTTAGGGTATTCTAGAAGTAGACTCGACAAAAGTTGACACCAGTGGAGAACTCCAATTGCCTGCTTCATTTAAAGGTTAAACGGAAAGGCCTGTATTCGACTTGTTCCCCCGTGCCTGTGTGGGTTTTCTCCGGGTACTCTAATTTTTTTTCCACATTCCAAAAACATGCATGGCTGGTTAATGGAAAACTCAAAATTTTCCATCGGTGTGATTGTGAGAATGGTTCTTTGCTTGTGTGCCGAGCAATTGGCTGCCAACCGGTTCAGTTTCTAGCACAACTGGGAACCCTCATGAGGATAAAGCGGTTCAGATAATGTACGGATGCATGTATTCGACTTCTGAGGGTTTTTGGAAACAGATGTTCAGCCTTTAGTTGGGGACCGGAAGGCGAAAGGTTTGAGATCCAAAGAGCAGAAGACCCATTGTGGAAATCTGATTGGCTGATGGAAAGATACCACTTTACTATCGCTTCCATGCATGAGTACAGAATCCCTAAAAAACAAACAAAAAAAAAAAACAATAAACTGTTTGAGGGCTTTTCGTGTGCCTGGCGTTAGACCTTAATGTTATTGTCTGCGCTTGTCTTTTAGTTGTACTTTACGAGAGAGCCTGTATGCCATAACAAAAGAGACTGCAAATTGAAGTTCCCCTCAGGGGGAATATTAAAGTTTCTTTTCATCTTTTATAAGTAGGCGAACAATATTGGGGCTCAGTTTTCTTGGTATATGTCCAGAAGCATCCATTCATCCATTGACTACATAGCTTATCCTGTTCAAGATCATCTATACAGCCACATATATTCTGTCCTGCTTATACTGTTCACGTCGTTATTGGACCCCCTATCCTCAGGGTGAAAGGCTACTGGAAAGTGTTCTCGCGTTGCACATCCATAATCTGGCTCGAGAAAGGTGTCACATCAGCAGAGACTCCGGCAAGAGACATTGGTCAAATTGCTGATGGACACAGAATGACCGAAATGAAATGGATGGTCTATGGGAAGGCGGACATATAGGTCACACAGAGGAGAAGCACAATGAATGAAAATAGTCACAAAGTGAAACTGCAATAGTTTGGATCAGAAGGCGCGATGTGACGGTGCCCTTGAGTAAGGTGCTGAACCTTCAGAACTGCTCAGGGCCACAATACACTGACTAGCAAAGCAACTGTGGGGACCAACTGACCAACAAATTGACCTACTAACTAAATAACTGACTGACTGCTGAGTGACTAATCAACTGACCAACAAACTGACTGACTTACTCATCCACTTCCTGACTAACTACACAACTAACAAACTGAGGCTGATTGTCTTGCTGTCTGACAGGCAGGCAGACTGACTGAACCAACTAAACTAACTGCAAAAACAAATGACTGTCCGAGTGGCCAACCTACTGAGCGACTGGTTGACTACAAAACTAAAACTCTGATTGACGAGATAAGTGACTGACTCATTCACAGCTGAGCAACAAGCTGTCTTCGCGACTCACCTACTGACTGACCAACAAACTGACTTTCTGACCAACGACGCAACTCACATAAAGTATTGAGTGAATGA
The DNA here is from genome assembly GCA_026261675.1 of Hippocampus mohnikei. Classification (NCBI taxonomy): domain Eukaryota; kingdom Metazoa; phylum Chordata; class Actinopteri; order Syngnathiformes; family Syngnathidae; genus Hippocampus; species Hippocampus mohnikei. The sequence goes on along the minus strand of JAKGUB010000334.1, from coordinate 16,931,688 downwards.
GCGACTGGCTGACTTACAGGCAGATCAATTGATGAACTAACCGCATGACCATCTGACCAACTGACTGACCGAGTGACCTACCGACAAAAAATATTGACTGATTAATGAACCAACAAATGTTGATCAAATCATGCATATCAACTTGCTTTCTGTGCTTGGCTGAGGTAAATGAGACAAAGCAGAGAGTAAATTCCCCTTTTGGGATGCAAACATTATGTTAAATAAACACGGACAAAATTAATGAACTTACTACAGGCCATGTTCTTAATAAAAACAATTCTCATCTTTCCAGAGACTGTCGCTAACATGATAAATCAATAGCGCGTATTCCCCGTGGGATTGTGCTGTGAAATTAATGCACACATGTAAGGAGGTGGGTCTCATTGCATGCTCACTGATCACATGGCGGTCACATGACAGTCTTTTAAAAGGGACTGGGGTGGAGCGGGACTTGAGCATCGCAGTCAGGCTGATCTAACCGTGCATTCAGCCGACCTGGAGGAGCATCCGCTCCCCCCTCCTCCTCCTCTTCTTCCTCCTCCTCCTCCACGCCGCAGCTCACATTAGTGCATGTCCCGCACTCCTCATCTCCACACATTCACGTCGCCTCCTACTACTAAAACCATTGTTGTGCTCTTCGTCTCACCGGTCCAGGCAGAGCATCTTCTATTTGCAAGGTAAGACGAGACAACTTTTTCTGTGCTTCCTGCGCTCTTTCTCTGCTCCAACTGAACACGATTAACAAGCAAATTGCAAAGTCTGCAGCCTTTTTCATTTCACTTTTGGCTATAATAGTATTTGAACTACAGTAAAGAAGCATGGTGCAGAGAATCATGTACAGTACTGCATAAACCACATACTCTTAATGGAACAACATTGAATTACCTGAATATAAAATCCGATGCATGGAGTTCATCCATCAACTTTTGGAGTGAATAATCACAGTGCGGTATGGTGGTGCCACTTCAATATCAATATATCCATCCAGAGGAAGATTACTGTCTGCTTTATTGGCACCCTGGGGAAATTCAATACAAACTTACCCTATTCAATTTGCTCTTCTATAGATTTTTTTTCCACCCCCAGTATCCATTGCGTTGCACAATGACACTTTGTCAGTGCGCGGGAGGACCAGGTGCTAGGATGTCTCCAGCAACTGGCCCTACATCTCCATATTTCGGAGTCCCTAGAGTCCATTAAATGCTTCTTTAGTTCATATTGTGTGTGTGTGTGTGTGTGTGTGTGTGAGAGAGAGAGAGAGAGTGTGAGAGTGAGTGAGACTCCCAGTGACGACACGCCGAGACACAGCCTTCATGGTCTGTGTAGGTGTATTTGTGTTTGCCCGGCCCCCCGCGGGCCACATGCAATTAATGTGACCTTGCAGCACACCAGGCGGTCTGGCCCCATCACCTTTCTTGAATGTCAAAGCTGCTGACTTCTCGTTTGCTTTGCTCGTATCACATCAAGTAAACCTCTGACCAAACATTGACCTTTTAACAATGTGTTCACGATGCCGCTTGTAATTTTCTGTAGACTTGAACTTTGAGCCGTTTACTATATTTTGGCGTGAGTAAAACTGAGCAGTAAATGAAGAATTTGGGATACTGGGTCATATTAAAGCAGTATTTACCAACCATTACTGAGCCAAGGTAGATATTAACATTTGAAGAAACAGCAAGTCTCACAAAAATGTCAACAGTACACTGTCACAAGAATGACCTTGTCTCACTTTAGTTCAATGTGAAATCTGGGTTTCTTTAGTTGAACACAAAGCTGTTATTTTGTAGCATGAATGGCAACAGGTGGATGCATAGGTCGGTTGCAGCAGTTGCTATCTAGTGGAAGCAGCTAGCGAGTTAAGCTAGCTTAAAAGGCTTCGATGTTCAGTAAGATGAATTTATCCGGACACAAACGATTTCACGAGCGATATTTTACACCATGAAAGTAGTGATCGACGTACCGTGTCAACCAATAGCGACATAACTTTGCTGTCATGAGACAAAGATCATTGTGTTGACTGCAGCTAACCACCTTTACCCATACAGACACAAAGTAATTATAAGAGTCCAGGCTCGACACTATAAAAGTGAAATCAAATAATTAACAGTGCGGTGATAGCTCACTTCATTTCAGAACATTTGACCAATCTGATTTGGAAAGTTTGTGGCCCTCTAGCTACCTTCACTTTTTCGACATAATGCTTTTGAACAAGTGTCATGTGTCAATGCAATGGACAGGTGTCTGAAACGGGTCCTTTTTCACAAAACTAGACATGAGGAAAACACTAACAGCGGATAAGGCTTCTCTCTTTGTGTTTTCTCCTTTTGTGTGCGTTTGTGCCCTCGAATACGGCGCCCGGAAGAAAGGGCAGGAAGGGTCGATACACCAGTCTCAGCAAGACTGAGCCAACGGAATCCCGGCGGCCCAGTGAACAATTTATCCATTTGTTAAATTAAAAAAACATGCCGATGGTCTCTTTATCTGCATTGAGAATGTAGTCCGGCGAAAGAATCCCAATTTTTAATAAATATACCTGTAATCTGACCCCCCCCCCCCCCCGTCACTGTACTGTACATAATGCTGGTGCGTGTATCGCATTACTCTCCAAGCCTAATCGTAGCACAGCAGAGAGCAGGAAACCCATGCATTTGGAGCGTCAATGGAGGTGATGGAGATAACTCAGATGAATCTTGACACAAATGTATCCATAGGTCTGTGTTACTCTCCATAACACAAGAAATGATATATATATTTTAAAAGCCTTCATATTTAAAATATGCTGCAATAAGATGAGAAAACGTGTAAAAGGGGTGTTTTTCTCAGTGGCTTTTGTACATTTTTTTTCAGATCAGAATTGACATTTGCAGAACAGTAAGTGCATTACTCAAAACTGTTTAGAATAATAGCAAAACATCACAGTTACCCCGTAAATGTCATTTTCTTTCACAGAATCTCTGGTACATCTCTTAAACAAAATATTTGTGTGAGCGAACTTGTCAGTGTCCTCAAAACCACAAGTCTATGTGATATTGTCTTCTGATAAGACAATAAAATTGCTTTGTCATGTTGTCACCATCACAGTGTACTATGTGGATGTTCTGATGCAAAGTGCCGCTCAACTTTTAATGACAATTCCAGTATTCTGAATTGAAAGTTACATCTTTGTGACTATGGAAGATTGATTGCAAGCGAGTTGGTGTGATTCATATTTCACTTTCTGCTCTATTTTGTTGACAAACCATCTCCTTGCGAATACAGAAAGGAGAAGACAACACTGCATAGCACAAAACCCCCCCGAATTAAGTAGAAATGAAATTCCATTGTCTATATCACACCACAGGTGAAAAACGATCACGCTAGTTAGCGCAGCGCCCCCAACTGATTGCATGTATGCATGATGCATTCAGATAATAAAAGTAGTGCAGCAGATCATTAGCGTTTCACTGATCCACTGAAGCACTGGCTCACACACTGAATTAAAATCTTCAGCGGGGCCTTGCTGGTCTCACAATGGGAATAACACCTGCAGTCCAAATCACACACATGTTCCTTTCCAAGACATGGATAATGTTCTGCATAATGTTGCGGCAGAATGGAATGAAAGAGGAGGAATTTCTAAGAAGGTGCTCTGTCAGTGTCGAGGCGACGGCTCAGAGGATAATGGATTCTCTGGACTGAAACAGGCGACATGACCACAAAACCACACATTTGTGGGGAAGAAGACTCGCGAGCACGGAGCATTCATTAAAGTGCCTCAGCAGCAGTGTAAGCGAGGAATAATAAGCCTAGCCTGCAGGTACACTTGGAAACATTTTTATTTATCAAATTGGATATTTGGGGAGCGTGGCAGAATACTAAACAGTTATGCTAAAAGGCTAACAAGGCTAGCAGAGGTACTCTACATCTCCACGATTGACTTATCTGCAACCATGGATTCTTGCAAGCCGTGTGTGTTAGGCTCACCGCACATCGAGCGACGCAGCTGAAACCAAATGAATTATCGTGCAGAATGCGGGGTTTGGCAACAACTTTTCACGAGTGGACACTAGTCGGCCGCTGGTTTTATCGCGGTTCAAATTTTGAATTGACGGTGAATGGTGTCACAATGTCGGAGATTTAAACTGGACATTCGCTATCTGTTACACGTACTGTCGTCCTGGTTAGCGCTTACTCTTCTACAATAGTAACCCGTGTGGTCAAATAATCACCACCAAATGCCACGATATACCCCAAGTCATCAAGTCAGATCTGTACGATAGAAAATCCTGCAATGCATTGAAGCTGCTAAAAGTGAACCGCAATATGGCTTGAGACAACTGTACCTGTAAAAATACAGTAATCAACAGTTCATGAATTTGCCTATTTGTAGGTTTTGCTCTTTTATTTGTTGAATACCTCACCTATCTACTGTTTTTGTGCTCAGGCCAAAGCCGTGTCTAATATAAAAACATTGCTGAGGTGACCTCTTGTGGCAAAGCAATTATGTTCATTTAGTCCAGTGGTTCTTAACCTTCTTAGAGGTACCGAACCCAAACCGGTTGATAAGCACATTCACCGAACCCTTCATAAGAGAAAAATAAATTTATTTTTTTACAAATTCAAGATCTAAATATTTTAAAAACAAAAAAAGTCAAGAGATAAGTATACTTTTTTTTTTCGGGACAGACACATTGACGACTAAGCGAACTAAATTTACCACAGCACTGATTGGACAGGCAATGTCATGTGATCATCCGCAGCCAATGATGGCCAAGCGGGCCTGTCATAACTAATTGACATGTTGAGTTGGGTGTGTCTTACCCTCCATGGCAGAGGCTCCGTTGAACCCCCGAGACCGATTCACCGACCCCCTGGGGTACGATGGAACCCAGGTTAAAAACCACTGATATAGTCTAATTGATAAATAGTTTTGTCACCATTTTATGGCAGCTATAGGCATTTACAAGCCTTTTTTTCTGACGATCAATTTTTCGCTATTCGCAGCAGGGTGTTGCATGTTGCATTGATTATTGGATTTTACCTTCTTCTTATGCTCGTATCCTAGTTTAAAAAAAACTTAAAACATTGCCTGTTCAATTATTTTCGATGGGGCTTTTTTCTAGTTCCATTCCATGAGCATTATTTATCAGCCCTTGACGCAGCGCCAGTCTCGCTTTACATCGCGCTTTCAATGGAACCCCTCTGACTTCTGATTGCACTATACCGCAGCTCTGCGGCCAGCATGAAATATTAATTCCATTCATATTCAGCTCCTTGTTTGCTCTCTTATTCCATCACAGAGCATTAGGCCATCCCTCACTTAGCAAACACCCCCGGAATTGATTGAAAAAAATAAATAGATAAAAGTTGGGATGTCAGGGGCGAAGGGGGGGGGGCAAGAAAAAAATGCAGGGACAAAAAGAGAGATTTGTGTGATGGTAGAAGGCTGCCAGGCTTAAAAGCGGTTGATTGGTGATGACAGTGAAACCCGCCGCGTCTGTCTGGGGGCGGAGCAGATGTGCACAACTCCTCGACAAAAGTGCAAGCTACATCCAGACGTGTCATTAGCATCAATTATGTGGAGGTGTGTCATTGCAGGGATGAGCGACCATCAAAGTGCTACACATGCTTTTTGCTATCCTGAGTCTTGTTAATCCCCTTTAATTGGCATCCGCTAAATCTGTGATTTTCAAAGCAAGAGGATCATCAACGAGTACAGTTCAGTTGTCTTCAACTTTTAAGTTCAAAATTTTGCATGTAAATTTTAAGAACTTTTGAGACTTTATACAGGTGGACTTTTGTTTACATCTCTCTCTCTCTCTCTCTCTCTCTCTCTCTCTCTCTCTATATATATATATATATATATATATATATATATATATATATATGTATGTATATATGTGTATGTATATATGTATGTATATGTATATATATATATATATATATGTATATACACCCACTATAACTCACATCCAAGATATTACTGAGGAACTTTCAAGGAGCACACTGAGCTTGATGTTGCTTTTCCATCAGTCATTTCATGGATCACTGAGGTGGGGAAGGGAATATCTGCCCTGTCTCCCTGATAGTGGCGCAGACCGTCAAACTGAAGCCCAATGTTGTTTTAGCAAAGACTTCTCTCCTCTGGAAATCACTTAACACGCAATACCTGTCGCTGGCTCAACAGCGCAGCAGGCTAATCTGTGTGCATGACACTTGGACAGCTGCCGCAAAATGATTGGCGTAAAGCCAGTGTAATGTGGCAAGTATTTAGCCAACTTTATCTGTTGAGAGGCAGGATTTTCGTCGATGAAATGGTTTGACAGAAGTTCCATAGTAAACAAAAGATAAGGAACTAATCCATTCCACCATTATTAATTATTCATTTATAAGTAACATTTCAACTTTATAAACTGTGATGCAAATATACGTAAAAGAACATTAACAGTTGAACCATCCATCCAGCCATTTTCTGATCCGCTTATCCTCACAAGACTGGCAGGACTTGCTGGAGCCTTTTACAGCTGTCTTCGTGCAGTTGGAGGGGGACACCTTGAACTGGTTGCCAGCCGATCGTAGATATTAACAGTCATAAAACATGACACTTTAATACTGAATCCGTAATATAGCTTTTTTGGAGTAAGCGTCACCCAAAAAAGCCAAATTAAAAAACAAAATGAGCACAATTGTAAAATGAAAACACAATGAAATTGTAACTTTAAATACAAGAGGAGCAGTTTGTTCTCTTGCAATAAGCATCACAGAAAAAGCCAAAAAAGCAAAGTGTGCATAACTGGGTATTGACCCTAAAAATTGTAACTTTGATAAGTAAAGCTGTTGCTTGTTGAAGCTTGTCGTTCTTTTAAAATACAAAAACACAAACTTTGACAGCAAGTGGAGCAGCTTGTGGAGCCGTTTTTTGCTTCGGTGTGTCGCCTGAAAAAGTTATAAAAATAACTTGCACGTTTATAAGAAAAGGAGCATGTCATTCCTTCCTTCCTTGTTGTTCAAAAAACACAAAAAGACAAAGTATAAGCTAAAAAACATTACTCTATCATACAAAAACAACAAAACTTGATGTTTACAAGTACGGTAAAGCTGGTTCTCGTTGGGGCCGATTGCTCTTTTGGTGTCAACTGTAAAATCTAATCACAACAAAAAGCAAACTTTGATTACCATTAACTGTATCATAAATGTTGTCCTTTAATGACTTACAGGGAACCTCCTGTGTTTTCACCGTTTGTGAGTCATTGTTCGTCATTTTGGTTAAGATCCGGGTCAGATCATTTTGTTGAATATGATTTTAGATTTTGTCAGTGTTTTAGTTATTTGGATGAAGAGTTGGACGTGTCAGTAAATTTTGCCGGTTCGTTATTTGTCATTCATCAGCGGCCGGTTGACCAGGCAGTCCATCATCATCAGTCTGTCATTATTTCAATCCAACCAAATCTGTCATCGTCAGTCCGTCACTCCGACATCGTTTTATTCGCAAAACGGGAGTCCTGTCAGTAACTGACTGAGAAGGTCTGTCGGTACTGACCCAGTTAGTGACAGACAAATACCCGCTTCCATCGGTGCTTAGTCTGTCACTTTTCTGGAAGGGATACTTTACTAAATTTGTCATTTTCAGCAGTAAACTGGAAAACAATTAAGATCATTAAAAACACATTTGCCACCTGCTGTAGACTGAAAATGACATCACAAATACCCGATTAGTAATTGTGATCAATTAAGGACCAATCACAGCTCTGTTTGCGAACTTTACATGAGCCGTGATTGGTTGTTACCCATGAAAAATAATGAAGGTACCAAATTCATTCTCGAAACATTTTTAACTTTTAACTGAAAATGGAAATATTAGTAAAGTATCTCTCTTATGTTTTGCGTCAATGGCCAGCAAAACAGGCGCCTGTCAGGGATGGATTGATTGACCTTCCGTCAGTACTGACGTAATGCCCACGTCTGCTTATTTGTCGATGAACTGCCATGCAAGAACCCAAGCACAACAGCTACAACTATTATTACTGCTACTCACATTACGAACAATTTGATAGAATCTGAAAAGCATATTCATCAAGATAGTAATAAATATTCACCAAAGAGCTGTAAGGTTCAAGGAGGCGTACCCCAAGGTTCATTTTTAGATCCCTTAGATATTTATTCTTTTTGATGGATTAATGTGGAGTGAATTAATGCTCATCATAGAGCAATATGGTGAAATGTGGCATCCCTCAAGGTTGACCTTAAGGTCCCACATTTTTTAAGTCAAGTCAAGTCAAGTCAACTGTATTTATAGAGCACTTTCAAACAGCCATCGCCGCATACAAAGTGCTGTACATGGAGCAATTTAACATATACAAAGTGGTCAGTGGATGGATACATTTTCTGAAATGCATGAGGGAAATTAATCGGTTACTTTTTAATTGATTTAATATTCTGCGGGAAGCTTGCTTTATGAAGATTCCCCTCAATGTTGATTAGTGCACAATGTTAGTTGGTCCATCACCCACTCGAACTGGACTGGATTGTACTTGATATCAGTTCTCCAACAGTCTTAATGTATTCCCACTCGGATGCAAGCTCTTCAGTGTCAATCAAGTGAGCTTGTGTGCAACCACTTGTCACACAAACACAAATGGTTGCCTGTATCAAGCTTCCTAGGAATCCACAAGAGAGTGAAGCCCTCTGGAGTTTGGGGAAGGTGTGTGGGGGGGGGGGCAGCATCAATGACCACACTGATGACAGCCATCCTAAACTCAGTTGCTCATGAAGCCTGCAAGATTGTCACCTCTGTGGTGAGGTTTGCGTCAAGGCAGCCAAGCTCCATTTTTACCTGCACCAAAAGCGACGACTGGGGCAATCAGCGATCTATTTCTTGCTATGTAATTGGAAACGGGACACTTTCATCAAGGGTGCAGACATTTTTCATTCCAAGCAGACACAAATCTGCACGACAATCAAAACAAACTGGACAGATTTCTGGCTGTGTGATGAGAAATTGCATTTCAACCCTCGGAATGGTTTCCTATGTATGGGACGTGTTGACATACAACATTTTTAACATTCATTGCTGTCTCTCCTTCTTATTGTCGTACTGATGATTCAAATATTCATTGAAAATATGGTTCGCGGAACATATGTGTTACACCTTTTCTTCCCGAAAATTCAAAACAGTTCACAGGTGTTTTAATAACGAGTCTGAGATTATATTGCTGAAATGAACCTTTCTTATTGGGAAAATAAAGAATGAACGAAAGCCCATCACAGAGCTACAGTACGTGGTGAAATCTGGCATTTCTCAGGGATAATTTTTAGGTTTCATACTTTTTAGTTAATTCACCAGGCGAATAGATGGATGGTTCGATCGATGGCTTGATGGATGGTTTGATGGATGGATTGATAGATGGATAGAGAATGGGGGTTCTGGCTTTTGTTACCGACAAAAGCATTTTCACTCGTGGAGTCAACACTTCATACTTTACATTGTATGTGTATGGCACATTGCTACATCAAAGCTTATCAAAGGATATGTAGCCGTTAGCTTATGCAAATATTTGCATTTAAGAAATCTCAATGGACCCCTCTAACCTTTAGGCTTTGACATGAGCGCAGGGGTCTCATGCACTTGAGAGATGCGAGTGTCTCTGCATGATAATCCCTCCACATGATAATGTTTAAAATATTGCATTTGGGTGGCACGGAGGTTGACTGGTTAGCATGTCTGCCTCGCAGTGCAGTGGTTCGATTCCGGCTCCAGCCTTCCTGTGTGGAGTTTGCATGTTCTGCCCGTGCCTGAGTGGATTTTCTCGGGGTTAAAGTTTTCCATTCACATGCATGGCAGGTGAATGGAAAACTTTAAACTGTCCATAGGTGTGATTGTGAGCATAAATGATTGTTCGTCTGTGTGCACTGCGATTGGCTGGCAACCAGTTTAGGGTGTAGCCCGCCGACTGCCCGATGACAGCTGGGTCAGGCTCGGCCACACCCCATGAACCTTGCTTAGGATAAGCGGATTAGGAAATGGATGGATGGATGGATGGGCATTGCATTTGAAAGTGGCACTTGATCTTCACCCAGCCTAGCTGTTCATGTAATGGGTGGAGATACCTGTGGGGGCAACTAATTCTCTTCAAGACTCATTTTCATAACTAGAGTAGGCATATATACAGTATATTTCTTGGGTGTTTAATTTTTATGGAGAGCCAACTACTATATTTGTATGCTGTCAGCGAAAAGTACCATTTCCAGTATTTAAATCCTTTCAGATGTGAATTAGGCAGCACACAAATTGAGATGGGTGTAGTCATCTCAGCTGCAAGGGGATGTCACAGTGTCCGCGCCGTTTCGGGCCAAGATCAGACAGCGGAGTGATGCGGTCTGACGTCACGAGCGAGAGCAAGTGGAGTTTTTGGACAACGTGGACGTCAGTGCATCGCTTTCAAGCCCGCAGGACACATGACTCATGCTCTCTTTTAGGTCCATTGTAGGAATGCACACAGAGATGTACGCCTCGCAATTTTTTGCTGATGTCAAACACTTGAAGCTGCAATTCTTTGTTTAAAGAAGTGCCGGAAACACTATGTAGTTAGTAATTTACTACACTGCAGAGTAGAGCAGGAGCAAATTATTATTTTTTTTCTCTCAGGAGGAGGCCAAGTTGATTTTATAATAATTAATCCTATACAATGTGTATCTTCTATTCCTTTGAGCTTGTTTCTTTAGGGGTCGCCACAGCATGTTATCTTTTTCCATCGAAGGCAATCTTCTGCATCCTCCTGTCGAGCATCAACTGCCCCCATGTATTCCCTCACTACATCCGTCAACCTTCTCTTCGGTTTTCCCTCTCGCTCTACTGCCTGGCAGCTCCATCCTCATGCCCTTTCTACTATTAGACTTAGTGTTTTGCCTCTGGATGTGTCCAAACCATCTTTCTAGGTCGACACTCTCTAACCTAGTACTCAAAACATTTTACTTTGGCTGAGGTCAATTCTGGCTCTGGTGTCTGTTGTCTCTTCAATGACACTGTCTGTCATCCAAACATCACGCTGTTTTATAAACCTTACCCTTCATCCTAGCAGAGCCTTTTCTCCAACATGCTTGGATCTGTTCTTCATCTCTAACCACAGTCAACATTGTTCTGAACGGTGGACCCAAAGCATTTAAAGTCCTCCACCCTCTCTATCTTTTCTCCCTGTAGCCTCACTTTCTGTCTTCCACCCCTCTCATTAATGCATGTATATTGTGTCTTGCACTCATCTTCATTCCTCTCCAGTGCATGCCTTCACTTTTTTAAGTATTCACCCACCTGCTTCCTGCTTTCACTGCAGATCACAATGGCATCTGCAAACAACATGGCACATGGAGGTGCCAGTCTAACCTCATCTGTCAGCCTATCCGTCACTATCACTTAGATCCCTAATGCAGTCCCAACTCCACCTTCTGGATCTGTGGATGAAAAAGTGAAGCTTGCGGTTAAAAATGTACAAGTAGGTGCATACCATGCTGGACCCATTCAGTGACTGGGCGCGAGCCCTGCCTTTCCAAATATTAATATGAATAAGTCCATATGAAATTAAACAATCTGGTACAGTATTGTTTTAAAACTACATGTATATTGTTGAATAAAATAACCACAAAATGTGTACTGTACCGAATGTGTACTTTAGAAATACGTCTGCTCACTCTGCTTCGTTGTGACCTGAAATAGCCTAAATAATGCACAGATTTTGACACCCATATAAATATTTTCTTGCCATGGGCGATGTCTCCCTCATATTGGGACCCCTACCAGAGGCCATTGAGCTTGAGGGTGCTTCTGTGAAAGAACTGTTCCAAGGATTGCTCTGTACTTTACGGAAATGTCAAATGTTGTTACTGGTATTTAACAGAGCCATCCACCCCAGTTGAGGAAATCCTGTGCCCAGTGCTAAGATCACTACTGGTCTAAACCCACCACATTTTGGTCAGTTATTCCTTCAGTACTTGATATTTCTTCTTTTTTTTATTTTTTATTTTTTTTTGTCTTCCTATCTGCGGATGTTGCGATCACAACCATGTGTGTGTGTGTGTGTGTGTGTGTGTGTGTGTGTGTGTGTGTGTGTGTTTTAAAAGCTGCAAATTTCATAATTTTGTTTCCACAAATAAACACTATGCTTTTTATTTTTTATTGTTTTGGCAAGTATTTGGATGTCTATGAAAATATCTGTTTTTGCATGAAGATATTTTTGGGGGTTATTTTTCCTTTCAAAAACATTTGATGACATGCACTTATTTTGACATTTATTTTGATGCAATCACCCATGTTTGAGGAGAACAAAAGCGTTGACTCCGAATCGACGCATAAAAGCTTCTGACTGACGCCTGTCTGTGTTCCCATTAACCAACACAATAGGGGCTCATTTTAGCGACTCCACTTGAGCAATAATTGATAGTCACGAAGTGCACTCACGCCGTTTAAACCCAGCGTTTGTGCACTCTGAGGCACTGAGCTGCTCTGTGTATCTGCGTCATATTTAAGCCAACATATTAATTGAGGCTCACAGATTTGTACCAAAACAAGTTGTTGTGGATTTATTGTGTCTTGACTTCACTTTAGGCAGCTTCAACTTGAGGTAGCTTTATTTATTTATTAACTTATCACATGTCATCCCCTCAGGGGAGACTAGTGGAAAAGGCAAGTACGGTAACACATGCTAATTTGTTGTTCTTCTATATGTGTACTTATCTGTTTATTACCAGATGAGGGTCACTTTCTGTGGCGTTTGCGATAGCTGTGATTTGTGGCGTGAGATTATTGCTAAACGGCTGCTTATCATGCGCTTTGCTGCTGAAGTAACCTTGGATTGATTGCGTGCGTTGTTATTGTTGGTGAGTGGCTGAATAGCAGCTTCTCTGAATTTATTTTTATTTGTATCTTTTTTGCAGCATTTCATTTGACTCTTCAAACATGTTGAAGCACCATTTATTGTAGCTACATTAATTGTAGACATTTATAGAGCAAGGCAAAAAACAAACCAGACTACGCCTTATACCCCATGTGGCTAGACACGGATTACCGTAGTTGATGTGTTTTCACAAATAATAGCCACTGCTCTAACTTTTACTGTCTTGAAAGAAAAAAAAAAAGGTTGCCGTGGTAGCAATTCCCTTGTATGAATTAGAAAACTCTAAACTGCACCCATAACACTGCATACCTCTAAATATCAAAATAAACAGCCCCGGCCACGATTTCAAGAAATTAGTTAGTAAGCTAGTTAGTGGCCTCTGCTCTAATCGGTGTATTCCCTTAAATGAACGAAAATATATACTGGTATGTTTATAGACCCACTGGGACTAACTTATTTGATGACCAAGACAAAAATGTCAAAAAATCAGGGATCCAAACGCGGCAACATTTTTGACAGAAATGTGTGAACAGCAAGGGGGACTTAGTAAGGTTCAAAGCTTTTCCATACCACCCCTCATACTTACTATGCCGCACACATTTGCAGCACAAGCAGTGTATCTACTCTAATAAAAACCACGAATTGTATTGCTGTCCACAATCTATTTTTTATTTTTTTTTACTTGTTCGGTTTGTGATACCGTGAATACTACCGCAAACATATTCCATTGTATTTCCAATCCATATAGACAATAATCTCTGACTCAAACATTCAATAAGCATAACAGCGTTGATATTTAACTTTATTTCATGTTTGTTTTTAGGATTGTATTTAGATTTGTTTCAAGTTAAGTCTCATTTTTCATGTTTTGGATGTTTATGTCTGTCTTGGTTGTTAGATTTTTTTTTTTTCTCCCACCTGTTGTTATGAGTCCAGTTCCTTATGGCAACCACTCGGCTCCCTCCAGGCACCTGTGTCTTTTCCACGGCTACCTCACTTTCTCATCAGCTTGCTTGTATTGAGCTCCTTTGTTTCTTTCTGTGTTTCTTCGTTCATTGTTTGTTTCTGTCATGGGTCAAGATAATGTGATTTAATTGTTTGTTTTGTTTTAATCTAAGTGTTTTTCTATTTGTTTTTTAATTGAAAAAAATAGTGATAAATAAATCAATAAATCTTTGATGCCTAACTTTGTTCCCCTGAGAACATCAACCTGATAACAACACAAATCCCTTTTTTTTCCCTTTTTTTAAATTACACCTCACCTCAGGGAAGACTTCATGCACCTTATCTGACGACATTGTGAAAGGCATGTTTGTGGTCTCCGGTCAGGTCACCTTGCATGCCCCACCCTTTTTGAATTTCATGGTAGTCAGGAATTCTTCTTATTGTCTGTGCTAGACGGCATTTAATCCAATTGATTATCTCAGATGCCGGGGCACCTTCTAGCTTTCAAGGACTCACTCACTCGTAATGTTTTTGTCTATGTACTTCAAATACAGCAGATGTCAGAGGTTTTGTACAGCCACCTGTTGCTAGGTAGAATTTGTGGGGGGCAGAATTTGTGCATCAACCTTCCTTTTTTTGTATTTAAAATTAGTATACAAGTGAAGCTGCGCTATTTGCAGGGGTAGGGACTGAGCCCTGCCATGAATACCCCCCACCCCCCTCCAAAAAAAAAGCAAATCTGTGAGTGAATCACTGACTCCCACCGAGAAAGAAAGACTGTCCATCTGTGTGTGTTTTTTAATGGATTGGGATCATTACTGGAATAGGATGTTTGTTCCCCGTAAATCTTTGGCAATTGTAAAAATCCATGGCATTCACAAAAATTGGAATCCTTCTGCAGTCAGTGTTTTTATACACAAAACAATCATTTCAAAATAAAAACATGGGGTTGTGGGGCTTTTGCCGAAAAAGACAACAAATCTCCAAGCAATGACAGCTATGTTGTCATTTTTACAAATAAAGAGCTTTAATGTATGGAATGAATAATTAAGTGCATTTTTAAAAAGAGTAGCGACAAGAAATGACATTTTATGACCCTTGCCTTCCTGACACACACCAAGAGTCAGTTTAATACGAATATGATCTTTTTCCCCCCCAGACTCCCACTTAAAATCCATCATTTCGTTTTGACGTTTCCTCATGGAGCTACTGCAGTTATCACGCTGACATTGAGACGGCAGCTTATCATTATGTGTCCGTGCAAGACAATGCAAGAGTGTGAGAAATGGGATTTTAAAGGTGAGACGCAGACAAATGTTCCTGGCTAAGTGACGCAAGCCTCCAGCTACTTGCAGACATCATTGTAAAATATGACAACAATTCTGTGTTATCATGAACCTGAAATGCCGCATGTGCCATTCTTGTTTTGCTTTATTTCGAAATAAACTTTCAAGATAAAACGGCATTCAGTCCGTGGGAACATAGATCGCTGTAAAATTGGGATTTTGCGTTGAGGCAAGTAGGGCAGTGCTACACCAAATTCCAGAGATGGGCTTAGTTGTAATGTTATGGCAAAAAAAAAAAGAAAAATAGTATTGGAATAAAGCTGTAATAGAATGAGAAATAACAACTTATACATTTATGAGACAAACATTTTAATACCATGCCATCAAAGTTAACATGAATAAATGATAAAGTTTGAAATTGAATCCCAGCTGTCCGGGGGGCAGCAGGCAGGGTACATCCTCAACTAGTTACCAACCAATCGCAGGGCAACATAAGTCATAATAACAAAAATAATTCAGGAATGTTTCACCACAAATGTTATTAAGTCATGAAAGAAAAGTACTACTAGACGGGAGCAAAGTTGTATATTTACGAAAAGGAAAAAATTAGAACGTTGCCAGTAGAAAGCAATAGCATTGGAAAAAGAAGTTGTCCCGTCACCAGAATGGAATCTTCAAATAACATTGACATAATGTCACCCAAAAGTTTTCAAGGTCCGAGAATAAAGTCATAAACTTACCACAAAGTGGTGAGGTTATAGTAATGCCCCCCCCCAAAAAAAACATGAAGATATGAAAACATCACAAGAAATATTCAATATGGAACAAGAATTTAGCGAGGAAGTTATTAGGATAAATCAAAATATATATTTTTAAGTAATGTTATGAAAAAATAAGTAGTATTATGTAAAAAGAAAAATGTGATAAAACTATTGAAAAAATAGAGTAATAAAGTTGGAATATTGCGAGAATAAACTGCAACAGGGCTGCACTGTGGTCAATTGGTTAGCACATCAGTTGAGATGCGGGGGTTCGATTCCGGCTCCAGCCTTCCTGTGTGGAGTTTGCATGTTCTCCCCATGACTGCGTGGGTTTTCTCTGGGTACTCCGGTTTCCTCCCACATTCCTGAAACATGCATGGCAGGTTAATGGAACACTCGAAAGTGTCCTTTGGTGTGCATGTGAGTGAAAATGGTTGTTAGGCTCCAGCATGCCCGTGACCCTCGTGAGGATAGTAATAGGATTAGAAAATGGATGGATGGAAAAATTATAGCATAAAAAAAATGTAATGTTATGACCAAAAAATGTCTTCATGTTACAAAAAATAATAATATTTGTAATGTTTCTAGAATGAGTCACACTGTGACACAATACCACATAGATGTTTTGTTCTGAGCCAGATTCAGAGCTTTTTACCTTTTGACTGCAATATCCTCTCCCAAGTCTTTTTCTGGCTTTGATTGAGGATGCATGACACTCCTGTGGTGAGCTCGGCACGCTGTCCTTATCGTCAGTCTGGCCGGCGATATGGTTTTGTGGACGGAGCTATTATTTCCTAGCCATGTACACTTTTCTGGAGATTACCCCGACATTCATGCTGAGGCGCATGCAGGACGTCTCGGACTGGACGAGGACGAAGCCAAGCAGCCAATTTTGCTCGGCTTGATGGAAAAATCGAAATCATCTCGTTGGGGATATGAAAGTAATATGCAACGTGACATTTAAGGGGAAAGGGATAATAACTTGCAATCGCTCCTCTATGTTTTTACAATTCAGGAGGTTAACGGCATTTTTTTTCTTCAGCTTTGTCATTTTTAAAAGCGTCTATGGAGCCTGCAGCTTAATTGTAGCTCCTCTTGTTGGAGGCAATAGAGGTGATGTGGCCATACTGAACAAGAAAAGTCATAAAACTTGGATACAGTAGTAACATCACAACTTTCTTGTTTTTTTCCAAACATTATTACATTATTGCTTTTAATAGTGCCATTTTTTTCTTGAACATTACAACTTTTGTTTCATAACATGAGGGGAACTTTTGTTTTTTTCTCATCATATTTTAGATTTTTTTTTTCCCACTGCATGACCACTTTATTGTCATCACATAACGACTTATACTCCCGCAACCCATATGAGGATAACCGGATGAGATAATGGATGGATCACGACCTTTGCTTTGTAACTTTACTCATTTTGTGAGTAATTTCCTCATTATGTGACGACTTTCATTCCATAAAATTGCGACAATACTTTTTTTTTTACCTTGTTTTGTTGTTTTGTCGCCCGACATCTTTATTCTTTTCAGTTATAGCTTCCATTTTAATCTTACCCCTTTTCTCTCGTAACATGGCAATTTTATTCTCATAGCGTTCCCGCTTCACTTCCAAAACATTATGATTTTCACCTGATATTAAGATGGCAACCTTTGTTTTGCAACATTGTAACTTGGGGACGCAGTGAAATAGAACCAACATGGCCTACTGAATGAATGAGTGGCGAAGCGGGCAGGGTACAATGCGTAAATGATTGCAGCATCACCCCTGATCCTGTAAAAGCAGCGATTCTTCTTGCTGTTAATTGAGATTAAATGTCATCCTTTCTCCCTTTCCTTTTTACCGGAGAAGAGCTTGTTTACACCATCCATCATCGCAAGAAAAACACAGCCCATGTCCCCCCCCTCCCCTGAAGTGAATGGCACTTTATCAGAAGCTGATGACCCGCATCGGCCACCCTCTCATCTGCTTGCTGGCTTTGTAGCATGTGTGCCTCACAGTGGGTTTTGCGTTGACTCTGGTGTGGCCCATGATGGCTTCTGCCTGACTAGAGTTTAATTCACAGTAGCATAATTCACAATACTGTACATTGATCACCGACGGCTCACTTGAGTCCAGGTCACCGAGTTTACGTTATAGTTGTGCAATATTTGTACGAATAATGTCACTTTTTTTCCCGATAAAATGAAACTGTTTTTTAAATTTATTTAATTAAATCATTCACAAATTCAATCATGATTTCATGAAAAAAACAGCGCTATATTGTGGCAGTGAACTCGGCTCACTCCACTACATCCAACAGTTTGGCGGCTAGTGAACAATTCTTCCAAGATGAGGCCTTAAGCTATGACTTGCCACTCCCAGTTCAAGATTCCTGTCTAAAAAGAAGAGAAATCTACCGTTTTTAGTTCAAACAACCGCATAGCTTAGATTTCAGATAGTCCATTTAGCTTTATGCTAGCAAACACCGCAAAGCACATTGATGGGCTACCTAACAAATAGACTCTGTTTCATGGTTTTGTAACCATTTAAGCAACGGCTACTTCAGCTCAGATGCAACACATATAGCTGGACAATATAATGATGCTCACAGGTATACACCGTATTCTTTCTTCTTTGCTAAAAATGACTGCTATTACTGCAGCTAACTGTGTCAGGGAAACTCTTTTTCGTGTGTCTCGGTTTTATAAAGCCCGCAGGTGTCCAAGGCATACATACCAAAAAGAGCAGCACAATGTTCATGAAATAGAAGCAAACAATATGGCAGGAGCTGATTATTTCTTTACATTCTCTTTCATTGCGGCATCATTGCATGCTTTCATGCCTTTATTCCTATGAACACATTTAAGCAACTGTGGCTGAGACTGGAAAGGTATTTCCAGTAATTTTCCAGTAAGCATCTTAGGATGTTTCAGAAAGCACAAAAATCAAGAATTTGTGTTTTTTTTAGGCAAATAGAGAGCACACATGGATTTTGGAAAGCTGTGTTGGACTGAGGTGGCGTGTGTTCCATTTCGATGTCGTGTTTTTGTTGACTGAGGGCCGGGTTTGTCGACGCATGACAAACCTTCAGGTCTTCAGGTGGTCAGGCGCGATTATGTCTATTAGATTAGACATCTTGGCATCGCTCTCATGCGGCTAAATCAAAGCAAGTCCATCTGCAGAGTCATTAATCCCCAGGATGTGGCCCCTAGGGGTGCTCCTCTTCCTCCTCCTCTTCCTCTCGTTCAACTCAGTAGTGGTTACGTGAAATAATAAGCCTTTTCCATCTCCATTGCCACAGCTCTCCTTTATTCCTCCTAATGGGCTTCGCTGCGGATTGCCTTTCCCTCAGGAGGACTTGTGTGCCCTGCTGGCTTTTTTTATTTGCATTTTTTTTTTCCTTTAAAACGATTGTGTCTTTTTTTTTTCCTCCCCTCTCAATCCTCACTATGCATTGCTCCGAGAGTGCAATCGCAGAATCTCCTATTATGCTGCTCCCATTCTTCTGTTGGTTTGCCGCGGCTCGCCACTCCAAATGGACTGTGTGAAAACGGATGAAATAGAAATAAAAGTCGTTCAGAACACATTTACTCCAATATTCACTCTCGAGTCTTTTGTTCTCTTACCAGATTCATTACGACACCGTGGGAGGGTGTGTTCGGACAACATTCGTGTTGTTTTATGGATCATACCATGTCATGTTAACATTCAAACAGGAATTGGCTGCAAATGTTTATTTATCAGAGATTCACGGAAAATTTACTAGATTAGATTTTGCGGGGGGGGTTTCAGGAGCACATCAGTTTTTCATAATAATAATAATAATAATAATAATACAATTAATAATTGTATTTATGAATGAACCCTTTCGTGCATCCTGTAACCTGATAACATGATAAGCTGTCCACTGTAGTAATCACTGTTCCTGAAAGGGTGTTGTGTTCAGCAACGTGGATTTATTTTTCACGCATGGTGGAATCCATACTGCGCAAACTTTTATGGTCAAAATTAAAAACAAAAATTGAAAATATCTCATGAAACTGATGTGATAGAATGAAAATGTCTTTTTTGTTAAATCGGCATCAAAAATACATTTAGGGCAATGGGTCACCAGCTACGAGCCTCGAGGCCCATTATCCTGCATATTTTAGATTTCCCTCCTCCTCAAACACAACTGATTAAAATGATCAGCGCTTCGGAAGCCTGGTGATCCAATCCAATACATCTTTCCAAGTATTCTATGTAGTTGTCACTCCCCTGCTGCAAAGTGTACATCCAGTCTAATTACATACAATGCTGCTGGCTATCTATCTATCTATCTATCTATCTATCTATCTATCTATCTATCTATCTATCTATCTATCTATCTATCTATCTATCTATCTATCTATCTATCTATCTATCTATCTATCTATCTATCTATCTATCCATCTATAATGTGTATATAGAAATAATAGTTGCACATCCACGAACAGAACAAACCTCTAAATCATATTTCATTGGAAGTACCTTTACACTGTACATCCGATAAATGCAACATGCACTGTAGTTGGCAGCGTATCTAGGTTTCCTCTGCGAGCTTCTAATGTGCGCACGGCATGAAATAGCCTAATGGCCCCAGTCATGAGCATGAAAACGGAGATACAGTCTTGCCGCTCGTCATCTCGTCTCGCCCCGCACACGCCGCCTGAAGTCATCGTTGGCTGCGTCTGTCTGCTTGGACGCACGACTTTGTGCATGTCAATCCTCATCGTGGGAGGATCATAAGTACTTCCTGGCTCACCGTTCCTCAAAGCATCTCCATCAGTTTGCTCTTGTTCCCATGAGCTGCCTCGTCATTGTAATGAATTTTTATTGACTGGGCCAGGCAGGCTATGTTCTCAAGGGCGTGGATTTGTCAGAGTTTTATATAATGGGCAAACTTTCAAAGAGGTTCCCGTAACAATTTGGTTGGAATACTTCAATCACTGACAAAATGAATGTGTATTGCTTGCATCCTAGTGAAGGTTTCGTCACACCTTCAAAATGATTCCACAAAAAGTCAAAGGACAATTTTCCACCAAGTTTTAGGATCGGTTCATTCATGGCCAAAGATAACATGATTACATTTTGAAGCAGATTTAACAGACTGTTCAAAAATGTAAGAAAAAATAAAATAAAATAAAAAAATTGAAATAAATTCTCATCTTTTGCTGATCTCTCCACAGGATTACAAAACAATCACAGAGGCTGTTTTCATTTAGTCGAAAGACTTATAGACATTGGCCAAGGACGACATCGATCAATTTTGAGCCGGATTTGATTAACATGCCTCCATTTAACCCTTTCATACACCCTGTAACCTGATAACATGATAAGCTGTCCCCTGAAAGGGTTAAAATGTTCAGCATCGAGTTTGGCTCCAAGGCGTCCTCTACCTTTGCTTGTCTTACAACAGAATTGAATCCACTGGAAATCCAACCAAAGGGCAGATTTGCACTATAAATAGGTGAAAGGGCTTAAGACTGGCCAAGGATCACAAGAATGAACATCTGACGAACATCTCAAATTTCAATATTTTTCTGTATTCGTTATGCTGGTCTCGCCACAGGATTACACAACAATCAGAGCGCTGATGTTCACCTGTGTTTTTCCCTATTCAAGTGCAGCAACATGAAACTTCGAGTCACATTTCACAAACGGACCAAAAAATTTCGTCTTGGAATTTGCTTAACATCAATGCACTTACGAGATCCTCCATGTCGTGAGGTGTATCAAAATGGCTGCCTCTGCAGTGATCCTAGTAGTATTTTTTTACAGATAGCGTGCTTATTATTATGGCCAGAGGATGCAGGTCATGATC